>JAOXJM010000001.1:187739800-187762009 GCA_026413425.1 Tringa solitaria
TCCAATTTAAAACAGTTACCCCTTGTCCTGTCACTACACTTCCTGACAAAGAGTCACTCTCCAGCTCTCCTATAGGCTCCCTTCAGATATTGAAAGGCCGCTGTAAGGTCTCCCCAGAGCCTTCTCCGGCGAGTAACATATCAACGTATCAATGTAAAAAATTATGTGGCCTTAAGAACAGATTGCCAAGGCCATGGTGTGAACTGGTGGACTGCCACGGGGTGTGTGTTCCATGGCTGCTGGGACTGGTGGGGAAGCTGCACCACCCTCCATTCCCACCACCAAAGCCTGTAAGTCCCTGCCTGGTCTAAATCTTGACTGAGACACCGAAGCTGTATAGGGAATCAAATACAATATATTTTTTTCTTCTCCTCTGACTTGAAATGGCAGAAGGCCAAGAAGAGGTGGTGTACATCTAGATTATAAAGCACCGGAGACCTGCAATTAACATATTACCTGAGAATTCTTTTTTCAAGATAGTCTTATGAAAACTTTTTAACTCCTGGACAAATAAATCAATAATTCAGATAAAAAATGAAGGTATACCAGTCAAAGCTGTGCTGTCCTTGTATGTGACAAAGCAGAATATGGCTGTTTTCTAGATACTTCTCAGACCAAGCAAAGGGAAAAGGAAGGAGCAAGGAATGAGAACCAACTGGTCAAGCACAGTATGGGGCAGAAGGTGCAATGAACTCCATCCTTTCAGAAACTTACACCTGATAAATTTCACCCACCAAAGTAAGGGAGACATTTAGGGCTGCTCTTCTGATGGAGCTATTTACTTGCCACCTTTTGCTGCAGCAAAGCTTAGAGACTCGTTTATCCATGGATGGCTTTCAGAATGACTGTGGAATATTCTCTTTGTGTTTGCCATTCTCCTTTAGCTGTATGCAATGCTGAGGATATGAAAGGTGTGAAGGCACCCAGCCCAAATATTTTCTACCTAGTGAAGCCCTCAAGTTACTGAGGAGCAGTCTAGCCAGATGCTGCAATGACAAACAGTGAGATGCTGAAAAAAAAAAAAAAACATTCTGGCCCTGCCTTTGCCTAGAGATCACAAACAGAAAGGTTGTATTACAGCCCTGTGTCTTCCTATGGATCTACATGAAAGGAAACAAAAATGAGAGTAAAGAATAGCCTATACCACTAAAGGAAATTATTATGTTTCTGGCTAAAATTGTTCTGTGGTGTCTGTCTAGAGAACAGAATTAACTAATTCAACAGGAATCCTGTAGTGTTTCCTTGTGCAGTAGAAGTCAACATATTAATGAATAAGTTTGACAGTAGAAATGAAAAAAAAAAAATTAACAAAATGAAGGTATGATGAAGCTGTTGTTTCAATACAATTTGAATTCATATTTGTGCATTATGAGGCTTTATTATGTTATGAAGGTTTTTCCAGAAGAGCATAATTTAAAAATATTTAAATACAAAAAGGCAAATTAATCTAGTTGCTAATAACTACGTAACAATCTGTCCTCTTGCATTGCAGATTTCTGACATTTTGGAAGATCTTGGATGTTATTTGAATTCTCAAGGAACAGACAACATCTATGAACCAACTAAAAATGTGGAAGTTAATGTGTTTGAAGATATTGAATTAAGAGTGATAATGAACATTTCAGAGATCATTTCATGCCTTTGGTTCTTTAAAGAGAGCAAAGATTGTAAACCTTCATTGGACTCGGAGAACCGGTAAGTCAAGGGATGTACCGGATCAAAGACCCTTTAAGAGATCATTTCTTTTAGAATGCAAATGGAATATTTGCTTGTGTTTAATTTGGTGTTATGCAATATCTTTTAAAATCTTCTAATCTTTCTTAACTGTTGTCACCCTGAAGCATGTTGCTGATTGTCATTTAGACACATATATGCATATGAATCTTAAAGTCAGAGTAGTTTGAAATAAGCTTATTCTTTTTAATTTGGGTAGCATTGTGCATGGGTTTCTCAAGGAACTTTCTGACATTGATCAATCTGAGCTTTGCAGCGCTCAGGTGAGGCAAATATTGTGATTTTGTAGTCAAGAAACTAAGATATGGAGAATTATGTGACTTGCTAGGGTCAGACTGCAGATCAGAAAGAGCACCAGCAACACCACCCTCTTTCTCACGGCCAAACCTGGGTTGGAACCTGAGGCTGGGTTATTGCCTCCCCCTGCAGAACATGTGGGATGGGATCGTAGGTAAAACATTTCCCTGTGGACCTCCCCAGCTGTCCTAAGCTCAGGAAGTCCATCCTTCCTGATGCTCAGCATTAAGCGTGTGGTACCTGTGGTGGTAAGTTCCTACATGCTGCTTGTGTAGGAAGATACAGGATGAAAACACTTCAGGCTGAAGGGTGCTATGTAAATAATGAATACTAGTGTCTCTGAAGAGTTTTCACAAGAGATAAAGAGCTAACATCTTATTGTGTCTGCTGCATATTACCTTCTGGATAACAAAGACAGTTTTACTTTCTCTTTTACAGATACATTGCATCTTTGGCTTTTTCCCAAATAAAAGAAACACAAGCTGGAAAATACACCCTCTCAGTCATAAGTAAAACTGGCAATTACACAATAGTTGTGCCTGTTCTCATCCGAAGTAAGTATCTCTCAGATGAATGGGGTCAATCCATCCATAGGGTCAAGGGGAGAGGCTCAAGTTCAGTTAAAGCAACGAAGCTCTCCCGCATTTCAAGCATCTTCCTAGATTTGCATAGGACTTGGGCTGTCTTCAGAGACTGAAGTCAAAACCACAGGCTGCATGAGAGCCAGCTTTCACTGGTCAATACACCATGCAAATGAAGAAATAAAGATGTAAATGTGTGGCAGCCCTCTTCTCCCCTATGAGAAATTCTCCTCTGTGCCAAAAGGGACAAATTGAGGGTGGCTTTTGTGTGCTCTCAAAGCTCTTGGACTAGATTTGTTTGCTTGCATCGTAACCTATTTATTCTCGGTGTTGCTGGCTGGGCTGTTAATCAGGACCAGATCAGGACGTCCCTTTTGTATTCTGGTCTCTGGTGCTCCAAAGTTGCACGTTGTCCCACTCTGCCACTTCTCTGCCTGTGCCCACCGCTGGGTCCCTGGACTTCTGTCACAGTGTTCCCTTTTGCAATCCTGTGGGCAGCAAGAGGCAGCCAGGTTCTCTTTTCAGTGCCAGCCTTTACTTGTTTATTGGGTTTTAAGGTAAAACACATCAGCACTGCAGCTGCTCAGCACAAGGGTGCCTGAGAAGCTGAGATTTTAACGGCTGTTAAATGCTGATGATGCTAAATGTGAGGTGTGACTTTTTGAAAGACACACAGCAGGAGCAGATTTGATTGAATTTCCTCAAGGACCACACAAGAGACATCTCTGGTGCAGGGGCAACAAAGTTCATGCTTCTGTTTCTAAGCAGGGGTGACCAAGAACATGTCCAAAAAAAAAAATGACCCACGTTGACATGATTATTTTTTAACAGAAGAGAAATACTATATTATTTTGTCTTGAAAGGGCCAGATTTAAAGATAAAATTAAAAAATGTAAAAGAAATTTCAAAGAAAAGAAAGCAAAACATCAATCCAAACTGGCAAAGTTATGACCAAACTCTTCTAGAGACAGGTTTAATTGCACACATCATTACTTGCCTTGTTTTTAATAAACTGTGACTCATCAACATTTTTCATTCCCTCTTCATTTGTTTTTGAAGTGTTTTTTTCTGTTTGATTTTTTTTTCTCTCGGAGTGAGAAGTGTCACCTCCAGTCTCTCCTCGTTTTATTTGAAGGCCTGTTGAATATCTCAATTATAATTTTAACAGCTTCATTGAGGGGACAGGGTATTAAATCTTCAATTAAAAATTACCTTCTCTACTATATCAATTAGGCTTTAGATGTAAAAAAATGTTATTACATGTGCAAGCAAGAGTAGTTTGAAACAATCTTGATAAAGATCTTTTTCATATCAATTGCTTGGATAGCATTCTCTTTGCTCCTGTGAATCTAATATCATAATTACATCTCTCATAAAATCCTCCAGGCTAGATGTGAACCCTTCAACTGAGATGTGAATCTCTATAGGTGAAAAAAACTTCTAGGCCCAGCTTATAAAAGGTAAATGAAGAAAGAAATTAAAAAGCCAGAAGTATTAGTTTCACCTTACCATGTCACTTTGGAGGCAATGGAAGTGTGACCCTAAAGAAAATGTCACTCTTCTGTGTGGAAGCTCTAATTTCATTGTAAGATGCCTTTACACCAGACTCAGTGCTTTTCATTGTGAGTCAAATCTTTAGTGATTTTAATATATTAAATTTTTTGTGCTTGGTCCAAGTCTATGTCTGACGGATTCAGGGGACTTCGAGTTGTCGAGGAACCTTTTCACCCTGGGTTACAGATATGGGGCAGAGAAGTCTGCTGGTTATCAGAAGTCATTGTCACCCATTGTTTTTCCGTGGTGTATCTAATCTGACTGAGTAGCATGCAACGATCCCATTTTGTGTAGAGACTTTGTAGTCTCAACAGATACTCCACCAAAGGCCACGGGCTTGGGGTGTGATTTCCAAAGGTGTCTGTGCTCCTGCCCGGTGAAATGAACAGCAACTACAGCAGATTAGCACCCCTCAGTAACAGTCTCAGGATTACCCTCTGGTGTATACAGGCAGATCTTTGATACGGGGGAAGGGTGCATTTAGCAATCAGGGCTGAAAAACTCATAAGACCAACCCACAATACCCTTAGGGCAGAGTCATGTTCTCTTCCCTCAGTCTGAAACCTCCTGGAGCGAATTACAGCTCTGTAACTTCGTGTACTATGAAATGAGCAAAACACTGTTTCAAAATGATTTGAGCGTTCCTAAAGCTGTGTTTGATTTTGAACAGAGAAACCAGGCAAACCCTATTTCAGGAAAAGGGAAAAATCGGATGCTATTGAGTGCGTATCTGAGAGCTACCCCCAGCCCTCTTTGGAGTGGATATTTTGCAAAACACCTGAAAAAAGGTATGGTGTACGTTTATATGCATGTTGAATCTCTAGACTGAAAGTTTACCATCTTCTGAAGAAGAAGGGGGAGATAACTGAAGAAGAGCTTTGAGGTCAGAATTTTTGGAGACAGACTCTGCTGGGTTGCACATTCATGTGCTTGTTGAAAACCTGTGTCTACACGATCCACTTTTGTAGTGCTGCAACACATTTTTCTTAGAAATTTTGGCTGTTGTGATCTTTGGGAAACTTTCAGCTCTTGGCTGATTTTAATATTTTGATGTCACCAGAGCAAATCAAAGGTATCTCATTTCCCTCTAGTTTTCACATTTTTGGAAATGTGAATGCATTAGAGCTGGGAAGATGTTACAAGGGATCATAATTTTTCAAGCTAAATGTGTGGGGTTTTTTCCATTTTATCAACATGTAAAGTTGATTATATTAACAGCAGGAAAAATGCTTTTCTCTACAGCTTGAGATCTCGGTCTCATAATGGCCACTGGATTTGCAGCAGCTCCCGCCACCAGGAATTGAGAAATGTGGTGTGAGAGCTCAGCCTCTATGATTTCACTCTTGTCCAGATTTTAGTTACAGCATTACCTGTATATGAGCCATTTTGAGTGTATTCAGGTCATTTTAGCTCGTATTTCTGCCCAGGCTGTGACATTTTTATGTTCTTATCTTCACCTTTCCTAGTTCCTTTTTATTGAGCTATGTAAGATCCAGCTTTCCCACTATTGTTTGCATATTCTCATGGCTTGGAGATTTATCAGATTTATTTGCTTGAGGTTAACCAAATGAGTCAATGAATAATTGTGCTTGTAATTGCAGTTGCCCTGATAAAATGCATGAAGAATCTGGGGAAATAGATGGCATACAGAAGGCACAACATGAATTATTTCAAACTTATATATGGTGCTGTGCAGTTAATGACCTGGGCAGAGAATGCACCAACCTCTTTACAATAGGTAACTTCCCTCTAATGTTTACTTATACATAAGCTGGATCCTGACACTGAAGTTAGTTGCTCTACTCATCTGAGTATGCTTTCTGGGCTAAGCTACTTGTTTGTTATCACTGGAACAAATCTAACAGTGGATATGATTGCTCCATCTCATGTTTAAACCCTAGATTCTAATAGCTTTTGTAGTCTCTGTAAAAATATCTTGCCCTTATACGTTTTCTCAACTTCTATTATCTTTTTCTGCATGCTTTTAGGGCTGTGTTGCAGTGAAATGCTCTTCAAAATGTTCTTAAATATATAAATTTGTCAATAATTATAAATTAATAATATATTCAGTTTTATTTGTCTGTCTTTTTAAATAAGCCTGACCTGAGCTAAGCTCTGTGCTGAACTGTGCCATATAGATATCTTGTAAATTATCACAAAATTTCTTTTGAAATATCTAAATCCATCAAATTTCATGATTAATTAGAAATTTCCCCGAATTCTAATTATCATTACAACATAATAATGGATGTCTATACAGTGTTAGCAGAAAAAATGTTATCTAATTTTTCCAGGCAAAGTGATGGTCATTTCAGTTACTATGTTTTGATTTTGTAGATCTAAATGAGAGACAAGCAGCACCTTTACCTGAATTACTTCTTAAAGTTGGCGAACCCTTGCTAATCAGATGCAGAGCTGTTTACCGCAATTACAAATTTGGAATAAAATTATCTTTTGAAAACAAAGAAGTTGAGCAGGTAAGAAGACGGGGCATATTTTAAAATAGCCCAAATAATATGGGGGCAATCAACTGATTAAAAGGGAATCTCTGTTGAAAACCAGGACCGCCGGTTTGAGGGATTAGAGTATCAAAGAGATCGCTCGGCAATTCGGACCCAGTATGCCTTTGCTTCAGCGGCAGAAAGAAGCCACAGTGGACATTATACCTGCTCTTCTACAGTTCATCCGAATCAAACGGCTTTGGTTACAGTTTTAGGTAATTCCAACCCCTCAGTGTTAATCTTGTCCCTCGGTTGGTTGTTTTGCTTTGTTTTCCGCGTGGCAGTTTTTTGCTTGCAGGTATGCAGCACGTTTATTCTTCCTTTTCTAAGGAAAAAGTCTGTCTGCAGTTACTGGCAGTCCAGGAAAGCCAAGAGATTAATCTGAACTGAGTCATTCTGGTACTGGAAGATAATCAACCTTCTCTTTATATTGCTTTTCAAATAATTCTCATTTAAAGATGCCGCTTTTAGAAGTGAAATGAAATGGCATTGTTTAGAGATCTGGTCTACATGACTACATGTCTACATGGTCTGGAATGACCAGTGACTGGTTTCAAGTAATGTGAGACAGAAACATCCTGCTGTGACTCCAGTATTGGTTTTGAAAAGCTGCAGCCATGGCCTCAGCCTCCTCTGCACCGCTTGCACTCCGTTTCTCTTCACTCATGTATGGCACCTCCACCCCACCTTTGCTGCACCTTCACAGGTGGGGAGGTAAGGCAGAGGTTCTCGTGGCCTACTCCCTGCTCTTTTCTATGGTCCCTTCAGGTGCTTGCTGCTGTTATACAAGAAAAAAAGCAGATATAAAATGTGTACCAGGCCTGTCGTGGGTTTGCCAGGAAGGAATCAAACAGTTGGAAGGTTCTTGGTGGTGGGCTCCCCTACTCAAAACCCAAAACACACGCGAAACAAACATTTCCTCTTATGGTGGGGGAGTGGCTGACAAGTGGCCATTTGAGTTTGCCAAACATTTAGGGGAAAGTAAATCTGGGGAAGAATCTTAGCTCTGAAAGCTGTGGAGCTGGTAGCAGAAGAGGAATGAAAACTTTTGTGTTCGTGGAGAATGTAAGCCCAGAGAGATGATGAATAGTGAGTGCTGACAGAGCTGGCAAACCGCCCTGCAGAACCTCTGCTGCAGCTGTGGTGGATCTGATGGAAAACCTGAAACTAGAGAGACAACTGCTCCAGCGTTACTGTTTGTGCTGCATCTCCTGCTTTCCGGGCACTGAAGGGAACCATCCTCCTAAAACCAAGCCACACAAGGCCTGAAAATGTAAAAAAGTGAAAGCACACCAAAGGAAACCTCATTCTATTTAAGCAACATGTTGATGCAAAAGCCAGCAGTGTTGGAGTTAGTCCAAAACAACCTCGACTGCAAACCTTGTTTCTCAGATGGAAATAACATACAAATAGGCATAAGTCTGGAAATAAGGCATGGAAAGGAAAGCTGCAGTTAGGAACGTGCTGCTGGAGTAGGCACTGGGAGTAGTTTTCTGACTGGTGTGCCTGCAGTTGGAGTCTGTAGCCCTGAGAACAAGGCTCTCTGAAGCACTCACCACACGTTTGACCTCAGATGTAGTTGCCCTCAGTTTACAACACCTAAGCTAGGAATGGTAGGAAGTGAGAATACTTACCCCTATCCTTCAGAAATTACTTTCCCCATGCAATATCCTCTTTTCAGGTTCTGCCTACCACTGAGCAGAACATCCTGTCATCATTTACAATAACCAAGTACGATACCTGAGCTTTTTTTTCCTAAACACATCTTCTTAGTACACAGGAAGGTAGGGGTGAGGGAGCAGTGTAAAGGTAGGACGAGATCCTCTTCTTTCTCAGTACTGGTGCCCAGTTCAGAAATAGTGGCTTCTTGGATCTGTAAACTATCAGGTGTGAGCACGTGTCACATTAACAGGGGGGATTTGGGTCACTGTCCCTGGAAGGCTGTATTTCTGAGTGGGGTACTTTTTGACTGGGGTATGCCAAACTACAATGATTTTCTGTACCCTCCTTAGTATCCCGTATGCCAACAGAACCTCTGAGGGCTCATTGGCTTTGCTGATGAAAAAATCTGTTTGTTTACTTACATGGTGGATTAAAATGGGGGGATGTTGTCATACCGAGTTAACAGCTGTGCTTCTCTCTCCAAGCTTTTTTGGAGAGAGAATTAATACACTAGCCTGTTGCCTAATGTATCAATGACAACCATTGTTGGTGTGAATTTGTGCTAGCACCCCAGGTACAATTTCAGCAGTGATATAGGTACAGATTTCACTCAGGTGTCCATGTCATATGGTAGCAGTTTCTGGAATGATCAGTGTTCTACCTTTAAACCATCCCTGTTCTTGAGTCAGCACCCAAAGCTACACTGGGAATGGTCATGATGTAACTTAACCAAGAGAAAACAGATTTGTTTGGAACATGCTGCATGGCCTGGGGACCCTGGCTAGCATAACTACATTGATGGGTGGTCTTCTAATCTGTAATAATGCCCTGCAGCCAGACAGCTCTGGTTTGCTCTTTGCTAGTTGACACTTCGCGAACTTCTCCCATCTTGTGTAGCTGGTCAGGTCAGGCAGGGTTGTTGGGCCACTTTAAAGTACAACAGAGATGATGCCAACAACTGCAGCTGCAAGGCTCTTTGTTTCTGCAGTTCTTATGCTCAATTTCTACCAGGGTTGAGGAAAGAGTTTTTAACATTACACAATCTTGATGCTATTTTGCAACACGTTAGGTTTAAAGCAACAACTAAACAAATGTGATAAATACAGAGACTTGAAAGCTTTGATTACAGTCCCAAGAATTTCATCTCACCTCTCTGTTGTTACCAAATAATCACTGTTTCTCTGGCAGAAGTATGCTTACATCTGCCAAAAAATGATGAGTCCAGCAATAATGTGCTGTTTTATTTCTCCTTCAAGAAAGAGACTTTTTCTGAGTTGTCTTCTAGAGAAATGGCATACCCTGCTCCAAGGTCCTTGTATACCCTCTGGAGAAAGCCTTTACTCTTGACTGGTTGTGTTGTTAGTACACACAGAGGTGACCTTCTGCCTGGAAGGATGAAGTCCAGAAGATCATTCAGAAAACTGAAGGTCCAGTTTATAAAACCAATAAGCCTTTAATATCAAAAAGTAGGAGAACAGTCATGAAAAGATTTGCTTCTTGTTTTAAAATACTGACATTTTTGTGGTTTATGTGGGAGTTTCCAGATAGTATTTTTTTAAAAAGTAAGCTAGACAGAGATAAAACATGCCAAGCAGCGTATAGGGTTACAACCAGAAGAAAAACACTCAAAAGGAAAACAGTGTGGATTTTTTACCATGTGGCTGATTTAACACTGGCACAAGTTTCCCAGAGATTGTAGTCTACTTCCTTGGAGATACCCAAACTCAACTGGATGTAGCTCTGAGCAACCTCATCTAGTTAGACCTGCTCTGAGCAGGAGCTGGACTAGAGGTCTCTGGAGATCTCTTTAATGTATATGATTCTGTGATTTTTACAGAGTTCATCCTAGCCCCACTGGTGCCTTTAGGAGAGCCTCCTCCCACATGTGTCTGCTGTTCAGTCTCCTTAGGTGGGATTCATTTCACTTCATGAGATATCTAGCCTCAGCAATGACTTTGGTTCCTTCAGCAGCCAGTGTCAAGAAACAGATATTTCCAGAAGCAGTTCAGTATATCTTTGTTATCTTCTGTTTTAGGATGGGATACATATGGACATGCCTATCTCATTCCACTGAGTTTATTAGAAGTCCAAACAAGTAGGTGGGTCACTGAACTTCAGACAGCTGAAGTTCACCATTAGATGAAACTAACCCTACCCTATCAGGGCAAGTACCAGCATCTCACAGTTCATGCACATTTTCAAAACACTTTTTCATGTTGCTGCTGTCTTGCATCAAATCTATCTAATTTAGATGGAACAGTAAAGGGGCAGCTACAAGATTCATTTGCAAAATCTTCAGCTCATTTCAGGGAAGAAGAAACGGCTACTATCAGCATCTGATTGTGCTGGTGGTGCCACCTGATTTTGTTCCCTGTTACAGGAAAACAAGGAGATGCAGCTGTTAACACCTGGAACACACACTTAAACCAAACCAAACAAATAACGACATTGTTTGCCCTGTGGCTCTGTAGGGCAAATGGGGGAGAAATGTCGGACCATTTTGGAAAGTCTCTGGTCTGACCAAATGTGCAACTTCAGCAGGCTCAGATCATTTGTCTGCAACTGAACACAGTGATATCATTTCAGTTCTATGTTGAAGCATTATCTTATTTTGATTATCAGGATGCCTTTTGTGATATTAACGTGGTGCTTTTTTTTTCACTTGTGATAACACAAACAAAAACATACATATGTCAAAATTCCTTCATTAAATAGTCCAGCCTTTGTAATATAATATAAATAATTTCCTTTTTTTTTTTTCTCCAGAAAAGGGATTTATAAATATAACCAACTCTAAAGAAGATTTTGAAATTGGTGAGGAAGAGTTTTGCTTTGAAGTTAACTTTACAGCGTATCCACCAGTTAGATGCATGTGGCTATTTTCCAAAAAAACGTTTCCATGTATACAAAGTTACAGTGTGGATGGACGCAGGTACTTGAATATTTTGGAATCATTTGATGTAATAATGTTTCCTCATTATATCTTGTTTGGACTGCTTTCTGTCCATGCTTTATACCCTCTTTGTGCTTTTAGAATGTGGATGAGCCACATAGAATCACAGAATGGTCCAGGCTGGAAGGGATCTCCAAAGGTCATCTAGTCTGACCTCCCCACAGTCAGCAGGGACACCCCCAACTAGACCAGGTTGCCCACACGATGAAGCTGTGTTAATAAAAGGCACTTAAGCATTATTTTGGCTTTCAGCAGCAGTTCATGTAGATAACTTATAGAATAATATGTTATAATAAACCCTTTGGTATGTTATGCATCTAGCAGCAGATTAGTTTATACGCATTTTGCCATTCCCTTTCTCTCTGACATAATCTCTCAGTAACAGATCTGTTGCAGTTTTCATACTGCAAGTTCTACGTGTTCTCCTTTTGTCATCCTGTTCTTGATGATGTTCCCAGTGTCTTTCAAAGGGCTCAAATCAAGTCCAGGGCCCCGTAGTTTCCCAGACTGTCGGTAGATCTGTTCGGCTCTGCTTGTGCCACAGAAACATACCGTTCTGCTCATTACCCAGGTCATGTATTCTTCCACTGCTGCAAAACATGTTTTGAATAAACCTGTTAGTTATCTACCTTTTCTGTTACTTCCCACAATGAAGTTCTGGCATGAATCCCGTTTAAGGCTAATGTTTTCTCCATTCCCTAGGCTTTCTAATTTCTTGATAACATTATCTAATTTCCTTCAGAGTTTCTTTCAGAGTAGTCCCATGGCTTTCCAGGTAACAGCTCTTATTCACCTCAATGAAAATAAAGCCAAGGGGCTCTTTTCAAGTTTTTTCTTTAAAACCAAGCAGGACCTAGGCAGGAGTTAACAAGGCTGCACTGATTTCCACTCATATTCTTAAATCCCTCTTAGCATCTGCATAAAACTGTGTCACAGCCTTGATTATAGTTTTTATTATTTCTTTCCTCAGTATTTTGGTGCAGTCGACTTTATCCCCTAGTGTGCCGAGTCATCTTTGCAACAGACTGGCCTTTTCATCCACATCAGATGGTGTATTGGAATCAGACCTTCACGAGGTTCAGAGATAGCTCAGTTCAGATTAGTAAATTGTCATCTCCTGGCAATGGCCACAGGAACTCTGTCCCTGCTGATAAAGTGAGGGCTGTCGGTAAACATTGATAGCCCTGGGTGGGTGTTGGTGACTAATCTGCAATGCTTGACATGGGCTAGGCAGATCTGTTCTTTGTGGTCAAGACTGATTTTGGAAATGAGGTCTCAGGGGACACCCATGAGCATTTGCTCATCCCTGTTCAATAGGTGCCTCCCTCCAGCTGATAAAGCTGAGCTGATTTGCTTTGCAGCTGGTATGGACCTCTTCTCAGTGCTTATAAGAGCTGGAGTCAGTTTTGCTTGGATGATTGACAGCTGGTGTAAATTCAATCCAGATAAGACGGAGGTGCTATAAACTGGGCCAACAATAACAACTGAGAACTCTTGGAATAGCTCTGGTAACTCTCATTAATCAGTAAGGTGCAGCCGCTGGTGGCTTGGGATTTATGAGTCACTTCAGATAGCCTTTGCAGCCAGAAGTGGTAGTTGCTGAGTGCTGATCACCACCTGCCGGACGGGAGAAAGCCCAGCCTGTGTCCCTGGAGCAGCGTATCCTGGGCTGGCTCAGGGCCACAGCCGCCCCACCGCCCCAAGCATCACTGGAGCTTGGCCTGGAGGCTTCTTCAAACAGATAGCCCAGTCATTCATATGACTATGCTGTTGATTTAATAATATTTTTTTTCCTTTTAGGTAGTTATACTTTGCATTTACTTATCATACTATTTATTTTATGGAAAAATACAATTGAGGGAAAAATACATGAATTTGCTGATTATTTCTGACAAGTACATTCTTCTGTACAAACATCCCCCTAGCTATCCAGTTTTGGTTGCAGACTAGCACTAGACAGACACATCTCACCTGAGGAAAAAGAGTAGGTGTAGATATTTCATTCAGTTTGAAGTCCCCAGAAGCAGCAAGGGGTGGGGAGGTCAGGAGATTCTGTCTACAAGCTCTAGCACTGCAGATTTCAACGTGATTTTAAAGCAGAAGGTTTCTTGAAACAAAACAAAAAAGGTCATCACATACCTTAACATATCGTGAGTCTAGCTTTGCACATTTTAGTTGACTTCTGTGTAATCCCATCTCCCAACACTTCTACTTTATTCCTTTCATATCCTTTTTCATTTCCTGATTTGTATTTTTTTTATTTCTGCCATTTCCTTATCAAAATGTTCCTTCTGATAATAGATCATATTCAATTTTATTCATTAACTCTGTCTCCTTCTTTAAATTTTAATTTCAAGTCCCAAGGATTCATCTCTCCTGTTAGTGACCTTACATGTTTTCTGAAATTCCTTCAGAATTTCCATTTTCCATTTGCTTTTGTTGTCTCTGTTTTAGCACACTGCTGATTTTCACTTCCCTCCTAAGAGCAAATGAGTTTTCATACACAGAATGACCTCTGTTAAATTTATAATATTTATCTCACATCCCCTTATATTTTCAGGTATCAAAGACAGTCTTTATAAATTATTTTCTCATTATTTCATGAGGATTTAATCCGTCAGACCTTTCAAAAGCAACAAATTATTTGTGGTTTCTGCTGCCTTCAGTATCTGTTTTGAAGCAGCTTAAAAGGGGTCTGATTTTAAAAAGTCCCTGAGTTCACGGACATCTTTAAGGCCATTTCAGGTGAAGACATTCAAAAGTCAATAATGATATGGAGGTGTTGCTTTAGTCAGAAGGCAAAATTGCCAGTGGCTTCAATGTTTCCTTGCTTTAGAATTGCAAGGTGATACTTGGTGTCTTAGTTCATTTGTATGTAACCTGCTTAATGAGAAACACCCTGATTTTAGTTGTCTAGAATTCTTGTTCCAAGCTCATTACCTCTTTCTCTTACTTTACAAATTACTGGTATATGCTGTTGTTTTCCTGTCTGCTTCAAAATCCCTGATATACCTGCTTGCCTTTACCACTAAAGTTGAGTTGGGGGCCTCCCGCCCAGTTCTCCTCGAGCAGGCTGAATCATCTGCCCCCAAAATGCCAGCAGCTAAACCTAAGAAGGGATTTTCTTAAGTGCCCTTCTAACACTGGTGAGTTGCAGTAGCTTCCACTTAAATGGCGATCGTCCTGACAGCAATAACCTGGTCAAAAGGACAGAAATAGGATGCCCTCTCTGTAAGATGACACATTCCTTTCTCCCTGCCTCATCCCATGTCCCATAAACCGATGATTCAACAGGTCAGTCGTGCAGGAATCTCTAAGTCTCTGCAGTCCTCTCTTGTTGGCTTCTGCCCAGGGACTCGTTAGAGCCCTCCCTCACCATTCCCATTGTCACAAGCCGTTTCCTGCCTGGTTTGGGTCTTGGTTTGCTGCCATCACCATAGGGGTTAGTAGAAGGCTGGTCTTCCTCCTGCAGAAATATCTTGATGGTTGGTGCTTTGTCTCATCGATAACGAACTTATGATGATGATCTCATTTCTGAGTTTCTGTCAGATCTTTCCATTTGGAGAGGTTTATCTCATGTTATTTCCTAATAGTGTTTATCATATCGGCTAGAAACTCCCAGCAAAATCCTTTGGAGTGTAGAAAGTTTGATCCTTTGCAGGTCTTAGCATCTGTGCCGGGATGTGTTACATACCTTGTCTTCCAATAGACCGGTAACAAAATCACAGCCTGACAGCCCAGATGCACTCCAGGAACTATGAGGAAAATTTCAAAATTAAATCAATACTGTAGGAAAAAAAAAAGATAGTCTTATCAAAACAGTTACATTCTGGGGTTCATATTCTGTAATAAAAATAATTTAGTCTGGGTTCCTCAATAGAAGATGTTAATTGTTTCAGACATAGATATCAGTCTTGACTTCATTTAAAATCTTTTTCAAGTTGGTCTTTTGTTCTTTTCTTTGCTCCACAGCATTTCGTCAAAGTTCTGCAACCATCAGCACCAGTCTGGAATATATGTATTTTATGCTGAAAATGAAGATGCGGTCATGACAAAAAAATTCACTCTCTATGTGAGAAGTAAGTGAGAAAACAACCGCTGCGAAGATTTCTCAAAGTTTGGCTTTTTGCCACTGATATAAATGGAGCTAATTTGTTGCTTTTCCCTTGATATTTCCCATTTAATTCACATAGATTTATTGTTAAAAATGGAGGAGCACAGGGCAAAAATGTGATTCTTTTCACACGGTGCTGCACTATTGAAATCCAGCCACTGGTTCGGAGAAAATTGCCGGCTGCTTGAGGGTCATGTTTTTTGTGTTGGTCAGGGAAGGAGAACAGAGGAAAGAGGAGGAAATTATTAATTTTTTTCTCTTCCCTTTAGTCTGCCATAAACAGAGAGGACAGAATAGGAGAAATCAGTCATATAATGAGAAAAGTAGTACTTCTTAAGAAAACCACAAAGCCCAGGAGCCCTGTAGGATACAGTGACCATATTCTAACTCTACAGAGCCAGAATAGATGTGACTGCAGTAGAGACCACATGAGATACACAGTGAGAGGAAACACTTATCCTCATTAGGTGTCAGCTTTCTCTGGTGTGTTTATGCCTTTTTTTTTTTCTTCCTAGTGGCATTTGTGAGTTTATGGAGTTGGTCTGAAGAGCTTTTGGTGTGTGTCACATGTGTTAGGGCTGCACTGCCTCCTACGCCCCTGCCCACAGTTCTCACACACAGGCACAGTCTTGCCTGGTGCTCTCAGTTCTGCCATGTGACTGTAGCATCTCACCCTTGCTCTGGTGATCATTTTTTATTAGATATATTCTTTATGCAGGGGTCCTCTGTGCACATTTTGTACGAGCCGGACACCTGGAACTGGGGTGTCAGGGGAGTCCTAGGGCCCACTGCTTGCATCGAGTCAGAAAAGCAGAAGTCAAGACTTCTAATTTTGGCTCTGCCACTGTTTTGGTCTGGCTGTGCCCATACAGAGAAGTGGCTGCTCCCATTGCCTTGCCCACACTGCCATCCCACAGAACCAAGGCACGGGGCTGGAGGAAGAAGAAGGGCCCAGGGGTGCAGCCAGCTCTCACAGTGGGATGCCGGGGGGCTATTTTGAAAATACAGAAGCAGACCTTGGTCTCGGCAGATATAGCTTTGCCACATAAACGTAAAGGTTTTGGTCACTGAGGTGGTGACTGAAATTGTCTTCTGTTATCTTGTTGCAGAAAAGCCTGAAGTAACGATGCAGTTGTTGTTCAAGCAGATCTTGTGCGTCTCTGACAGTTACCCTGCCTCATCCTGGGTTTGGAGGACATGTCCTGAACTGAACTCATCCAAGTAAATCATTTTCCCTCTTTTTGATTCATTGCAAAGACCCTATCTGAGCTACCCTTGGTTAAATGCAGGCGGTCCTGTAAGAAACTAAGTGTAAAATGCACTCTTGACCATCTGTACAAGGGGACATGGTGGCCCACTCCAGGGGAAAAAGATCACCAAAAATAGGGAAAGTTTTAGATTTTTTTTTTTTTTGCATCAAATGACGTCTATAAAGATCTGTATCTCAGGCTCTTTACACTGAAATAAATCCCACTGGATTTACATCAACAGTTTGGTAGTTACAAAGTCCAATCTAAGTTTTTCTCTTGGCCTGTCAAACTTAAGTGGCCATTCAGGGAATGCATTGGTTAATAGGGGCTTGATTAATTGGTTAAGCTTTGGTTAATACAGCTGTTACAGTGACCTGTAACCAAAGCCAGTAAAGTCACTGACAGTGTTTCCAGCAAAATTAGTGAGAGTGTTTCCATTTCCTCTATTTGTTTAGGGCAATGACTCAGGCCCTAAAATTTCAAGAGATGCTGAAACAGCTTTGAGCTGTTTCATGAACTCTGCAGTTTTTATTTTAGATGTGCCAAAAAAGCTAATAATCCCACAGTGCAGAAGAGTACTGGGTCAAATTATGTTTTGGAAGATTGTGGATAAAGCTGCAAGTATTTTAACTGCATATAAAAAAATATCTAGACCACTTTCTCATCCATAACTCTGAAAAGCCTTCCTAACATCAATCTGTTTGTGCAGAAATGGAAGAGGAAAGAAAACATCCAGATAGTGAGTTTAAAATACTCCTTAAAACAGCTTTCTGGAAAGAAAATGCTGTGACATTTCTTTTCTTGGGAACTTCCACATGTAGGAGCCACATGTGTAGAGCTGAATAAAATTTTATTTATTTACTTACCTCCTCCTTTATTTATATGGACAGTAAATTAGGCAGTAAGTTGATGAATGACAGAAAGTCTAAAAGTCAAAATTATCTCTGTGTGAGCTTCCTTTCCCTTGAGTATAACATTCCCTCTTTCTACATGTCAGGTCTTAAATAAGTAATTAATACAGAGTGGATGCTCTCCATCTTGAGTGACAGAAACTCCGTGGTTGAAATCACATACCTTCAGGGAAAGGAGTTAGAATTTTTACTGTGTGTTCGTTTGGTATTTATTGTTTTAGTAGCAGCTCGTTTGGAGCTGCTCAGTGGTTTGAGTGTTTGAGGTAAAGGTGAAACCAGTGAGAATAAATGTGGTAGTGGGAGTTGCGTCAGCTGGAGGTCCTGGAGGTCAGGGGGTGCAGACACCCTGCCAGGACAGTGGTGGAAAGAGAGAGTCAGCCCAGTGTGGAAGGTAAGGAGCCCAGTTCACCCTCCTCTGGCCCTGCCATGTCCATCACCAAAAAACGAGACTGGCAACTGCTCTGAAGCCTCTCCGTAACACTGACAAAAAAAACCCAAGCCCATCTATCTCTCCCTCCCTCCCTTCCTTCCGACACAGACATAAGTCATGTTTCGAAATATCCCACCTTCTCCCTTGGAAAATGCCAGTGTGAACCAAAAGCCAAAACTGGTTTGCTTTCTTTTTCAGCTGTACAGAAGAAATCACTGAGGGGATTCACAACTTCTTGCCAGAGAGGAGATCCCTGGGGTCATGGATTTCAAGCAGTATTTTAGGTGTAAAGGAGACAGCAACAACCTTCTCCGTTGAGTGCTGTGCAAACAATTCTGTTGGTTCAGCCTGCGAAAAGAGTTTCATTAACCTGTCAGGTACCATAACCAGTGCTTTAGCACCGATTTTCTCAATTAAACCTGGTGTAGTAGAACTTACAGTATTTTTTTATCTGGCTGAATGGCTGACTGTGCAATGGCTTTGCAGGTAAAACACAAGCACTGTGTAGATACAGTGTGGGAAATGGTTGGTGAATGGAACATACCTGTCTCTCTTCTCTGGTCCAAGCTTCCCTCATTAAAATGAGCAGAAATTTCACATGAATAGGAAGTGCAGGATGGAGCTGTGGCAATGTTGGGGTCTGCTTTTTTTATTTCATCTTAGTAATCCCTACCTGAAGCCTGGAGGCATCAGCTTGGGGATGAGCTGAAGCCACTTTGGTAGCTGGTGTCAGGTGTTGGCTCTTGTTCCTCTCCTGGAGGTCACTGGTGGGCTCATGGGAGCTCTCCTTACCTCATGGAGGTCTTTGCATGCCTGAACAAGGGCATGACTCAGTCAGCAGACCCACTCAAGGGACGGCAGGAGCCAGTACCAGGGGAGAGACCTTCTTAAACTGCTGTTGGCAGGTGGCCCTGGCTAAACCCTGGTTTAGGAACCGCTGTGCAGTCTCTCTTCTTGTTGAGGGCATGAGAGCTTCCTTCCTTGTTGAACAAGAAAGTCAATATGATTATTTGCTCATGCACTTTATACTTGTAACACCATATGCATTCCATAGGGCAAAATATCTCAGTTAGAAGGAACATGCTATGGCACCTGAGGAGTGTTTTGAAGCACCCAGATATTTTCAGTACAGAGGATTCCTGTGTCATGGATAAAAAGGCTGTTTGCTGCTTCTGACTACCGCTGGCAGGAGCTGTGACCAATGATAAGAGTTTGAGCATTTATGTTGAAATTGCAATAGAAAGTAAGCATAACACTTATGCTCTTAGAAACTACCAGAATATGAGGGTTGGTTTCATGTAACACCCACCTGCCCACCAGCACCTTATAGCATGGTCCTGGCTCGTTCAGAGAGTTCCTGGCTGAACAGCAGAGCAATGCCCCGAGCAGGTTGTGTACAGTCCATCCATTGACAACTGGTGCTTCAGTATCTGACGTACATTGCCTGGGGGAAGGCAGAAGGAGAGAAGGGAAACCTGATGAGAAGAGGAATGGTTTATTCCTGTTTACGTTCACAATGTCCAATCCATAGATCACACCAACAACTCCGTGCATTTAGATTTATTAACGAATGTAGCTTTTTCTTTTTTTTTTTAATGAAAACTGATGCCAGAATTACCCAGCACTTAAATCCTCCTGCCCAGCTCCTTGCTTTGCTCCAGGCTCCATCTCATCCCCCGCGCAGAGGAGGCTCAGGCGTGAGAAGACTGCAAACTGGCAGAACTGACCAAGCCACCGTGGGTTCTTCTTGCACCTTTAGCTGTACACACGAGCTCCGATTCAGTACGTAGTAATATGTATCTCTTAAAGTTGCAGGAGCCGTTTCTTCCCCCCCGGACAATGCCGCATTCTATGTCTCTGTTGGATTTTTCCTCCTATTGATCGCTTTTTTGTTTGTAATCATTTTTCATAAATACAAAAAGGTAAAAGCAAACATAAATACCTGCCCCTTCTTCTTTTGTTACTGCCAGGCTGTTTCTTCTTCTCTGGGACTTATTCTACTTTTTTTTTCCTTCCAAAGCAATTTAGATATGAAAGCCAGTTGCAAATGATTCAGATGATAGGCCCATCGGATAACGAGTACATCTACATTGACTTCAGAGAATTTGAATATGATCTCAAATGGGAATTTCCCAGGGAAAACCTGGAATTTGGTGAGCAGTTCACAAGGTAACCCACAATGCTGGAGTAGTAGCCCGTGGTGTAGCAGCTGCAAATAATATTGGCATATTGTGTCTTGTAGGACAGGTCCTCGGTTCTGGGGCTTTTGGGAAAGTGGTGAATGCGACAGCTTATGGAATTAGCAATGCAGGAGATTCAGTCCAGGTCGCAGTCAAAATGCTAAAAGGTATGATAAACTCTGGGTGCTTTCACAAGCGGTAACGCGTTCTAGCAGCTCCAAAGCAGAAGGGGTGTTGGAAATCCCTTTATACACAGGCTTGTAGCAGTTACGCCTCACAAATGGTTGGTTTCAAAATCCTTTCAAAATGCTTTCCAAATCCTGTTTCAGTTTGGAAAGATATTGCTGCAGTGCCTTCTTCCTGCAGCATGTGTCTCTTTGTCCTACACAGCACAGATCTGTGTTGTCAGGGAAGGATGGAGCTGCTCTGCTCTAAAGAGGACGAATGCAAATTCATAGTGCAGATTAGCCTGCTGGTCACATTGGTGACTCAGTGGACTTTGGAGTCAAGTCCGTTTTTCTTGCAGTGCTGTCTGGCTGTTGCACTCCCTTCGCCTCCTGTGTCTGAGCTAGCTTGTTTGCAAAACTTCCAGCACATCTTCCTGTAGTCTTCTTGGTGACACAAAGCAATTTCTTTCCATCCTTCCTTATGGGTCAGGCTTCTTAAACCTCTAAACCTCCTTGCTGCTTTGTTCTGGCCTCTCTCCAAACTGTATTGACCCCTTATAAAAGTGGTGTCCAGACGTGAGCCTCTCTGGCAGCAAGCTCCCTGGTCCCAAGCACCACAACACCTTTGATATATAACAGGATGGGTTTAACATCAGCAACAGCACCAACACCCTGCTCACCGGTGTGCCCGCACAGTCCCATCCTGCCAGCTCTGCCGTCCAGCTCTTCATCCCCCACCTGCACGTGTGCATCAGCTTTAGGCTTCCTCCATCCACTCCTTTGCAGTTGTCTTTATGGAAGTGCATCTTGATCATTTTTGTTCACGTCCCCGGTTCACTGAGATCATGAGGACCAAATGCTTGCTGAAAAACAAGCCTAAAGCTATTAATGAAATGCAGGGTGGGCTTCTTCGCTATTGGATCACAACTCTTTGTGTGCCATATGGCTTTTGAAACTTTTTTTAGCATTTCTCTCCAACAGGGTTGACCACCCTTTTTTCTGTGCTTGTGAACACCTTAATATGCTGCTATCATTCCTTGCCAGCCTAAGAATGACAAACATTAACATTTTATGACTGCTTTCCCAAGCGTTCAAATGATACATACTCACAACCACATTTATCTTCCAGCTTTGGCTGAATCTTTTTATACTGTACAAAAATCTTTAGGATATTCCCAAATGTCAGTCCAATTAATTTGAAAAGAAGACTTGCATGTGACAAAGCATCACAACCATTTACATTTTTGATTCTTTGCTGGAGATTTCCAAGTCTGTGTTACTTTTACAGAAAAACCTGATGCTTCAGAAAAAGATGCTCTAATGTCTGAGCTGAAAATGATGACTCACATTGGAAGCCATGAAAATATTGTGAACCTACTGGGAGCTTGTACGGTGTCAGGTAACTTGTAGAAAGGTACCAGTTAAAATGTTCAGACTAGGACTGCTGAACAAGGACCCCTGAACAGAAAAGAAGTATCAAAAATTGATTACTGAAAGCAATATTTAAACCACCCAAGCCATAATTAATCACCTGTTTGTCAGGCTGCTCTTCCCCTCTTTAGCCCTGAATCCCATCTTTGCCCAACGAATTTTGCTGTTCTGCGTCAGCCTAAAATAAGAAGAAGTTAAATCAAACTTAAGGTCATGCATGTATACAGAAATGGGTCCTTTCTAATCAAACTTTCACAAAGTGACACAATAGCCCTTCTATAGAAGAGCTTTTCCTGTTACAATGGTGATGGCGCCGATACTAGCCAGTTTACTACACAAAAAGAAAAAACTTAGGTACTTTGTATCCATATGATTCTGTTCACATAAGAAATTTTATTTTATTTTATTTTATTTTATTTTATTTTATTTTATTTTATTTTATTT
>JAOXJM010000001.1:187857077-187871707 GCA_026413425.1 Tringa solitaria
GCCCCGCCAGCCCCCCCAGGACAAGCCCCGTCGGCTTCTTCCCCTGCGCCAGCTGCTCCTCCTGCTCCACACCCCCCCGCAACGAGAAGAAGAAGGCATTTTTGGGGTGAAAAACGGCCCTTTTGGGAGCGTGAGCCTCCCCCCCCCCCAAGGAATAACGTGTGTGTGTCCCCCCCCCACACACCTCTTCCAGCTGCGTCCGGCGCCGCTTAAAAGCCTCCAGAGGGTCCTCCTCCAGCGCGTAGTTCTCCAGC
This sequence comes from Tringa solitaria, assembly GCA_026413425.1. Classification (NCBI taxonomy): domain Eukaryota; kingdom Metazoa; phylum Chordata; class Aves; order Charadriiformes; family Scolopacidae; genus Tringa; species Tringa solitaria. The sequence continues at coordinate 187,857,332 of JAOXJM010000001.1, forward strand.
ACCGTCCGTACGTCCTCCACCCCGCTGAGGGCGATGGCTGGGGAGGGAGGGGGGGCAAAAAAATTGGGGTGGGGGGGGCTCCACGTGGAGACGATGTCCCCCCCCCCCCATAACGCCAACAGAGGGCCAGGGGCCGGTGTGGAGGCCCCCCGGCCCCGCGGGGGGGTCCCGGTGCCTCCGGGCTCGGGCTGCGGAGGCGGGGGGGAAATGCCCGGTTGGTGAATGCTGCCCCTGCGCTCCTCGTCACAGTCCCCGGGGGAGGGGACGGGGAGAGGAAGGTGTCAGGGTGCCCGTCGGCTGGGGGGACCCTCAAGGAAAGGAGGGTCCGGGTAGCATTGCCGGGGGCGAAGGAGAGAGAGGGCAAAAGCGTTAGCGCTGAGGGAGGCACGTCTTTCCCCTTGGGAGCTGTGGGGTCTATGGCACTGCTGCCTGCGGGGGAGAAGGTGTCACACTGCCCCTGCCTGGGGACATCTGTGTGGGCATTGGCTGGAAAGCGGTCCCTCGTCCTTCTGAGCGACCAGCCGTTGCCTTTTGTGATGAGGCCCTCACTCTCCGGGGTAGCTGCCATTAATGTCTGGGGGTGGGAGGTGACAAATTCCATCAATCCCTAAGGAGGGCACGGAGAGGTGCATTAGTTCAGGGGCAGAAGGAGGTGAGGGTGGGATCCTGCTGGAGTGGGACGGAATCGCTATTTCCAAGGAGACCATGGGAAGGTAACCGAGAAGGGCTCATTGTCTGTGGGGGACTGTAATATTCCCCAACCTGGCCTGAGAAATGATTTTCTAATGGCAAACAACAAATGTAAATGGAAGCCACTTGTCCAAAGAATCTGCCTTTTTACGTTGGATAAATACATCCATGGACAGGCCCATAAGGTACCTGTGCACCACTTTAATTAACTTCTCCACCGGATGAATCTGATTTTACTTGAGTAACAAGAAATATATTTTTGAAAGATCACTGCTTTATCAGCAAAATTGATTTTTGTGGCCGTTGTACTTTCCTCATTGGCTTCGTGCTTCATTGAAGAGGACTAACTGCATGAACAGATGTCCGAAACATGTTATTTTTGGCTCCTGACTCACACTGTACTCTGTACAGAACGAATATTTTCTTACGGACTCCTCTTGCACACCGACACAGCAGTGCCTGTGTGACCAGCTGGTTTTGCAGTGTTTATTTCCACAGCACCTCAGAGGAGAGGCAGAGCAAGCTCCGTTCTGCTGGTGGATGACCAAGGCACAGCGATGAGCGCTGATACCTGTCTGGGGCCAGCAGAAGGCGATGCTTGCGGAGCACTTGTGTCACTCTATGTTGGTTTGAAGCCTGGTGTCTGAAAACCTCAGTGTATATTTTTTTGCACTGACCTTGGTCAGATGCTAGAAGTGATTGGCACCCTCAAAGCCAGAGCTCAGGGGAAGGAGGCAGTCAGTGAGATGGTGAGAAGAACACAGATTTTGAGTATCTGCAAAAAGGAAAATAAATCACTTTTTATCATTTGCTCAGTGATCTACTTTGCACTGTCTGTGAACACAGTCAGAGAAACAGAAATAAAACCCAGTCTAAACACAGGCCACATCGCATCAGACCAGAAGCCCATCTACAGACACAACTCTGCAGCAGTGGCTATAGTGGAAACCTAAGGAAGTCTATGGCAAAAAGACAACTGTAGGGTGATCAATTTCTGGTTTTCTCCTGGCCTGCTGTGGTCGGTAACGCAAGTGCTTCCAGAAACATAGGTTCTACGTTTGTATTTAGTTGCAATTCTTCCAAAATAAAGGCACAACCACAGCTTTCTTTGTCATGAAGTTGCCCTGTCTTTTCCTTCAGCTCTTGTCTTATCTATCAACTATTTCCAAATCTATCATTGTATAAATTTGGTAGCCTGCCAGCAATGGCCTTCACCATGCAGCCCTGTGACATTTCCATCATAGTGCATCCAGTTTCATTCAGTCTTCGTCACAAGCTATCAAGCCAATAATTAGTCTACGCCAGTAAAACCTGTGCCACAGGAGGACCAAATCAAAGCTGCTTGTTTCCAGGACGTGTCTTTTTTTCCTTCGATCACTTTCAACAGCATATGGTAAGGCATACCTCTACCTCATATGGTAAGAGATTATATTGTATCTGTTATTTCTATGAAGCATTTGAATAGTTTTCAGTAGCCTGATGAAGTTCTCTGCAGGTTTTAATCACATTCATGCGGCAAGTACTCAACAAACCTTACTGATCCGTGGCGTGTGTACTTGGGATTATGGATACACTTGTTTCAGTGTTGGCTTCTCGTCCCCTGCCTGGTAGATTTGAAGGGTTCTGCAGTGAATGAGGTTGTTGCAGAATGAGACATCAGGTTACTGCATTCTGTGATGGAAGAAAGACAAATGAAGGTCTGTGCATAGGTATTTTAGTCACTGCTAAAGCTCTTTCTTCAACTTCTCCTGAGTGAAGTTGTACAGGAAGCTGATTGATAGGAAAAAGCAGAATTTCTCCGAGTCATTTAAAAAAGAATAACAAAGAAGTGAAGCTGTTGGAGTCAATAAAGGCACTTAAGATTAAACTCTTTGCTTGAAAGAATATGAAGCCTTTAATTTCCCAGTCAGAGTTTCCCTAGCACACAGAGGACATATCCTACAGCAGAGTTTTGCAATGCCACTGTACAGCCACACGCAGAAAACCACCATGAGCGTTGCCAAAGGGGGAGTGCCGTAAACAGAGCAGGGTGTTTAGTTTTGGATCAATGGCTGGTAGGTTGTGCACGGTGAGCGCCAAGGGATGTGAGAAAAGAGGGAGGTTTGCTTGCCTGCAGCAGGGTTTCCTGGCCATTGCTGGTGACCTTGAGACAGAGCCTGAAAGTTGCAGACGAGAACTGTGTAGCTTGATTTCCTCTTTGATGTTGGCAAATGCATGTTTTTCAAGTGTTTATCGCACATGAATGTGAAATGATAGCCTTAGATGTTTATTCAGCTTGTCTAAAGCAGACCTCACCAAGGTATGTTAATTCCTTTAACTTGTCTGTCCTGGCAGTAGACTATGAAGAGGAATACTCTGAACCGACAAAATAATTTTCTTCTTTTTATTGCATTTAGAAGACATAAAACCCCCTTTTGAATACAGTAGAGTATTCAGAACGTATAAGGTTACATGTGTTTGTGTCTGCGTATCTGGTTATGAACTTGTATATTACATTATTAAATATATCAATTGATATGTCAAGTGTATGAGATGTGAGTGTACAGCCATACACAACCATACAGTAGCAATTTTATAGAAATAATTTCCTAGAAGCTGAGCACGGTCACTTGTTGACCTTATATTTGTATGGAAATCTTCTAGTACACAGCAAAATATTTTTTAGAGACACAAACCAAGCATTAGTTAACAAAACCACCAATATGGATACCCAAGTTAGTGTATGACAAACGTATGTGATGGCACTGCATACTTTGTGTATTTCAAATGGAATTAAAGCATGTGAACCTCATTCTTCCACTTCCTTGTTTCTATAAATATAATGACCCAACACACACAAAGTCTGGATTTGTAGTTGTTATAGTCTGTCCTGAGCTAGTAACAGACCCTGGAAATCTCCTGCTCAAAATGTGAACTTCACAAATCTGACCTGCGCTTCACATCTGTTTCCTGTTAGATCTTCATCTTCCACATTCGGAGAGTGGTGTCAAAGACTGTCCTGTCCTGTGGCCCTGCGTACCTGGCGTGCAGCATCACAGCTAAGCTACCGCTGGGGATGTGCATGAGCAAGGATGTTCAAATATTCTCTTGAAGGACCTCACTTCTTGGCTTTAGTCTAATGCCTCAGTGCCTCCCATCATGGGCTAAGGTAGTTCCCTCCATCGTGCTTCAGAGATATTGCCCATCACATGATCTCAAGCAAAGCTGTCTTATGTTTTGGGAAGGTAACCCAAAGCTGTGTGCTCCAATAGTTCTACGAAAGACATTATTCCAAGCTATGGACCTTACGCCAGTGAAGTTCAATGGCAAGAAAGCACACCCCAAAATACAAGTTGGATCTTATGGGCTTCTGGAATCCCACAGAGTTTGTCAGACCCCTGAACTTCAACTCTTGAATTTTGTGTGAAATACTTATCTATGAAAGGACAAATTTGTGAGATGTTTAGAATTTCTTAAAGAACAGTCTAGTACTTTTTTAATTTTTGAAGAACATGCACAGTAGCCAATGCCCTCTAGCATTGTGTGAAGGGTGAGATACACTAGGTTTCTTTCCGTGTGGGAGATGATACTTTTGTGACAGTATAAATGCTTATTGGTAGCCATTCAAAATATTCTTTATCCTCCCATAAGAAAGGGAATAACCTTAGTCAAATTTTATTCTCCACGTAGTTCTACTGTGGGTACATAAACTCCTCTCAGTTGTTACCTTCCACTGTACATATTACAGACATATGGGGAATAAGCTGTTTTAAGAGGAGGGAGTCTATATAAGAGCTGGTCACCTTTGCCTCCTTTTGTAGTTAGTGGGGAGAAACAGGTATCTGCAGGGAGGTACTCATCTACCTTAGCTCATAAGTCCTTAAAATTAAATAAATCCCACCAGAAATGCCTTCCTGGTGTTACAGAAAATTGCTAAATCCCTAACCCAGATGCATGTGTCTTGGTGAAGCCCACTAGTGCTGTCTTTCTGTACTGCTCTATCTCAACTGCTGCTTTTTCTCATGGATGGAGGCTTCAGCTCTTTGGTGCATGGGGTTGTACAACATCATAGCCAGGAGCAGGCTGTGAGGAGCCCCTGTACTCCATGGCTTCTCCCACTTTTGCTTTCTACACTCAAATCATTGCTCTTCTGATACCTTTGGCAGCTTGTATAGGTGAGGTCAGAGCCCTTTAACTCCACTCCTGTCCCAGAGTAGGGAAACTAGAACCCTGTGTGTTAAAAAATGTGTCCTGGGAGACTGCAGCGATCCATTAGATCTTATCCAGATGTTCCCTTTTACTCTGTATTTCATAAATGTTCCCTCCAGTTTCCCAACTTCACTCCTTCTTTGGATGCTCTCCTTAATCTTCCTCCACTTCCTCAGAGTGTCTATAATTTTCTCCATCACCATCTTCACTCGCTGTCTTTGTTGTCTTCTCTTCAGCCAGATTGCTATCTCAGTAAATGGAGTAATTCTTCTAATAGCTTTTCATGTAGAAGTGTGAGAGAAGAGGTCTGAGTCTGGATGAATGAAGGCTTCCAATTATCCCTACCAAAAGATCAAACTAGGAGGGAGGACAAATAGGATTGATAGTATCTTCTTAAAATTTTTCACATTGCCCAGACACAGGGCTAGAAAAAAGAAATAAATAATATGCCATAAAAGGACAGCATTTTTTCTGCCGCAGATTAAGAGACTCTAGTCTCTTGATCACAGACACATAAAATGAAATGACAAATTAATCTCACCATAAAGAACAGGCTGGGGGAAAATCAGTGTTGTAATCAAGTAAGATGAGGAGAGAAATTTCAGAAATTTATACAGGTGTCAGGAGAGTAATTGTGCCCAGAAATGAGTAAATACTTAGACCCAATCTTCAGCACCAATTGAAAAAACTCAGCAGTTGCACAAGCTATCCCTTTTTCTTCTCAAGAGATTTTAACCAAACTTCCAGTTGTTCTTTTTTGATGCCCAATCTTAGATGAAATATTGAAATACTTTCCTTCATCGTTAAAAACAGCTGGAAAGGGACTGGAAGTGGGGAGGATGTCAGAACCCTCCAGACTCAGGCTGGCTTTTGGTGTGTTCCCTTAACATGCACACAACAGCACCTAGAAGGTCTTCTTTGCCAAGTAGTACTCTGGCCAGGTTGCTTAAGGAAAAAGACAGGTGGAACACCATTATTACAGCAATGTCTGAAGGGTAAAACTATGGCTAATATATGTCCTCTGTCTGTTTTGTTATTAAAATAGCACAGATTTGGCTTGACCAAACAGAGAAAGCAGGGTCACATAAAGGAGCTTAAATGTCTTGGTGAACGCTCACCAATATTGTCATTGTATGGACACCCTCTCCTGCCACCTCTGGGCCTGGCAGGAAGGATGCAGTTCAGATCCCTCTCTGCAGCCTTGCTGGCACCTTCAGAGACTCTTCTGCACTGGGAAAGGCAGAGCAAGGAAAAGAGGCACTAAACCTCCTACCAGTGTTTTCAGTTTTACCATCCGTCCTACAGCAAGAAAAATAGACTGGAGCGTGTCTGCCTTGAACTTCTGTTTCATTCTTCCTGTGGGCACTCACTATGTTTCATTTCATCAAATCTCTTCCTTTCCAGCACTATAATCAATGCCAGGAAAGATCCTCCTCCCTTCAGAAGGGATGGGAGTTTTTTTACCACCGATGGCCTCAAAACTAAAACTTCCATTTTGGAGTTGAGGCAGTGAAGGAAGGCTCCTGAGCCCAGTTTGCTTTGCTGTTCTGGGCAGGATCCTGCAGCGTCTCTCAGTACGGGAAGCATCTTGCTCTGAAGTAAAGGCCATAGCACTTTGGAGGAGTCTGTGGCCAGCCTGGATACTTCTGGGCTTCTCTCTTTGTTGCTTTTTGGCAGCTGTAGCTCACAAGTCTTGGCCTTACCGTCTTCCTCTCCCTGCAGCTGCAGTGCCCCCTCTTCCATTTGCTCAGGGTACTTGCCTGGGCTGATCTCCTTTAGGGTACCAACCATTTCATCAGCTGGTCCTTCTGTGCTTTGGTCAGAGTGTTATTTTTGGCCTGGGGAAGCTTGGCTTCTCTCAGCAGAGATAACAACCACATCATTTGCAACCCTGATTGCTTCCACAGGGAGGAAGCAATCCTACAGCTCTCCCTTACTTTAGACGTTTTAGGGCAGGTAATTTTAGGCTTGATTACTAATAATTTTATTTGCACATACCTTATGGCTTTACTATGGTACTTAATGTAAAAAGTTACTTTAATATACAGTATTAGCAGAACTTCCATGAGGCCCAGGTGTTCAGCATCCCATTAGGTACAGCTCACAGCTTTTATCATTTTTTCTACGTACACACATGTACAGAGGCAGAGAGTGAATACAAATCTGTGTCTCTCCCAGGGTTGCAAAGATGCAGGACTTGTTTCTCACAGACTTTGCGGCTTAGGCTCTGCTCCCCAGGTGTGTCAGGACTGCAGAGGACCCACACATGAATCCAGCTACCACTACAGGCTGTTAGTATCCTGGCTGGGGTACATAGCCTCCTGGGGCTCTGGACCCCGCATTGTCCCTGCCCCAAGGGCCATCACATCTGCTCCCGCACAGCCTGAGGTGTCTGGGCTAACCATCTTTTTGCAAACTTGTCAAAGTTGGATTTTAAAAGCAAGGGGAAGTATCTGATAGTTTTACCCTATGTTATTTAAGCAACAGATTGAGCAGAGCACAGATGTGTTTCTTAGAGGAAATGAAAAAGGGTCAGGAAGGAAGAGGACAGCATTATTGTAAGGAGGCACACGCGCAGGACTGCTGTTGTCTTGTGCCATGCTGTTGATGAGGGAGTGTATCTGTGTGTTGGTTGTTTGCTTCTCTGGTGAGGTGGATGACCCACCAGAAACACATTTTCCTGAGGGATCTGACTGTCCCATTGTTGGAAACATGAGTTTTCTTCTTTTCTGTGGCCCGTGAGGAGCGCAGTACACAGCATGGTGGGACCACCTCGGGGGCTTATCATGGTCAACATGCAGCAGAGGGGCCCCATCCCAGCCTGGGGCTCCTGGAGCAGAGCAGCCCCATGGCCAGTCACCCTCCCATATGGGCCAGCCAGGACTCTGTGCCCATGGTGGCTGGAGAGGCTCTCCGGGAGTCCCTGCCATGCTTTCCCAAGCCATCGCCAAAGGCATCAGCAATCGTGGAGCCAAGGCCAGGGTCAGAGTCGTTTGTTTCTCCCCAGCAAGTTTGCAAAGAACAAGCGACATGCACAGCATCCCCCTGGCCCCCGACTCCGCTCAGGGGGTATAACCCTCTCGTTGCCCCTCCTTCTCTCCTGCTGACCTTTTCTCTGCCACCGCTTTTTCTCACACGGGGGATATTTTTGTGTGAAAGGGGGGTCGCCTGTTGGTCCGGTGGCCGCCACCATGCCGCACACACTGAAAAGAGCTGTGGCAAGGCAAGGGCATCACCTGGGGACAGTCCCGATGGCTTTGCAGTGCCTGACGGCTGGGTTTTGGCCACAGCCAGGAGCCCTCAAGCTCAGTGTTTGTGGTGACAACAGCTCCACAACTTCTGTGGTGCTGCATGTTTCAGAAAAGGTCCTGTGCCTCCTTGTAGAGTAACATGGCTTGGATCCACAGTAAAATCTCCCTTTGAAGGGAGGAGAACCTAGAGTGGATTATTGTATCGGTTGCGTGTGACAGGGAAAAAGAGCACAAGTGTGTGCCTGTGTATTCTGTATGTCTGTAAGTGACATACTCCTTTGAGGCAGGTGTTTGCAAGCTAAATTAGATGCCAAAAGTACTTTGCATCCATGACAGCTAATCAAATGTAAAGCATGCCCAGAAGTAGACTGAATGCCTGGTGAAGGCTGCTAATAGGGTCAAAGTAATGAGAAATATTTCTCTCTCCCTGAAAAAAAAGTCAAAGAAATACCAAAGATGCCAGTAAAACACTAAAAAAAAATCCAAGACACAAACACACACACACAAAAAGATGCAATGTTTGAGGCTGAAAATCACTGTTATGGGCCCCATAAAGTCTACCAGTTTGCAGAATATAATTCAGCTGTTTGTTATATTATTTCAGACTATTTGTCAGGGAAGAATACAATACTCTAGTGCTCTTCTGAGACCAAGTCATTCTGCAGACCCCTGGTCGCTCCAGAAGTGCCATCAGTGGGCTCTGCCTGGGAAGCACTGCAGGTCCTGTCTAACCTCTGCCACATCTTGTCATTTAGCTCTCTTGGCTCCTTATACATTACTATGGTCATGAAATAAATCTTCTCTGGTCTGCATTTCTGACACTGATGCTTGTGGCCTGGGATTTGAATTTTTCAGATTTTTATTTGCACTGATGCATGTTTAACAGAAGAAGAGGTGTAGTGTTTTAGAAAGATGCTCAAATGGTAGCTGATACCTGTAGCAGCTTACAGAGGTATTTTTTTCCGGAAAAATATCAACATGGAAATTTTGCTGAGGATCTGAAGAATAGTTTCTTGTTTTCTGTGTTTCTTTTACATTCAGATTTTATTTCTCCTGGTTATATGGGCTTGTTCAACACAGGCAATACAGGCAAAGCAGCAGAAACTCAACACCCCTTGCACATGTCCCTTTGGTGTCCCCTCCAGCCGTGGTTACAAGTGAGAAATGAGGGAGCGTTACCTCTGCTGTGGTTCCCATGTGAGGGCAGGAAGGCAGCCAAGATGTGAGTGTGGGCAAAGGGAAGAACTCTGCCACCACCACACCAGGGCATGTGTGGAACTGGAGGGGGGAAGCAAAATAGGGGAAGATGAAGACTAATTACCCTCCATCTCCCAGTGCCCAGGTAAAGCTGTGCCTGCATAAGCCCCCAGCAAACTCCCACTCAACTGTGTGGGTGCACACAGCCATTGTCCCATCCGCCTCCCCTACACACACATTCCTCTCCACCACCAGCCGCTTTCTAACAAGTTCCTCAACTCTGCATTTTCAGCATGTAATTTATGCAGGGTAATGTCCGTTTCTGCTGAAAAGCACCTCAAATTTGGGTCGAGCATCATGAGGAATAGTGTGGGGTACTCAGGTGGAGCATCTCCCTAGATTTAAAAGTGTAAAAGTCTCAGCTGCCTGTTCCTAAACTAACATGTACCAGGAGGCTAAAGTATTGAGCATTGCAGTGTCAGAAAAACCTGGTCCAGGGCAGCACAACACAGTGGGGTTCAGACATGTATCACCAGCAATAGCCCACTGCAGACTTGCTGTGCTGGTTTCACTTGGCCAAGCCACATGTTGTCCCAGTTGGAAATAAAGGACATGGAATAGACCATTCTGAGGAATCAGTAGTGTTTGGGTTTGAGTTGATTTTTCTGTTGTTTCACTGTTGACTTGGCCATCTGGGAAGCCATGTCTGAGGACAAGGCTGAGTTTGCACCTCCCTCCTGCACAGACAGAGCTCACTTGTTGTGGTTGCTTGAGCAGTAAATGAAAAGGAAGGGAAAGCCACCTTTGTGGCTGGATGGTGAGAAAAATGTACATTTAACTTTGCCCAAATTAGATATGAAAACTGTTTCCCGGTTTTTACTTGAAGTTTCACCTCTGCTCACACAACCAGAGCTTGCACACACAGAAAGGTCAATAAAAGCACTTGCTTTTCTAACAAGTGCTTGTGAGAAGGACTCGGGACAGATGAACATGCATCCGTGTGCATGTGTGTGCACACGTGTGTGTTTGCAGGTCTTTTGATACCATGATAATGTCAATTTACACTTTGCCCCAAAGTCATGGAGTTATGAAAAGCTGGCATGAGACGTGAGACCCTTAGTATACATTTATTTCTCTATTATTTCCTGCTGTTTAAGTGCCTGCAGTGTTAAACCATGTAAATAAAGATATGTCTAATAAAGTTTTGACTTTTCTTGGAGCACTGGGTTCTTGATGTGCCATTTCACCACTAGTAGCAGCTCAGTTCACATTTTTGGCCAAAACAAGCAGAGAAAAGCGTGTAATGCCACAATATTTTGAAATGCAACCCCTTCTGCATGCACACAGCCCTTCAGTCTGTCTTTTGTTGTCCATCTTCTGGCTCCTCCATAGGGTCCTCAGACCAGAAACCACTTTCTGACTGGGTGTTTGTACAGCACCAGGCTCCCACAGGGTCAGCTCCCAAAGCCTTCTATTTCCATAAGCTGATCTGGCAGAGTGACACTTCACCACATCATTCTTCTTAACAGCTCTTCTTTCAGGTTCAGTGATCCTGGAGCAGCTCAAAAATTAAATATAAATCAAAGTGGAGATAGTGTTGCTCTTCTCCAGCCCAGAGGAGGGGAGGGATTAAGTAATTCCTGAAATGCCGTTCAAAAAGAGCATTTTTTTTAAGCAAGCATCCTTCGTTTGTGCAGTTTGGAGAGATGAGTCCAAGAAAAGCAGAAGACAAAATCCTTGTGACACGTTTGCATTATTCTGTGCACTCTGTCTTAATTCAGAATGCTGGCTGACATAGGCAAGTTTTTATCATCAAACGTCTGTGCCAGCATTTTAGTCATTAAGGCAAATGATTTCTCCTACATGGGGAGCTTGTTTGGGGCAACTTATCTCATACGTCATGATCTCTCACACATTTTAGTGTGAGATAAAATAGTAGTGATAGTAGAGATATAAAATACAGCAAATTAGGAGGAAGCAAAAGCCACCAAAAGGTGTTCTGGTTAGCACAGCATTTAAACAAATTATAAAATAATGAATAGTGAAGAGAATGAAGAACTCCAAAGCAGACAGAGTAATTTTTTTACCCTGAGATACTTATGTGTGTTAAAATGCAAGGGAAAAATATGGAACTCAGTGGGTCAGAGGTTGTGTTAGTCTCAAATTTGTGAGTGCACCCATGTAACCGGTCCCTGGGAAGGTGACAATGCAACTTCACTCATCACAGCATCTTACAAAAGCACCATGGTGTGAGAGTTGGAAGAATACGGTCCAAGCAAGGCATTAGGAACAATGCTGCTTCACTCTAAATTATTGTTTTTTTACCTCAATGCTGAAGGTTTTCACCCCAGCACCCCTCCAGACCAGCTGAAGGCAGTCTGTGCAGTGGAGCAATCCTAAGTGGGGTAGTTCCTTGTAAATGGGATATTTCTGGTGGAGAGATACTTGAAATCATAGTAAAACTGTTCAAAAACTAGAAAGCTAGCTGCAAGAAAAAATATGAATCTCTGGTGTCTTCAGACGTGACAGCGAACATTTACTTGTTAATGCTGGGCACTGGACGGAAGTGGTTGGTGGCTAAATGTTTTGTGTATCGATATTTCACTGTTCTTCCCCTCATGGCCATGAAAAGAAGGAGGAAAAAGCAGCTCCTCTGTGCCCCTGAGAGGGACAAGCACAGATGCTGCCTAAAGGAGGGAGGAGGGAACAGGTGAGCAGTGCCAAACCCGAGGATGTGCGTACCTGCCTGCCTGAGTACAGCAGCTCCCTGTTGAGTCACCTGCAGGATGGGATGAGGTCCCAGGCAATGGCTTTCTTGGCACTTTAAATAAAAGAGAGCTTGAGACTTGACCAGTTCACTTCATGGCAACATTTGGTCAGTTGGACCTTGACCTGTAAAGGTTAAGGTCTTAACCCATAAAGATTAAGGACTACCAAAATCAAGAGGTCAGTGCTATTAATGAAAATGTAACATGGAAGTCAAATACTATATATTTCTGAGGCTTCCCTCATGGTTTTGCTTCCAATGCTTCACAACTAGAAGTGAAGACTGCCAAAGGTTGTTTTTCCAGTGTTTTCATGTCTTAAAGTTTCTTTTTCACTATAGCTTTACAATATCACACCACAAAAAACAAAACAAACCAAAACAAATCAAAACAAAACGAAACAACAAAAAAACCCCAACCAACACAAACCTCCCTTTTTCAAGCTGGCTATTGCTTACCACCATTCTCCATGTTTCCATCATCACCTTCAGATGAAAACCAGCTTCTCTGCAAATTGGACAGAGGGAGAGAAGAATAACCTTCAGTTTTATCCTATCATAATTTATGGATTACATTTTTTGCAGGAAAAAACCAACCTTCTGAAGAGTTTAGTGGCATCTGAAAATTATACATCTATGCTTCCTTGCCTCAAACAAAATTTTTTTTCTTAAATATTACCATGTCTTCAGGCTCCTGGTCAAATGTGCTTGGAAATCAGTGGAAGAACTGCCATTGCTTCCGATGGCTTTTGAGTAACTATCACCTTGTAATGGTAGTCCAAGTGTTTGTTCTTGTCCACTCTTCAATGGATTTGTTTTGTTCTGTTCCACACCAGTAGGAGCAATAAGGTTCAGAAGTCTCTGATTCTCCTTCCCCTTCGTGATTTGCCTTCACAAAGCTTTATTTCCCATTCTGACATCTAAAGGTCTCTTGAGCATGGTCCAGCCATCCTACCCATGTCCTGAAGGTGCCAATAACACGGCAGCAGTTGCTGAGCACTTTAGGGGGCCTCTGGACAAGGGGAAGTCTTGTGTGACTAAACCCAAGGGAGGAACTCATGTCAGGTAATACATCTTGCTGAGAATATCTTTACATTAGCGTTTTCATACGGAGCATGATTTTGCAGCAACTCTAGAACCATCTCCTCATACCACACTTGCATTTGGTCAGAACAGTTTGAGAGTGTGCAAATCAGGTGCCTTCTGGAGGAAAGCAAAATGGGAAGCTCTGTCCAAGAGGCACATTAAGTGGGGTCCAACCCATAAATGTGGACACAAGAGACTGAACCAGCTACTGGCCCCTTGAGAACCAACAATTTAGAGGCACAGTGGAGACATTTGATCACTCCAAAAGCTCGTTCAGAAGATAGGAAGCACTGGAGGCTTCAGGCTACACACCTTACCCTGCTGCACTGCACTGCTGCTGGGGTAGGTGCAGCCCCAGAAGGTGAAGGGCACCCACCCATGGGGACAGTCCTCTCCCTTTCCAGGCCAATCCATACTCTTTATGGTGAGTCTATGACTTTCCTTCCAAGTTATCAAGTGGATGGAAAGCTGAGCTACAATGGAAAACCAGTACATGTAAAACTGTTTTTAATAATCCTAATAAGTGTCCATGTTTTGATGATTTTGCTGAAGAAATAACAAGGATTTGGGGCTGTAAACTCAGTTTTCTCATACTGGGAAATCACTGGCAAACATGAGTGCCACTTGCACACTTCACATATCAGTTCTGGAGCAAAGGAAGCCATCATTAGTGCATGGCCCATGTCCCTCCATCTGCATATCTGTGACCACTTCCCAGAAGGTCACTCTTCTGAAGATTCACCTCCAAAAACAGAGCATGGAGTACACGCTCCCTGCTGTGTGCCACTGCTTCTCCTAGAGGACAATTGCCCCACAAACTGCACACGATAGAGTATTTCCTCCAACACAGGACGCTAAATCCCACCTGAGTCACATTCACTACCTCCTCATCCATGAGAGAGCAGTGCACCCAGAAGGAGGAAAGCACCGAAGAATGAGGGTGTTAAAGCACAGAAACAAATGAAGTTCCATTTCCAGTACAACACACCTACCTTACTATACAGACTTCGTAAAACCAAGGATATTTTTACATTTGATGACACTAGGAGTAGGAGAAGGCTTTGAATTTACAGGTTTTACATTGCCTGACACTTTTAACCATTTTACAGGTTTTGCCTATTAGTTTTATCATTAGAATAAAATGAACAGATTTGTGAGAGGTAAGGACATAAGTGCAATACAATGAATTAATGCAATTAA
>JAOXJM010000001.1:187871807-187899773 GCA_026413425.1 Tringa solitaria
TGCAATTAATAAAAGGGAGGACACTTGTCTTTCTGTAGCAGCGGATGAAAACCAGACACAAACATATTCTTCAGCTTTTTATCTGCTTATGAAACTATTTCAGGGGTTCCTTTGTCCACTTTCTAGATTACTTATATAAATGTTTTTCTCAAGTGGTGATTATTCATGGTTTCACAATGGACATGGAGGTCACTCTTAGAATCAAAAATTTAAAACCTCCAAATTCTTCTTTTACCATTAACTTCAAATATGGAACAAAACCAGTCTTTATTTCCATCAATAATAGATAAGGGTCAAAGGCTACACATTAAAATCCCCTCCATTAGGCACAGTCAATTGAATTTTGAAGTTTGGTTTTCTATTCTGGAGCCTTGGTTGGGAACTAAATGTAAGAAGAAGTCACATTTCCTGGAAAAAAAAAAAAGGCTGAGGACAAAGGGACCTGCTGATGAGTGTTCACACGACTCTGGGCTATGGCAGCAATAGAGACCAGGTTCTGACTCCTAGCTCTAAGGAGGCAGTGATGGATGATGTCCCAGTGTGAAGGCTGAGCAATGATAAATGAGGCAGCCACGCTGAGCACACTCAGGGTACCATGGTAGTTTTACAACACATCATAAAACAACACTGGCTGCAGCTTTGATGGATAAAACTCATGGAGACTGGGGAGGAAATATCAGCTGTCTGTGATAAGGCATTGGGAAGGTCTGACTGGCAACCAAACACAAACAAGAGCACCTTTGCTGATGCCTCTGCTGGGAGAGCAGGAACAGCCATTTGGTAGGTAAATACAGGTCATGCCTTTGCTCTGTGGATGGCCATTGAGGGGCCAACTTCGAGTGAATAACAAGGGAAAGAAAACGTCTGAGGTATTTGGAGGTTTGGTCTCAGACACACAGGTATGGTGGAATATTTGGGACCTTGCCTCTGGACTTTGGAAAGAGACAGGTGTCAAAACTGGGTGGTACAAAATTCAGAGAGACTAACTGAGTCTGGGTGCATGTTTGCATTGGTCCTTTGAGTGGATTTTCCATGTCGAAAATATGGGCCCTCAGGCCCGGGTGAGAGGAGAGTGTCCAACCAGCACATCCCTGGTCTCAGGGGACCTGTCCCTGCGACCTGCAGGTCTGCAAGAACAATCAGGGCCGGAGGTGGTTCTGGCTGAGGTGGGGGAGGTGATGCGGGTAGTGGAGGGGGAAAGAGATGTTGAAGAGCATTGAAGCGAAATCAGAGTAAAAGCCCTTTGCTGTCCCTTCGAAATAAGTGAATTTAAGAACATGGATCAGGTGTTGCATTATCAACGAGCAGGTTGATAATATGAATCCTGAATTATTAGTACACATTCTATATTAAAAATATGAAAATAGACAGGTTCATGCAATACTGAGGTCATATGCTGAATGCTGTAAAAATCTTAAGCTGATTCTTTTTTGTATTAACGTAATTCTTATTTTAATTTTGATGCACATAACAATTTGCACACATTGCACAATCTAGCAGGTAGGCCATGTACCATCTTTAGATTGTGATTAAACATGTGGATCAGTGAAATCAACAAAATGAGCCAAGTATGGAGGAGGAGAGAAAAAAGCTTATTTTTTTTATAAATGTTTGTTCATTTTATTTGGTCCAGAATTGCCAGATCAGCAGCAGTTCTCAGAAGGAAGACTGAAGACAGAGTACATAAGGCGACTTTCAGTTCCTTTTGCCCTCCACAATGTCAGAGTGCCTTTAAAAAGGACCCATCCTTTATTCAATTGAATTATTCAATTTATCTAGTATGATTAAATTTATTCTGTGTAATGGGCTAGATAGATGACCTAGAGTATCCCTAGAATATTGGCTTTTTTTTTAATCCCTAACTTCCTTGTGTCTGTAAATGTATGTATCATTGGGGTCCAGGTCCAGCCTGAAGACAGCAAATAGCTCAACTGATATACAGAGATCTTCTCCAAGAGAAGTAACAGCCATGGGATGCGAAGCTCTCCGGTGGGAGACATCCACACAGAAGTATCTGACCCTCCTGCCCAGCCACCTACAGCAGTGTAATTCTATGAAATGTATGGAAAGATTTAAAAGTCACATCTCAAAGGGAAAAAAACAGTGGTGGAATGAATTTGTTGGTGCAACCAAGAAATTAAAAGTGTGCTGTCCTGTATGCAGTCTGCTGTGCCTGCTAGCAGGAAGGTTCACAGGCAGGCATGCTCACGTGGCAGATTGCTTGGCACCTCTCCTTTGAAGAACCTCCAGTCCCAACTCTTGTCAACCTGCTGCCTTGTAACCCTGAAGTTTGGACTACCCAGTCAAGGTGTTTCTTGTGCAACACATGGTCAAATAACAGCAAGTTGGACATTTTTCTGCCCATGTTTGATGCAATATTTTTATTCACTATGAAGCTGTACCATGTGCTTTGGAGAAAGGACTGGGAATTTGCCCCAGAAGAAGAAAACGAATGGGGTCTTTGCTCTTTCTATTAGCTACAACCTCATTTTGCCCCAGGGTCTTAAGGAACACATTTTGAACATGCCCAGTAGACTTTTCAGGGTTGAATAACACTTACTTACTGAATTTAGAATGGTTTGGGTTGGAAGGGACCTTAAAGATCATCGAGTTCCAACAACCCTGGTATTGGCACATCCCACTAGACCAGGTTGCTCAAAGCTCCATCCAGCTGGGCCTTGAACAGTTACTCCATCTCAGGGCCAGACAGGGCCATCCTGGATACATGTTCGAAGAGATTCAGTTGTGTCTGTGGGCATCCTGTTGCATCCAAAGAGGACCAGGTAGACAATGGATGTGGAACGAGTTGGTCCGGAGGGGACAGCAGAGAGGAGTACACTGAGCCAGAATGCTGCGGAGTCAGGACTGGGTGTATGGTGGAGACGTGAGAGCTGTGAGCTGGTACATGGGGCAGCCTGGGCAGCAGAGTCTGGATCAGAGAGTCCAGGACTTAGCTGGCAAGGCTGGAGAAAAACCTGTGACAGAAACACTGTTACTGGCCTGTGACAATGACTGACAAGGGGCTCGAAAAGCGACAAAATGGGAAAAAATGGCAGAAATGTGAATCAAGGTGGTAAGGAGAAATGGGATGAGGAGTGTGGTCAGAAGGGGTCAGACGAGGGCAGAAGAGCTGTAACTTAATACCATAGAAGGGAATTTAGAATCATAGAATCATAGAATGGGTAGAGTTGGAAGGGACCTTAGAGATTTCTTCTTCTTCATTGTGCCTAAGGCACACACCAAAGGGTGAAGCTGCCACAAACTCTGCCATGAGCTCTGAGCAGGGCTTGGTTCCCTGTATGTACTGCAGTGCAAAGCAAGGGAAAAAGAGGCACATTTCAGACCCGGGAGTTGCTAAATTGCAATTCATTGCAAATGTTACCCCATGGCTGCCGAAGTTGAATGCAGAGGAATAAGAAAACTGGATCCAGTCCCAGTCAGGGTATGTTTGGTGTGATGGAAATAAACATGTTTGCGTTGATCTGGACCTCAAAAACACAGCAGGAAATAAGAACAGTTACCAAGCATGGGGACATTAGCCCTCCTGACTCAAGACCAAGATGTAAGAAATGCCATTGAGGCATTTATAGCAAGAGCTTTGCAAGGCCACAGGGCCTCAGAACTACTGCTGTTGGCCATTGCCTGTATCCCATTCTGCACCTGTCCTGCTGCCTCTACTGCTCCTCAGTGTAACTCTTCAGTGTCCTCCATCAAGCTGGGCATTGCTCTCCAGAATATTCAGACTGGCTTTGTAGTTTTCCTTTCTTTTTCCCTTGTATTTTGAGAGGCATTAAGGTCTCCTGTTGCATGTTCCCTTTTGATCAGTGCCACTGCAGTTCAGGTTTCCTGACAAGACAGTGTCTTTGCTGGTTCAGGATGCTCTTCAGGTTCAGAATGAGGGTAGATATCACTGCTGCAACTCATCTCCAAGACAATCAATAGAGAGAGCTCCAGACCTTAGTGAATAATGTGCCCAGGTCCCAGAAATTATGTCTGTAATAATAAATCTGAGATTGTTATTTCTGCTGTGTTTAGCCAATAGTGGCCGCCCTTTCAAACTCTCCTCTACAACTAGGACACCATGCAACATGTTATGGTGGTTTCTTAGCCCAAGCTGAGAACATCATATAACTCAGAACTGTAGGAACTGGGACTGAGAAAAAATAGAAATCATGAGATGCTCATCAAATTTCTCAAACCTGGCAAATGATGAAGCTCACTGTTTTTTTTTTTTTTTGCTGCTGCTGCTGTCAGGTCAACCTGTCCCACTTGCTGTGTTGACCTGGCAGAAAGTAGCCCAAATGAGGACCTTCTGTCCCTTTGCAGATTCCCCACACAGGGCTCTTCCCCTGATCCTGCATCTCCGAGTCTTTTCCCTCTCTGCTTCTTTTCATGTGGTTCCTCCTTTCTGTCACCTTGGACTCAAGGCTTGTGGTTGTAGCTACTCTGCTTCTCATCTACAGGACAAGTCCAGCTCCAGCTATCTGAATGAAATTTAATTTTTCCTCCACTTTTCTTTCTTTGCTCTTTACTTTCTTTTTCCTGCTGGGCTCTAAAAAATATTTGGCTCTTGTTTCATAAAGAAATGAACTGGCACATAAAAGAAAAAAGCACAACTATCACTGCTTTCATCTTTCCGAGTGAAACACTCCCATATTCTGTTGAATGGATAACAATGATAACTGTACCCAGATGAAAACTCCTACTGACAATTTTCTATCATAAAGATGGCTTTGTCAAAATCAAAATGTGACCAAGGAAGATAGCAAGCCTGAAAAATTTTCAGTTAGAATAAGTTGCAGTGGTTTGTCCTGACTTTATTATTCCACACTAATAACATTGTAAAGTATTCCATTTTGATAAATTCAAAATAGAATTATTGATATTTTTATTCCAGTACTGGTGTTATTGTAGCACATATATTTTATCATTATGTAACATTTTATTATAATGCTTTTACTTCATTGAAGTTAAATGAATTGTAAACTGAAAGTGTTCGGAATTACCAAAGCAAAATATTTCAAAGATCCGAAACCACACTTTTTTTTTTAATCCAAATGTACATTTGGCAGGAAATTTAAAGTACTGGCTTTGCCTTTGGATATAGTTCAATAGGAAATGCCAACCAGTGAGTTGTACTCACAGCATTCCTCTCCCTTCCTCCAGCCTCCTTGGAACGCAGCAGTCAGCTCCTCGCTGCTCGGAGTCACAGGACTCCTTATACAGGTACCAGTTATCATAAATTTTTATTTAAAAACACACTTCATAAGCTGCTGGTAATGTTATAAGCTGGCTTTAAAGTTGACATGGCTGATAACTAAACGGATCAAGCACAAACCATGCTGTAACCATTGATGGGAAAGCCACCGGTTCTCAGGAGATTTTAGCTGCTAAAAAACTATATCAGTTCAAATGAAACCCCAGAAACAAATAAAGTTCATGTCAGTGCAGAGTAGATAAAAAAGTAGTTCTCTGCCTCTTTTACAAATTCCTTTTACTTCTGAAAAGCAGAATGTCATTAAACTTGCTTAATAAAACACCAAAGTGTTCAAACTCATCTGCTTGCACCAGGACAATGTGCACTGAAGATGCTCTCACTAGAGCTTAAGCTTTTGGATTTCAATTTAATGACAATAATTCCTCATTAAGTTCAGCTAAAATTGGTTGTGCATTTAAAACAACTAAGAATGGTGGAAACAAGGCCTTTAAACCAGTTTCACTAAACTAGTTTAAACTCCTGATTCCAGGCAAGCCCTTAGCCATCTTTTATCACTGACGAGGCTGAACTAATAGGTGGAAGGGAGATGTGTCCGAGAACCCGCAAAGCTGAAACACAAGTGGTCAAACCCGATCACGCTCCCACTGCTCTTCTGCTTGTTCACCCTCTTAATTTCTGGTAGAAGCCTTTAAAATCAAACCCTTGTTTGCATGTCCCTAAACAAAGAACATTCTTGAAGGACACGTCTGTGAGTGATCATACATTTGAGTAGTTTTCATCCATCCTGCAAACACTTACCTGGAGCAACAGGGAAACCAAGTGTTGAGATGTTAGTTCAGTTGGTGTCTGCCGCCTCATATGGAGTTGTGGCAACAATTAACTAAGCCAAACTAACAAAGAATATAACCAAAACCCTATGGAAATTAACAGAACATCTCTGACTTCAATAGGATTATGAGAAAAGATCCAAAATGTTATCTTAGTATTCATAATAGCTTGTGGCTCAGCGGGAAGATGTTAGTGTACACAAATTTTAAAAAATGAATTTTTCTGCACAACATTGTGTTTCACTTCTTAGATCAAGACAGGGCTTGTCCAAGTCATGAAGCAAAGTGAACTCATTAACTGATGAGAAGGAAAGCCTAGGGAGGAGCCATGGGCAAATTACTGTTGAATTTCTTCTTCATTGGACAACCAAACAGAGATCACTTGCAATATTCTCTGCTCCATGTGACCTTTGAATGGAGTAGAGTTGATGTAATATTTTTTCTGCTTTTTTTTTTTCTCTCAGCCTGGGATGGCAGTCTGTGTTATGCACTGACTTCACCTTTTAGCCCTGCACAGGTACAAATCACTTTGATGACACACTCACAGCCTTGTAATCTCTTCTTGTGACC
The DNA here is from genome assembly GCA_026413425.1 of Tringa solitaria. NCBI lineage: Eukaryota > Metazoa > Chordata > Aves > Charadriiformes > Scolopacidae > Tringa > Tringa solitaria. The sequence goes on from JAOXJM010000001.1 coordinate 187,878,423, forward strand.
TCATCCAAAGACTCGATTTCTGATTGATGCCTCTACGTTTGATCACCTGTATCTGCCTTGGCACAGTGGAAGCAAAAAAAAGCTGTTTTCCATAACAAAAAAACCCCCCATGTCCTCTCCTTCCCAATGAAATCTTAAAATACCTTGTGAGAGTCTTGGCAGCAGTCCAGTGAATACTATTGGGTCTTCTTTTTCCAGTCCAGCTACCATGAGCAGAAGTAATTGAAACTGAGGTTTTGACTCCAGAGGTGCACCAGTGTCAGGGTTGGACCCTCTCTGACTCTTGTTTGCAGTCTGGGAGTCCTGTAGAGCTGTTAGTCTTTACTATGCCCACCCTGAAGACCCATATAGTAGAGAGAGCACAAGCATTCAGCTTTGCCTTTCCAAAAACGGTAGTAGCTGCTATTCCTTTCCACGCTGCCTGGAAAGAGCCCATCTACTTTAGTTCCCACCTGGCCTTCAAACATTACAGCAGAGAAAATGCGCTGCCCACCAGACCTGTCCACCCCACAGCTTTAGCAGCAGTGTCTTATCTATGCAACTGTTGTCATCCGGCTAGGACGCTAGTTATGGCGCCCAAGAGAAAGGTGAAAGGATCATAACCATTATCATGCTCATTTCCACCAGGCTTTGGTTCCGCAGTATTTCCCTTTCTTTAATGTAGAGTTGTGACAAGACACAAAATAGTGGGCAGCTGGAAGGTGTATTTCTCTCCATTGTCCAGCTGTGACTCTCAGAGCACTATAAATTGCTGAAGATGTTGCCTTCTTGAGTCTTATATCCTTCTCCTTGCTGATGGATGTGAGGGTAAGTATAATACCCCGCTGTCTGCAGTCCTACGTGATACAGGCACTCGCTCACTACTGTACTTTGGCTGGATTGTCTCCTCACATGCAGAAGCTTAATATACACACTGTCATCGTCAGAGTTAAATTTGTGAGTACTCTTAACATTTTAAACTAATAAGTTGTTAAGGGTTTTTTTTTTAATAGAACTTAAACTTGTGAATCTAACGTTTTTGGAGAAAGCTCAGATTGTTAAGGAATCAGCAGGACACATCACCGAGCTACAATAGGTTCACTTTCATGTGGATGCTGTAGCAGGCAAGCCTTCATGGAAAAACTCTGAATGTGAATTTAGCTAGTTTTGGATAAAGACGCCTTTCAGCGTCAATAAACACCATGAATGCAGCCACGGTAGAGTTACAACTTAATGAGATGAGGGGAAGTGCACAGGGTCAGGCCTCATCTCCCGGCCTCTGTCATGCTAATCAGCTGGGCAGCCTGCAGCTGAAAAACTGCTGGAATTTTTATTTGCATTTCATTTAGTTGGAAGGAAATTGACCCAGATGGTCCACAAAGGCAATAGAAGGCTGGCAAGCAGTCTAGTGCTGCACACTTTTCCGAGGGGCTGCACTTGTCCGCCCGTCCCTCTTGGAGCCCAAAACATAAAAGATTAAAACAGCGTAAGGGAATTGATTTCATGATTTTTAGATAATTTCCCTAAGATTTCAGAAAAGACCTAAAAAACCTAATTTAATCAGCCAGGAACTCAATAGTAATTAAAGGGAAGAAAAGCTGAGATAATGAAAGAGGTGGTGGGGATTTTTGCTGTTGCTGGTGGGAACCTTTTTTAATTAGAAAAAGTCTAAAATCTAAATGATGTTAATGACGACAAGCATGAACATTTTTCGCAAAGGCACAGTATCATTGGTCAGCTTAGATGATTGATTGCCAAATCTGATAAACTTCCTTAGAAAAAGCTAAAATGATTTGCTATGCATTTGTCCAAGTCCAGTGTTTCCATGTGTTTGCTCAAATGCACAGTATCGGTGCCACTGTTATTCGTTTGGACAAAGCTTAAGTATTTGTGCAAGTGATGTGTGATTCCACACCACCTGCTCCTCGTTCCACCTATTTTGCTTTGAAATCTTAGTTGAAACTCTAATAAAAATAAGGGCGCTTCAGATTCTACCGACTTTCATTGCGATATTAGAGACTGTAACATTTCAGAGTAAGTGCAGCAGCCTCACGGAGGGCCAGCTGATGGCATGTCTGCTTCATTTGAGGATATAAAAGATAACTGTAATCGCATTATATGAAGTACTTTGTAAGAACAAACTTTCAGCTGTAAATTGTCATGACAGCCTGGAAGTGCATGGAGCTGGAGTAAATGGCCAGGAATTCCTCAGCTTCCAGTTTCACTGGTGGAGGTGCTGCCCTTTTCCTCTACCCTGCCCTGAAAGGGTGGAAACGATGGGTCTTTCATTTCTACCAGCATTACTCTAGTCAGGGTGAAGCTTCATCTCCTTGTACAAGTTGTCTTACTTGATGGTTATGTTGCCTCAAATAAAATGTGCTAACCCCTCTGGTCTGGGTAGTTACTGAACACATGCAAAGGAGTCTTCCCAGTGCAAGTCCTGGGGACTCAAACCCATCAACTTCAATGGAATTACTTCTGATTTCCACCTGTATAAAAGTGTGTTTAAATCTGGACTAGACCCCTTGGATTATGGGGCTCACACAGGCTTTTGTTTTCATTCTGTCTTTCCCATCCCTGCAAGTGTTCAAGACCAGGCTGGATGGGGCTTTGAGCAACCTGGTCTGGTGGGAGGTGTTCCTGCCCATGGCTGGGGAGTCGGAACTAGGTGATCTTTAAGGTCCCTTCCAAACCAAAACATTCTATGATTATATGATTCTATGAAATGTGATAAAAGGAGCTTGAGGTATCCACAAGACCACATGTTGGTGTGGGCAGTGTACCAGCTAGTACAGGAACAGAAAGGTCTGGGATTTTTCAGCTCCTTCTAGTTCACTGAGGATTTACAATTGGTTCAACTTGTGGCAACTCAACTGCTAAGCAGCTGCATGAGTACATCACCAAGGTGACCCAAACATACTATCCCGTCCCTGCTACAAGACAGACAGAGGCCTGGTCTTTGCCTTCCAAGGCAAAGAAATCAGTGTCTCAGCCTTGAGTGTTCATCTCAAGGAGTGTTCCTTTCCGTGGTTATGACAGTCATACTTGAACTTTGATTTTATAAAGCCTACATAAACCACTTGTTCACAGTCCTGTATGGAAAGCATATTTAGATAATTTACATTTCTAGCACATTCAGAAGTCCCAAACTGCTCCTAATGTCCCTCTTAGCAGTTCAGTAGCTAAGAAAGAATGGAAGAACAATAGGAGGTCATTAGCTCCATTTTTTGATCTGGCAGTGACCTCTTTAGTAACCCAGGGCAATTTATAGGGCAAATATTTGTAAGGAAGCCAAGATTTACATATTTCTGGAGACCAGATACTCAAGATGTAACACCTTAAAATGATACCTGAGAATCATAAGGCAGCATACATAGCTGCTGCCCACACTGAAGGTGGCTGAAAGGGCTTCTGCACTGCAAGTCCTTGAATTATCATCTCTGAAAGACAGGAAGAGATCAGTGCTTTCAATGTGGCTTCCAACACCCCAGCTTGTTCTCCACTGTAGAAGGGAACGATGCTGACTGTGGTCAATGTCTGTCTTACAGGGGTTGAGCACACCGTGTAGGAGTGGTCTTGGCTTGCTTGAATGAACAAGGTGGTTAAGAAGCACTTTTATTTGCATGCATCCTCCTATTCCCTTGGGAGCCTCGAAGTGAGAGGACTTGATAGAAAATACGGAGGGCTGAAGCACTCAGATGGTGCACTAGTTACATTAAACCCTAAAGCACAGGAGAAGCCCCTGAGGAAGTTCAAAGCAGCTCTTCCTAGTGGAGGTAGCAGTGGCTTCACTGCAGGATACTCCCCTGGAAACAGCCGTGGGCTCAGCAATGAAGCAGAGTGAAGGACTTAGAAAGGTCTGGATGGACATTCAGCATCACTTGGACAAACTTACTCACAGACATGGGTGTTTCTGTCTCCTCTAGAGTCTTTTCAGTGCAGATGATACAATCCAACTTTGCAACTGAATAGGTGCTCAGTGCTAGAAGGGAGTGTGGCAGGCCCCGGTGCCAAGGCAGCGCTTAAGCTACATTTTGACTGGTGCCTGAAATCCAGATGAAAAGCCAAAATTGCCTCCTCTTCACACTGACAAGGCAGAAGAAAAATGTTTGAGGTAAATTTGGAACTTTTCAATTGTAGCTGTGCCACTGCTGACCCAGTGCTGTCCCATTGGCAGTTTGGCTGAGACGCTCACTACCAAGTGCCTGTTTCACATTTCAGTGTTGCATGAAGTCTCCTCGCTGTTGCCAGCCTCTGGGGTAGCTATGGTGTGTAGATGGACTGAATTCAACATATCATACATGAGGGCAGCAGCAAGCTGGGCCTCATGAATCCCACTCGTAAGGTCTGCAATACACCCACAGCCACATCAGGGCAGTTGATGGACACAACAAGCATGTCTGGCCCATTATACTTATGAAGCTCATGCTGGAGGAGTTTGGATGAACAGAATAGAAATGGAAGTTAAAACCTGAAAAAAACTGAACACAGCTGTGAAAACCAGAATTTCTTTAGAAATTATTTAGTATGGTTAAAGAGGCTCACTATCTTCTTGGCACTCTCTTCAGCAGCTATCACTAACAAAGGTCACCAGAGCACAAGCCGTAGCTGCTGGCAGAAATGGAAAGGCTCAGTCCAAAGTATGGTGTAGCCCTTAGAAGAACAGTTAGGAATAAAACTAAAAGATGCCACATAAACCAAATGCAATTCTGCAACTGGTGTGTCCAGTTGGCTCTCACTGCAGGACCCTGAGCACTGCTGGTTTCTCAGATAGTTTGTTTCAAAGCATTTTAGTGTCTTTACCACATTTTTCTTGTAGACTGCAAAAGCCAAAATTTGTTGTTTATGCTGAAATCCTGAGGAGGTCTCAGGCAAAACAGGAAATGTTTATTCAAAGATCTGGCAAGAAGAACTACTGGCTGAACTGGACCCTGCCTAAATTTCCCTCCCTCAGCACTGGTTCATGCTGAGCACTGGACGTGCTCAGCTGGGGATCTACATGTCTGGAGAGCTGCAGGCAAAGCAGAGAGCCCAGAGGAGGATGAGGAGAATGACAGTAAATCCAGAAAGTGTGATAAACAATGGAAGAACTGGAGTTGCTCTACTGTATGCCAAGGATTTCATGATAATATTTTTTGAATATGCCAAAGGAGTGAAATCCTGTTCATGCCCACATAGGACAAGAAATTATATACTTAGGTGCAGTGAGGGGGTTCCAGTAAGACGCCAGGAAGATTTGCTAATGGTATGGACAGTGAAGGCGTGGAGTTGTGCTAGAGAGGTGTGTGATGTCCATCATGGGAAATCTTTAGGAACAGCTTGGAGAACACTCTGTGTGAAAGGTAAGAGTGATTGTGTCTTGCGGCAATGGTCTGGCCTGAAAGACTGCTTGAAAACCCTTCCAGCCTTATTCCAAGACTGTTTCTTTAAAATCTTTCAGAATGAGTTTACTTTGATCACTTCAGGTCTCTGGGTACTTCTTGTTTGATTATGCAGAGTCGCTTTACACCACGCATAAAGATGTTCACCTCTAAAAATCAAAATAACATCAAATGTAGGGCTGCAGTATGTGGATACAACTCAGCTAAATATAATAGGTTTGCAAATTCTTGTCCGACATCTGAATTCGATCTCTGTGAACCCAATAGAAAAAGTGTCATAGAACTAATAGATTAAAGGAAAATAATTCCAAAAAGCTCAGTGAATTTAACAGAAGAAAAACTGGTTCACAGAACTCTGTAGACTAGTTTAAAATTCAACAGAAAGTTAATTCATTAGTAAAGTCACTCAAGCTTGACTAATAACTGTCTGAGCCAGAAAATCTGGCAATTTAAAGTAAACCTTCAGTCGCCAGCATAACTTGATGCATATGATGCCAGCTGCAGAAATTGCCATTTCAAACCTCGCTCTGGTTGGCACAATGGGAACAAATAGCTCTCAGCTGCAGGTGAAGCCTACCAGACCTTTCTCCTCAATCTTTGTATAGTGTCAGTTCTTCTTAAAAAACAGCCATTAAATTATCGCCATTGTCTTGGGGGAATGGTGATTGATGCCTCTTCTTTTATGCTAACTCAGCTTGTCTCTCTGCTCTAAATGGGCTTGTCTTTGGCGTGGATGTTGGTAGTACATCATTAGGTTTTGGTACGCTTCGTGCCGCTCGCTCACCGGCTCGCAGCTTGGCAAACGAGGCTGTCAGACGACGTGGCCCGTTCAGTGGATTAATGCAACTCTCCTGAACTCCTCAATACAAAAAAAGTCACGGGCTCCCACCTGTTGGGGCTCAAGCGGGGTGCTTTGCGGGGAGCGCCTTGCCCTGGTGAATGCTAAGGTGGCAAGGTAAAACGGCTCTGCCGGTCTGTGGTATCTGTTGGGCTCCATCCCAGCTGGCGCAGGCGGCCCGGGAGGATGCGCACGGGGGAGCGGGAGCCGCGGGAACCCCCTTCAATGGCAGCGGAGCCCAAAACAACCATTTCAGGTGCTTATGTTCGCAGTCGAGCACAGTCGCCCCGTTGTTGCGCTGAAAATGCGAGCTGCTCCCTCGTGTGATGGTACACAGCAGAGGAGGACCCTTTTTTTTTTGTACACAGCTGATCGCTGTTGGTAAAAGTACAAGCATATACCTTTGGAGAAGGACCAAAAAGAGAAGTGAAAACAAGGAGAAAGAGAAAGCTCTAAGGGTAAAGAGCTAAAAGCCTGTTCTGCTAACAAATGGTCGAAGCCCACAGCAGACACAGAGACACTGGTGGTGCTGTCATCCCTGTGACCACAGCCACTACGTCCCCCTGTGCTGTTTGCCATGATGCCCTGGGAAGAGCAGAGGGGCAGCTGCTGGGGCCAAGAGCCACTTCCCTGCTGCACCACCACACCGGTGGGACTGAGCCCAGAGAGCTGGGAACTGGACCTGACAGCACCACGTTTTTGGATGAAGGGGGTCAGCAGCCTGAGCTATGGTTCCACCCGGAGTGAGTCGCTTTTTTGGGTGTTTCTGGAGGGCAGGAATAAGAGCTGCAGAATACTCACCAGGTAACTTCTGAGACCGAATGAGCATTTGTAAAAAGCTCTGAGATGTTTTGATAAGCAGACTCGGGGCAGGGGGGACAGAGAGGAAAAATGTAGGAGTGTTTGAAGATAGTGTTCTTATGGAAAAATCTTGCTTCTCAAGATTATAAACCTGGAAAGAAAAGAGCCAGGTTTTATACCTCTCTGGTCTCCCACGTAGCATCACCTTGCTGGTCCTGTTCCCCCTCTTCCTCCCTTGCCCATTTTTTTGCAAGTTCTTTGAGCATGGAAAGTTTCCTGCCATGTGTTGGAATCAGCATAACATGCCTCTAGTGCTGACTGTGGTTTGTCAGAGTAAAATGAGCCTTAAATGCCTAATATTTTCCTTTCTGGACCTTGAACAGCCATAGTTTGAATTAGCTGTAAAACTTGCAGACTTCAAACTTCCAAGTAAATACAGTAAGTACTAAAATAGGCACATGAAAATTGTTATCTTTAATGGTTAAAAAAGCTTAGCCTATCAGCTATACATCCTACCCAGAGAGTGTGTGAGGCTTACCCAGGCATCTGTACTTCAGAGATGGGTGACCTGAGCTCAGCCGTTGCTATTCAGGCTCATATATTTTGGCAGCCTCTGCCTCAGGAGGGAGCCTATGTGTGCTGGAGACACCAGAACACCTGGCAGACTTCACATGGTCAAAATCTCTCCCACTGGGAGTCTTGTTTGAACCAAGGCTACTCACAGGACACTACTAGTGAGATTACTGCGGTGTTCATGGCATAACATAATTAATGCATGATGTAGTTTATATTTAACTCAAGTTTTGTATTCTTTTTTATATTATTCTTAGAATGAAGAAAAGCCAAAAACCTTATTTCTCCTATACATTAAGTACTGGGTGCATTTCAGGTCTCTGCATCTCAAGGAGGTTGTAGTAAAGTCAGAGGATATAGAAAAAGGCAACAAAAGCGACTGGAGGGTGGAGTGGCCGCTTTCTGTGGAGAGACCGAAAATACTCTTCAGTTTAGAGAAGAGAAAGTTGAGGAGATATGTACAAAGTTCACATAACCATGAAGGTGATGGGCAAGGTGAAGGGACTGTTGTTCGCCATCCCTTTGCACAAGCACCAGAGAGGGCTCAGGGAGAGTCGGGGAGATCAGTTTAAAAAAGACACAGGCCAGTACATGGCTGGTAGCAAACATCTGGAAATAACGTCCGTAGAAGTCTGCAAAGGTGAATGGTATCAGCAGGTTCACAAGGAGATTAAACACATTTGTGGACGGAAGGCCTATGAGATGGTACTCAGAGGTATGAAGGTACCGCCCAGTAACATCTCATCACCTCTGGGGCTTGGGGCTCCCAGCAGTGCGAATGGACCACACCAGTTGGTGAAAATCTTGTGCTCTCCCTCAGAGCACCTACTGGCACCAATGGAGCCAGAGAGGTAGGAAACCACTGCTCTGACCTGGCAGGGTGTTTCTCAAGCTCACCTTTTGTAGTGTCTCCCTCAATAGCTTCTTGCTCTCCTCAGAGCCCAAATAAAACTTTCACTGCAAAGGGACCACCATGTGCTGGCAGGAAGGGGGAGCGTGCCATGGACTAGATGGTTCCCACACCTCTGAATGTGGTCCTGGAGTTACTTTTATTCTGCTTTGGTGGCCGGGAACAATGGCCCTTTAATAGAGACACTGTTTTAGAGTGACTCTGTTTACAGCCAGCTCCAAACAGATTTTTGCAAATGCTTTCCCAAATACAAAATAATCAGTCTGCTTTGGTGGCATTCAACTCCTTCTTCATCTCATTCCTTTCCAGAGATGTGAGGGGAATATGGTTTGCTAGGATGTTCACGGACATAGGCCCTCTGGCAAACATGCTCCTCCATGAAGAGTCACAGTAGGAAAGGGTCATCTGGTAAATCTTCAAAGCTCCAGGAATTGCCCAATTGGACATCAGAATAAAAAGTGTCTCTAACTTAACAATTATGGCCCAGTCACACAACATTTGGAAAAAAAAAGCATCTTAGGAATGCACAAAGCAATAGACAAAGAGTCTGCACACAATCCAGACACTGCCCAACTGCTGAGCAAATTGTTACAGGTGAATAATAAGACAAAAAAAATCCTTAGATAATTTTGCAAATGCAAAACTGTCAAATAAACTAGCCTTGGTTAGGAGTCCTGCTCTAGCTTTTAGAATCTTGATTTTGTACAACATTGGAATAACAGAAAATAATGGCTTAAAGGGCTGTTTTAGATCTGGGTTGGGTTTTTTTGTTAAGTTTGCAATTGCTTCTTTTCAATGTACACTACGCCCTTGTCAGACTGACCTTTCTGGCAACCAAAAAATTCACCCAAAAGCTAAAGAAACTTTTATTACTCCATTTTTCCAGCCAGGCGACATCCAGCCAATACCCGACACCAAAGGCTTTCCATGTGTTTTTCCTGCTGCTTCCTTTCCTCTACATCTTTCAGGCAGTGAGATCTGTAAAATCATAATTTTGTCAACCTAGAAATAGAAGTAGATCCTACTCTTTTAGAGACCTATGGCTAGATGAAGAGCATTTTACCTGTTCCTGGGCTTTCTTTTGAATATTTGAAGTCATCAGTGACCCCTGCGTGAGCTACCATGTTTACTGAGTTCATTTGTTTTATGGATTAAAGCACTCTGTTCGCCTTGGTTCTCCATCAGCTCAGTGCTGGATGCTGCCTGCTGGAAGCGCCTCAGAAAGCATTTTAACCATTTCAAATCTCCTGAGAGCGTTGCTGCTCCAAGGGGACCAAAAGCTGGCAGCTGTGTTTGGGAAGGAAGAGGAGAAAGGACAGGATGGCCAAACTTTTGCTGAGCAGGAATCCAAACACAGCACTGGGCCATACCTCCCCTCTCTGGTCATTCCTTCGCTGTCTTCCCACCACCATCTCTCTGGACTCTGCATTACCTTAACATCCCTTAACTTCATAGTTGCTCATGCCTGTAAACAAGTCTCAGGATTCAAGTAGGTGAGATGTGAAAAACGAATGGTCAGGTCTCTGGAAAAGAAAACCAGCTTCTCCAGATCCTGTGGAGATACACTCTGAGAGCCAACCTCTTTAGTGTCCAGCTGATTTCCTCAGCATTAAGGATCACCCACATTTCTGAAAGGCAGTAATCCCATGCCCACCCTGCCTGTAAGTCACTCTGTGTCAGGGTGATGTGTGAGCTACCCCAGCTCCCAGGAGTGGAAATGTCAGTCAGGCACTCGACTGGCTGCAAGGAGCGGATTTGCAACCAGCATTTGCAAAACACTCAGATAGCTAAAAGGCTTTGTCCAGGGGCCTGACTCAGGTGTCCAGGACTATCTGGGAGGCCACCACAGTTGCTAGCACACATGAGGCTCACAGCTCTCACAGCTCTGATCTGGTTACTGGTAGCCCTCCATGAATATGGAGCCCCTGTGCCCAGGAAAGTAGCTAGAAATTGAGTTTAATAAGAAGACGAGAAAGGCACACAACAGACCAGTAGCTTTATTACACACAACCAGCCCTTTTTTATTCTCTTCCCCTTTGTTTTTCCACACTTGTTTTCCCAAAGCACCTTCATCCTTCTCTGTTCCCATGTTTAGTCTCTCCCTTACAGGTCCAGCAGTAAGTTTTGTACAATCCCAAAATGTTCTTCCCATACTGAGTCCCACACCCCCATAGGCACCAACCCCTCAGTCTGTAAGGTGAGCAGGGAGCCTCTCACCTGGGGGCTGGTACCTCCAGAACCATGGGGCTGATGCCCTGTGACAGCCCTGGGAGGGGTAGGTTTTCTCAATTAGATTATCTTGGTTTTCTCCAATTAGGTTATGGGGGCTCCTGCCCTGTCATCACTGTTCCTCTGGGCTTCTTTGTGCTCACAGAGATGAGCCTGCAATCACACTCTAGGCAGCTGAATCACACTCCTAATGTCAGTCATGAAAATAACATTTTCTGGAAAGCTGTGCCAAATACTTGGATCGTGCATAATGCTTTTCATTGAAATTATAAACTTGCAGGTCTTCTCAAGGTGAGTTGTTGTTTTTGAAGATCTGTGTGGCCTGTCATTTGGCTGAAGTTTACTTTCATATTTTTGTAATCTATTTTTCTTTCACTCCGCTCTTCTCCTGGTGTAAACAAGCCATTAAGCTCAGCTGTAGGTGTGCGCAAAATGAGATAACCAGCTCGCTCCAGCCTTGTGCAAATGCATCCCAGAGGCCAGCCAGGGCCCTTGGTGTCTCTTGTTCACATCCCCACGGGGCAGAACCTTTCTCCCTGGTCAACCTGGACCACCTCTGGCAGTTTACAAGCAGCCTCTTCCTTCTCAGACACAGAACATCAGCTGTGTCAGCCACACGCAGAAACATCTCTTGGTCCAAGGCTGTACTCTTTACATGGGATGGATGAAACCCCCAGGTTTCAAGCTTTTTGTTGCTTGAGTCCTAGCTGAAAATTAAATTAAGACTTAAACCCATGTTTTTTTCTCTAAAGACCTTGGGGTTTATGCTGTATTCCCAGGAAGAGTAAACACTAGTTCTGACATGTGTTCTCCAAATGCAGAAGAGGGTTTATTTCTTGACACATGAAAGTTGATCACTGCTTTTTTCCCGATAGTGCAGTTGACCATGAGCATGTCAAGAGTCTAACGTAAAGTGACAAATCTCATCCCTGCCTGTCCATGTGTTAAAGAGATTTAAATAATATTTATCTATCACTGAACTTTGATATGCCCTGTCGAACAGATGACTCGGAGCAAGTGGTCAGTGTGATTGTCTGCAAGCTTCAACTTTTTTGTCCTCATTTAAGAGAGGGAAAGCTCTGATGAATCCCTTCAATGCTCTTGAAAAAAAGTGGACAAAACTGCCACTCCAGCTATAGCCCACACTTCAAATGGCCGTGAGATGGCCTTTTCTAAATGTTACATAGTTCAAGGAGGCAGTGAAGTGCTCGGTGGAAGATTTTGTATGGGAACTTTAACTTCCCATTCCATTTGACTTTTGGTCTTTAAAATACAGGTCAAATCAATGAATTTAATGAAGGCCGTGGAACACAAAGGCTTTGCCTTGCATTTTGACCTAGATAAAGGAGAGTCAGTCCAGGTCAAAAGGCTTTAGCAGCACTTTAAGTGGTTAGTACACAAATGTGACAGAGTGTTTAGACTCTTGGAGACTTGCAAGACCCAGTGACAAGCCGTTAAAAGTATTTGAAATAGCTGCTTGAATGAACTTTGATAAGGTACTGCTATTGTCTTCTATTGTCTCTTTCTTTTCATACCAAAACACCCCCAAAAGAACAAGAGTCAATGAATGTATAATGCAGTCCCACTTTTACTGGATTTGGGGCTTCTTTCGGCCCTTTGGACTTTTTTTGTGAACTGTTTATGCCATTTTCATTCATTTCCCCACATTAAGCCTTTCTCAGACTCTAGTGATTAATGTGACTTGTCAATAAGAGCTTTTAAAGTGCAATGATACTTTCAGAAGCTATAACGTGTCAATCGAACCTAAGATTAAGAACAAATTAAGAGTGAATTTATTCTTCTGAATCTTCTTGTGAGATAGAGCTAACATACGTGGAGGTGGTGGTGGCACTTTCCAGCTCCTACAGCACAGATCCAAACGTCTGAGGCAAAACTAGCACAGAGCAGCAGACCTGACCTGTATATTAAATTCTGGATTCATACCTTTCTTCTCACTGGGATTAAGTACCCTGGTGAGACCATCAGGCACTGACACACACTCACATACTCCATGCAGGCATCTAAATTAGGTGGTTGAACTCAGTTTGTTGGTAGAGGTGGGTTTCTGTTATTAACAATAAATATATTTTAATGGTGGAAAGTGTAATGTCAGAAAGCGCACGATCGCAAGATCTGCCAGGAAGTAAATCTCCATTTAAATACATAATTATTCTCCATTACTAGAAAGCATTTGTCCAAGGAAAACTGGTAAAATGTGTAACAGTTCATTATGCAGGACCAAATTTGTCTAGAAAGACCAAAATCCTAGTTAATTTGTATAAGGCAGAAAGGTTCGGTTTTGTTTTGCTTTTCAATTTTGTTGTAAAAAGTCTGCTTTTTGAAAGCTTTCCAGGCCAGAGATCAGGTTCCCCCTTTATAATGGGAGCTATTAATGCCTGAAATGGGCCGCTCTAAAGAACCACATGTCCGTTTCACATGGCTTGATAGCTCCAAGATTTTGCTCACTGTGCTTTTGGGACTTTTCTCAGTATTCTCTATAGCAAGATTTTTATTGTATTTTACTCTTTTGTCTGGTTTTTGTGTTCGAAAATTTTCCCTTATTCATTGACCAGCAACTTTCTGTCACCCATCTTTGACTTTTCTTCTTACATCTGCATTAAAGCTGTCATTTACTTCTGCTTTTTCCCCTCTCTCCATATTTGACAGCAAAAGCCTTCATCAGCTTTTATCCCTTTTTGTTCACATTATGACATAACCTGCGCAAAGTGGCAGAGCTCCCCAATTCTTGTATATAAAATTTGCAACATTTTTTGAGACGGGTCAATGCCCATTTTTGGGATCCTTTTCTTTATCTGAGTACCGTGTTAAAACTTTTTGCAGATGTGAGCTATTCAGGAGCAGCCTGCGACTGCATGCAGAGATGGGGAAAAGAAGAAAAGGCCTTCCTATTTTGTGATTGCCATAGTAACTCAAACATTGCCAGGGTGTTTGTCGGTTTGGTAGGGCACAGCCAGGGAATTTTATTTCCTGTGCAATCAAGCCCTCTACTGGAGATCATGGCTTGTATGACACAGGGTTACAGAGAGGACAGTGGGCTTGTTAGGCCTGGGATTAAGCATTTCGCTTTAAAATAATACCCATTTGTATCCATTTTGTTCAACATAACAACAGCTGCTGGCCTTGGGATGACAGGCTTGCCTTTTTAACCAAAGTCTCGTATGACATTTATGAATGAGGCAGACTCCATTCATTTTCGCTTTGAATTCACACTGGTTATTTTTTGGTTGTTTGATTCTTTTTTTTTAAGCATATGGTGGTAGTTAACATTGTTCCTGCAATTATACTCGTGGTTTATGACAGGGGAAAATTCAGCTTTATTTGAGGTGTCACATTATTACTTTCATTTGGGGGCAAACGGACTAAAAAAGGAAAGGAGAAAGAAGCAAAGGAAGAATCTTACGTCGGTAGAGTGGAAGCTTTTTATTAGGCCTTTAGATAGAGATGGAGAAACAAACTTTCAGATGTAAGAGCTTTTCTTCAGACCCAAAACAGGAGCCACAACCTTCAGGTTGAGAAGGTTTCTGCCTCCTTTCTGGGTCAGAAGAAGGACTTGCTGCTCCAAGAGCATCCCCTATTTCCAGGCTGTGGCAGACACCAACACCTCTCCCTGCAGACAGTGCTTTCTGTGAACACCCTCGGGTCATCCTTTAGCCATGGCTGCTGCTACACCAAAGCACCCCAACTTTCACCGTGGCTTAACTGAGCAGCAATGATTCTGCTGGCCTTGGCTCCTGGCCACCTTCTGCAATGGGTCCTAGGAGGAGGACTGGGGACAGATGCACTGATGCAGTCATGAGAAGAGAAATAGATAACAGCTTATGTGGAGGCCCCTTCAATCTATCAATTTCAAAGGGAGTTCAGTTTTCTGCTACTTGACGGTCATGCTTTCTGCTACCTTCAGGGCTGTAGTGTAAAGCTTGACCCACCCGTGCAATAGCGGTGAGGCTGAGAGACACTCTTCATCCCTCATTCCTTCATCCCCCTGAAAGGGTTTGTTGGTTTTGTCTGCATTTTCACCCTGAAGCAACTAAAAAGTGAGGACTGTGTTGACCATGGCAGCAAGTTTTCCACCCGGAGGATGTGGGGGACCTCTGTAGCTGCGAGTCTCATGGCCTTTGTGAGCCTTCATGCTGGTGTCAGGTAAGCAGAGGACATTGCCAGTTTAGTCAGGCAGCAGTCGCATTCCTACCTGAGATAAAGCAAAGGGGCAAGGCCAGTGTGAATTGTGCCCAGGGCTGCAGTTTGCTACCACAGCTCTAAGCAGGTGAGAGCATTAGCCCTCCTTTCCCATCCCCACCCTCACACAGCCAGTCCTGAGGCCAAGGCTGCCCTCAAGTCTCCAAGAAACATGGGACATGGGCTCAAGTCCGAAGTGTCCCGCCAGCTCCTCTCCCAACTTCCCTGCTCCTGCAGCAGGCATGGAAGAGACTCCCAGACTTTTCTTGATGCAACTCTCCAGCCTAGGACTCCACATTCACTGAAGACTTCCAGCTCCATTTAAATACCAGCCAAAGTATTTAAAATCTGGCACACTTGGAAGCCGTAAGAGAAGCCTCCCTTCTATGAAGCCAGAAGTTGGAATGGCTTTCTTTTCCCCTGAAATATTTCTTAGAGGACGGCCACCCTGATCTTTTACTCCCACCAAAACTCAGGTTTATGAGCTTCCCCAACCCAGGACAGCAGCATGAAACAGTTTGGTGGAGCCTCTTCATGGGTTCATGTGATCTTCTGTAGCGCCTTGCAGCTGCCTGGAGAAGAAGCAAGAAGGAGCAGGAGGAAGGAGAGCGCTCCTGGCAGTACTGTCACAGTGAAGACCTGGAGCTTGGTATCAGATCCTGCCTGAAGGAAAGAAGCTGCCTCATGCAATATCAGAGCATTAATAAATCTCCCTTCCTCCCTCCAAGTGAGGTCCAGACTTTTCATTCCTATGTGATAAAAGAGGTTTCAAGTTAGAGAGGATCTGAAAGTTTCCTTCAGTGCTGGTGACTGAGGGAACAAAGAGCAGAACTACTTGGGATTTCAGAGGGGCTACAGTCTGACTTAGACACAAGCACTACTGGGAAACATTTAATTCATGGTGCGCTCCACCTCGTAAACCTGCCATTTGCGTAAACCAGAGCATCCTCCGTCCTGTGTCCTAATATCTTCAGGCTCCAATTCCTGATTTGCCAGTGAGATGTCAGAAAAGCCAATGAAGACTGCAGTTATCTTTCTATCAACTTTGGAAATAAAATTATTTGCTTTCATAAAGAGAATGAAGCAATGATATAATACTCAAAACCATCACTAACCAAACCTGGTGGTTCAAAGAGAGATTTTTCCTGCAACTGCTATGTTAAGAAATTTGGAATCCATTTTGTTTTGCTTTTCCATTGCAGAGCGGATTCACGGCTGTGAGCCTAGTGGGTATGTCCAATACTGCCACATGGATTTAGCCTTAACCAGGCTGGAGTGCAAACACAGCCATAACCCATTTGAGCTTTTTGGCCACAGAAATGACTGGATTGTTGCCCACCAGCTGACAGCCTCTGTGGCTACTGACCCAGCCAAGCCCCGGGAAAGGCAGTGCCCTGTGCCAGGGGACCTCCCCAGCTTGCCCCGTGGTCCTGCAATTCCTCCTCTCCCCTTGCAGCAGGCAAAAAACTTTAGGGGGTTGGCATGCTTTTATAGTGTTCACTGTCTACATCCAGTCAAATCAAATAGAAGTTGCACCTATAATAAATCATCACAATATGATAATGTAATGTTAGGTTGCTTGGAGATGCTCACAACTCCTTGGAGATATTCAGAAGCCATTCGGACATGGTCTTGTGCAACCAGCTGTAGGTGGCTCTACTTGAGCAGGAAGGTTGGACCAGGTGGTCTCCAGAGCTGCCTTCTAACTTCAACCCTTCTGTGATGCTAGGTTGAATGCTGGCCATTATAATATTGGTAAAAACTCAGTATGGCATTGGTACACCACTGTAAACAGTTTTCAGAAAGTAAAGATAGCAAGAATCGACAAAGGATGTTGAACTTTAAGGATAAGACAGACTATAAAACAGTTTCACTTCTAATTTTCACCAGGATGGATTCACAGCAACTCTTCGGATGTCTGTGGATTCGCACAAATGTAAGAAGAGAATATTGCCCAAGTCCCACAGTTCTGATATAAGAATATTTTTTTAAAGGTCAGTCAAATACAGCGATGCATGAAAACCCATTGTTGTAGAAGACTTCATTTGCAAGCCATGTAACATCATGCCTACTTAAATTATTTGCAGAAGAATTTAACTTTTTTTTTTTTTCCCCACATGGCACTTAATTTATAAGTTTTACAAGTCCAAACAATTCAAAATGTTGTATCTGAATGCAACTGTTCTCAGAATGGTCAGTGTCAGAGCTCAGTTTGGTGGGATCGCTATCTTTGCTGTGAGTGAGTCAATGGATGCTGGGTCCTGGCCTCACACTTCTTACAGCGTAGGAATTAGGATGGTAGGGGCATACGTTTGCCTTTAGGTTAGAAATATTAAAATCCAGAAGGTGGTGACCTTTGAAATAGGGGGGTAATATGCCTTTTATATAAATTCCCAAATTTACTCTGAAATTTTATGTAAATTCCCAAATTTACTCTCCCAAATAAACTCCCAAATTTACTTACAAAATACCTCCATGCCATTCCCAGAACTGAGCAATAGGAAAAACTTATCAAAATAGTGTACCACGTGCCATAATCTGCTTTAGGGAGAGCACTGGTGTGGCTCAGAGCTTGTCTTCAAGGTGTGTGCATCTAGAACACTGGTGGAATCTCAGTCTTCCTCACTACAGCTGGTGTATGAAGATTATGATGGGACACCTAAAACACACAGCTGTACAGGGAAAATAGCTCTGTTAAGCTCCAAATTCGTGAGTCTACTGCTATTTCATCTCACAAATTTTGAGCTCAGCAAAGCTTAGAAGCTACTTCCATCATTTCATCCTTTGCAGAGAGAAGGCTGCAGTGGGACTTAACTAAAATTCTTCACTGTGTTATTGCCTCACCAGGTATTTTAACATGATGTAAGCACGGGGAAAGCCAAATAAAACCTGCAGCCAACTCCTCCTCAGCAAGGTGGGCAGTGTACAGCTTTGCTTCCCCTGCTGATGAAGAAAGCTGCTCAGACCAGATGCCTAACGGCATAGGAGAGAGGAGAAAAGAGCCTGCGCTAGCCATGGCACGTCTGTAGCTGGCTCTGGCCCGGGAAGGGTTAAACGCTTTGTGGTGAGGTGGGACAAACTTCACTTAAACTCAATTCTGTGGCCAGCCCGATTGTTTTGACACCTGCACTATGTGAGGGATGGCATGGTCTCCTTTGTGGCGCATAATGGCACATCTTCATTATTGTTCTAATACTCCGCGGAAAAAAAAAAATAAAAAAAAAAATCCCTAATCTTTCTGTGGTGCCAGTGACTGTAACAATGCCGGGACGTTTTATTTTCCTCCTTGCTCTCTCTTTCCCTTAACCCGCTATTGTTGCCATAGCCACGATGGTGCAGCACTGCTGGTTCGGGGAAGTTTCTGTACTGTACCGCCCTGAGCTTATTGTTTAAATCTTTATTATTCAACTGTTCTGAAGATTTACATTTTTAATGGCTCATTTATGTAATCCCATAAATAAAGTAGCAGAAAAGCATCCCACACAAATGAGTGAATTGGGGTTTGAAAAAAGCTGCTGAAGCAGGTCACTCAGGGTCTCAGCTGCGGGGCCTTGATTGGTATCAGCGATATAGCCACTGTGGCAATGGACTTAAGACCACCCAGTCAGCCCCAAAATGGTGCATTACCAGGGAATAGTGGAATGGTGCTATAGTTCAATCTCCCCTATTTAGCAGGGAGCAGAGTTCTGCTGCAAAAACCATTTCAGCCTCAGACTCATTTACCTTATTGCTTTGACAGCTGCACCTCTCCCGCAGCAAAGTTTAGATGATTAGCTTTTCCCTCCTAGCAGCTGATGGCGATAGTTGGGTTTGTTTTTTTTTTTTTTCTTAACCAGTATATTCCTGGGGCTGATAAATTCCCTCTAAAGAGGCTGTGAATTCAAGCACCTGCCCGAAGAATTTGTTTTATAAACTGAGCGCTGAGATGGAGATATGTTCTAACAATTCACTTTTAAGCTTCTCCCCAGTGCTCCTCTCGCCAGCTCCTTCCCCCCACACAAATCCTTCGTGAACTGTAAATCCCTTCAACGGGGCAAGTGCATTCGTGGCCGCAGCCGTGCTAATGAAAGACAGGGAAGATATTTTATTTCCAGTCAGTTCTCACCCTTCAAAGTCGATTTTTAGTTGCTGTCTCAACTGTGCATCCCGCGGACTCTGCCTGGGGGCATCCTGAAGCATCCTGCTCTCAGGACAGGTACCAGTGGCCAGGTGCATGCCCCACACCTCACACCTTTATGCTACTCTGTTGAGTCAGCAGGAGAAACACACCCAGCTTCGATCTTGGGTCTTTGGCATCACCTTTGTCCGGTGCCACCCTGGCACGGCTTTGGCCCCACCTGCTAGCATCACCCCAGAGGGTGACTGGGCTCAGCATGGGCAGCTTGCCTGGGGCTGTCCTGCTTAAGGGACTGCAGCCAGACAGATGTGAGCCCCTGGGGCAGTTCCGGGGCTGGAGGACCACGTAGAAGTAACTGTGGAGAGCTGGTCCTCAGCATGAGCCCTCATCACCTGCACAGCTTGGGGCTCCACAGGCGTTTGGACTGTGGCGTAGCTGGGGCTGATCCTGTCTGCGAAACGGATGTAGGACTGACCACTCATCCTCCTCCTCAACCTCAGGAACTCTTCTGCAGACCCCAGTTGGTGCAGCATGTTTGGAGAACAGCTTGTCCTTCTATAAAATAGGAGGTGGATGTCCCTGTGGCTGCAGAAGGGGAGCTCGGTGGCTGCATGAGCTGAGACCCTGCCATGGTGAGTACTTCCCACCAGCCTGTCCCCACCACAGGACAGCCAGGCCAGGTCCTTGTAGTGCTGCTCCCTTGTCCTGGAGACCTGCAGGAGCACAGGGAGGTGGAGGCAGCCCCATCCATCCTCCCTGGCTCTTCCCAAGGCTGCCAGGACCAGCGCCAGCCGAGGCACAGACCACTGGACAGACAACAACCACCCAGTCAGAGCCGAAATGATGCGACCCGTGCCCAGCACCCAAACCATGACGCACGCTCTGCCATTACCGAGACACATCAACCCTGCCTTCCCCATGCCCAAGTATTCCAAGTGCTAAGAGACTACGCGTTTTCTCCTCATTAAAAAGCAAAGCGGCTCTTTACGGAGGAACGCCTGCACGAAGCTCTGCTGGGCAGATAAACCACAGCGGTCCACAGGCCAGGGGCAGCCGGACAACGGCCCTTCCTCAGTTTACCTGCTGGATCTCCTTCTGCCCGGCTGCGTGGAGCGGAGTCAATGGAAGCCGCCCGGAGGCAGGGAGCAGGCAGCGAAACAAAGGCAGGCAGAATACCAGCCAGCCCAAAGGAACAGTGGGGAAGCTGGTAATTGGGCCGTGTGTGTTTGGCTTTCGCCAGGCTAGCAGGTTTGTTTTTCCCAGGCTGAAGCCTAGGCTGAAAGAGACACGAAATTATTAAAGACCTCAACCTAGAAAGGAGAGAAAAGGGAAAAAAAAAGTTGGCAGCGGCGGCTGGAGGTGAATCTCGAGTAATGAGAGTGTGGTGGGGGCTCGCTGCTCCCTCCCGAGGGAGGGAGGTGCCTGGGAAACGACTTTCAACAGGCAAAGAAAAATGAAGTTTAGGTAAAATTAATTACTGTGGACTTTTATTGCTAGTTTAACTCATTTGTCAGACAGCAGGGAGCCTACTGGGCAGGAACCTACGGACAGGTAGAGCTGTGCCTTCCAGTCCCTTCCTTGTTGTAAGAAGATTCCCTCAGGGATCCAAGTCCAAATGAGACCCATTGGCCAGGTAGGCCCAGAGCCACCCTTGGGAAGGGATTCTCCTGTGGCCTGGCTGATGTTTGGTCTTTCCATCAGGTGGAGGTCGCAAGGAGCTGTATGTCTACCCGCAGGTCCATAGGGCTCCTTGCAGGCCAGATGTGTGCAGGAGCTCAGGGCAGACCTGAACCTATGCCAGTGCAGCACCAAGCCTGAGCTGCTTCACAATGCTCTGGCTTCACACCCTGCTCATGCCAGCTGTTAGCATTGGAGCACTGTGATTCCTTATATATATTTGCAAAGCACACTAAAGATATAAAATTTTCAATAAGGTAACCAACCACCCTAAATATAATCCTGGTGATAAGGAGGGAAAGCACATTTGCAGTTCCTCTCCCTTTCGGTCCAGGGAGAACCTACCTTGAACATCAAGGTCCCCATCCGCAAGAAAAGGTGATGTGAAATCAAAAGAAGCATGGCCAGCAGGACGAGGGAGGTGATTCTGCCCTTCTACTCTGCTCACCTGAGACCCCACCTTGAGTACCATGTCCAGCTCTGGGGCCCCCAACATAAGAAGGAGAGGACCTGTTGGAGCAAGTCCAGAGGAGGGCCATGAAGATGACGAGAAGGATGGATCATGTCTCCTGTGAGGACAGACTGAGAAAGTTAGGGTTGTTCAGCCTGGAGAAGAGAAGGCTCCAGGGAGACCTTATAGCCCCTTCCA
>JAOXJM010000001.1:187899873-187915939 GCA_026413425.1 Tringa solitaria
GGTTGGAACTCGATGATCTTTAAGGTCCCTTCCAACCCAAACCAGTCTATGATTCCATGAATCTATGAAATTCTGCTGCTGGACAGGCAGTCATAAGGGCCGGGAGAAGCAGTACCCAGATCACGAGCCCCAGTGAAAAAAACGGGACAGGGAGGAGTTGCTGGTGATCCTACACTGCTCTTCTGGCTTTGCTCCCCCTTTAGCCCATGTCAGTGGCTCGATGGAGACAGAGAAAGGTGCTTCACTGGTGCAAACCAGCCCAGTTCTGTTGCCAGCAGCACAGCTTCACTGATTTGTACCAGATGAGGATTCACTTGTCGATATAGTATCATCTGCTTCCCTAGAAGCCTACACCTTCTCCCAGAGATTTATTTAACCAGAACCATCTCCATGGTTTGATGTGAAGGGGGTCTTTGCGGCAGCCATGCCCCACACAGCACCCTGCCTGGTCCTTGGGGAGGGAGGCACAGGGAAACGCCACCCGCCTCTCCTCCAGGCATCCCCCAGCTCAGCAAACTGAGACCAGGAGAGAAAGAAGGAGGTAACACTCAGAGTCAAACTCTGGACAAAACATATTGCCTCCTCCAAGGACTTTGGAATAGCCTTCTCTGCATGGAGGGGTTCAGAGAGGCACTAACCCCCCAGTGCTGGAGAAGATGCATCAGAAATTCATCTAGAAATGCCATGAAATCCCAGCAACACCTCTCTGGTGGTTTAGCAACACTGTGGATTAGGCTGAAGAGCGGTTTTAATTTAGAGGTCTGCTGTGGGCAGAGTTGCCCAAGTTTAGACATCCAGACTGACGACAGCAACTATTATTTTGCTTACCTTCCTTTTAGCTTTTGATACTACTCTGATATCTGCTGATGTCGTAGGGAGAGAAGGCTGTATTTGAATATAATATACAGAATTAAGACAAAACAATAGCTCACACAGAGCCTTCATTTCCTTCATGTGTTATACCCCGTTCTTAGTATTCTTGTTACTGAACTTAAACAACGGCTCATCACCAGGAACTGCCTGTCGTTGCTGTTCCTGATGGATTAGCTACTTGCTGGCGTTTTCCTCTCTCTCTGAGACATTTTGAATCACTAGCGTTGGGCAAACTTTCAACCCCCATGGATGTTTTGAAAGATAGGCAGTTCCTCTCCAGGAAAAGCTGGAAATTTCAGAAGCAGCAGAGTCTCAAGAAGAATGCTCACCCACGTTTCCCAAAACCAGACTTTGGTTGTGTTTACACAGTCGCTGTTAAGCTGTGTGTAATATTGCTCCTGTAGCACTTTCTGCAGCCTTTCCAAATTCTTGTCCGTGTGCCCCAGGAAAGCAGAGGCGGCCTGGGAGGGCCATGGGTTTCATGGTGAGCAGAAGACCAAGGACACGTCTTTGTGGGACTTGTGTGTGCTCCCCGCGGAGCACAGGAGGATGGCAGAGAGCAGCAGGATTTCCTTTCTGCTCACTAGCAACAGCTCTGGGCTCTTTGGGGTTGTACTTTCAGACTTAAGTGTACAATTCTATCAAGTTTCCTACTGTGCCCAAACAGCCTTTTCTCATCCACACCATTAAAGATGCCATTGCCTTCACTTTCTGACACAGCTTTGGTTTTTACTTTTGTGACTGTAGCGTCATACCCTTCTAACACTCTTTCTGTGACTATGTCCCAGCCTGCAATGACACCGAAACAGCGGAACACGAGGCTGTTTGTCATGCCGTACTCCAGACCATGACGGTGCTTCGTGGCTCATACAGAGCAATTGAGGTTATCGACATGAGGCCGTGATGCAATTTTCTCAAAGCATCCCTACATATCTATGCTGGGTATTCCTACACCTCAAATCCCCACTTATAGAGAAGAAAGTAAGCCCCAGTTCTGCCCTGCTCACTCCCAAAGCCACGGTGACCATGGCTTGTCCACATCCACAGTCAAGGCTTGTGGCAGTGATGCCTACCAGGTCAGGAGGCTGCAGGGCTACATAAGCCCATAGGACCTTATCAAACATGGTCACTCTGGGAAGCTGAGGATCATTTGCAGAACAGCCAAGAAGACAGAAGGTGGGTGAGAAACACAGCCTACAGCGCTTACAACCATCCCAAACCTGTTCTTTATGGTACAGACATATCCAGAGCAATGAGAAAACCTGCCTAAGATCCTACAAGGAAGCTGTAGATGAGGGACTGAACTCTTCTCCAGAGTTCACCAACATTAGAGGGCACTGCATCCCCTCTCCAGGGCACCAGCTACTTCCCATACAATAACCACAATATAAAAGACATGGGATGCTCTTGGGAGAACTACACAGAACTGGCACCGTTCCTTAGCCTAAAGTATTTGGCCCAACATTCCAATTGTAATGCAAGGCTCATCATTTTGGGTAGCAGTGAATATTGTACGAACAGCAATTTTGTGTAAAAATAGTTTTCCCTTACAAATAAAAGTTTATTTTTGTTGCATAAAGATGGAGATCCAATATTTTGAGATTCAATACAGACACAGCCTTCTAGAGGCATTTTATAAGGTGGGAGGGTAATGGCCTGAGAGTTGCTAAAACCATATTTCGTAAATTTAGAGTCTAAGCAATACTAAATCTATGTAAAACAAATAAGGAAGGTATATGCATAGTGTTCATTTGAGACCTTGAGAGGCTGCTAAATATTTGGCATAAAAGTATTTGAGTTTTTTTTTTCTGTCTTAAGACTGTCGTATCCGGAAATGATGGTGCGAATAGATATAGTTTGCAAAATTTTTAAGGCTGGTTTTTTAAATTGAAGTTATGCCCTCTTTAACACTTAGTCTTGACTATTTCCTATTGACAGTCACTAAAACAAAGAGTGCATATTAATGCAGACGAGAGTTTCATTCACAGACAGTGAGCTACAACAGGATTATTTGCAAGTGCAAAGATCACTCACATGAATAAAGATTTGGTGGATCAGTGCCTCTACTGATAAAATGAATAAAGTCCTCCAAACACAATCCAAATATGTTTTCTTGCTACTTATCCAAGCAAGAATACTTTTGCGTTGTTCCAGTTTAATTAACTGAAAACACATAATTATTAATGAGAGCTCCGATAGGGCAGGGGAGGAAACACGCTTCTCAGCGATCAACTTGCAGCCACAGCACAAAACCCAGTTCTGTTTGTGCAGGAAAAGCAACCCCCTCCTGCTACATTATTCCATTGATCTACAAACATTTACATCTCCTTTGTTAACTAGTTTTCTGTAGAAATTTCATAATCGCTAAGGAACGCTCTTACAACTGCACCTCAAGAAACTTCTGTGAAGTAAACTTGGATCAGTCCGAAAAACAGGGTCTATTTTTGCCTAACCCGTGTTACACATCAAATCTGTCGGGCTTTTCTTGGACGTTCACGATTCATTGTAAATAATTCAAACTGGATTTACAAAAGAGAAGGGGCTGTACAATGAACATAAGAACTGCACATCACTGTATCCCCCCCAGTCAAAACTAATAGAAGTATTTCACAAAGCTCAATCACAAAACGTTTTCTCCTCCTCTTTCACGTTGTTTTGCGATCTAGATTCGGTATCAAGGTGATGAAAATGAACATTTTTGAAGATTTCTGTCCAACTTAATCTAATTAACAAGTTCTTGTGGCTACAGCAAGAGAACACCCTCACCTGAGTAACCTCTGTTATCTGTACAAGGTGCACTGAAACTAACCAAAGACAACTTTAGTAGCTCACAGATATAAAAGAAACCCCTTGAAATATCATTGCAGCAACGTTAACCCTCCCCTGTGTGCACCTGGGCTGTAACGCACTGCTACAGGGAGCCGAGACCAAGATCACACTCTTTATTCATTTATGTATTTACTTATTTTAAGGACTAGGCACTTTCACAAGTAACAAGCGTTCTGAGTTACTGCAAGTAATAACATATTTTGAAAAGTCACATCCAGCTCCAAGTTTCAGGGTTTAAAACCCATCTTTAAGATGCCTTACAAATGCAACGCTGGTACTGCACAATATAAGCAACTGCAGACAACACAAATCTGGCTTTTTGCACCCACTTTTTTTATTAAAAAAGAGATCAGGAGGTGAAGATTTGTCTTAAGAACAGTTAATGAGCAGTAGTTTTCTGGTTTTATTATGTATACTTAAGAAAGCACAAAAATACAGCATCAACCAATAAAAGATTAATAAATCACTTATGTTCTGAAAGTCATTAAAAAAGTGCAATTAGATCTGAACCTACCACCACCGATGAAGACAGGCTTTCTCCAACTACCTGGTTTAGGTCACGCCAGATGCTCTAGTCGAGCATTTCTAGTATGGAATCGCTCTCTATCAACAATCCACTCATTTTGAAAGCATTCTCATCACTTTCCCTACCCAAAAGCCTGCTTTAAATTGATGTAGAATCGATAGCAGCCCTTATCCTAAAGGGTTGTTTGAAGGCCAGAGTGTGGGAAGCTCTCAGGACACCATATTATCACCGCAAGAATTCAGGGGGATTTGTCCTGTGGAACATCTCCAGGCCCAACCCTGACCAATGGCGAGATGAATTCTCTGCTGTAAAGCCACATCCATCCAGCAACATCACTGCAGCCTGGCCAGTACCATGGGTGCTGTTCTTCCAAACAGGAGTATTAAGGAGAACACATCCAGTGTACAGTGAAATGGAATGCAAACAACATGGGTTTATTTAAACCAAAGAGAGTCCTACATTCTCCTAACATACTGCTTTTACCTTGATTTCACTTAAATCATTGGGAATTTTCTGAAAGGTTGGGACTTGTATTCTAGTGCTACGGCTCCTGCAGGGAAACAGAGAAACTATCCACAACCCCTCAGTGGAAACATAAAAGCATCCCACTTTGTTGGATACGCTGACCCTGACAGCCACCACTGGGCTCAACGCCTGCTGAACTACCTTCCCATGACTCAAAAGAATAATTCCCAGCTCACGCATCAAAACTCAGCCACAGCAGATCTCCACTTTGGTCTCCCCATCTCCTGGCTAACATGATCTTTCCAAGAGGCAGGCAAGTACAGCAAGACGAGCTATAGATAAGCCTATAGGTGGCACTCTTGGCCTGACGCAACACTGAAGGACCATGAAGCCCTGGTCCTCCCGTCCCTTAGAGGACAGAGGCCCGTGTCAGTTTAGAAACCCATTAGAAGCATTAATTCCACACAGCACTTTTAATTAACATTTTAGATTTTATTGTCAACACACCTAAAAACGGAAACCTATGTTCAAAACAATTATTTCTGAGAATATTGAAATACAAAATATTTCACACAGAAGTTTGTTATTGTAACACAAACAGAAATGAGACATAGAATATGCCAATGTGTATCACGTGTGCTCCAAGTCACAAGTTTAAGAACTGTACCACTACAAATTGTCACACAGGCCTAGAAATTGAGCATTTGACTGTTTTTAGGTATCACCTCTGCATTTCTAGTATTACACATTTACTTGGAAACTTCTTAGCAGTGGACAGAAAACATGATAATTTTGTCTTCAAGGTTTGTTTCGAAAGCACCATGACAACAGACTGTTCAAACTACTTCCTTACAGAGGGAAGTCTAAACAGAGACAATTATTGCAGTTATGGCTTTTTAGGGGTAATGTTTATTATTATCATCTATGACAGGTTTGTGAGTATACAATAACAAGCACAATCAGTATTTCCCGTGTAGTTCCTCCCGGAAAGCAAAACCAGTGTTGACCATTTCAAATTTGTTCTTTTTATACTGAAGAAAGCAAACTCTTATACTCTATACAAAAAGCTTTCCCTTCTTCTAGACTCTGTAAACCTAAACTAACCCAAACACACAAAACTTCTTTATTGGTTAGCAGCAAAGAAGTTCTGCCAACTTTACACAATAAATAGATTTCTGCTTAATTTAAATTTATTTCCAAAGGAGCGACGTGACTAAATGAGTTGTCTTGGACAGTGAAACATGTCTCACGCTCCATCACCAAGACCCTAAGCTTAGTCAGAAGGGGAGAGAGGAATGGAGCAAAGGGAGAGGAATGTCTGTTCTAAAACAACTGAGAGATTTATGCTGCACTTTGCTCTTCTCTTAAAGGTCCCAAAGAAAAGTTCTCTAAAGCTACCTCAAGGTTACTCCTCACACAAGCAACTCTGTTCAAAATTCAATTTTGAACAGCATCTTTTCCTGAAAAACTGAGACATCCCTGCAGTCCCACACTTATTGACATTCCTGGCTTGAAACACCACATATTCGTTACTCTCCTCCCCTCATCGTTTGCTTGATCGCTTTTCATGCTTATCCTTTGTGTGCTGGTTCCTGTTTCGGTGCCTCGGAGGAGAGTAGCTGACTCTCCTTCTGGACTGAAAGCTGGGTGTATATGGGTGAATTCTGCGCTTCTTTGGTTTTTCTTCTTTCCTGCTTTTGTTTGGCTCAGGCTCCTTACTGTCTTCCTTTTGCTCACGTTCCTGGTCTTGTTCTTTTTGAGACGGTAATGTGTTTTTGATGGTATTAATAAGAAATCTTTTATTTGTACCAGCAAGAGGACATTTCAACCTGTAAAGACATTGAACAGTGATCAAAAGCCAAGATAAAAACATCCTGAAACAAATCTGAGATTTTAACTTCAATAATTTTAAGACAGGTTTGTGCTTTTGG
Source organism: Tringa solitaria (assembly GCA_026413425.1). Classification (NCBI taxonomy): domain Eukaryota; kingdom Metazoa; phylum Chordata; class Aves; order Charadriiformes; family Scolopacidae; genus Tringa; species Tringa solitaria. The sequence goes on from JAOXJM010000001.1 coordinate 187,906,498, forward strand.
CTTTCCTTGCATGCCACCTAGTGTAAACTCTTAGTACAGAAAGATGCTCAAGGTTGTCTCCATTCTCCTTTTATCTCACTCTTTATAGGATGGAAATTATTTTATTCAATACAGTGAAAATCCACATGGTTTTCACAAGGTAGTGTGTGTAGGGGGAAGCAGAGGATGACAATACCTAAGTTAAGCACCGTCATCCTTAAAACATATTCAGGAATCAAATATTTAGTAGCATATTTTAAGTCATATTAAAATGGTTTTCAAGATCACAAGGTACTAAAGTCAGCATTATTTAACAAACTGTGATATTTACAAAGTAAAAGATATATTTGCATGAATCCAAACAGCTGTAGCAATAAAACAGACACGACACATACCAATTTTAATTTATATTTGGCCACCACCAAAGTATTTTATTTCTTTTTCTTAAACAGAAAAGATACTTATCCAACTCTTTTCCATTGCTTCTGACTTTCTCCTCTTGCAGCTTAACAGTTCTGCACATAATTTATCAGCTAATTTTAGTAAGCCAGCACTCTACATTTTGTTTATCTTGCTGGTACCAGTTGTACACTACTTATTCCCAGTTTATCATCTCTTAAAGAATGGAATGAGAAAAAACAAGTTTGATTATATTCCTGCATTTTATCTTGACAGCATTTTTGAGTCTGCATGTTAATGGAGAAGTTACGGGATTATTCTAAAAAAGCAGAGCTGTTGGAGACCACAGAGCCACTTACGCCATCAACTATGGAGTCAAAGAATCCTAACACCACAACGTTGAGATCATCTGTTCTAGTTGAATATTTTGCATAAGTGTAGAAACTATATCCTGACCAGTTAACCTTTGACATCTCTGAATAATCAGAGGTACCAGAACAACAAGAAAATTGTAACGAAGATCACATCTGATTACTTACTGTGGTGTTTGCTTCAGGTCTGCCTACTAAGCACTACTGATAATTGTTCTTGTCCTAAATTCTCAAAAAACTCATGAGAGTCATTTTAGAATTATACATTAAACAGCCACAATGTTTATTTCCACTGGGTATTTCTTGATACATTTCTACAGCACAGCTAATTTTGGAGTTTTCCTAAACTTTCTGCATATAAATCTACATTGTTTTCCCTTGAACCGTGGTTCAAAAGAGCTCATAAAAAAGTCTAGATCTGTATCTAGTATTGCAGTTTTGTAAACAGTATTTATCCATTAACTTCATTACTGAGTAAAAATACAAGGGTAATATATGTCAGTAGGGTTTCTACTTCAAGCTACAGCAGCTATGGACATGGTGCTGGACACACCACAGCACAGGTTACACTCAAGACATAACACAAGCCAGCGAACATTTAAGTCCTCTGTCTGTCCTATGCCATCATTAAACTGTTGTACCTCAACATTTCCTACCGAGGAGGGCAGCTTTCTCCAGGCTGCACCCAGGCAAAAACTATTTCACATTTTTCTCCTTCCTCTTGCTTTTTCGCAAGAGCTAATGCATTGATTAAACACTAATATATATAGCCCCAGAATAGGACAATCTGCCCTAAATACATTCACCTTGCTGAAGTATTTATTTCTTTTTGGCGCTATGAGTGCTGCCTGAGCTATACTAAGAAAGAAAACGGATGAGAAATGCAGGGCATCAGGATCAGATAAGAGATGCCATTAGTTCACCATCATAGAGTGATAAAAGCGAGCCACTGGGCTTTCACGGAGCAGCAGTAAGTTATGGCCCCAAAGAGAAACCTCAGTCCTTAGTTTTATTGACCTCAGACTTCAACAAAGCAAATTCTGCCTTTAAGTCTTAGAGGAAATGAGAGGTACGACACGTGCTACGTTACACACACACGCGCCCGTAATGTTTACATACATGAAAAGTGAACTGTATTAATCCACTGATATATTTCTTTGAGACCATTCCTAATGGTGAGAAAATTGTAAAATACTGCTAGAGCTGACCTCCCAAAAACAAGCACTCCACACATAACTCCCGTACAACCCAAAATCTCTCCACTACGCAATGACGAAACAGTCAACATTGCATTTCGAGCAAGAAAAAAAAAGAGATTAAATCAGTTATTGCGGACACACATCAAATCTTAACTCTACTTTTGACATTTTAAGCCAACTTCTGTGGAATAACACAGAATTTCCAACCAACACCTGTCATCAAGCAGCAGTGCAGTTCAGCACAGAAGTGGACCATACAAGCTCTTAAAAGCAAAACATGCTGACCCTAATTTAAGACCCTAGTGTACAGTGCCATGTGCCACAGTCTTTTTTCTCTACTGAGTAACTGGACACATCAAACACAGCCAGCCTCATCACACAGCGTAAATCTGATCTTTCCAGGAAACAGGAGTACATTCCTACCACTTCCAAACTGCCATGGAAAATACGGTACTTAACAGAAGAGTGACTGAAGGCCAAAAAACCAAAAAAGCAGCTAGAGGTTGTTTTGCCAAACCAACTAATTGAAGCTCTTATCCTTGCACTGGAGATCTCACGAAAGAGGATGCCTGGGATGACACTGCAAGCTTTTATGTATGGCCTTGGCAGCTGATACGTCTGGCAGGACTTTGGATGGGAACCTGTGCTCTGATCACAAGATTTTAACGTATTTCCTTTGCAACTTCTGTCTGGACCCTGTTTCTCCTCCTTGTCACATTCAAATGAAAGAGACGTAGTGGAATCACACTGCAGTGTCTCTGCACAGTCACACAACACCCAAAGACAAGATGCAATACAGCCTTTTGCAGTTCCCGGGCTCTCAAACTCTTCAGCCTCACCTTCATTATTTTGTATTCTGCAGTATTTCTGACTATTAGATTTGATATTGAGCAGAAAGCTATATACAGGAGTGAAAGCAATTTTAGGATTGCTTTGCAATAGGGCTAAAAATAATTTAATACTTCCAACATTTATCTGCTTTTTGCAATTTCATCTGCTCTTACAATGCAGAGCTGAACAAACCATCCCCAAATATCTTGTTTTCCATGTCTTATTTTAGGTAAGCTTCTAAAGTAAGCCAAGAAGATTATACCCAGTTCAGCCTGGGTAGTTCATTTGCTACCAGCATCTTTGAACACCAGCTATATACACTGGAGAGAAAAATAAAAAACAGCCTCCAGAACTTGTCCACACAGTAGCTTTTAGGGCATTTTAATTGCCTTTTTCAATTAAAGCAGAACAACCCCTTAAAATAGGACCTAACTCCACTGCTTGATGAAGCTTATGAATTATGTACATAGGACCGACAAAACCACTTCGGGAAAGCCGAGCTTTTAGCTTGATTTTACCTAGACACACAAGGGAAATCCCAATACCTTACAGCATTATTCCATCTGATGAATCTAATAGTTTCAAATGCTCTTACAGTATTTGTCCAGAACTTCCCACCCTGGATCCTGCTGGCCCTTCAATCATCAACTTTCCAACAGCTGCTCTCATGTATTTTCTCACCTCAGAAGTTCCAACATCACTGAGACTTAACCACAGATTCTCCTCTTTGATCGACACTTCCAAGATTAAGACACCTTCTGAAGTAAATCCTCCATTACCCTTCTCTAACACATTTTCTTACTTGTGATTAGCTCCACTAATGCTTGAACCAGATGCACCATCAACAGGACCTACATCATGTGGTATCATAAGGATGTAGGAGACCCTTAACAAGAATCACTACAGCCATAGAGTACATACAAAAAGAGCATTGCAGTAACTAGAAATACTGCAGCGTTGAGAGCAAGAATCTCGAGAACATCCAAGGAACAAGTTAAAACTTGAAAGCAAATAAAGCGAGATCTACAAATACAAATATCCAGTACTTCTTGGATTAATTTGCCATGGACCTAGATACTGCCTATCCAGTCCTGAGAGCATGGAGGCCCATGGGCTTAGACTCTTTACCAACTGGGAGCTCATGCAGCCCACTGACAGTTGCTCCATGTCCAGAGAGTCTCAGATAATTTCCTTTCCTGCGTACGCTCTTGCCTGATACCACTGCCAACCTCCCTATTTGGGACAACCCTTTCTTCTACTAGCGTCTAATCCCTATGGGTTGCAACACCTACCCATGTCATCCACAGCAAACTTGTAAGACAACATAACGCTGGCAAAACATTCCCAAACTGGACAAAACAGTAGCAACACTGTCCCATATTTCGAGGCCAAGTCTTCATATCAGACTATGGGCTAAAGGATGACTGCTTGGTACGTTTCTTCTGTACCTGTCAGCAATGCCAGCTTGGACACTTGCAACTTAGGCTCAAACAGCCACTGACTACGCATCTCACGAGGAGACAGTAAAAAGATAGGTAGGGGTGCTTGGGGAAATGCACTTGAGCTATGGAGAACTAGTAACTCTGGATAGCAATGGAGCAGCAGCTTGGAACCTGAAAGCAGCTCCAAAACCCTGTTCAGAGGCTTGCTGGCTAAGGTTTTGCTGCCATCAACACACACCTGAAGACACTACTGCTTTGTAATGGTATGTACAATACCCAGGAATGCCACCTCCACACATACCTCCCTTGAACCAATTCCCGTAGAACACCACTGACTCCAGAAATGTATTTCCCAGAATCCAACAGCTGCTGGAGATAAACATAAACTGGAATCAGCAAAGCATGAGCAGTAGCAGCCTCTGCTTCTCCTTACCCAAAGACAGATGGCAGAATAAATCTTTTCTTCATAGGCTGAGTTGCTTCAACTATCCTGTTCCAATGGAGGATTGATGACCTTACACTAGATGTTTCCAGGGTTTGTGCATCTCTGCTCCAGGACTCCTAAGACAAAGGGCTGAGGAAATCCCAGAAGTCCTCATGAAACACACCTGTAAGCATTTTGAGTTTGGCAAGGAAGGAAGGTTTTGCGCTTTACCTGTTAAGACTGTGCTTTTAGACAAGTTGGCGATGACCTTGTCTCTGCTTCTACCAGTTACGCTATCCTGAATTTGGTCTACTAACGCACATTTTCATGAACTAACTTGTCTGCTCATTTCATTTGGTATCCACAAAGCTCAGAGCAGCAGTCACCTTCCTCTCAGTACTTTAGAGTTGCAAGGTTACATGTCAGTCCTAGATCTAATAAGCCCTTCAGGACTTACTTCATTTTGTTGGAGTGTCTTACTGGTTACCTCGTCTCCCAGGTGTATATGCAATACCTTGTTGTTGGGCCAGTTCAGAAAGACCAAAACAGCACAATGGGGCATGAAAAACATTAAAGGGAAGACAGTAGTGGCAGCCTCCGTCTGCTGTTTTGTCCCTTGGGCTTGTACAACTAGACACAAAAGACAGTCAAAATTGGCAGTCTACCTACAGATGGCTTTATAGCTTCTTCAAGGCCACACACACCAGCTGTACACTAGCCTATGCCAAACTCTTGTGGCAGCAAGTTTGTGATAAATGGGATTCCTAACAGTCTCCCCAAGGATAAATTCAGAGAGGGAAAAATCCCTGGAGAAGCACCATCTAAAAAAATATTTTAAAAAATAATTTCTGAGTGCAGGATATCCTGAGCTGCAGACTACCCAAAGCTGGGATAGCACCTTGAGGAAGTAATGCTACTTTCTCGTACTTTTCTTCCTCTGTTTCCAAGCTACTGGGTATCGGCCACTGATGGAGACATTGCACCACAGAGATGGGTCCTTTGTGTGACCCAGTATAGCTATTCACATGTTCCTCGGTTGTTGAAGTAAAGATCCTTTCAATCGTCTCAATTCAGATACCACCACACCAATGCCTATGACAACAGTCTTCCTCCACCTGAAGCCTTCTTGACAATCCTCTCCTCCTACAACTTTAACACAGCCCTGGCCTAGACAGACACGATTTCATTCTAGGGCAATCTGCAGCTCTTCTGAAGAACAGGTCACCCTTGGATGGACCTCCTCTGGCAGGTCTTGGGCACTGGGCTTCAGCAAACTATGTTACCCTGAGCTCATCATCACAACCAGCTCAGCAGGACCACTGCTCTCTTACATATTAGGGATAAGAAGTAGCCAGAGCCAGGAGTTCAAGCCCATACACGCTCCTGGCAGGTATTCCAGACCACACAAGAGGCAGTGAGGTTGCACAGGGACACTCTGTTATCTCCCAACAGAAATCTTTAGTCTCCACACCTTGAATTAACTTGCAAATTCACAGTAACCGGATGTATGCAACACTTCATGGTGGTGATTATCTGCCTGGGTTTACCTGGCCATTTGTCAAGGCTGACAGGGTAAAAGCATGCTCTGTCAGTATAGCTATAACCACTCTAGGGGATTAAACCAATTTTAGTTTTAACATAACGGGTATAAACTGCATCCCTAGCAGAAATAGTGGGTATATACAAAAATGCCAAAATTCTTTAGAAAAATATAAAGGATGAACTTTTTTCAGCAAGACGCTATTTTAACCTCTTCAGAGGTACCAAAACAAACAGATTCAAAAAATCAGCTGAGAACTTCATTAACCACGGAGGCTTATCTTTTACTACTGTTGGTGGAGGAAGTCAAACCTTATCTACAAATGAGTTTAACCCAGTCAACTGGTGCACTACTTGTGTGAACATCCCTAGATCCAATAGCTTATCAGTCATACCCATTATTTTAAGATGAATGACTCTTCTCAGCATGTTATTACTTCCTTAATTACAGTTACATGCATTACATTCCATGACAGTCTAGCTGTAAAAACTGAGATACTGCATCAAAGAATTAATACTATATTTCACTTAAGATTTAAATACTGTGGTTCTTTTCCCACCTGCTATACACATTAGCCCCTGGGGTTTAGGAGTTCTTTTAGTATTAAGAAATACCTCCCTCCAAAATTTAACGATACTTTGAATTCATTTTTGGCTGTAATTTACACATGGATTCTCTACTAGAGGATCATTTAATATTTTTATTGTTTTAAGGGTTTAGGTTTCCTTGTCAGGCTATGAACTCTTAACTAATCTAACCCAGTAACATGTGGCCAGTATGTAAGTACACACACACACACACACTGAAGCTACCCAGCATTTTAAAGATTCACGAGGTTCCAATTCAAAGTTTGCAATTCCATCTATTATAAGGAAACACTATTATAGAAGGTACTCCCAGTTTTCCAATTGCTTTGACTTCAGCACATTTGGTCAAGCAAGTTCATACAGGGAGCATTTACTTCAACTTCTTTCTTATCTTGACTCAAATTTCTGCCCAGACAAATTAATACCTAGATGAAGACAAATTATTTAAACATGAAGCAAAGGCAGAGATTTCTGTCACGCATTAAATGTAAAATTTATTTTGGCATCAGTCATAGCATTCATTTCCTCTTGGCACAACTTACCAACCCATAGCTCCCATTGTTTCAGCTCTGGTTCTCCCACGTTTTGCCTCTTTAAGTAACTCTTCTACAGCCTTCCTAAATATGAGGAAAAGAAAAAAGTTACCACTTGCAGAACACAAGAACTTGCCACTTTATGCACTTATGTGGAGAGCTTCTTCACTGTAATGAATTAAGCAATAAAGAGGCTACAAAAATCACCTTGACTTACTTATTAATTCAAATTCCCATGCACCAAGATTAAATGAAACATTTTGACATATAAAAAGCAACTAAAGCCGTTGCAAAAACAACAATTGCAGTACTAACTGAAGAGTAGAAATAAAGCATGCAAAACTGGTATACTACACTGAAATGTCCCTTGGGAATGTTCTTCCCTGCTGTCACTTCACTTAGGTTCTTCCTAAAGTCTTTCAATCACAGCAGACCTATTTTGAGCACAGTTAAACACCACCAGTGAAATAGCAAGCAGTCAGATGACAGTAAAATTACTGCAACTATCAGTTGTCAAACTGCACTAGCTTTGTGTAACAGTGAAAGAAAAGAGCTCATCTTTGTGACTATGATCCACCACCATCCAAAATTACTAACCTTTACCTTATCATCATCTTCTAGAACTGGCCAGACTAACACTAAAGCAATTAAATAACAATGATCACATAAAAAGTCACCAAAGAGTGTGATTTATGCAAATGATAGGTAATTTCTACAACATCAGTCTTTCAGTTCTCTTTACAAATTAATTTCAATCTCAAATAAAACTTAAGTAACTGCTCTACAGTACACAGTTGAAGTTAATGGGAAAACCAATGAATGGATAATGTGAGCCATTTATTATATAAATTGAATGCATAAACCAACAATTTGGTTAGTTAACTGTAACCAACTATATATGTCAACCAAAACCAACTGCCATACAGAAAAGGAAAGCTATGCACCTGGCCATAACATCCAGTATATGAAGCTAAGCATTAACAATACTGACATGGGTAAGACCGAAGGCTTGAGGAACTGAAGGTAGGAGGTAATAAAGAGGGTGTTTATTGTTTAGGTGTACCAGCTATAATATGCCAGAATAGCTGCTGGTATTTCAACTACATGAGCAACACAATCATCAGCTTGATAGTATAAATGTGTGTATAAGAGTGTACAAAAAAGGTAACTGCCAACAGACTTCAACTCAAACTTCAAGGATGTCATGTCCCATCATGTTGTTATGGTGTTGTCAGCATAACAGGATTTTGCTACTTTGCCCCAGATTAAAAAAAAAACAACCCTGAGTGTCGATTTTGTTGTCAAGCCAAAATTGAGACTAGAGAAGTCAACAGTCCTCATATAGCAGCAGAAGCAGGTCTGAAGAAAAGTAAACCATTTATATGGCAGGCCCATGTGAAGACCCAGCAAGTTCATGCTGGGCTCTAAACATGTAACAGGGGGCTTTTTTACCATTTAGGTTATTCAAGTCTACATAGACAACACAAGAGGTCTTAGATTTAAATGCATACACTGCATGTGCATAAGAGGGAATGAAAACAAGCAGTACAGAATTTCCTTCAGCACCTACTGAGAAAACGTTATGCTGTTATGCAGCAGTCTGCATCTGTCAGTCTAGATCTAACCTTCTTCAGTTTGTTCTGGCCTTAACATAAGCCTTTACCAGCTCCCTTTATATTTGTGATGGTGGATTTGTTCATTCCTTAGGATAGGCTGGTGACATTTTACAAACACAGACACACTTCTGTCTCTATTGCTTTTCGGAAGCTTTGGTTTTCCCTGGCAACAGAAAACAAATTGATACTAAATTAGTACAAGTAAAATGTACACTAAGGTGTAGCTACTCTGCAGTTCTGCCTCAATGTAGATTTAATATTTTATACTTACAACTAGCTATCATGGAACTACTTTTCACTTTACAGTAATTTCCAGCAAGCGGTACTTCAGCTAAAGATTCTTAAACAAGCCTCCAGAATTGGTCACAGTTCTCAAAGAACATATAAATAATCCTTGATCAACTTTTATGTATCTATCTATATATGTTGAGAAGCTCAACATGAGCTGGCAGTCCGTGCTGGCAGTCCAGAGAGCCAACCGTGTCCTGGGCTGCATCAGGAGAAGTGTGGCCAGCAGGTCT
>JAOXJM010000001.1:187924795-187960085 GCA_026413425.1 Tringa solitaria
CTGGAGGGAGGGAGGCTGCCGCCGCCAGCTGGGCCGCTCTCCCCCCCGCCGGAGGTGCCTGTCCCCTCGGCGCGTCCCCAGGGAAGGTGATCTACGGGCTTCGGTGCTGAGGGACCCGCCCTAAAGGCGGCTTGGGGTTTTTTTTTGGGGGGGAGGGTCCCGAAGTGACACCTCTGCTGCTGTGGTGTGTGGCTTTATCCGAGGAGCTGCTGGCTGAAAAAGGAGTGGAATTCCCGCCTGCGGGGGAGGCAGAGGAACAGCTGCGGGAGCGGGTTTCAGGTTATGTGTTTTACAGAGGAAACTCGGGGCTGTGTGTAAAATAAAAACGTTAAAACTCTGTAGTTGGCAGCTATTTCAAAGTGTTAATTCTAGCCCTCAGTGCTCTTGACCCAGGGTTTCCATTTCTCTCCCCCCTCCCCCATTTATTAAGTCTTATCTCTGAAAACGTGGTTTAAGAACTTAAAACCTTGTGTCTCTTAGACTTTATCAAGGCATGCTTTATCAGCGCTCTTGACGGAATATTACTACTCGGTCAGCTATTGAGAAAGCAATTGCTGGAGCTGTGCTAGTGACAAATCTGACAGTCCCTTGTGACTTTTCTTACCATGTTCCTAATGCATAGCGCTGATTGTTTACTTCTGTAGAAATCCACTATTAAGCACTCCTGAGCTTCGTTTAATTCCTTTTTTAATTACATGATATAGTGGGCTCTTTTTTGTCTCTGTGTGCAAAGTAAAAAATGTCTGTTAGGGATTAGCTTTGTGGTACATTTTAAAGTCTCTGGAAATAAATTTCGAATCATAAATGCAGTTGAGCTTTTGTTCAAGAGAGAAACTGTTCTGAGCTAGGCTCTCATTAAATAAATACTTTGAATCACAGATTTTTTTTTTTTATTTTTTTTTACTTCTCTACCCAATTCCTTTTGGCTTCGCTGTGCTTTATTCTAAGCTGCAATCCAGCAGCAGATCAAGGAGGCTTAGGAAGAAACATCAGATGGTTTCGGTTAGTGTCCCTACCACTTGGAAAATAAACATGTTAGTACCATATGCTGCCTTGACTTTATTGAAACAAATTTCCTCAAAATGGAAATAAGGTATGTCAGTGTACTTGCTAGAACCATGTAAATTTAATAGAGTCCTTCATCACTTACTCTTTTTGGTTGGGTTTTTTGGTGTTTTTTTTTTTTGAAAGATCAGCTCGCTGAGGGAGGAATCCCCTTTCTTGAACACAGTGCTGTATAAAATCATTAACTCCAAATTCAGCAGGCTGCAAAGCACACCATTGTGCCCAGTTATATTTTTTTTTTTTAAATAAAATGAGTCTGTAGTCTTATGTTTTAAAATGCTTGTGTTATTACCATTAGAAAATCTCTGGATATTGCAAAAAGAAAAAAAGGGCATAATTTTAAAATGAGAGTTTTCAGTACTGAATTTCTAACTATACTAACCTTCAACTCTGCCTAGTGACTTCAGGAAAAGGTAGCCCAGGGCCTTGGACTCAGGTCTGTGATTTGCAAACACAGCTTGATTTCCTAACACAGGATTCAAATCTTATATTTAAAAAAAAAGAATAAAATAAAAATTGAGCTACAATCTAGGGGTGAAACTTTGCAAGAGGAGTATAAGCAGGTGATTGGGTGGAAAAGTGCCATTCTCTTGAGACAAGTAGGTTAGGTTAAAAAATAAGCTTACTACAAGCCGTCAAGCGTAATTACAAAAATGTTGGCTTTGGCATTTGTTGGGAGTTTGCTCTCATGGAAGCACTCATGACCTCAATGAAACTTTGTTTTTTCGTAAGACTTCACCTGCACTGAGCAGCCTGTCAGTCTCAATCTTGGTATATATTTATGGGCCTGTACTACTGAAAACCAGCAGAAGTTTGTTACCTTCTAGTTAAAACTGTCTACTTGAAAATGCTTCAAAATACCGCCCTCTTTTTTTCATTCTGTTTTTTCTGTACTCTTTAAAAAGGTCTTAATGTACTTGGAAGCCACTGTGAAGTGATACCAACAATATTAAAGTGACATGTGTAAGGGTATGATGTGTACTAGCCATAGGATTAATATAAATTAATGTCACAAATCAGCAAGACGCTGCTTATTTAAAGAGCTGTTAGATATTAAGACCTGTAACTAATAAGAAAACACCCTTCATTAAAGTGCTCCCTGGTGTAAAAGGCACCAGAAGAAACTGGTTGCCTGTTTGATACAGCAGTGGCTTGTCTCTGATGCTTGAAAATTTTTTGCTGATTTACTTTGCAGAAGTAATTTTAATGTGACCCCATTGACTTGCATGCTGCTTAATTGCTTTATTAGGTCAATGAAGTTTGTTGTTTAGAAATTGTTATGCCTTTTGAAGATGAAAATCTCTTAAATATCAGTATTAAATTATGTAATTGTTGGGTCATGATGTCTGCAGAGCAATAAAAAATCATACCGTTGTGATGCGTGCTTTTTGTTTCTTATGGCCCCAGTTCTGTCGATGTTTGCGCTTACATATGTTTAATTTTAAACACCCAAGCATTTATTTTGGAATTAGTAGGTCTGTTCTTAGGCTTAATGTTAAGCCTGCATGTAAATGTTTTCAGGGTCAGGATTTATGTTCGCAAAGTTCACAGGATAAACCGGTCATGTGTTTTCATACTGGCTGTTGTGTGTTCTGCGTGAGATAATGTAGGTAGCCAACTTCTGCTTTGGAGCTGGGGGCTGGTTTATCTACTGACACGTAAAGGATGCTCCCGGCCCGGCTGCCACGTTACAGTGCTTGTGCGGAGCTGACTTCATCCTTGCAGTGTGCTTTGCAACACTACGGGCATCTCCTTTATTTCTAAAGTATTGTTACTGGTATAAATGCGCGTGGATGTCAATCCTTCACACTTATTTCAATGCTTATTTCAATTGATGGTAGTTTTACAAGTAATTTGGGGGCTGGAAGAGGAGGGGGCTGTCTCTTGCTGAGTCTCACGCTGAGCCATGCACTAGATGGTGAAAACAAAAGCTTAAGGATGCAGTTGTTTGATATAAAATCAGGTAACTTGTGAACATGGAAGATTTTCATTTGTTTTGCGTTTCCTGTGACTTTTCCACCCTGTTACTGGGTTCTAATTTTCTTTAAAAAATGAAGCCTTGGTGGTAACATAGCTCAATATTTGCAGCCTCATTTTTGTTTTAAGTAAGTTGTGATGCTGCTCTGGGGTTGTGGTATTTTGTTAAGAATGTCTAGAATTTTCTTCCTGTCATCGCAGCAAAGCAGACCAAATTGGGTAAAAAAAGTAATTTTGAGGTTATAAATGTGTCAGCTCAATATAGAAGTTAATTTTTGCCGAGGCAGAGTTGGTTTACTTTGGGATGGAGTGATAGTGACTTTGCCTGGCTGTTTTTCCTTCATTCCACAGATCAGAATGTGGTTTTATGTTTCATTGCAGACGTTTGTCACACTTAGCCCCTGTTTGATAGGGTATACAGAATTTTTATGAAAAACCCTTGTTTGTAGAGCAAAATGCAATTTGATCAACAAATCTTATATTGATTTGATGGGGTATAAGAATCCAATATAAGAACTGATGGGGTTTTAAAATGTTGTAAATGGTAGTAATAAGTAGTTCTAGATTATGAAGAAGAAGGAACTGTGACTTATTTGTCTTTTTTGTAGCAATAGAGCACAAGGGAAAGTGGTGCGTGTTAAAGGAGAACCCGTATGTGTCTGGGAGGAACCTAGTAGTTGCAGAAAGGCAACTGGGCTATTGGATCAGGTTGCCCAGAGTGGTGTAATGCTTTCAGATATTTTTCAGCACAGTGGGGAAGAATGAGTGACGAGTTACCTGCTTCTGGATTGGTATGTCCTTTGCAGTGGGAGTGATTTTTTTTGAAGCGTGCTGTCAGCTGTGCTCCCCACCCCAATGCCCGAGATAGCACTGCCACTGTGCGGTCCCGTGACGTTCTCCCAAGAGGCTGCACGAGCCCAGTGGAAGGTGTCAGGATGCTGGCATCATACATTTCTGGGGTCTGGCTGGTTAGAAAATAATTGGGAATAAGCACAGTTTATGATTGGGTTCAAGTCAGTGTTCCTGTATGTTGATACTTCCATCAACTCTTGCAGTTGTACTCATTGTGTAGATTTTTTTTTTTTTCTTTGCATGCAATTTTTGCTTGAACCTGAGCTCTCCTCCACAGCCAACCCTCTCCATACAGTGTCATTTTCAAAATTTTGGCCCTGAAAGGCCCAAGAATACTGGTAACAGAGGGTTTTTAAGTTCTTACCTTCCTGGGGCTTTCTTTGTTCTTCAGATTGGTGCTAATCCTCATTTTTGAGTTCATACATAGGAAAAAGAAAGCTGGTGCAGCTGAGGCTTTTGGCACAACAGAAGCAAATGGAAATTCAAGCAAAACTAACGGAGGTAAAATGTCACTGACTTATGTACTGAGACCAGTTTGTGGAAAGCGGTTTTCAGTGGTTGCTATATTGTGCTCGGATAAACTGTCGTGTTCTACCACAGGAATGCTGTGTTTGCTTTGAAAGGACCAACCCATGGGGTTTTTTTTCTGACACAAAGCAGTATTTCAGAATCTAGGCGTGTCGTGATTTTTCTGGCTATCAAGGTTTGGTTGGCATTCCTGAACAAAGTCTTCGCTTTAAAAAAGAAGCTTGGCTGGTATTGGCAGGCATTCTTTGTTGATGCATTTTACTTTTTCATAACGTGAATGTGCTTTTGTCTGCATACCTAGTATTAGTCCCCATTTGAAACGAGCTGTATCAGCAACGTGCACTTACAGCAGTAGAGTAGAGCCTATACTGGGATTTTCTACAGGTATAGCGATGTCATCCAAATCACCCCACTAATTGACATTGCTACCTGCTACACCAGGAAAACCAAAACAACAACAGGAAAACCCAAAAGCCCCACGTTTTGACATCAGCACCATTCGTTCTTCCACCACTTTCAGTAACAGTCTGTGCAGAACAGGACACTTGAAGTCCATCTTATGGCTGGGTAGCCAACATCTAGAGCGAGTCATCTTTCAGGGAGGACACTGGAGATGTTGGTATCTGTATATGCCTCATGGATAGTGCACTGAATATCTGCAATAGATTAAATACTTAAATATGGACCATATTAAGTTGCTTCTACACATTTGGAGGTTAAAAGTTTTAGGAAAAAAATATTAGTAACAGCTATTGCCACATTATTTGTTTGTAACCAGACTGAAATAACTAAATGAAACTTGATCAATACATCACAAGATCACATAGAACCTAATGTGTTGTGTAAGCTTTCTGGTCATGTTCAGAGAGTTTGCTTTAAACCTCATTGTGATCATAGAGCAGTATGTGTGCACCACAGCTATTACCCAAACCCCCACTGCTCCCTGGGGCTGTCCCGACTGCTAATTGAAGTAACTTAGCTTTTACATTTCAAAAAAAAAAAAACTTTTTCAGTCAAGATTCTTCCAGAGCAGGTTGATGAGAATTTCCTTCTATTTCGTCTCTTTTTCCTGTCTTTATGTCTTGTTTGCTATAGAGGGGTTTTCTCATCCGTTTATTGTTACTGCCAGAAGGTAATGAAGGTTCACCCAGTGAATTAGTAAAATAGTTCCCTGTCTGTGGTAGATCTTGTATTTATGTTAATTAAAAATTAGTACAAGTCAATTCCTGGACTGTTTTTACAAGTACTCCATTACTAAGCTGTCATTGCTGCTTCTAATGAAGATTGAAGCTTTAAAAATCACAATTTGAAATTCACTGCCTTATTTTAAAACAGTATAAAATGCTATTCATTCAGTATTGAATGCCTTCAGAATTTAGGTTTGCTTCTTAACTATTTTAATTCCTTTAAAATGCTAAAGGCAAAGCTAATCTCATCCAGGTTCTATTAGGCTAAGAATAGAGATATACCTGTGTGCTTGTGCATTTGTCATGCGTTTCATCTGAGTGTCTTAAAGAGGTATGTAAGTTAGATCTTTATATACACATTACAAAGCTTCATAAGAATTCAGCGACAGCTACCAAATGTGTTTCTTTTTTGAATCCCCAGTTAAAAAAAAATAAAATGGTATCTTTCTACTTCATCTGGCAAAATAACCACTCTTCATTCCTGCTATCTGGGGGATGGCTCAGCATGTCTGTTCAGTGCTGATACTTTTATATTCTACAGCTTCTGGTACGTGTCTGTCTGTAGCTGGAAGTGACACAAGCTGCATTAGGCTTCACCGCGTGTACAGCAGCAAATATACCTGTCGTGGTGTATTTATACAGCGTGGGCACGATCCTACATACATAATACTTGCGGTTTTAGTTGGGGGGGAGGTGTTTTTTTCCCCTCACTTTGAATCTATTTTGACCGATAGCTGCTGACTTATCTATTGGCTGTGGCTCTCCTGCTTTCTGCAGGGAAAATAACTTTCTGGTGAAGCAAAAGTGAAGGTGATTCAGTGGTGGTAAAAAGGAGAATCAGCAGCACAGCTTGTCTGTGCACTTGACCTGAGCTCTCTTGCCACGTAAGCAGAAAAAGAAAATCTATGGGAAAATTAACACTAAAGTGAGAGGTAATGCGGAATTTTGGGTTACTGGAGTGTGAAATGAAACTGTTACAGTTCTTTCTTTTGCAGTAAGGGATGTGTGCCATTGAGTAGAGAAATGCTGTAAAAGTGTAATGCTTTCCTAAGTCATATTTTGAAAAGTTTGAAAAGCTGTGAAGCCAGGAAATGTTCATAACTAAGTGTCACGCCATTACCAAGCGAAAGACACGTGATGAAGACTTTTTGGGTACAGCTTAACATGTTACCTCCTACAAATGGCCAGAACCATACAGATTTCACAACAGATATCATTTGTCTAAAGTTTAGTGAAGGCAGCGTATTTCCCACAGTAGCATCAATGTTGTGCTGTGGTGGGTTGTTGGGTTTTTTTGCCTCAAAGGGCCAAAGAGGAAAGATTTCTGTTTTAGCTGCGACGCTGTCTTTGAGGATAAAGAAGATGGTTTGTTCTAAAACATTGATGTAGGTGAAGCTGTGTATACCTGGAAACCTGCTAAGCAGGTTAAATTGAAATGCAGGAGAGAAGGGACTTCAATACCACGCACCCACATGTGTTAGGAGTAGTTCCTATCCCATATATGCTCATTTTCTGATGGTGTATCACATGCTGAGTCCTACTTAGCCATCCCTACAGCTTACCTGTACAATTGAATCTGCGCTGGTGATTCCGTGGGGGTCCTTTGTGGGCTTGAGAGTCCTTCTGCCTGTTTCTGCTCACAGAATCACAGAGAATGCTCCCGAGGAAGTAGCTGAATTCACCACAGCTGTGATGATGTGGTTATAGCAAAGTATCCCTTAGGGGATTTCTTTGCTAGGGCTCAGTTGCTGCTGGTACAAAATCTGGCTAGCATTCCACTTGTCATTGAACTTACTTTACATATACGTGTGTGTATATATATAAAATGAATTTCTGTACATAAATAAATAAAGCAGTATGAAAAGGAAAAAAGCAAACCCTGTACCTAATCTTTTCTTTCAACAATTTTTTTTCTCTCTTTCTTTTTAGATCTTAACTTAGAAATCCTTTGAAATTTAGCGCTAACATTAAGCATTTTTTATGGATGAATGAAGGTGAAATACAGTAGGTAAAGGCATTATAGAAATCTGATCCAATATGTTTTTACCAACTTAATCATTCAATTCTATAGTTTTGCTTTTACTTCTTAGTTGTAGAGTAACTTTGTTTTTCTGGTGCTGTCAGCAGTTATAGCAATGAGAGGCCTCAATAATGTGTTTTTTAAATGAATATCTGTATAAATATTATTGAATACCAACATTAAGTGTAGAGAATACCATGAGCAATTTATGGGGTTTATTGGGGGGATTTTCACATAAATAGCCACAATGAAAGTTAGTAGTAAATGAGTGCTGGAAAAATAATAACATTTGGAAGATAGAAGGAAGCTTAATTTTCCAGCTGATGAGTAGGTGCATATTTAAAGACAGATATCAGAATGCTTTTGCTATCATGATACAATATATTTTTCTGTAGTCCAGAAGTGAAGTTCTGTCCTTATTTAATGATAAACTTACTCAGTTTTCTGACTTAAAATTAACCAGCTTCTCAAATTTGAAATAAAATGGAAGCAATCAAAAAAAGGTGGAATAACCAAGCATTTAATCAGATATTAAAAATGTATTTAAAGATATTTAATATTTATTTCTTTATAAAATTGCATTTAAATAGATTGCTAATACTCTTTATTGAAAAAAATGTTCATCCTTAACATGAATGGAAGAGGATTAGGTTTTAATAAAGTGAATTACTGTTTTCTGTTTGAGGGGGGAAAATATTTCCCCCAAAGGTTTTGCGTTTAAAACTACCATCTTTCTTCCCAGATGTTCTTGAATACATTCTGCATTGTTTTAAAACAACTCTAATCTTTAATACAATTAACTGTAAACTTCTTTTGTTTACTGAGGGATTTTTTTTCACATTGCTAAATCATTTTATATACAAATCCTCCTTTTCTTGGTGCATGCCGTGTCTCCATTGTGTGCCCAAAGCAGTGCCCCAGATGAAGCCGACTGACATCAATTATTGATGATTATTCTCTGCACACTGGGAAGTGAAATCAAGTCTCTGGTCTCGATTCCAATCCAGGGTAATGAGAGCAGGTGCGGGGAGACACCGGAGCGTGTGCACTGATTTGCAGCGCAAGCCTAAGCAAGTTATTTAAGAGTATATGGGATGGAGAAGAGAAAATGGTTGGAGCTGAAGTTGTCATGTGCTTCTAAGGAACTTGGTCAGTATGTTTTCCTGGTACCTGTACACCAAAATGAGAGGAGCTATTTTCTGTCATTGTGGTGATGATATTTCATTGCACTAGGGTACGGGATGGCACATACCAGGAGGGAAGAGCCCTTCTGTCCCAGTTTTCCATCCCACTTACGTGTGGCCTGATCTGATTTGCTCTGAATCCATCAGACTTCACAAGCTAAAATTGTACTCTGTATTTCTCACGCACCAATAACTTCCTTTCAGAGATTTTTTTTTTTACATGTGAAATCAGGCAACCTAACATTGGAAATGTGCTTGTGCACCCCTTGTGCTGCTCCCTTTTTGGTCCACCCTTTGCCTGGAACTGGGCTGCTGGGGAAAAAAAATATGCTTCTGAACAGAAACCAGCAACTGGGTTACAACACAGGTTCAAGAGGGGTGGGGAAAACAGAAAGGCAGTGGGTAAGTGAAAAAGTGCCATTTCTTGATTTTGTAAATTAGCTTGCAACCTGAATCATCATGTTTTAACACTGTTACATGTAATTTTTGACTTTGTCTTTCTAAATGACTGCAACAGTTGTAGCAACTACATCATTAGTCAAATCCTTAGTCCTTAGGAGGTTTAGAAGGAGCTGGCAGTACTACCTGAGCTACAAGAGAGCTGAGAGACAGGAGTATACTTTATTATCCTATAGAGGGAAAGTAGCCTGCTTGTTTTTTTCTGGAGGACAAGATGATCAGCGAGGATTTGGGTCCAGCCAGGTTTCCCCCATCATAAGTTCTTTCCAATGCTGGCAGCCTCTCGTGGCTCCAGCTGCCCGGGTTTCCCTGCAAAGCATTCTCTCTTGGGGGTTGTTTTGGCAAGCTGTCTTCAGGCTTTCTGAAGAACAAACTAAAAGAAGGGAAATATAATTTTTTTTTTCAAAACCCGATGTGGAATTTCTTGGGAGAGAGCAAGCCGTGCAGGCATATGAGGATTCTTCACGTGTGAAGTTGGCAGTCTGGTGTTGGGAAGAAGGTCAGATGTGAATACAGGAGCCTGCTGTTTCCCCATCAGGACTGCCCCTCCATCCTCTGGATGCAGGAGTTCAAATGCCAAATGTAGCAGGGGAAGTAAGAAGTAAGCAAAAGAGGATGCGTCTTCGAAGGACAAATCAGTGCGGTGAGAGCTTCCCTTGCTGGCAAAAGCCTGAGTAAGCAGGTGGGGCTGGCAAGGTGCCCTGAAGGTTAATGTAGTCGGAGGAGGGGGCAAAGCCCTGCCTTCTGCTGGGGTTCTCAAGAAAGATGCTCTGAGAAGGCTTCTGGCTGCTGCCTCTCATTTCACCTTGGGTGCCGGGAGAAAGAAACGGTAGCTAGGACCGAGACAAAGAGAGGCTAAAAAAAAATCAAATAAAATCAATGTGTATAGTATTGGTGGCATTTAGAACCGCGTTGGTTCCTCTGGTGGCCTCCGAGCCGCAGCAGGGCCAGTGTTTCATTTCTTCTGCAGCCCAGCTGCCCCGGCAGGCTCAGAGGCTGCCATCCACCTTCCAACCACCCGAGCTGCCCGCCGCACTAACTGAGATTTTATGGTGCCGCTGAGGCTATTCCTGGATGTCAAGTCTATATTGGAGAAATACTGCCAGATTTTTTTTAGCACTAATGCAGGAGAGGTCTAGCTGAGCACCGAGACAGTGATATTGTTAATTTTCCAGGCTGTTGCTATCTTACTCTCAGCTGTCCCTAGACATCCTCACCGTTTTATGTTTCCTCTCTAATGGCATGAGCCAGGATGTCATAATATCCAAAATCAAATGTACCAGAAAATATAATAAATTAGAGTCAGGCTAGCAGAGTAATTGAAGAATAAACTGGATTTTAAACAACACAAGATAGCGTTATGAACTGATTGCTATGCACAAAATGCATCAGAGGAGTGCGACTTCATGTAGATTTACTATTGATGGCAGCATTTCCTAGATTGCTACTGGTAATAAAGAAATGAAAATGGCTTGAACTTTTGAGTTAGTACCACAACATTATATTGCAGCAAAGGAGAAGTACCATTCTAGTTAGGCTGCAAAGTAATTCTGGAAGAAAAATTTTCTCAGTGCTTTAGTTATTTATTTATTTAAGAGGTTTGCATGTATTTAGTAATTCTGGAGTTTATAAAGCCGCAAAGTGAATGCAGGCTTTGGTGTGGAAGGAACTAAATTTTGTCCTCAACTCCTAATGTAATTATTCTATAAGAAATTGCTTAGGAAGTGTAGCAGTAAAGTGGATTTCTCTCAATTCAGAAAACTGGGTTTAAGGACATTTGGTGTCCTTAAAGCATTCTAATGTGGTTTGCCAGGTCAGTTTCATGGTAGATAGCCTGCATATTTTGTTTGAGTAATTTTCTTGTATTTTTGATGTCATTAGGAACAGGTAATACATGTACATAAGACATTTTAAAAATAATCCTCTAGCTGTGATACTCATAGAGATGTAGGGAGATGGCATAAGAAATTCTGGTTTTGTGGGATAGAAGTTACCTCAGCTGAGCCCTGGAAGCTGAAGTGTTCTCCTCACCTGTTGAAATGTGAAACGAGACAGGACTAGTGAAAGCCACCCTGAAGGTTGCTCTCACTACCAGAAGCTGTGGGAAAGCCTGTGAAATGCATATAGTCAGTAACAGGTATTTGCTGAAAGATAACAAATGTTATTTGAGCTGCTGGGTTGAAGAATATGAGTGGGCTTGTCCCAAACCAGGACAGGGCTGTATGAAAGCGGGTCCTACGCGGGGGTGTCAGTGCTGAGGGAGTCAAGCTGCTAATGAGTGGAGAAACCTGAAAAACACTTTTGGCTGTACTTTATTTTTCACTCATCCTGATTTTGAGAATGCAAAGGAAATTTTGTAAGGATGAGATTTTTGGCAGCAATAATTCAAGCTGAAGGCAGGACTCTACGGCTTCCAAAATGACGTTCTGCAGTGAAACACTAGGGAAGGGAAGAACTGTTCAGTGGTAGAAGTCAAACCTAAGCCACCTTTGGTGGCAAGGAGGACAGGAAGGAAAAAAAGCAATATTACTTGAAAGAATCTAATTTTGTAGTGATAAGCAGTATGATTTGTTTAAGTTAATACTTTTAAGTTTAAGAGCTTAAGTTTTATTTAAACATGAAATGGTATTGTTTATTTTCATTATTCTTGTAAAATTTAAATAAGGTTCTCTAACAGGAATGGTAATGAAATACATTAGGCTTTGAAACTAATTTTATAAAACAGTGAAAAGCTAGTTCTTGTGAATTAAATACTTGAATATATACAGTGAGCTGTAGCATTATTAAACTAATTCAAAATGCTGTAAATCCCCTGATTTAAATTACTTCACTGTGCCACGACCTAATGGAATCAGAAATTAATCTGGAAGATGCTATTAGTATACTACTTACATCCCCCATGTAATATTTAAAATTAATTATTTTTCTGTATGTATTTTGATCACTTAATAACTTATCTCCTCGCATCCATCCTGAGTCTCCATAGAAGTGGGCTCGGGGATCATCAGGAGGCAGGAGGGAGGACAGCTGGCTGCCTGGGGCCAGTTTCATAAACAAGCCACAGACCACTATGGCTCTGGTTCTTCAAACTTGTGTAGCAGAAGACTTTGGAGAACGGTGTTAAAAAGGAAAAAATAATCTGCCTATTGATAGGGGAAAATAGGCGGCCTTTAACCTATTTAAAAGGAAACAAACTTGAGCAGTATAGAAATTCCTACAGGCAGGTTTTGAGGAAGGTCATCTTCAAGATCCGATATATCTGCAGTCTTCAATGGCAGATTCTGATATTTTGTGGAAAAATTCAGAGCTCTCCTGTGCTACTGAGGACTCCCTGTTCCTTTTGCTCTATTCCACATCCCAGGTGACTTTTGGGAGTTACACAAACACCATTTATCTTTGAAAGCTTTCCCCAGTGGGACATGACACTTGTAACAAATACGTATGATTAATCCTTTCTGAAGCTGTGGTCAGTCTCTTTTCTAATGCTTGTTACCTAGTTACCTAGTTAAACCGACACACGAAATCTGTGTACTATGGATGTGCCCTTATTGTAGATAAGACCACTTAAGAAACCTCGAGTGCAGTTGTTAGGGAGGAATATGATGGGTAAATGGAGTTCTTTCAAGGAGTCATGGAGCGTCGTTTTCTTTCAAAAATATATTGGTGGCACAGAAGAAGGTGAGCGTTTCTGATAAAGTTTATTGCAGTAGTAAATGTTAGAAACAAGTCAGCAATATTGAGCAGTCCAGATTCTTATGGAAGCTGCAGGCAGTTGAATGATATATTACAATTTAAGCAATGTATTTTCTATAGCGTTTAGAAGCAGAAAATATAAACCACTTTCCCAGGGTGAGTGCATCCTGGAAACATGCAGCAGTCATCATGATTAACCCTTGGAAAACAGCTCTGTGTTCAGTCCGACAGAAAGATGCCCAAGAATTCCTTCGAGAAAGGATACGTAAGGGAGTATTAACAAGGATCCCAAAGGTGCTGTTACTGGGGAATGGGGCTCAGGCAGTACCTGGGACCTGCCTTTTTCTGATGTGAGCACTCTTTAAGAGTTAACACATGAAAGCTGGGAAGACTTTAAAAAAATAAAATAGAGTTACAGAAATTATTAGAGGCTGCTTTATGGTATTTATTCAAGAACCCTTCTTTCCTCATGTAATTGGTAAGTAAACTGTAGCGCATAAAAGTAATGGGAGGTTTCATCATTTTAAAGAGATGTTTACATATCTGGTGACATCGCTGACAGGCAGCTAATACAGCTAGGAAGGCCTGGTAATGGTTTGCTACACTCTGAGTAAATATCATAAACAGTTAAGGATGGGAAACCCTCAGGAACAGTAAACATGGCCAGCTAGTACCAATAAGTAAATATTTCACTGTTGGATGCAAAACTGCAGAAATGTGTATTTAATGTGTACACACAAACTAATCGCTTCAGCTAGATACATCGTACAGTGATGCTGTTGGCATCAGCACTTAATTTCTATTAAGGAATGCTCTTCCTGTAGTCGGTGGGGCAGGGAGCCAGTGCTACATAAAACCCTTGATGTCACCCCGGGGCTGCTGGTAGCAGGAGAGACAGGACCAGAGAGACTGAGACTGATGTATGAGGCAGCCGCGTCCATCCATCCATCCATCCATCCTTGTGTGCCCCTGCTGCTGTGGGACGGACTGCTGAGGTTCATTTTATGGCCTGTTGTTGAGTCCTGTAAGGAAAGTCCTTTAGTCTGGCGGTCAGCTTTCCAGTGGAGACTCTGCTATGCTTGAAGAATCTCATCAGTCTGTTACTTTAAATTATGTGTGCCCCAAAGCAGCTATAAATGAATGCTCCTGGTGTGTCCATTAGACAGGGAGATGGACAGCTCATAAATTCAGATGTTGCTCTGTTTCATGTTCAGTCAAATAGACTTTGATGGTTGTAATGTAGCAGCACAAAGGCGTTTTGAGTTTTATGAATGCAAGAAGGAATATTAATTCAGCTTCATCCCTGAGAAGTCCAATGGAAAAAGATGAGGAAGAGCCTTTCACGTATTTTGTTACGTTATTTTCCTATCTTTGTAAAAGCTGCTTCTCTTCAGCTTTAATAAAGGATGTAATAGCTGAAAGGAAGCTTTTCCCATGTGAAGGAAAAAGGTGAGAAATTGCAAAATGAATTTGCAAGATCGTCAACAGAATTATTTCATGGGGCTTACAGAGGATCCCTTTGTATGAAAGTGGGAGAACTACTAAGTCCCTACACGAGGTGATGGTTTGTTTGAAGCAGCATACCAATAAAATTGCTTTCTTCCTCCTAGCTTTTCCGCGTTTTTGAAGAGAGAGAGCAGGGAAAGAGCTCATCAAAAGAGTTCATAAAGGTTAAGACCTTTAAGGTTGTCAGTGACTTTAAGGTTCTTAGGTAAAGGCATTAAATTTAAGTGGAGTGTAGCATGACTGTATCATGGGCAGTACATTGTTCTGTCACACCTTAGAAAGTTAAAAATGTGATGAGTTTGGAACGTGTTTCCTCATATTTATGCACAACACAGACCAGCACAATTGCTCAGCTAAACAAACAGGACATTTTCAATTATAAGGTGCCATTACCTTTGTGTGTTCTTGTCATTTATGAAATCAGCGGGTGGTTAATTAAATTGCTCCTTTGGACTCTTCTGAAGTCTGTGTATTAATTATATTTTAGTAGTGGTGTGCACATTTCTCAACTTTTTAATGAGGGTAAAAGTTGTTTACCTCTTCCTTCGGAAATACATCTTTTTTTTCTTGAGGTTAGTATAATATGGGGGTTTGTGGCGGGTTTTTCTTTCTTTCCAATAAAATCTCATTATGCAGCTGCTCATTGCAATCATGTGGCATACTTAGTTGAAATCAAATCATAAAATCTTAATTTTCCTGTTGCAAAGCACTGCTAAAACTGCAGAGTCTGTGCGTTAAACCCCGTGTTGATGGAGGGAACAGGTTCATCGCTCAGGAGGAGAACATGCTTCCTTCAAACCATCCAGGTCTTCAAAGAAGACTGCCTGAAAGCAGTTTTGGGGCCCGAACCCAGAATTTCAGTTCAGCCCATTGGCTGAGCAGGCAGATCTGGCTGTCCTCCTCCACCTCCATCAACAGTGAGAGCAGAGCTGGTGTTTGGGGTTTCGGAGGGAACCTTGCAGCGGCAGGGCCAGGCTGGGGAGCAGCTTTTGTGCTCTGCTTTTAGCCCTTTCCTTTGCTGTGTGGTGCTTCACCACGCCGTTTCACAGTACAGCTAAGATACCAAGATTTTTAACACGGGGATCTAGAAAATGCCATTTCCAGCCACGACTTTCTTTTAATTGACACTTGTGTGCTACAGAAGGCCGATGTAGGTGTAGTATTGGAACTCTGTAGCCAGGATTGGTTTATATTGGTTCTCCAGATCAGGTGTTGTATTACAAGCAAATGGTCAAGCCCAAAGAAAGTGCCCCTAGCCTAGCATAAACATCATTGACATCGTCATTTTAGTGCCATTGGAAATGTCTCTAGCAGAGGCCAAAAGTTTCCATAGCGCTCTTTGGGTCTTTGAAATACCATGGCAGGTTTTATCTCGTGGGAAGGAGCAGAGTGGGCCTCGCTGCTGATCAGTCAATTTATTTAACTGCTCTGGTGGCCTCACCAGGGGTGATGTCTCGTCTAGGCCATGCAGCTCTCCTATGAACCAGAAAGATATCGGTCCTCTTCATTATGCTGTTTATCCAAACCTGTTTGTTTTAAGACCATGCCAAGCCAAGAAGAGTCAAGAAAAACTGTTTTGGTACTTTCTCAGATGGGTAATTGACTTTGCAATCGTGTTTTCTCAAGCGGAGGGTGGTATAAAGACCACCCTGAAGTCTTCTGAAGCATCCACTGAGACCTCAAACTGAACCCTTTCCCGCTGGAGCGTACTTGTCTCCTGCTGATTTATGGTGGTGTTTGTAGGTTTAGGGTTTTTATTTCATACACTTCATGGAACTAAGTAAGGGAAGGGAGAGGACGGCGTCTTGAGGGATGTAGCTGGCTGTAGACTCTCCTATATGTCATTTGTATTATGTCCAGTTTAATGGAAAAATAATACTTAAGTACTCAATTGGAAAGTGGAGTTATTGAAGTCCAATATACTGGACTTTATAAAAGCTGCTGTGGAAGACAGTGGTTTGTGAGTCTGCAAATATGCTGTATATCTGGTACTCAAAAAGCCAGGAAGTTAGATTACTTGAAAGAAAAACAGAACACTCTTCCCATCCCTTCTTTTTTTAATTGACAAAAGCAGAGTAATTTCAGGATATAAAACTGACTTCCTGCACTGAATACCCTTCTAGCATTGAAATCCTGAATTATAAAGCTATACAGAAACTGAGACTTTTTCAGAAAGCATGCGCACTTTTGAGAACAGTTTCAACATTTCATCTTAATTTTCTGTTTTTTTTTTAAAAAGCAGAGCTTGCTTAAATAGAGGAGGGGGGGGGAAGAAAAGCCGCGTTATATAATCCAATTTTTTTGTTTTTCTTGCAACCATGGTGTTTGCTTTACATAATATTCCTAGCAGAGGGGGAGCACGGCAGGGACTCGGAGTGCCCTGTCTGTGTTGTAAAGCCACTCTAGACGTGGAGTTACTGTAAGTGTTCCTGCGTGCGTGATGCCTGCACACACTCCCCGGCTGCGCTTACAAAACTGAGGTGCGTGAGATGTGGTAGCACCCTTTCGTTAGGCGTTCATGAGAAATCGCTGGCGACGTTTTAGCCTGGGGTTAATTTTAATGTTAGGCTTAGGATTTGAAAAGGACACAGCGTAAGAGAGCGCCCGCAGAGCTCCTGGGCTGGCTTCTTGCTCCCGTTTGTATTTGCCCAGCCACAAGCTCTCGGGGCTCCACTCCTATTCGTGCGAGGTTAGGTGATTAGATGAATTTACTGCTTTAAGTAAATCAAACCCCGAGAGCTGCTTAGTGGTTATAGGAGGGGCTGGCCCTGTTTTAATTACCCACCAGTGAATTAATTTGTATATACCGGCATGCCGACAACGTTTTTCCTTGAAGTTCCCTGTTGTCATGTGATATCCCCTCCTCCAGGAGGACAACAGTATATTGTTTCTTCTTTTCCTTTATGTTGGGCAGGTACGCTCTGCTCCCTCCTCCCCACCGCTGGGATGGAAGGGTAAGAAAGGTAGACTTAAGAAGGTGATGAAGGGAAGGGGCTGTCGTGCTCTGCGTGGCAGGTTTTGTAACAGATCCTCGGTGCCGGCTGCTGAGGAATCCTACCTGGGTGTTTCCAGGGCTCCGCTCGGCATTTTGAAGATGCTCTTCTCCAGAGGCTGGGCACCGAGCGCTTAATTGCAGGTTAGACCCTGTGACGAGAATTACAAACAAGAAACGAAGGGAATGCTTTCTGTTCGGCTTGTT
The DNA here is from genome assembly GCA_026413425.1 of Tringa solitaria. Classification (NCBI taxonomy): domain Eukaryota; kingdom Metazoa; phylum Chordata; class Aves; order Charadriiformes; family Scolopacidae; genus Tringa; species Tringa solitaria. The sequence continues at coordinate 187,942,466 of JAOXJM010000001.1, forward strand.
TCAGATGCATAGGCTATTCTAACCCGAAGTGTAAAGTGAGTCTCTCTTGAATTAGCTGGTTTGTGCTTCTTGTTTAGTATTTTTTTTTTCATTTCTCTTTCTGAGGGTTTTTCCTGAATTATATGGTTCTCTGATATGTTGTATTTAACAGGTTGATGCTTTGCAAAATGTTGTGATAAGGAATCTAAATTTCACTTGCATGAATGAACACAAAGGCTCTTTCTGGTGATTTGCATGTATGTATATAAATTTTTAAAGATTAAAAAATTATAGCTTTGCTCAGTTGTAAAATTCAAGTCTAAAAACAGATTTCATTAATTATGTGAGATTTCTGACATCTTTGTAGTGAGAAGATGAGAAAGAAGAAGTGAAATAAAATGAAAACACTTATGCTGATATAAGCAGAGGTCAGTGTACGTTCTGGCTGAAATTAAACCAGCGTCCTCCTTTCTCACAGCTATTTGTATTATGTATAAATGCATGAGATGTGTATCGAGAGGGTGGCTGGGAAATAAGCTCTTAAATGTGAAAGCTCTTTGGTCTCCTAGGATACGTATGTAGTAATACTTGTACAGTTATCCATAAGGTTTTCCAACAGGCATCCTGGAAACCCTGGTAAACTTCCAGGTAGCCTTTATAACCACCTTGCAGAAAAAGCTTCTCATTTGGTTGGACATTGAGCAGTGTGGGCAAACTTTAAGTAGCACAAGTCCTCTGGTTAAGACTTTTTTAAAAAAATAAAAGGGGTGATATACTTCTGAAAAACAGACTGAGAAACACAAGATCATTCATCCATTTGTTCCTTCTTTTTGCCAAAACTGTTTGCTTTCAGGAATTCTTGGTAGAGAAATAAGAGTTAAGATCTGGAGTGTGTAGGTATTTTGAAATAACTGTACTAAATATTTTTAAGTGGAAATGTCTGTCCCAGAAGAATAATTCCTGTTTCGCTGTTTTCCCAGAAGGGGAAGGAGGGAGAGAGATAAATGGGAGAGCAAGTAAGATGTCAGGTCTGGCTCTTAGGAGGTTTTCTAATTGAAGATTTGAAATCGTTGGCGAGGTTCAGTGATTTTGTTTGTGTATTTTGTGTACCCTAAGCATGCTGTGTACTAATGTTTACAATAATTATACGGAACAAGGTTTTATAGCCACTTCATTGCATGCTTTGATGCCCAGTTTGCAGCTAAATAGGAATCTGTGAGCCAAAGCATTCCCTTGGTTGCATTCACAAGTCTGAAGGGATCTGGGAGGGCAGTGGAGAACTTGGGTCCCCAGCCAGCCAGAGCCCCAGTAGATGAGCTGTTCTCCAAGTCCAGCATCCAAAAAAAAGAAAAAATAATAAAATCCATCTTCTATTGCATATGGGAAAGTTGCAGTGATTTATTTTCATGTACTTAGTGAAAAAAACCCTAAGACTCCCGCTAAACCCTTTTAGCTTTATATTTACTTCCATTTAGGAGTAGGGATTGGCTGAAGCTAAAGCAACACAACATGATTTAACAATACAATGAGTATCAGTTCAGCATTTAACCTTATTGAAACTTAATGTTCAGTTAAACCGGTCTGTATGGACAAGCAGTAAAACTGAGTTTATATATTTCTAGTTCTGAAGTTTATTAAGGGAAATGTATGCAAATTACTCTTTTAGCCACAGTATGGTGTATTACGACAGTAGTTTTCCAGTGTAACTTCTTGGTTCTGTGAAAGGTTTTACTTTTTCCATCTAAAAATTGTTCAACTAGAATGGCCTTTTCAGGAATCTTTCCTTTTCTCTGTATGTTTTCTTTACGTTCACTCGATATATGGAGGCTGACTAGTTGCTTGGGATTTTATTTATTGTTTCTGTGTTCTCATCCCATATGACTGATAATAATAGACAGTGTTGCTTGTAGTTGAGTTTGCTGCTTTTAAAGTAAGATGTCTCCTTTGAATGAAAATCTCATCGTGTTCTTGACTGCACCCATGGTTTTCAGATGGAACACAGGAAGGATGGGACGGCAGCTTTTAATTACCCTGTTTGCCCACCTCTTGGTTCATTAAATTGAAATTCTTAGCTTTTTAACTCTAAAAACCAGTGAAAATCAAGGCTGCTTTTTATTGCAGTATTTAACCGTTCTTCACAGAAATGTGAAAAGTTGTTTTTCTGACCTAAATGTCTGTGCCTAGCTGGAAACTAGTAACTGTAGAACAGACAATTTTTTTTTTGGGGGGGGGTTCCCTCATACTTCTTTATATAAAAAGCTTGATGCAGAAGGGACCCTTCTTGGGATAAAGTGTGCACTCAGTTTCTAGGTATTCCTTAGCTTTTTAGCGACCCTGCCAGGTGAAGATGACTTGTGGCATAGTCCCTTTGACCCACTAGACCCTGTTCCCGTGAGCCACTAAATTGCTCTGAACTTGATAGTAAGTTTGAGTCATTTCTTACGAGATTTGGATTTTAGGAACTGGCAGTTTGCAGGTGGACCTTGTGACTAATTCCTCGAATCCCCGTTGTTGCTGATAGGAGCAGAGAAGCTTTTAAGCATGTTATTTCCAAGTACTCCATCACGTGCCAGTGCCATTGCATCAGGCTAACCTGGCCTTACCAAGACAGCTGCTATTGCTGCTGCTTCTGTACCAAGGGTAGACAAGTGTACAACAGCTCTGGACCTTGTGTAGCATCATCTTGGTGCACCACACTGCTCCCCTTTTATGAAAAAGAGATATATGCCATGAGAATGCGAGGTCTTTATCTCACAGAGACAGCATAATCTTTTGGGTTCATTTGCACGGCTCTCAGTGCAGTAGGAGGCTGTCTGTGATGGTTTCTGGCTCTTGGACAATATAGCAATTAAAAAAAAAAGGTTTATAGAGTTTAAAAAATGTTTCATCTAAGTATCTGGCATAAAAGATGTGAAAGTGTTTAGCATGGGTTAGGACTAAAAAAAAAAGTATGGAAATAAACGAGAGGTTGAATTTTTTATGTCTGTGAACCTAACCTAACTTGTTGAGAAGTGCTTGGTTTGGGAAAATGAGCATTGTGGTTAGGGAGTGCAAAGAAGATGGGCACTCCTGAGGCTGAATCGTCTGCCTCTTAAAGACCTTTTTCCAAAAGCAATGCTAATGAAGTAATATCCTTCAAAGCAAGACTGGTATTTTAAGAGCTGGCTCTTAAGGGTTGAATACATAGAATAAATGAGGAAGTGAAAATTGTATCATCCCCCACAGAATCTCAAATGCAAAATTTCAGCGTGCTGAGAAGAGATTGGACAGGGAGGAGGAGGAGGAGGAGAAGGTTGGCTCCTTCCCAATGTAGCATGCTTCTGTCAGCCTCTGTTGCTGGAGCCATTTTGACCACGGATACAGAAAAGCGGTGCCTCAAGTTAGGAATCTGAGCGTCCTACCTGGTGGGGCTCTTCAGCACATCGCTCCTTTCCCACTCTCTTCCCAAAATGTGGTGAACCAGCATTCCCTACTGATGTGAGTAAATGTCTTCTGTATGTTTTGCAAATTCATGATTAAGTATCTGAGAACTGAAATGCGTTTTTCTTTCGTAATTCTAGGCCTTTGGTTTTTTAACAACTCGGCTTTTGTTTGCTAGGTGGGTGTAGCAGTTGGAGCCCTTATGCCTCCCCATCCTACCAAACTTCTCCTGACCCTTCCCCCTGTTTGCTTGTAGGACAAGAAACCTTTTCTCACTTAACCCTCTTGTGCTTTTATTGGACAATTTTATTCTAGTTTATTTCTTTATTTATAGTTACTGAAATATATTTGTTACATGTAATTTCTGCATATGGCTACCAGTGTGGTGTTTTGCAGAGGTGCTACCACTTATGTTTCCTTAGTGTCTTTTTTCTTTTTTTTCATTTGATTTTACTTTAATTTGTACTATTTGCTTAGAAGGGAATGATTTTCATTTGTCTGCCTTTATTAGGAATCTTGCTTTTTTAAACAGAGAACCAGACTACCGAGGAAAGCGGACAGAAATGCTGTAACAGCAGTTCAGCGCTCACTCCTCCACATTATTCATCCTGCAAGGGGGAAGGAGAAGATTGCTGCTTAATATTTAGCCCCTGTCACTCACTTGAGAATACACAGCAGGACCTGTTGGATTACTGTGTGTTACTGTGCATTTTTGCTAACATTTTCACTTGAGTCTTAAAGGACTTTTTCAACAGTGCTGCTGCTGAAGTAGTTTTTTTTTTTTCTAAGAGCACTAATGGGATTCAGGGGGGAACATTGCAGAAGCCAAACTTTGCACCTTGGGCCGATAAATAACTGCACTGTAAAAGCCTCTCTGTGCAATAGGTGCTGAAATTCTATTTTTTAAATATACTTATGAATGTATATATTTAACATGGAGCTAGCCAATGTATATATTTAATATTCAGTCCCTAATAGGGAAAGTAATTGAAATAAACTGTTGGAAAGCATGGTTAGGGGATAGAGAAATGTTTTAGAAAAAATGTTTGGGGGGTTTTTGTTGGTTTTTTTTTATTCAGCAGATGTTGTCTCCACTCTTTCTTGGTGGCTGTGGAATTATAAGGGCTAAAGAGGAGAATATATGATTCCTACAGTTGGACTAAAACCAAATGCAGTGCTGTCTTTGCTTCCATATTCTTTGTGTCTGTCAAATCTATAGAACCAGACTTGACTTTACATAGTCAACTCAACGTCCACTTCCCTCTCTGAATCCTGTCTGGAGGCCTCAGATCAAGTAATAGTCTACTGTGTATGTAAAGACCTGTTTACATACAAAATATTTAAACGAGTTTTATTTAAGATAATATTTGTATATTTAAGACTACAGCTTCTAGATCTAACATGTTCATGTTATGCAAATTCTAATGATGTGTGGAGCCATTTATTTTCAGTATTTGTGTACGGAGAGGCTCTATCTGTCTGAGATACGGTAGATGCACACAGAGACGGTGTAAACAGAGGAACTCAATATAAACTTTTTATTTTCTGACAAGCAACCTCCAAAATAACATGGGGGCATTTTGTATGAGCATGAGGACAGGTCACGCTCTGCCTTTCCTGTGTACTCAAAGCAGGGTCAGGCTGGCCCTGAAAATAACCTTTTTAGGTGGATCAGAAGGAAAGTTCTCCCTGGAAATTAGGTGGAAAATAAGTTATGTACAGCAGCAAAGCAAAATGTCTTCAGCAGAATGAATAGAGAGCCATGACCCTAAAGCTTTAAGAACCAAAGAACTTGCCTTTATTGTGGCGTTAATTCGAGTGACAGCTAGCGGATGGCATCCTAATGTCATTCCTTGGCACAGGTAGGGACTGCTGAGTGCTTTCAGGACCAGTCACCTGCTTGCCAAGGGGTGGTTTGGACCAAGTGGGGTGGTTTCACAGGTGAACCCATCACTCTGCATGTGTTACTCCCTGCTCATGAGCAAGTCATGTCTCCTGGCTAATTTCACCTACCTGTAGGTAGCCCAAGTTAAACCCTCTTTTGACTGTGGGCTTAAGGCTTTTATTTTCTTCTTTTTTGGAGGGTCTTGATGTGGTGATTTTTTTTTTTCAATCATTAGGGAGAAAATAAGCAGTCTCTAGGCTGGGCAGACCAGTTTAGGGGATCGCCATAGCGATGCTCCTGGGCTGCTGGGGTGCTGTTTGGCAGGTTGAGGCTGGAGGCTGAAGCCACAAACCTTCTGTCTAGACCCTCCTCTGCAGTCTTTCTCCTGTACTTTCAGATTTTTTTCCTCTGGGCATAAGTTGTCATGGGTTCCTCGCAGCCATGTGATGGGCACTTACTCCTGCAGAGGACTCCGCCTGCTTTCCTGCAGAGGAAGGACAGCATGTGGCTTATCATTTATCTGAGCCGTCTCTAAAGCGTGTCCCCTAGGTTCCCTCTCGCACAGAGCTTAGAAATCCTTGTTCTGAGATTGTTCTTTTTTGTTAGCTTAGTAGTGGGTAGCTTCATTTTTTCTCATGATGTGGCTGAGTTAAAGAACTGCTTAGTAACAGCATGTTTTACCTTCCAAAATAGCTTTCTATCATCACTTGGGTTGTGGTTGATGGGGGAAACCACACGTTGTGTGTAACACGTTAACACAAGGTGGCATTCGCTTGAAGGAAGAGATGGGGCTGGTGTTTTTCCCTGAAAATAGTTCTGCAATTTAACTAGCCAGAACGTTCTTTTATCCTTCTTTCCACCCCCAGCTTCTCTCTGTCATCAAAGCCATTTTGTGATTAATCCAAGTGTTGTCTCCCTGAATTTTCTCCATGCGCGCCCGTAGGGATGGGGCTGGTTATACAAAAGAGCAGAAAAAGGGAACGTAGCTCACCGCTTCCTCCTTTATTTTCTTTGAATTGCTTCAGCACTTGAAAATTTGAACTAATCAAATCAAATTGTCTCTGTGCATATCCAGGAACCAGCTACGTTTAATCTAGTTAAGTGTTTTCTGTTCATCCTCAAAAGTCCCTGTTTCAGGGCAAAGTGCACAGGGGAGGGCTTTCCAGAGGGTTTAGCATCTTGATGGACAGCTTTCTGCTGCCTTCATCTCTCCAAACAGAAAGTGTGGCACATATGGCAAGGGCTGGTGGACAGATTGCACTGCGGAAAATAACCATGGAGGAGAAGCAAATGTTTTACTCTTTCTTGCCTTTATCCTCTACTCCATCAGTGAGAAGAAAGCCTCACTAATAGCCTCCTTGCGGTGGATTTTTGACTGTTGGGGTACTTTTTTTGCTTCCATTGGATATAAAAGCCCACCTGTTAACAGCAGCGGTAATGAGATACAGCTTTTGTTATGCTCTTTGCTCTAGGAAGGAAATTTGTCTTTGGCTCTGCTGGCAGGTAGGTGTGGGTTGTTTTCACTTCCATTTCACTTTGTTGCTTTTTATTTATTTATTTTTTCACTGCTGCAAAATCCTCAAAGGGTTTTAAGAGCTCAAAGGAGGTTTCGTGGACAATTCTTTTTATACAGTCAGGCCAAAAAGCTGCAAACGTTGCACAGTTGGTGGGAGACCTGGCAGCTTCTCGGGCCCCCAGGTGATTGTCCCACATTTGGGGGTTCCTGTGGTGGGGTGGCTTCTGAAAACAAGCAGGGTTAGACCTCAGAAACAAGCTCTTCTCTTTCCACTTAGTAGAAAATGTAATGTATGCACAGAAAATGGATCTTCTTGTAGATTGTAAAGGCAGCCTCCGCCTCTCATGTGAAACAGAATGGCAGAGAAGGGCGAACACTCGTGAGCGAAACTTCAAGGTGGGCAGCTCTGCCTGCAGAGGTGGGAGTGCAGGTTCAAGTCCTTTTCTCCTCCAGGAGGGTTCAGGCTCCCTGCAGGCCAGGAGAATGGCCATCCCAACCTGGGCAGCTCTCGTTTAGCTCGGCTTGTGCGTTTTACCTCTTCGTTTTCCAGCTTTCCTCTTGTGCAGTAGGAATATGCAAAGTTTAATCTGTAGATGTGTCTTCATTAAAGATTCATACTCTTGTCTCTTTTTCTTCTATTCTGAGATGATTTATCAGATATAGCCCTGTATTTGCTGTAAAGAATGGGTATTTCATTGCAGAGACCTCGATAGGGCCAAAATCCTCATCTTCCCTTTCTCATTCAAGACCAATTTGACTAAAGTAAAGCTATTTTAATCTCCTGGTCCCAAAATAGAAGCTATTCCATTTGTGCCGTAGAAGATGGCTGCAGGATGATCTTTGCGTGTTTGAGCGAAACCTTCTGGCCCCTTGTTTTATGTCTGGACACTGCATCCATCTCTTTCCTCTGGTGACGCCTTGGTGTTGAGCATCCCTGGGTTTGAGGTGCTGGTTTGGGGAGGAGGACGTCATCCATCTTCGCTCTTACGTTCGGATGGTCTTGTGCTTCCCCTCTGTGTCCCCTTTCTCTACATCTTTTCCTTCCCTGGTGCCCCATCCCTTCCATGGGGCAGAGAGGGCAGCGCAGGTGTTTCTCCTCCCGGTTCCCACTGGCAGCATCTCCCGCATGCCGCTGTACAGCGGGGGCCCTTAACGGCGCGGGCGGTAATTAAAGCCCTAGCCCCCTGTTGCCACGGAAACGCAGCACTCCACAAATACCAAACACAACGGTCCTACTAATTTTCCCAAGCGCTCCTTACTTGCCAGATTTAAGCAGGTTTTCATTTCGCAACCTGGAAAAATGCTGTACTCCAGAAATACCCAGCAAGGGGAGCACACATCCGCATCTTTTTTAGGATGTTGTGAGTACAAACCTGCACCTCTGAGGTGGGGAAGGAAAACTGTGGCGTGCAGCCCATTGCCTTTGCAGCGATGATGCCATGTCAACATCTGGTGTAGAGCCGACATCTTGGCTGCATGGACATTGCTTGGATGGAGCAAAAAGACAAGCACAACAGCAAAGAAATAATCAGTGGAGAGATGGTTTTACTGCAAGCCCGGCCTTGCCTGGTTGTGGTTCAGTGGAACAAAGTCTCCATTCAGGCACAATTTTGTTTAGTTTGAATATAAAAATTCCACTCATTCTGCTGAACAACTTAAAAAAAAACATGGGGAAGGGTACAAAAAAAATAGGTGTATTGGATAATTGCAGTGACAGTGTGGCTGCAGCAGTAGCAGAAATCTGTCCCAGTCTAATTGCTGTGCTCCGCGTGTCTCTTGTAGCATTTTTTCCTGACTTTGAGCTGCCAGATGCCATCTTCTGACAACACTTTAAGTTGTTTGTGTTTTCAAAAGAGGAAAAGTCTAACAGGATTACTGTCTCATAAACTTGGACTAGAATCGAATTGGGGTTTGGTATTTGAAGGCAGTTCAGCCCTCAGATATCGGTGTAATTAACATGGATATTGCAAAGCCAATACCAGTTGCTAGTTCTGCTTCACTTGTTTGCTGTATGGCTTTAATATTAAAGCAGAGATTGTATCTAATGAGCTAGGTCACGCTTATTGGAAGATGTGGAATAACACTTTTCCCCTCTAGTGCTGCGTGCCACCTATTTATTCTCATCATGTTTTTTATTACAGTTTCTGCTATCTTTTATTTTTCCACTTGAGCTAGGGTCTGCTTTGAAAACAGTTATGACTCATCAGCCTGACACTGTAATTCCTGTGAAGGATACTGGACTCGGAACAAAGAACTAATTTTTAATCGGTTATGGTGTGGTTTTTTTTTTTAAGCAAAGGTTGTCACCACTCTCTAGTTTCCTCTTCACAGCCCTGGTGTTTGAACAAGGCAGAGGAATTTAGACACCCTGGGATTCTTCCTAGCCTAGCTTGGGGGGCTGAGGTGCCATGGAGGGCAGCTTCAGAAATCCTGTCATGTTCTCAGATGAAGCCAGAGTGATGGGCGCACTATTGTTCAGAGTTATCAATCAATACGTAAGAGCATTTGTGTTGCCTTGCCAAGTACAAATAGGACCAAAAAGGACTGCCTGCATTCAGGATCGTACGATGCCTTCACTATAGCTGTTCCACCCTTCCATGCCCTTTCCTTCCCCACTGCAGAGGGGGAAGAACGGGATATGCTGAGGTATCCCTGGGCTGGCAGCAGGCAGCAAAACTTTGAGCCTCGTGGGAAGAGAAGAAGCAGCCAGCACCCAGTCACATTGAGTCCCCGAGAAATTCAGGTGGATATTTTCTCACCTGCAAGTGCACAGTATAAATCAGGCATTAATTCAGTGGTTAGATACATCTTGGTGAGGAGATGTCCATTCTAGCGTGGAGCATTGCTAGCCATAGAATTGAGAGAGCTGCATCTTGGCATACAGGAACGCCCGAGTCCAGCAAAGGAAAAGGGGCATCACTCATCAAAGGCTGTTCTCTTGACTTTTGCTTCTGGTTAATGAAATCGTGTAGGGTGGTAAACAAAATAGGAAATTGTGGTATATTAAAGATAACTTTTAGAGAGATTGGTAAGACAGATATTTTCCTTAGTTATTTGCTTCTGGGGTATAGTCAGATCTTTTTGTAAAATTTTGAGCAGTCAGTTAATGGGCTCTAAATCTCCTAGGTTTTAATAAGAGAATTTAGAAATAGATGACTTAAATCTCTGAGAGCATTCATTGCAAAGTATATATTTCCATTAACTTCAAACTGAAACTAGTGTTAATTATTTGTGACTTACATAAAAAAGACAGCCATAGTAAAAGGGCTAAGTTATTGCTACAATTCCAGTTTGCTTGTGGTTTGCTTTGGTTTGTTTTTTGTTTTTTGTTTTTTTTTTTACAGTGCCCATTCAGACAGGAGGAATAAACATCATGAAATCTGATGTAGGTACAAAGTCTGACATCTTGTGCTTTTGTGAAAACGTGTAAAGCTTCTCCAAAGAATGTTAGTTGAATCAGTAAGTCAGACCTAGAGGAGGCCTAAGGATAAGGCTGTCCTTTTTTAGTCTAAAATCACTCTCATGCACACTCCACTTAAAAAATAAAAATAAAACTTTGCACAGTTGGATGGCTGGTCTTGCCTAGTTCCCAAGTGGATTGTGATTTAAAACTGAAAGCGGGGCACCACCTGCACTGTTCGGCTGTTGTAATGAAGTCCCAGGAGAATTATTTCCTAGGGAGTTATATGACTTGAATAACAGGCCTGGCTGGCTCTTCTGCCCTCTTTATATTTTTTTATAATTTTGACTGGTTTTCCTGTTTTGCAGCTTCCCTGAGCTGGTATCGTTCTGTGGAGCTGGTGATCTGCAGTGATAAGAGACACGGGGTATCTATAACATAGGGTATTATAAATGGCAGTGTTCTGATATTTTGGATTTTTGGGATATAGGTCTTTATATCAGTGAAATTTAGACCCTTCCTGCCCTCCCAGTTGTTGCTCAGACCACAAATACTCTGTTTGTGGACTTGGTAGATCAGTTAATATTTAGCACTGGGAATAGCCTGTAAAAAGTCTTGGAATTGGTAATTAGGCAGCCGTGGTATATAATCGATACAGATCCTGGTGACTGATTCCTCACCCGTGGAACAGGCTTGCCCCGAGTGCAGCACAGCAGGGGAGGAAGCAGGCAGCAGTGCAGAAGGGAAGAAATCTTCATGGGGTTTTGCTTTTGGGTTGGTTTGTTGGTATTTTTTTTTCCCTGCATCTTCATGTTGTAATGCATTACCTATTTCTCCCGGTGGCGGAAGGGTGGTCACGTCAGCTGCAGAAAAGGCGGTGGGGTTAGTTTCTATGGTATTTATCGATGGTTTAAGCTAAGAGGGCACTGGTGGCAGCGAGAGGCAATGTCAGCTGCCAGCAGAAACCAGGCAGCCCCTGCCCTGACGTGGCACCGCCGCAGCAAAACACAGCGACGGGCACTCATCCCTGCACCAGCGGCGTTAAGGCACTGGGATGGGGCAGTCTTAGGATCAGGTCTGTCTGCTCACCTCCTTCAGCGGTGCACAATAGAGAGAGGTTGACTGAGGACAAACTCTTGTGATTTCAGTAAATAGAGCTTGTATCTGGATACACCTTTCCTAAGAAAGAAGGCTTGTCATGGTAATTTGAAACATGACAGTGTCTCACGTCTCATCTCTCAGTAACTTTTCTTATTTTACTTTTCGTTCAGAATTTATAGTAAGCTATTTAAAAAAGGTTTTTAACACTCAAAAGGATTTAGTTACAACCTTCCAAAGGAGGGGTGCAGGTATCTTTGACCATAGTATCTCAAAGTATCTCACAAGTGCATTTGCTGTTTGACACTGCCTGGTGCCCTGTAGCAGACTGCCACGGGAGTCACGTGGACTTCAGAGGACAGAAATGCTAGAAGCCTTCAAGGAGGTGAATTCAGGATTCTCACTGTCAGAGGTCCATAACCGGAGCTCCATAACTGCAGTGCGTGGAACGGTCCCCGGCTGTTTCCGTAGCCTTGCTCATGTAGGACTTCCTCCTTTCATGGAACCTGGATTACTGGGAAGAGAAGGAAGAGTCCTGGTCATAGTCAATAGTAGAAATGGGTTTAGCATTTGGACAACACACTCTTAAAAAGGCTTTCTCTGCCCGTTCTGCATGTCCCTCTCCCCTCCCCTGCCTGCTGGTGTTGCAGGTACCCCCAGGTGCCATACAGCACCTGCTGTCTACTCCTCTCCTGCCGTAAAGTCACAAATCGGGGCAGTGTTTTCGCAGAACATTTATCTGGTTTATTTTGCGTTACATAAAGGACAGCCATTAGACGTGTCTCGTCCCGTCTGCGTTAATCCAGTCTCAGGAAGGCAGAGGGAGAGGGCTGCGGCTGGAGCACGAGGGCCCTGTGCGCGGCTCTCCTCATCTGCTTTCCAATCCTTGGGCTCTTACATAATACATTTAAGACTGGGGTTTTTTTGACTAATCCCTTTTGGGGTCTCATTTTGCATTCTTAGTCTCCAGTAACAAAGAACTGCTGTGCTCCTCCCTCGTGAAATCCTTTCCAGAAGGTGCACATTATCTACGACGAGGCAGGGCAATGATGAGCATCAATTTCCACAGCAGAATAGAAGCCTGGATTACAAATTACTATTTAATCCTTTTTGCGTCAAAGGATATAATAATCCTTGTAAAATGTGCTCTAGGTCTTGTGCTTGGCTTTGTGAGGTTAAGGGGCAAAAACCAAAACAGGGATTCTCTTAAAAAGGAAGACATGGTGAAATGCGTGTGTTCCACATGAATTTCAGAATACGTTTATGATTACATTTCAGGAGCTAAAAATAAAGATGATGGGCTGGTACCTAGACTAGCAGTTTTCATTTCTCCGTATGCTTGCTGCTACTCTGCTAGAATACAGTAAGTGTCTGTCATGAGTGTTGCTTGCTGAATTGCAATAAAGAATTTAGTTACAAAGTAAACATTGCTCAAATTGGATTTATTTATTTTTTTCCCCATTGATGAGAACATTTACCAAAACTAATGAATGAGGTCGTCTATTAAGAATGTGAGAAAAATTGATTTATTTTCTAAACCATCCTGTTATGAGTGTCAAGCAATGTGACTTTGTAGGGAAAAGAAGGGTAAATAAGTCTGGGAGGGGTAAGGATTTAGTGTTCGGAACTGCAGACTGGTGGCTGCACAGTTTCCTGACCAGGCACCTATTTTAAGAGAGGCAAAATTGAATAACTTATAGAGTTTGGAAAATAAATCCCACAGTGACAGACTTACAGTCCTTTGACTGACATTATTATTGTTGCATTGAGGATGCTTTTTTAGATAAAAAGCAAAACAGGTTAGTTGTTTGGAACCAACAGCTTCATATAGTTAGTTTATTCCATATTTTTATTACTGATCTCTGTACTAAATCAAATGTGGCGTACTGGATAGAATCAGTGTCTCTTATTGTGTAGCAACCCAGAGAGAAAAAGTAAGCGATGACATATATGCAATATTACTAATGGAAAGAACAAGGTAAGCGGTTTGTTGCTTGTATTTTTAGTGCAATGTATTTAGACTTTTAATGTGTATTATTCTATATTAATAGTCAAAATCCAAAAAAAGAGAGTAGGGCCAGATTAAAATCATAATCTCATACCAAAGAATACATTTAATTACTTGGTCATATACCCATTATTCCACAATAGGGTATTTTTGTGCTAGACGCTAATTGCATGATTCTGGTGTGACATTGCATAATGCGGTGTCCTTGCTGTCACAAACTGGTCATCTTGCAGGTGAAAACCGTGCAGTGCAGCAGCTGTTATGAAGCCGTAAAATGTTAATGTTGTGAAAGGAATAGCACTTACAGTTTTTTCTTTTTTGCTCTCTTCTATGACAGATTTACAGGAAACAGGGATATTCTCTTGATCTGTCTAGCTGTTGTGTTTTGGTAAACCCAGAAAAAGTCAAAAGTTTTGACCGGAACTTTCGTAATTCATGCAAAATGAGTAATTTTTATTTCTTTATTTGTTGCAGAAAATGACACTTGACTGCAGAGCGTAAGTCACCCTGGAAGAAGTTACTGTCCTTCGAGCTTTACGTGAGCAGCCCCATCCTATGAGGAGGAGGAGGATCCTTCAGCCTTCTTAGCTGTACAATGGGGACTACAGGTGACGACATGGCTTCGGTGGAGCAGAATGCCTCCTTGAACCCTCTGTGCTTTGAGTGTGGCCAGCAGCACTGGACAAGGGAGAACCACCTCTACAACTACCAGAACGAAGTGGACGATGACTTGGTCTGCCACATTTGCCTTCAGCCCTTGTTGCAGCCGCTGGACACTCCCTGTGGACACACTTTCTGCTACAAGTGCCTAAGGAACTTTCTGCAGGAAAAGGATTTCTGCCCGCTGGATCGAAAAAGACTCCATTTTAAACTCTGCAAAAAATCCAGCATCCTTGTTCATAAACTGTTAGACAAGCTCTTTGTTTTGTGCCCCTTCTCCTCCGTCTGTCAGGAAGTCATGCAGCGATGTGACCTGGCGGCACATCTCAAAAACAGGTGAGCAGTGTAGATACTGGCATTGCATCTTCCTTCCACATTCGGTGGGCCACTTTGTGTAGCAGTAGAAATTGAGGGCAGGAGCTGGGGAGGGGGTTGGTGGTGGTTTTTAAATTCACAGTAGAAGACTGTAGGAAATAGTCTGTAGCTGTGCACAACTGGATCCCGATTTGGGCATCCCACCAGAAATAGTGAAGAACATTTGGAGATGGTCATGGGGAGAAGGACACGATTCATATGAGTTCTCAAAAACATGATTTAGCAGAAAAATTTAAAGAAAATGCAGGTTGTTTATGGTAGGGGAAAAAAAGGGCTGAAGAAGGGGAAAAGCGAGAGATGTGAAAACTGTATCTACAGAGGGGAAGGAAATAGTGCAATAGGAACAAAGGAGATTTAGTTCAAATTTTAGAGTGAAAAAAGCTTCATAATCCATCCGGCACCCACATAGATTGCTTCTGTGGTGATTGTATATCCCTTTCAGAAGTGTTTATCAACATGGTAAAGCAACCTTTATCAGGAACGGGTAGGGCAGAATTGATTTTGCTTTGAGGTAAGCAGATGGACAGGGTATCTCTTGAGACTCCTGCAAGACCTATTTTTCTCCTTTGTGTTGTGGTTTTTTTTTTTTATATATCTGTTTACTGAACAGGTTGATGGTATGCCATGTGACCATGATGTAGTTTCCAGGATTTTTTGTTGCTTTGATTTGATTGCTTATAGAACACTTACAACACCCTGTTAATTTGGTAGAAACATTGCTTCACACCAGAGGGAAGTTTTGGTGCAGCTTTTGTGAGTGATTTTGTGTTAGAGATAAACATTCCAATATCACCTGCACCTAAATGTTTAGGACCTTATTTTGAACTGCTAATAATTTTATAGTGGTTCTGATTTATGCTGTCCTACCCCAAATATTTAAATATTAAAAGGAGGCCATGATAGAAAGAGAGAAATAAGACTATTATATGGTTGGAGCAGATGATCCTTGCAGTCCCTTCCAAGCTGGTATGCTATGATTCTATGATTATCAAATTCAACTAGAATGATACTTCATGTTGTACAGACTAGTGCACTTTGTTCTTCCAGCAAAGCAAATGCCTCCGTACCATGTGTGCAGTAGCCTGCTATGTGAAGATGTTCCATTTTAATCTGCGAGGCAATATCGTTTTTTCTAGTTGTAAAAATGTTAAACTTGTTTTGAGGGATACATTTGTCATCTTTGGTTTCCTCTATAGGCTGGAGAATATTTTCAGTAAATAAAGAGAGGGGTTCTTTAATCATTATCTGTTTCAGTACTTGAGTTGAGAGGTGTGTGGATCTACCCTATGAACTTCTTTCCAAGTCCTGGTCTTTGTTCAATGAAGAGTTTTGGAAACCATCTTTGATTGAAGGGTGATGTTGCAGATGAGGTTGTCTGGGAGTCAGGCGTGGTGTGGGTGTATGTGCAGGCAAGTGCTCCACAGAGAAGTGGAAGAGGGCAGCCACCACCTCCCTTGGGAACAGCTTGCTCACGTGCATATTTCCAGCGTGCTCTCTTCCTTCTTCCCCACATCCCGAAGGCTTCCAGGGTTTCAGAGCCTGGGAGGACCTTGGGCATGCAGGACATGCAGCAACCCTACAGACTGTGGTGAGCCTGGAGTTGACTGGGTTTTGTTGGTTGTTGTACCCACAGAATGAATATATACACATGTGCAGTGTCCGTGCCAGGGAGGTACAGGGACAAACGAGGAGCCTGTCTCTCTAGGGTTTTTTTCGTTTTTTTTTTTTATTTCTCCACACAGTGTCCATGTTATCTTAGGCTCTTCCTTGTTTCCTCCAGGCAAGTAAATTCTGATCTATATGATGACTTGGGGGTGGTGAGGAAGCCTAACTGTTCGATTTCTAATCCTAATATTAAACTGATTTGATTTTAATAAAAAGCAAAATGCTGGCAAGACTCCTGCTATATATTTGGTTCACCTTCTGGTTTCCTACTGTCATATCCCTCATCTCTTCAGTCCATTTTCCTTGGTTGGCATCTCTTTGAATGGTATTAGGGCTGTTTACAACAGGGCCACATAATTTATTTGTACATGGAACACTATGTAAGCTCTCTTTAGGTATATATGAAATATTAATTTACTTAATGTACAAGGTTATTATGAAATCCGAGTGAGCTGAGTCACTAGCTTTTCCTGTTTGTCAGCTGGAAAAAAGCTTTCAGTTGCAGAAGGCTGCTCATTTTCAATTCCTTCTGTTGTCTTGGGATGCCAATATGCATTTTGAGTATATGGTGATTTACAGTTTTCAATTAAGTTTATTTGCAAACATGCAAACACCTCTAAATTATCATTGCTGACATAAACGATGGCAGCAAGTGCATAGTTTGAATTTGATTTTATATAGATTAGTGAATCCAGTAAAATTCTACTACTGATCATTGAATGTAGGAAAGAAATATAAAATTCAGTATTATTATAATTTTCAGCATAGATTAATATAAACCAGTCTCAACAAGCCCTTACGTGAGCTAGTTTGTATTTCTAAGAAATGCAGTATGGTTGGTTACTTTTCACTGTCTAAAAACATTCATGCTCAAGTTTTCCAGTGTTGCTTTAATCAGCTCCATTTGAGCATAAAAGCTGGAAGAAAATGTCATCGTATCCAGCAAGCACCTCGGAGTGTGAGGTTACTGCAAGGTGCTCCAGCAAGGAGATAAGAGGCACAAGACACAAACTTGATTACTTCACCATCACTAATTGCACTCCGGGATACCTCATTACAGAAAGGAAAATATTGTTGATTTATCAGTTTTCAGTTTCATCACGTTCACTTGAAAGCTGTGGTTTTCAAAGTTAAAACACAATGCACGTAATCTGATTTAAAGGAGAAAAAAAAAAATATGAGTCATGCTGAGTTGTACTATTTTTCCCAGTCACTTCCTATAGAAAATTTGTTAATGTTTAGTAAAGTAGGTGCCAATTCCGCTTCCAAATATCAAAGGTAAATTTATCAGAAGGAAATCCAACAAAAAAAATTATTGAGATTCTCTGTCTATGATGTTAATTCAGTTAATTCTTACAGATTATTCACACCTGAAGAAACTCCATTGTACAAAACCATACTCTGAAATTCGTACAACTTTTTAATGAGATGGTAAGGTATTTTGTTCATATATTGCTTTTGAGTTGGGCTTTAGTTTTCCCCTCTTATGTTGTCCTATGGTAGTTTAAGTTAACAGTTTCAGTGGAGACATTTTTCCAAATGTTTAGGTCATTATTCAAGCTAATTTTATGCCAGGTTAAGTTTGAAATTTGTATAGGATTCTGTTTTCCAGAG
>JAOXJM010000001.1:187962881-187974571 GCA_026413425.1 Tringa solitaria
ACTAGATGATCTCCAGAGGTCCCTTCCAACCCCATATCATTGTGTGATTCTGTGAGTCAACAGCACAGTATTTTGGTAGAAGATATCAAAGCAATTATCTGGTTCATCAGGCAATCCCGAAAGGCTGAATAGGCTCTGTGGACCAAGTCTGGTGGGAGTGCAGCGTGGTCCTCTGACAGTGTCAATTTTGAGTTATTCATTTATTTCTCTGCTGAAAACCAGCACCCCTATAGCAGAGCAGTTCAGGGACACAAGGACATGCAGCTTGGGGTGGCTTTGTCCTAAACTCTTGTGGGTCATTGTGGGAGAGCGGATCTGTCAGAGCTCCTAGTAGGCAAGAGGTTTTCTCTCCAGGAGTATTTACCCCTTTCTGTGTCGCTGCAGAAGTAGGTGATGTTGGAGATTGGTCCTTCACCAGTGCTAAGATTTGGGGGATTGTAGGGCTAACCCATCAAGTTAAAGTATTTTAAAAATGTTGAGGGAAGGAATTGCATCTTTCCTTTTCTTGAACTGTTGGGATTCTCGTTTTAAGGTTGTCATGGTGAAATGATGAACGATAAAAATTTTCTGCAGAGTTTCACCTGTAACTATGAATCTCTGGCCACCAAAATAAATTGAGACCAGACAGATTTCTTAGCTGATCAGTCCCACTGTGGCAATGATTTTATGTAGTAAATATTACCTGGGCAAAACCAAGAAGTAGGTTGGTGTTACATCGTTGAAATCAGAGAAACTTTTTCAGAAAGCGAAACCTTTCAAGTAATTTTCATCTTTTGGGTTTGCACTTTCTTAACTTGGAAGAACAAGAGGACCAGCAAATGTAAAACACAGCGTCTTGGGGGAAGCCCCAAGAAGTGTTTTCTTAAGTGTGTTGTTTCATAATGTGAAAGGTCTCTAATTTATGTATTTATGCATATTTCATAGCACATCTGGGTTACCTTATGCCATTCTTATAAACATATATATATATGATTTTTTAATTTATATATATAATTTTATATATGTATAACACTGCTGGAGGTCACAAAAGCTGTACAGATGACTTTATCAACATAATTTGGGCTGAATAACTTTGTTAACATTTCTTCAAAATCCCTTACATTGAAACAGTGTAACCATACAATTATCAAATCCCCTTCACAGAATGTCAGAACATGAGTCTCAAAACATTCTGGTTTAACAACTTAGGACGTCATTAGACTTCTGCTGTCTTTTACTCTGTTAACACATTTCTTTCTCCTGTTGCAAAAATAAAGCATTTCTGCTTTTGTTGTATCAAACTGTCAAGTTCCCAAACAGGGAGTCCTTTCAAAACCATTGTTCCTTTTTTTCTGACACTGCTGCAGCACGAGCATCTTTAGGTGGTCAGCAGCTCCAGGAGCAGGAACATTAAGGAGGACATCAAATACTGTAAGAAGTGAAATATCAGATGCTGGCAAAACTGTCACACAGGCAGATGTAAGATTGATGTCCACATCCAATTATCTGTACGTAAATGTAAGACCAGTCGATAAATGAAGGCTTTCTGTGAATTTGCAACAATGCAGCCCTTCTTTGCAATAAACTATTGTAGGATTTTAGACATAAGCAAAAAAAAAATAATATTGCATTAAGAATAATGGGAACTCACAAAAATAAGTTTACAGTGAAAAGCGCCAAGTGCTGATGGAGCATTGTTACATGAGGGAAAGCAAAAAATTCCACCTCCTGTGTGAAGTCAGGAAGAAAAAAGGGGAGACAGGAGGAATACGAAATGCCTTTTGCTGATTCAAGAGGAGATGATGAGTAGAGCTGTTACTTTTGCTAACTTTTCATACAAACTCCTAGACAAGCATTTTTATTTTTTTTTTCAGTTTTTTAACACTTAGATTGCGATATAGGTAAAATTTTCACCTCTCTTTCCTCATGAATGACCCCAGGAAAATATGATGCTTCCTTCTCTTGGCTTACTAAGGTGAAAGGAAATTGCTTCAGTGGGTCTCCAAACGTGTCTTGGAAGGGGACTCCTCTTTTGAGGAATTTTACGCCAGTCCTGTTTAATCTTTCCAGCAAGGTTTTCTTCCAGAAACTGAAATGTGTGTAACAGAATAAGTTGACATTCAGAAGGTGTTACAGCACATTTACTTCACAGCCAAAAAACTACATCATTGAAGTTTTGTGAAGAAGGCAGTATTGTTTTGGAGTTCAGTTCACTAAAAAATTGACCTTACAGTCCAATGTGTTTAGTATTTTTTTTGTATGGTTAGTTTGAAGTTGTGGCTTTGAGAAGAGTGATTTCATTTGATGAATGAATGGCCATTTTGTGCTACAAACATTGCGGCAGGCCTGAAGCACGGTGTAAACGTTGTCTTCACAGGTGTCCTGGGGCTTCCCATCGAAGGGTTGCTCTGGAGAGAAGGAAAACAAGCAAGCTGCAAGGCGAAGCAGAGGGCGAGAGCGGTCCCGGTGGGACGGAGCAGCCTACCAGTTTATCTCCGGACGCAGATCAGGGAATAGTGCCAGCCGAGCAGAGCTTCACCTCGTCCGCCCTTCCCGCCTGGACAGATGAGCCCAGCATCGACAATCCGCCTTTTGAGGAGAACACAGTAGCAGACAGTATGTCATCACTTATCTTCTCAAGTCTCTTTTATCAGATGTGGAAACATTTGTAGTGTTAGAGCTTGTTCTCTTACCAGACATGAATGTGTGTCTTCATCTTGGGCTCTTCTCTTCTGCAGTTCCTGGAGAAATATTAGTGAGTTTTGGTTGTGGGATAAGGTCACAGTTAGGAAGGAAGGAAATATCTCAGAGTGTGTACTAGATATCATGGTGCTGTATCATCATTTATCATATTGTGTTAATCTGCTAGTAGCACTGGCCTCGCACTGTGTTGGAAGGAGTGTATTTTCTGTAAAATTACAAAAGTTGTTTTCTAAGATGAGATTTCTTTTCCCCTCTTCCTCCTGGCCTGGATCAGCAGCCTTCCCACACACGGAGTGCTGTCCTGCTCGAGCAAAAAGGCAGCTGAGTAACTCCTGCATCCACCTGCACCAAATGAACAGTAACGTCTCTAGCATCTGGGATCTTAGAGAGGAAGCGCTGGGCCTTACCGCAGAGGAAGGTGGTCCTGTCCCCTTCCTTCTCCTCTGTATTTGCCATCCCTTAGCATCCCCCTTTTTCCTTTTCAGTTGTCTCCATGTTTGCTTCAGAAATGGGCTCCTCCTCTTGACTCGGTAACTCATTGGCAGCCCCTAGTGCAGTCGTGAGTCCAGCTAACAAAGAGGCATGACCAGGCCGTGTGCCGTGGGGTAACCCCTAAATCACAGTTTTATCACCGTCACCAAATGTGAATACACAAGTGACCCCATTGGAGATGTAGCATATGAAATTTATTATAAAGGACAGGATCCAAAGGGTTCAGAACATCCTTTCCAATCGAAATGGCCCCATTTCAGGAAGCATGGATGCTACTAAGTCGTTAGAGAGCTGTTTCTAACAAGCTAGATGTTCCAACAACTTGTGGAACTAATCCAATTGCACTTGCTTAGTTTGTTGTTAAACCATTGTCATGTGGCTTGTCTACGTTGTACTTTGGTGATTTGCTTTATTGAAAGTAAACGAGCTATAAAGGATATTAATCATCTTTCTTTTTAAAAATAATTGGCAGCAAATCAACAGCCGCCTACCTTGCCTGAAGGAGAGATCACTACTATTGAAATTCATCGGTCCAATCCTTATATCGAATTAGGAATTAGCATAGTGGGTGGCAACGAAACACCTTTGATCAACATTGTTATTCAAGAGGTTTATCGAGATGGGATCATTGCCAGAGATGGAAGACTTCTCGCTGGAGACCAAATACTTCAAGTATGGAACCTAATTACATATTCTGTCTGCTTGCTTTCCATTTACTCCTTGCAGAACTGCCTGTTAACTGAGATGGAAGATTTTCCTTGTCAGACCATGTTGTGTAAATGTTAGCTCTGCAATTATCAGTTAGAAGGCAAATTAATATTCAGAGCAGAGCCTGTTGTTCTAACACTTTTGGCTATCACGCTTTATGCTGTCTGTTGGACCAGTCCCTGGAATTATTTTTCCTCCTTAGCACCTCTTATCTATGTTTAAAATATGAGTTTATTTTTCTGTTTTTAAATGTTGTGGGACTTGGTCTTTATTTCAGCTTCATGCATGCTTTCCGAAGGAACCCAAGGTTACTTCTGACCAACATGGTGGCATAATTTGTCCTATGTAAAAAGCGATTTGTGGATTGTAAGGCTGACTTCATCTAAGCTGTTATTTTATTCTGGCTTCACTGTTGCCTTCCAATAGCCTCGGCAGTTGACCTGCATCTTTCAGTACGTGTAAAAGAGTCAGTGATATTCTTCACTGGTGTGGTTTGAAGCAACATGCTCTAAATATTTTTGCCAAAGAATTAATCAACTTAAATTTGAATTGTTTGTTTATGGTTAAGTGTGTATTTTTGTTACAGATTTAAGTAATCCACAGTAAAAAGATCAAATTCTATTCATTTTGGAGTTTTAATTTTATATTAGGGGAAAGGGTTGTTTATAGGACTCTTAAGAAGACAGTAACTGAGTTCTACATAAACAGGACAGTCCTTCAGCTTTCTTCTATTTTTAATCATTCCGCCTGAAAACAGTATATTACCATCATTTCAAAATTACTTCAGTAACAATGTTAGCTTTTGATCTGATAGCCTAAGATCAGTCCAAAAGTAGTATCAGCATTTTCATTTCACTTTTTTGAAATCAAGTTGTTAGAAGTAGCTTAAATACTGTAGTTACCCTTGGAAAGAAATTAGTTTGCACTTCAGAAAATAAAGTTCCTTTTCAGAAACCTGTCTTTTTCCTCTTACGGAGTGTTAGCATAGTAGCTGGCCAAGAAAGCAACCCAAGAGGTTTGCAAAATGTTGCCTTTTTAACAAGCAGTTGCAGACTCTGATTGAACGCTGCCTAAATTATTTCGATACTCAAGGGCTCTCCTTGGTTGCTAGAATAGGGAGCTTGTGCTCCAGCAAAGCTTTCGAAATTCTTGCTGTTTGGGCAGGTGTCAATTAAAGTTTCCAAAGGTTTAAGTGGTAATAAATTGACTATAAATAGGATTTATAAGCTACAATGAGTTTTCTCTATCTATGTGCTGGCACTGGGGCTGTCAGATGCTGGGGGGTGTCCACAGGAGTCCTGTTGTCATGCCGAGGAAGAGGTACAGGAGCTAAAAGCCAAATTTTTTGGAAGATGGAGTATCTTTATTGCTTTGAATTTACCTGTGCAGGTGCTGAGCTGTTGTATTAAAATGTCCAGGCTTAGTCTCTGCCAGCTGTAATTAAGTGCGGTTAGATGCAGCTCAGTGTGTACACTTCAGTCGGGTATTTCCGAAAATGTCTTCAAAGGCTTTTATGAGCCATAAAGGACTAAAAGAAAGCCAGAAAGGACTGCGAGGTGAAACTCAGCATTTTCTTGCCCGGTCAGACAAGAAGTATTACCCTTTAAAGATCTGAGGGAACAGCATTTAGTTACAGCTACATAAAAGCGTATGTTGTCTGCAAGGTATAGATAGGTGCCTAATATTTTCAAAGTGCTCTACAAATTGTCCCTTTTCTGTGCTGGACTGTGACTGTAATTCATGTAAAACATGAGCTAATGAGAATCTCTTTCCCCAAGAAATGCTAAGGCTGTTTGATTCTGAAATTGTGAACTGCCTTGTAGAAAGAATTACTACATTTCATTGCATATATTCTTCTGTGCCCTTTGAGTGCTTCCATATTTTATGTATTTACTTTAGCTAGCGACAGCTAAAAATAAAACTAGATTTAATTTAAGGGCTCTAACAGATGAGCCCTAGTGGATTTTGCTAGTGGCAGCTCTAAACGTATTTCTCCTAGCTGTGCCTCCTTTCCCTCTGCCCAAGGTCACAGCCTGTCTCAGGGCAGTAGCAGACCAGGACATGGCCACGGTTCAGTGTCTGAGCCTCAAGGTCCTGCTGGGAGCGATGGCTTTGTACTGGGCACGGGGCTGGAGGTGGCTCAGTGAGGGTACGGCCACCCCTTCGCCCTGGTGAGACCACCACGGCCAAATCATTTGATATTGACCTTTTGGAGCCCCTCAGCTCAGACGTGTGATGTGATGTAAAAGTGACAGCTATCATGCATAGAGTTTTAAGTCTTTTAACTCCCTTTTTTTTTTTTAAGTGCTAATGTTGCTATTAGATGATGGGAAGCTGCAGATTTATATTTTTTACTTACTTAGGTTGCAATAGGGAAGCCTTTAATGTCATTAAAGGCTTAGGTAAGGCAGGTCAGTGTATAATCCATTTGGTGTTAGTTTCTATCTGCTGAAATTGTGCGGCAGGGGTTCCTCCATCAGGGAGCAACAGAACGTGCTAAGGACAAAGTTTGAATGTTAACTTTGAAACCCTTCTTACAGAACAAGGCAAATAGAGCTTTTGTGCAGGTTTTTGTGGTGCTGCCAAATCTCACTGCCCTGTCAATTTTTATCTTAACTTTATAGTGCAAGAAATGATTGAAGATTACTGATCAGTGGGCCACATAACGAACACAATTCTTGTTTATAGGCAATGAAGGTTTAATCAGTTTTTCACTTACAAACCGAATTTTGAGTGATACAGGTTATAAGTCTGAAATTCTGACCCAGTTGAAGTTGGAGGAAAATCTCCTAAGTTCATGCTGTCTTGAGAATTAGTACAACCACCTTTTTGTGGTGTCTTAATTAGCAGTTTTCATTATTCTGGACTTCAAGGGGTTTTTAAATTTTCCACATCATGGAAGTAGTGCATATTGATACACATAAGTTTTCTTCAAAGATTTGGCTGTTTTCTTTTTATAGCTATTATTTTATAGTTTTAAGCGTTCCTGGGCTTGACACTGAAAGCACATGGAAAGTTTTTGTCCTGGAGAACAATGTGAAGATCTAAGGAAGACAAGTGCAGCAGACCAGGGGAAAAAAAAAACCCAAACAACTGGACTGTAATGGCAGAGGGTGTTCACTGTTAGAGAGATGTTGTCACCTTTGTGGGAAAAGGCCTCGAATTGCACCTGGGGCAGTTTAGGATGGATATTAGGAAAAATTTCTTCACTGAAAGGGTTGTCAAGCATTGGAACAGGTTGCCCAGGGAAGTGGTTGAGTCACCTTCCCACAAGTATTCATAAGATGTGTAGATACGGTGCTTACGGACATGGTTCAGTGGTGGAGTTGGCAGTGCTAGGTTTAATGATTGGACTCGATGATCATAAGGGTCTTTTCCAGCCTAGAAATAAGTTTGCAGATTGGGCAGCCGCAATAGGTGTGGAGGAGAGGGTGGAAGGATGAGAGAAGAAGCCTGGTAGGATCAGATACGTAGGTTGCTCCAAGGTTGGTTTTGCAGTGAGCTCTGGATTTAGTTTGGAAAGGACTTTATTTCCATAGGAAACAGGAACAATTAAACACAAGACATTATCATTCTTATTTTGTTGTTGTTGTTGTTTTTCAGGTCAATAGCTTTGACATAAGCAACGTGTCCCACAACCACGCTCGCGCCGTGCTCTCCCAGCCTTGCTCGGTGCTGCACCTCACCGTGCTGCGGGAGAGGCGGTTCGGCAGCCGCACGCACAACCACGCCGACACCCCGGGCTGCGTGCGGGAGGACAGCTTTCAGGTCACCCTGCACAAGCGCGACTCCAGCGAGCAGCTTGGCATCAAGCTTGTGCGCAGAACGGACGAGCCGGGCGTTTTCATTCTCGACCTCTTGGAAGGGGGGTTGGCTGCTCAAGACGGCAGGCTCTGCAGCAATGACCGCGTACTTGCAATTAATGGACACGACTTGAAGCACGGGACACCTGAGCTTGCTGCTCAGGTTATACAGGTAACTTGCGTTCCCTCCCTGAGTCCTTAGCTCAGCTCTATTTCTTGGGCAAAGCCTGGGGTAGAGTCTGTCCTGGACAGAACAGCTTGTGTAACACCTAAAAGCCTGCGGCGATGCGAATTGCTGTGATTTATGTTCTGAAAATAATAGCGCGAAACAGGGCTTGCCTTGGCACCTCAACAGATGAACTTCACCTCCTCAGAAGTAAAACTGCATTAGTCTTCCCTGGCATGCAAGCCTGGAGGTTAGAAGATGTTCATGTGAGCAAGGAGAGTACCAGGTACCATATTGCTTATTAGAAAAAAAAAAAAGAGGATTATTATCATATTTATAGATGTACTGTAGTTTTAATCTCTCAGTAAGATCTACCAAAGTGGGATTTGTTTTGTATTGATTTGCTTGTGCATGGAATTGGAGTTAAAACAGGAAAGTGATTTGTAAAACTCCGAGGAGGCAACAGGTAGCAGCTGGGAAAGGAAAAACAGGTCTGCCACGAGTCCCGTGCAGTAAAACTCATTTTCTGGGTATTCAGGAAAGGGCTATTCCCAATGTCTGGCTTTGCTCTGGACAAAAATATTACCCAAAGCTTGATGCAGTGTGACATATGACCCTTCCCTCTTCCCACAGGAAAACCTTTACTCCACGGCTTTCTCCCAGTCTATAAGGAAACAGCTGCAGCACATCGCTGCTTCCTGCTGATGGGATGTTAGTGAAAATAGCTGTTTTTAGGAAAGTTGGAATAAACCAGTAGTAGGTGATTGCAGTCTAGTGCAGTCATCTTTCCTTGGCTCAGCACCACATAGAGAAGTCTGGTACAAATGAGTAGTACGTATTTGTTTCATGAATCATTTCAAGAGCTTCCCTTGCAGTTAAAGATAAAATACAATGATCTTGGGAATTTTAATTTCTGTTTCCCAGTTTTTTGTATGTTGTGAAGTGGTCAGAATTTTACACTGGTTAACTTTAGTCTATTGAGGTGTGGGTTTGCAGCAACAGAAAGAATCAATGTTTTATTTAACATCTGGTAACTGAGTCTCCTGATAATCCCCAAAATCCAGAATTTGACAGTCTGCTCATATATAACATCATTCTTGGAAGTCTCTTTGGAAAGTACCAGAGCTGTTCAGAGCTTTTGACCAAAATCTGAAGACATGTGGGCATTTCTTTCTTTTATTGCTACATATTGCGGAAGCTCACAGAGGCTGCAAATGGAATTGGATCATTTTTGATGTTTGAAGCTTCATAACACAAAGTGAGAAATGGTCCTTTTGGCAGAGGATTTTCAGCTGATGTAAATGTAACATCAGAGACAAAGGAGGAGTGTTAATATCCCCTCCATTTTGGGGGGAATTGCAGCAAGAAGCAAGTAAGGGACTGTGCAGTCTAAGCAGTCGGTGGCACCCCCAGGAACTGGAAAAAAAGTTATGCTGTTCTTGTTTCATATTTCATCACATGTTTTCCTCTCTCTCTGGTAATAATCAATATCCTAGCAACTTCATTACTTTGTTTTATATATTCGACAGGCTAGTGGGGAGAGAGTGAATTTGATCATCTCTAGACCCCTGAAGTCACAGACGGTCAGTATTATCCGAGACACCGGGACCCACAACAGCAACCCACACCAACACCAGTCCCAGCAGCTCTTTCACAGCAGACCCAACTCACATAAGGTTGGTGTTTCTGACTCTAAGAGGTGTAAATACCATTGTACTTGTGATGATATAAGTGTGTAGCAAGGCGAGAAGAAAGGGTTATATCTTCTTTCTTACCTACGTAAAAATAAAAACAAAGAAAAAATGAAGACTTCCAACTACTCGAATCCTGCATCATGTCTGGAGTGGGAACAGAAGATATGCAACAGCTTTTCGGTATTTTTTTAGATTTACTGACTGCAGTGACAGAAGCAAATTCTCTGAGCTCATACAGCTGTGGTTGTTAGAACTTGTCTGAGAAAGTGGCTCATCTCTTACTGCTGCAAGGGAGAGCTGTCATTCAAGAAAGTTATTTTTTTGTTGCCGCTGTGCTGGATGCAACCAGCAAGGAAAGGAGATGTGGTGCACACCATGCAGCATGTAAAGAGCATGCTGGAGGGATGTGTCATCTTCTCCAAGGAGCCAGCAGTGCTGGCTCCAAGACTGCTGATTCTGCAGAGTCAAGCAGGGAGAGAGGCAGAATAAAGAGACTTTGATGAAGCTCATGTCAAATTATCTGGAAGACCTGCAGAAATAAAGCCTGTGCTTGAGGTGTTTTTGTAGTTAGAAAAATACACCTTCTCGCTGTTGAGAAGTTGATTTCATGAAATAATTGTCATGTTGGCCATGTCAACCAAGCCAGCTTTCCTCCTGTCCACTCTGTTGGCATAACTGTTTAACGTCGTACTGCTGTTGGGAAGATTTACATGTGTTGATAGTATTTTCTTTTAAAAGTTTGGGTCATATCAGAAGAGAACAAGTGAGGCTCTAGGAAGCTTGTTTTCCTCCTGAGTGACAAAGGTGAAGTTCCTGAATACAGTTAGTGGGCATTAGTACACGCCACAATGTTAGGCTGTATCAGCACGATGGCTACAGCTCATCTGTATCAGAGCTGGAGCCCACTTTCCATCTGTCAGCGCGGGTTGTGTTCATATTGTGGTTCCAAAGTTGATCCCTTGGCTGAGCTGATTTCCCTCACATATCAATGCCATCCCTAGGCTCTTCCAAAGTAGGAAGTCCCATCTAACAACAGGTGGATATTTCCCATGTTTCATACCATTTATCTTTGCCTCTCTCTCATTAACCCGCAGTTGGCTTAGAAGTGTTGTGGCTTAAAAAATGTTTATATAATTGCCTGGCACCAGCCAGTTAGTCCTAAACCCTGGAGACTAAAAAGGAGCTGTCTTTATCAGCTATGGTATGTGTACATATAGCTACATATGTGATTAACATATATATGTGAGGAGCAGAGTCAGTCAGAAGGAGCAAGTGGCATTGGAAGTAGAAGGTGGCAGTTGTTGTCGTTTTCCAAGAGAAGGCAGGGGAATAAATAGGCATTTGTAGTTGGAAGAATCTCCCAGGTCATTTCTTCTGTTATTTTGGATTCCTTGCAAATATTCTGTTGATTTAAGATGCTACTACAGGTGTCCGTGCTGTGGTTTGAATGTATCACTAAATATCCCAAAGAGGAATGGCTTCAGCAAATAAAATATATTTTGAATCAGGTTTACATGCTTTTGATGGAGCAAAACTAAATATGGGTTAAACATTATAATTCAGGTGTTAGAAAATGAAATACGAGATCTCTTTTTGCTTCGCGTTTGGGTCTTCTTTGTAAATAATTAGTGAGTCTGCACAAGGCACCCATTACCAGCCTATAGCATTGATTGGCCTTTGTTACTTTGTGCTCTGGGAGATTCTCCATGCCAGCTGCGAAAGAAAACATGACGTATAAGGGCTTTGAATGGTCTCTCTTTGTCATCATGAAAGCACATGTGTGTTTTCATATCTCAGAAGCTTCTTTGTAGTTCCAGGCTGTATTTTGCCGACCAGTGACGTAATGCTGATGTTGACCAAGACATCAAAAGATTTGTTTCTGGTTTGTGCCCAGTCCTTTGACCATATGATTTTGTAGTGCAGTCCTAAAATTTAGCCTGTTCTAGTGTGGGATGCTAAGAAAAACTGGAGTGAGATTTTCAAGTAGGGCCTTTATAAATTTTCTGTCCATATTTACTTATCTAAAGGAGTAGCTTTTTTTTTCTTTTTTTTTTTTCTGACTTGTAGTACTGCCAGTTTGCACTGCTTAGTCATAGAATGGTTAGAGTTGGAAGGGACCTTAAAGATCATCTAGTTCCACCCCCC
>JAOXJM010000001.1:187976427-187990466 GCA_026413425.1 Tringa solitaria
TTCTGTGTTGAGGACTCCAAAGCTGGACACAGTACTCCAGGTGGGGTCTCACAAGGGCAGAGTAGAGGGGTAGAATCACATCCTGTGACCTGCTGGCCACGTTTCTTCTAATGGACTGGGTTTTGTACCAACCTTTCCAGTAGTTTTTGAATTCCATTTTGCTCTCCTGAGTAACAGGTTAGAAAAAGCAGGTGAACTAAAACACTCTGTGGAACTGCATTTATCTACAAAAGTTGGTTACTTTGTGGTGCCTGCATTGTTCTTCCTTCCCTTCTTAAATTAGGGTGGACCTAAGATCCAGTACTGGAAACGATTACGTCGTGGCATCTGCAATAGCAGTTGCAGCCGAGGTGGTGAGATGCTTAGGTAACTTCAGTCTCAAATTTTCAAGGTGATACACCATAGAAGCCACAGCATTTAATCTGTTCTGTGGAAATAAATGATACTGATCCAGCTTAATAGTTCAATACTTTAATGTTTCAAACTGACAGCGTAAGGCTTCAGAGCTGTTCACATTCTCAGGCTGTTAGTTCAGACCATCTCAGCTCCAAAAAATAAGAGTATTAAATGAAACCCTGGCGTGGGAGGTGCTGTCGGTAGGAACGGCTCTGACAGACTGATGTGTTCTCACTTGCACCTTTGAACAGGTGATGTGCTGCTGAACATCAACGGCATTGATTTGACTAACCTCAGTCACAGCGAGGCGGTGGCCATGCTGAAGGCTAGTGCTGCCTCTTCAGTAGTCGCCCTGAAAGCCCTGGAAGTCCAGATTGTAGAAGAGCAGCCCCAGGCTAATGAAGAACAATTGAGTACCATCAGTGAAAATGAATACGATGCCAGCTGGTCACCATCGTGGGTCATGTGGCTGGGACTTCCAAGGTATGGAATTAATTGATAAATTAATTAGTTACTAGTTGCAAGCTAAGTCCGGGAGAGACACAAAAGCAGAGACCTTATTAGTTGCAGCCCATCTGCCCTTATTTCTACCTGCCTGACCATCTCAGCTACGTTCAGTTGGCAGCGTCCTTATGAACAAGTTGTGAAGAGGAGCAATGTTGCCTAAGCAAGCTGGAAGATTCGTTTGGTTTATTCCTTCAGAAACTACCCACATGGATTCTTCTCATTGAACACAAGTCATTTTTTCTATTGTTTAACCATATCATAACTTTCTGTAAAATATCAAAGCCAGAGAGATTATTAATAAAAACACAGAGTATATACCCATATGTCTCTTGGCTAGTCTGCTACCTAAAGGTATGAGGCCAAATATATAACTTTACAATATTGGACAGACTTGGCATTCTGACAGACTCTTGACATGGGTCTCTCACACAGCCTGTAGTTACAAATCCCCATGGTTTGGGGTTTTATTTCAAGGACCCACTACCACATCTTCCAAACACAAAAACTCTTCAAGGTTTCCCTCCAAGTGAGCTCCCTCCCCTTGACTAACCTGCAGTCTGCTGGACATCACCGTGTTTCATTTTTACCCTTCTGTTTTTCACTCTTTTGTGGTTATAGCTGTAAGCTGATTGCAGCATTGCTTGCTGTCAAGTAGAACTCCCACTACAGGGAATAGTTGTTAACCTGCGCGCCCTGACTGAAGTTAATTCCTCTTCCTTTGGTAGGGTTACTGGGCTCAGGTCCGTAGTTTAAACACAAAACCAGAACAAGAACCAGGCGTATTGGTGGCAGAATGCTATTGAAGATAACAGACCCGTGCGCTGGCCCTCCAAAGATTTCACACTGTTTCTGAGTTTTGCTATGAATTCATTTCTCTTCCATTAATTAGTGAGTTACCTAATCTCTATAAGCAGCTCTCAGATTTGTCAAATGTACTTCCTTTCCACACTTCAGCAGAGGTTTCTTGCTTATATCCTACACATGCCCGTGTGTGGACCTTATACTTATGCTATGCATTGTGCTGCTATTCTTTAAAGGAGTGTTGTACATCAGTAAAGAACTTGGCATCTTTTTTACCCAAAAGTTAATTTCTATCTTGTGGTTTGTTGTTTTTTTTACTTTTAATTACAGTCATCGCCAACTTCATTGGCAAGAATTAATTTTCATGGGGGAGATAACGTATACTGGTACAGTTAATGAAGCATGATCTGAATAATTCACATTCTGTGTAATAAAATGGTTAATCATTTATATTTTCATTACTGGTGATGCATCAGTTCAGAGGTAGCAAAGATGATGCATGGAGTTCTAGATCTTTACTTAAAGTAGAAAAAGCCTAAACTGACTGGGGGTGGAAGAAAAATGCTCTGCGTTTTTGACTTGCAAACTAAATGTGTCAGGCATCCATTTTCCACCCCCACTCTTGCCACCTGTGAAATCCCTAAAATGCCATTCTATTACTGTCAGTTTACAGAGTTAACTGTGTTTAGGCGATTGTTCCAGCACTGCATTATTTCTTTCAAAGCACTTTTCTGCCTCAGGATCGTGGGGCTTTTTTTGGTAATCAGTTTGAATATTGCAAAATGACTCCGGGAACAGAAGTGGAATCACCATCCCTCCCCTGCTCTCCCACGCTTAGCACAGTGGTAGTGATGAGACAGCAGGTGTTGTGCCTACTATAAAAATATCTATATGTGGTGTACATGAGTTTGGTTTTGGTTATTTTTTTTCCCCTTGCTATCTGTGCTTCCATTCCACAGCTGCCTACATAGCTGCCATGACGTAGTCCTGCGGCGCAGCAATTTAGGGAGCTGGGGCTTTAGCATCGTCGGTGGCTACGAGGAGAACCACACGAACCAGCCTTTCTTCATTAAAACGATTGTTCTTGGAACTCCCGCGTACTTTGATGGAAGATTAAAGTAAGCTAAAATAATAGTAGTAATAGCAATAATAGTTATAATCAACACTTTTAAATAGTTACGAGCTGGTGCAACTAATTGCTTAAGGAAATATGCTGTAGCGCCTTGTGCTGGTAGGGATCATGCAGCCCAGTAGAGCTTTTCCACCCTAATGAGTGTGATGCAGGGAAGTATGAGGTGTTTCTGCTGGGGAAAGGGTGTATGTCAGAGGTGGTGCTTGTGCTGGCACCTCTGCCATCTCCTGTCCTCCTCCCCAGCTGCAGTGCTGATGTCACCTGCTGTCTCCGTCTCCCCGTTGAACGCTCCTTTAGGCCAAGAGTCACTGGAAAATGTATATGTGCAGAACCTGGCTAGTTTGTAACGTTTTTGTCTTCTTAGAAAATGGCTAGAAAATCAAATTTACTTCTTTAAAGTGGGGAAAACTGCTTTATCCTTTCATATAGCCTTCTGAAGCCACTGCTGGAAACTCTGGCCCTGAAGATGGGTGCTGCTGCTTTAATGGAAAGGCAAGAAAGTAGTTGAAAAAGTCAGTACCTCTGAAAAGAGAGTTAAGGAACCAAGTCCCCATGTCAGGGCCATAAGGGTCATTAGTTGGCAGGAAAAACACTGATAAATGAGGAGAATTCAGTGGAGGCTCCTAAGATGGTGTGAGCTGGAGCACTTGCCCTTCAAGGAGAGGCTGGGGTAGCTGGGCTTGCTCAAGCCTGGAGCAGAGGTGTCCTCGCAGATACCCAACAGCCCCTTCCAGTACCTGCAAAGAGATTATTGAGAAGATGAAGCCCTGGCTCTTCACAGAGGTGCAGGGCAAGAGGAAGAGAGACTATGGGCACAAGCTGAACTTGTTTCCCATGAGGACGGTCAGGCGGTAGCACGGGTTGCCCAATCTCTGCCCTTGGAGGTTTCTGAGACTCAACTGGATAAAGCCCTGAGAAACCTGGTCAGATCTCACAGCTGACCTTGCTTTGAGCAGGAGGTGGGACTAGAGACCTCCTGAGGACCCCTCTGACCTTAACAATTATATGATCCTACTTAGACGTTATGTTTGGATGCAGCCCTGAGGCCTATTATTCATATATGCATCTTAATCTTCTGTAGAATTAGTTCAGAACTAGGACATACAGTTCCTATTACAGGTTCTCTTGTTCATAAACTGATCTTTTGTGAAGGTGGCAGTAAAGAATATGCAACTTGAAGTTTTATGTCATGATTTTTATGTGTAGCTTTACTTACAAAGTAACTTAAGAAAAAATGTAGTTATGCCTAGAGCCTTGCCAGTAATTGATTTTTCAGTTCAATGACTAAATAAATAAATGAAAAAATAGCTTGGCTGAACATAAAATTACATTTTTTTTGGCCAACTATGAAACGTTTTGGATTAAATGAAAGATTTCAGTTCAACCCAAAGTAAATAATTTCAGATTGGGGAAATAATAACTAGAGTCTTCACACAAATGGAAATTCAGGCATCATTCCTAAGAAGGGGAGAAGAGTAGTTGTGGTCACACTTACCCCCTTGTAAGAAATGGAAAAGATGCTTTTGTGTGATATTGTGATGTAGTACCCTCTGTTCAAACGTACTGTCTCACTGAGAATATGGACTTAAAAATGGGCAATGAACAACGGAGAGCTCCTTACAACCTGCATCATGAGTTATCTTGGGACAGGACTTTTTGAAGCTGTTCTGTTTTGTTCAAATTATCTAAATGTTTTGTTCAGCCAGAGACGAAGGAAGAAAATAACTTCACAGTTCAGGAGTTAAGAGAATTTTCTGTCTACATTATCTGTGTGGTGTGATTTTATAGAGGGTGAAATGACTTCAGCAGAAAGGCTGAGAGACTGAGACCCCGCTTGGTGAACTGTAGCAGTGGGGTTTGGGTGATGGGGTGCCTTGGTTCAGACAGAGAAGTGCTTTTGAATGCACACTTGGCCTGTGTAGGTCACACCGCCTCTTCTTCCTCTGCTCTGCCCTAGTGAAGGGCGCTGGGAGAGCTCCAGAGACCATCTTTTTGCCATCTATTTTGGTGCCTCCAATAGTTGGGAGGATCAGTTTTAGGAAAAGTCCTGTTCTATTTCCAGAGTCATGTTTGACTGTTCTGGGGGATGCCAAACACATACGCAAGTCAAGTCGCAGAGAAGAGGTACCTGTAGATGGAGCGTGCTCAGTGTAGGAAGAACTTAGGTGCTTTTTTGAAGTTTCTCTTGAGCTTGTAAAAACTGAAACTTAAGCCTTCGAGGTCAATTTTCTCAAGGCCAGCAGACAGTGCCCTCCCAAATTTCTGTTCCCTGCGTCAAAACACAGAGAAGCTACAGCTTCTCAGTTGAACCATCTGCTGAAGGAGATTTTAAGCCAAATGGTTACATTTGACAAAACCGTAAGGCATTGAAAACAAGGTTTTCAGTTGTAATGTGGTCGGTAACCATAAGTATCTTTACTTACACCTCCTACAATAAAGCCATGTTTGGTGTAAATGTGTTATCATCCACACAAACAAACTGAAATGCTTCTCTCATGCGCATGCTATCTCATTATCTTCTTTTGACTTGGTTAGATCTTTCCAACTCTCTCTTTCCGCTTTTCTCTCCAGGTCAGCTCTTAACGCAAAACCGTCTTTGTATAAGAATTGAAATCTAGTGATCTGGGAAATTCACAGATGAGGTTCAGTAGTAAAACAGACTTAAAATTGAACCCCTTTGGGTTTTTTAGCTACACTTCCAAGGTGATGCAAACTTGTCACCCCAGCAATGAAGTGCTGTTGGTTGGTGTGTACTGGATACTGCAGAGCAGTAGTCTTCATTTGGTTTGTTTTTTCTTCTTCTTCTTGTGTCTTTTAGGTGTGGTGATATGATTGTTGCTGTAAACGGACTATCCACAGTTGGAATGAGCCATTCTGCACTGGTTCCCATGCTGAAGGAGCAGAGGAACAAAGTAACTTTAACAGTGATTTGCTGGCCTGGAAGCCTCATCTAGATTTTGAATCACTTTGGTTGAAGCAGCGTGTTTCACTATATAGCTGGCACAAAAACCCCCTCTATCTTTTTTTCCCCTATTGATACTATTGATACAGCTGGTTATAAGCAGGGCCAAAACTGCTGTATTTTCATTTTTTTACAGGCCTCTCAGACTTATTCTATATATCTTTCCATCCTGAAATAGCCATTTCTGTTTGCTATACCCATTGCTGACGCAAATGCAAATATACACGGGCTCACAGAGAAACTCCCACGCCAGTACGGCTGTCGTTGAGCGTTCCCCGTCAGGCTTGTAGAGTCAGCAGAAGAACTTGGTGGTTCTTTGGGTTTCTCTGCACAGCCCTCAAGTTAAACGTGATGTATAAAGGTAATAGCCATGTGCTCGTTCTTCCCTGCGAAGAGAACGTGTGTCAGTACCGCAGTGACACATCTATCTGCTGCTATGAATCACACTCTGTTTCCAAAGGTACGTCTCTTCGATTCGTAAGCCTTTCCATTTTTGATTCAGTATTTCAGCCTGATTCAAGTAATCCATCTTGCTCATCAGAAATAACTTGGTCCCCCAGATTTTTCTTGCAGGGCATCAGTGTTCGTAGAAAAGTAGGACAAAAGCCTGATATTACTGGAATTTTTATAAAGTGCAATAATTGGACTCTTTGTTAGGAAACTTTACTATATTACAGAGTTTGTATCCTATAACGACAAGAAATTTGGAAGTAATTGCTGTTGCAACGCTGGCAAGAATACGTGTGCCCGAGGTCGCCTTTAAGTGAATGGCCTGCAGTATTAGACTTTACTTTACAAATGAATGTTTTGCTATGTCAGAGAATTTTGATGAACATTTTTACGAAGATCATTTTTACCGTTTCTATTGTAGTTGTCAGCTCTCTTTATTCATGTGTGGAAAACAGTACTTTGACTTGTACTTTCTAAATGAGAGAATTATTTCCAGGAAAAAAAGCAAGCTATTAAGAAACCATACGTTATGGTTTACAGGTGGGCAGGCTGGAAGGAAGACTCTTTGAATTCAAGTCCAACTGCAAAGCTAGCTGCAAAGTTCACTCTTATTCTGTCACCTCCTGACAAATGTACAAATGCCTTGATATCAAATGCTGAAACGTTCTCTCTTGCATTTCAGGATATTATATTTTTTTTTCCTTTACAGAGCACCTGTTATTAAGTTGTCAGTAAGAGTAACACTATTTATCTTGGATTGTATTTAGTATTTTTACAAACCAACCTGTAACTTCTAGACTTTGCCTTTCCATGATATTTGCAGGCTAAGCACCCATTTGTTTTAGAAAAGAGAGGTGGAGCACGGAAAGAAATGTGCTGACCTGGAGCTAATCCTGTGTGTTGTCAGTGTTCTGCATATTTGAAAAAGAGCTTCATTTATAAACCAGGTTCCCAACCTGAACTCATTTTATGAATGACCTCTGTATTGTAATATTAATTACCAGAGAATGTACTTGAGAATCACAGCATATTTCAATTGTGAAGCATGAACTTTATTTTCAAACTTAGCCGGTATAATATCGGGGCATATTATCGCATGTCATTAATTCCAGTAGCTTTGTTTTAAAAAGAAATAAAGTTACTCTTTTGCAAAAAAAAAATTGTAAAAATCTCGTATGAATGAAGTGGTTTTATTCCTCTCTGTAACATATGCTGTCAGTTTAATTTCATAATACTAAAATACAAAAGAATGTCCTCTACAGTATATTACTGTACTGAGAACCTTTGTTTCTGAGCAAACACCAAACTTATTTGATACTATAACTGATTTGTGAACAAGTTTCCTCCCACTCCCAGATGCTGTTTAACTGTATGCTTTGCTCTTAATACAGATTATTTTTTTTTGTAAAGTACATCTTAGTGTAGCTTTTAGGGAAGATTTTGACATATGTACTAGATTTAATGTTTTTTATTTTAAAAATCACACTTTCCATTCAAAACCCTGCAAAATTCAGGTTGTTTTTTTTTTTCTTTTATATGTATATGTAACAAAAGCATGGGTTAGCTTAAACTGTGCAGTTTTGTTTCTGTGTGCTGTAGCTTTTGATCAGAACATCTAGCGGTAAAACCTTTCTGAACTAACTCCTTTCCTGAATAATTTTTCCCCTTTCATTTGTAGCTGTGCATAGTTGGGTTTGTTTTTCTGTGCCTTCTGTTTTAAATTATTTCAAGGGTTTTTTGGTTGGTTTTTTTTTTTTTTCCAGATATAACTATCTAATTGTATGGTATTAATGAAGGATGAATGAAAATAAAAGTTCATTCTACTCATTGTCATAACTCAAAGTATTGTCTCGCTCTTTGCAAAAGATATGCGTAGCTCAGTGCAGACTCAAAGATATTTCTTTTCGACTATGATTTATCGTAAATTACAGTTAGTGAACGTAGCAAAAGAGTCTGAGGGCATGGTCATCTGGCCAGGGTGGCGTACCAGCTGTTTGACCAGTAATCCCAGCTCTGAGCAGGGTTTTTAAAGGGGAGGTAAGATCTGTGCCTTACGCTTCCAGCAGTGTTTCCTCTTTTCCCCTCCACGCCAGCTGGTACCGATCAGCTGGAGGATGTTTTCACAGCATAGATTTGATGCAAGGAGACAGTCTTGCTGCAAACCTCAGTTTTACAGCTGCAGCTTGAGCCTCCTGGTAATCAATTCCTATCTCCATCTCCTGCGGGCGAGTACGCTCTATCTTTAGATATCTGCGAAGCTGGAGTAAGTCTAAAAGCAATTTCTTAATGATTTGCAGTGAAGTTGCCCGGAACCTGGATTCTTATCCCTTGTGGTAGTTAGTGGGTTACGAATAGATGAGTTCCTCTAAAACAAACCCATGCCCATGCACAGAAACACAGAGGAAACCAGCCACATCTGCCAGTGGGTTACTATCTTTTGTACTTGTAACATAAGAGCCAGACCTTTAGAGTTTTGATTTACAGACAGATTAACCAATTCATTGTTGCTGCTGAAGGTGCACCTCACACAGTGTGTGAGGTGGTGGACCTAGTCATCTGTGTGCTGGAGCGCTGTGGGAGGAACACCTTCCCCAAACAACCCTAGGGATCTCCAGTGAAGAATGTAAACCAATTTATTCTGCTTCACAGCATGCCAATGAAGCAAAATTTGAAGATATTTCATTTGCTGCTCCAAGCTTCCTATTTAGAGTCAGGAAAAACTGAGGGGAAAATTCAACATTGCAAAAGAATTAAGAATTCATTTATTTGCAGATTCCCTAATATATCTGGGGTGGGTATAATGAAAATCTAAGCCTGGTTCTCAGATATAGTGTGACCCAGATAATATCAGAAGCAAGGCAAGTTCCTTTTAGTCAAGAAACTTGACCATTTATTTTTGAGGCAATTTTAATCGACCATAAAAATTTGTTAATGAACTAATATAGGAGATCCTGATGAGTTGAAGAAAAGAGTATGCCAGGCAGAGCAGCAATGGTGGCAAACACAGAGTTAGGGCCACACATGTCTGATGCCACACTGCCGTGAAGATGTTGTAACACCAAGGAAGGTCAGTGAACAGCCCTCATCCCAGTTGTCTCGGAAAAATTCTAAGCAAGCGTACTCAGCTAAAAAGTGGATCTCTGCCAACACAAAGAAAAAGGAGAGAGAGAAAATGATTTACAATGGCCTCATCACACCTGACATAAATCTGTGCTGCTAGTGAAAAACAATTCTTAGATCACTTGTTGCCCAGAGGATGGAGAACGTTATGATTCTGGGACAACAAATGTTATATGGGTAGGAATGTTTAGTTCTAGCTAAAGGTTGGTGTTATCCTTCTGTTTATTGCCCTATCACATGGATGGGTCCCCTGAATATTAGCAGTGCCATACGGATGCAATGCCCATGTCAGCGATGGGTTGCAATTGATACGGTGGTGATGAGCTCCCTTCTGTAGCATGAGGCAGAAACAGAAATCAAAGACAACTCAGACTTCAAACTCAGACTCAAACTTCAGGCAACTAAGAAATCAAAGAGGTCTGAGAGCCCAGTCAAAGGTGCGGAGCCTGCTCTGCATCAGCCATGGTGTAAACTGCACCTGGAGCCGTTTTAGAAGAAGGAATGTTTTAGGGTTTGGGGGTTGTTTTTGTTTAAACTCTGCTGGTGAAGGTTGGCTGGAGGAATCTGTGGGCTGCAAGCACAGCCAAGCAGAAACAGCACACTCCTCAGCCAGGAAAGCCAAGTTTGTTTTGCCAAAGGAGGAATGAGAACCAGCACTCCCATCGCAGGAGGGGGAGGAATTGGGCAAGAGATGGAAGGGGAGAGCCCCTTCTGTGACTCCTTGGGGCAAATACTGTATCTAGGAGGGACTGCCCCTCTTCACCCTCCTTCCCAGGTAGTACCAGCTACCCTAAACACCTCAACTGCCCTCCTGCACCTTTCCTACCCTGCCTTAGCCCAGCAACCAGCTGTGGAGACCACATCTCTGGTTTAGAGAGAAGATGCAGCGGCGTCAAGGCCACTTTGCATCCTGCAGCAGCCTGCTGTGATGGCCATCACTACCTTCAGCTACACCGGAGTCAGCAGTCGTGGTCTCAGTGGTGACTTGGATGTCTTGCAGGGAGGTGGTCTGCAGAACAACTTAGATGCTTAAGAAGAGGACCAACTTAGGCTTAAGATGCAGCTGCAAGGGTCCGTGTAAACACATCAGGAGCGCTCTCTAGCTCTGGTCTCGGAGCACACAGAGTAACCTCTGCTGTGCAGGGGGTTCATCTTAGCAGCTCTGCTTTATCCCCAAAATCTCCTCTATGGGGGTGCAAAACCACCAACTCTCTGTGGTCTTCTACAGCTCTTCTGCCGTACCAGTGTTGGTAATCATTAGAGGAAACAGTTGAAGGAGAGAAGGTAAGTTTTAGTAATACCAAGCTCTTTCTTTGTGCTTTTAGCTATTTGTGGACTAATCACGTTCTCTGCAGCGCATTTTCCATCCTGTGCCTTCAGATTTGTGATAAATTGTGGCATATGAGCACTAAATGACAATGGAAATTAGAGGTGGATGTGTTCTGTTGCATTAACTAGTTTACCACTAGGCTGGACAAGATACATCACGTAAGGGAGATGGTATGATAAGCAGTGAGAGAATGTAATTACAATGATGAGTTTAATGCTATGATGGGGTTTAGATGTAGCCGTGACATTAGCTACTTGTAGTGACCTCATTGCTCAGCAACCTCAGCACCAGGCAGCAAGACCCAAAATACCTGTTTTCTGCCCCTAAAGCAGGCAGTCGTCGAGCCGTAACCAGCTCCAGGGCGAGCCTGGGCATCCCACCGGCTCCACAAGCCCCTTCTCATCGAGAAGCTCCAGTAAAGCCCAGCGGAGACAGGTTTGCAGTTTGGACCCAGCTTTGTACGGTAACGAGTGCAGTACGCAATTAAGGAACCCATTTGGTATTTCTTTCGATCTGGGACAAACCAAAGTGCTGGTGGCTTTGCTCCCAGGTTTTGCTATAAAGCGATTGCGGAAAGCTACTGAAGAGAAGCATTTTAATCAGATTAGGACAGATAAAGAGTATAACCCCTTGGTTATACAATTGAGCTTTCTAATCATATTAGGCTTTAATACCAGCATCAGTGGCATATTGGAACAACAATCTCTCAAAAAGCTACAAGCATAAAATATTACAGATCCTTAAACATATTACAAAATGTCAGCCACTAAAGTTAAAAAATGTTATCGTGTTTGGGGAAATGTGCCAGCTAAAAAAAAAACAACACAACACAACGGGGGAGCCTGCAGTCCTGCCTACATGTGCAGATTAAATGCAGCCCAGCAGAGGCAAGGCTTGACCTTTTTGCTTCTTACTTTTTTATTCATTAAATCACTTCCCAAACAGCTACTTCTGCCACCACGATTACCCATCTCAGAGTCCTCCTCCACCGACGTGCTAAGTACACTCAGCTCTTTTTGCAATCAATTAAAGGGTCCCTCATTGTGAGACACAGCAAGAGGTGGCTCTTCTTTACTGATGAAACAGCCCTGGAAAGAAAGAGCATCACTTCTGTCACACCTCTGCCATTGCAGCCACCGCTCAGCATCCATCCGTGGCTCAAAGCCGAAGAGGACCAAAGCCAAGAGCCAAAGGAAAGGGGCTGCTAATGCACATCAAACCCCTGATTTAAGTGGGTTGTTCTTCTGGCCTCTATGTGTTTCCACTGATCCAGGTTTCCTCCATGAGTCAGGTTTGTGGGTACAAAGGACCCTGCTTGGAAGCAGTGGCCTTGCACTGAGACTCTGCCCGTGGCCACAAGTCCTGCCACTGCACCTCGGGGCTGCCGCAGCCCTGAATGTCAGCAGAGGATCAGGGCTGTCCCTCCTGAGGCAAAACAGGCAAGCAGTAA
Source organism: Tringa solitaria (assembly GCA_026413425.1). NCBI lineage: Eukaryota > Metazoa > Chordata > Aves > Charadriiformes > Scolopacidae > Tringa > Tringa solitaria. The sequence goes on from JAOXJM010000001.1 coordinate 187,988,576, forward strand.
TTCAGACCCAACGCTTTCCCTTTCTTCTTCCCTCCGGCTGGACTCTCATCTTCCCACAGCCAGGCTGCAGCTACACGATTTGGTTTGATTGAATAGTCAAGGTAGCAAAGACCTCGAATTTAAACCTCACGGTGTGAGCGTGGCTGGCCCTGGGACAGCCATCTGGCTATGCTGGGTTCTCCTGTGCCATTGGAGTGAAGTTGTATTCTGCTGAATACTTGATCTTGGGGAGCCAGCAGCCAGCCCCTCTCCTACACCCCAGTTAACCTGCCCCATAGGCAGGGGCACATATAGCTGACATGTCTTCTGCTGCATCTGCCTCCTTTCGTGGCTCCTTGCCTGCCAAGCAGAGGTGTGTCCGGAGCATCGCTCTCCAGGAGAGCAGAAAAGCGAGTGGTCCCTCTTTCCCCAGTGCCTTTTGCACATGAATTGGGCTGAGGATACCCTCTGCACCTCCTACTGTGAATCTCATCCTTAAACTAAATAGCATTTAACCTCAGATTTTTCTTCACAAGCTTTCTGTCATTTTTTTCTCACCTTTTTGCACGGTCCCTGTCCCAGTCCCACTGCCGTGATGCTCAGCCGCTCCCTTATGACCTTTTAAGTGCTGCTTTTCCCAAGGCATCTTCCAGCTTGATAATGCTTCCTCCAGGCTCGGGGTCTCTCTGCATCATCCTCTGACAGGTATCACACAGTCTGCGCGGGGGAAGCATCATGGCCTTGTCCCAGAGAGGTCCCTCGTCTCCATCACCCACCCCGGCACCCCGTACACCAGTGGTCCCTGGGGTGGCAGGAGGGGACCGCTCTCTAACAGCCCGGGAAGTTTGGCTCTTTGTGTTTCTTTGTGATTGATGCCCTGGTAATTATGCACCTTATGAAGATATGCAGTGTAATCATACCCTTCTAAAAATGCCTTGGATTAAAAGCTTTTCCTGGGTCTTTAGGTGATGGGCCTGCAATTACAGAAAATGAACTGCATTTTAGCTTTCCATTGAAATTAATAACAGTGGTTCTCCAGTTGACTCTGTGAGTAGTTAATGGAACAAACTGGATGTTTCACTACAATATGGGTTTTAAAGCTATTTGAGAGAGATTTCTGTGTTTCAAATAGGAAAATAATTCACACGATGCAAAACCATTTTGTTCGCGTCTTTGTGAAATAATGGCTCAGTGTAGCTTCGAGATGTAACTGTTTATCAATAATGATTTCAATGTGCTCTTCCATCCCTCGCTGCACTTGGGGGGAGTGACCTGCAGAGAACTTTGGAAAAAGAAAAACAAGCCAAGGAATTAATGACACAGAAAAGAGCTCCAGCCTGGCCTGAGCTGCACGAATGGGTTTTACTATAAACCTTGAAAAATAGATTTGTGTGAGTTCATGCAGGTGCAGAACAGCAAATATTCTAAGACTTGTTGAATTTCAGTTACGCCATCTCCATCTTGGCTCGGTTAAACTCAAACTGTGATAGTCGACAAATTTTGGAGTGCTGCTGGTGGGCTGCAACTGATCCTGGGGAGCCAGCAGCCAGCCCCTCTCCTACACCCCAGTTAGCCTGCCCCACAGGCAGGGGCACAAATAGCTGACATGTCTTCTGCTGCATCTGCCTCCTTTCGTGGCTCCTTGCCTGCCAAGCAGAGGTGTGTCCGGAGCATCGCTCTCCAGGAGAGCAGAAAAGCGAGTGGTCCCTCTTTCCCCAGTGCCTTTTGCACATGAATTGGGCTGAGGATGGACCAGGATCCAACTCTGCACCTCCTATGGTGAAACCAGCCCTGCTGCTTCTCTACACTGGGGATACTGGAGGTCCAGAGCAGGTTCAAAGAATCACAGAATGATACAGGGTTGGAAGGGACCTCTGGAGATCATCTAGTTCAACCCCCCTGCCAAAGCAGG
>JAOXJM010000001.1:187992426-188007919 GCA_026413425.1 Tringa solitaria
GAGGCCCTGGGCAACCTGGTCTAGTTGGGGGTGTCCCTGCTGACTGCGGGGGGGTTGGACTAGATGACCTTTGAAGGTCCCTTCCAGCACAGATGATTCTATGATTCTATGATTCTAAAAGTTTGCAGCCTTTGGGGTGTCCCAGTATGGGCAAGACTGAATTTCACTTGTTAGTTCTCCTTCCAGACCCACAGCTCCTTGAGGCATGGCCCTGCTTCCTTACCCAGCTGTACATCAGTCTTAGCTTGGCTAAAAAAACCTTCCACACTCATTTTTCCTGTGCTTCTTTGTCTCCTAATTCACCTTCCCCTCACCTGTTATATATTTTATACCTTTCCCAAAGTACCAAGACCTGGGACAGACTGACCCCACCACCCACCCAGCCCCCATGGACCAGAAGTGCTGCTGCAAGCTACACCCAGGACAGGTGGTGCAGCCCCAGGGCAGGCTTGGAAGATGTCCAGAAGCTTTGTTTCTGTCTACACTTATTTCATTTTATTTCCGTGCCTCATGATTTTTGCTGGCAAGGAAGGTAAGGGGAAGGACTTTTTTTATTAGCAGTGGAGTCCATCAAGAAGCGCTGCAGAAATGTCTTTTGGCAGACGGCTGCTGCTGCACACCCGTCTTCCATGAGGCAGAGGAAAACTTGCCCCAATCTAATGAAGTCTAATGCCTTCATCTGCTTTCAGAAAAGCCTTCATTTATTGCTAGAATTGGTTAATTCCAGGTGTTTGTGTGTGTTACGGTTTCATGGGCTATACAACTACACCGCGCGTGGATTACCAACAAGAGGTGTCTGTAACAGCTTGATTTTGCCTTAATTTGTCCTGTGTCAACACAAGAATCACATAATCACAGAATCACCTAGGTTGGAAGGGACCTTTTAAGATCATCTAGTCCGACCAAAATCATTTAGGTTGGAATAGACCCTTAAGAACATTGAGTCCAGCTGTGAACCTGACACTGCCAAGTCCACCGCAGCTCTTCAGGTATTGCTGTTTATCATGGCTGGAGCATTCAAGTGCCTGTTCTTTGAAATACAATTAAACCAAAAAACTTGCTCCCTAAATAAACTCTTCCGTGCAGACTCCACAAAGCAAATCAACCTTTTTCACGTGTGTGTGAAATCCCGAAAGAGGAGGTTCCAGTGGCAATGCTGACAGCCCCCTGCTTAGAGCCACTCTGAGGGCTGACCCTGGCACCATGCCGCTGCCTGATGCTGGTGGCCTCATGGTGTCCATCAGCTGCTGTGGGTGGGCAGGGTCTTCCCAGGCACCAGTCATGACTTTATCTAGTGGACTCTAGGTAAAGTCAACTGGAGTGAATAAGATGGGAGGTTTGAAGCTTGTTCTTGGGTTATTGTTTTACAAACGAACAGCCAGATGGATACCTTCCTTGGCTTAGGATAAATACTTCATCAGCCGTATCCTTCAGAGGCTGCGTTGCTCTCCCACAGTCTGCTGCTCACAGTGAAAATAAAGAGCTGCTCACCTGGGCTTGAGAACTGGGGTTTTTTTACCAATCATACTGGGTTGTGATCCTGAAATGTAAAACCCATCGATGTTATCAGGAGGAAGGAAGGAAGGCTGAGCACAGACACATCTTTGCGATGCAAATTTCCCTGTTGTTGAGCCTGATTTTTCATTGTCAAACAGATAAAAGCTAACCAGGGAGTGAGGAGCAGACCTGGCATGTTGTGACAGACGCTTGTAAACAACAGATAAAATGTGCTGTTTCCAGCTTCAGCCAGGTGTGTCTGACTGTCATTTGGTGAGTCTTTGGAAGCTTTGAATATCAGATATTTTAATTATAATTGCTCAGTCAAGTCAATATATTTCTCTGTGCAGGAGCAGTGACAGAAAAAAACGGATTTTCTTAATATTCAGCATGCACAGTGACATTGCCAGAATTTAAAAATTAGACAAGCACATCTTCAAAAAATATCTGTATTTAAAACTCATATAAACAAAACAGGAATGGCAAAATAGAGCTTTGGGGAGACCGCAGGTAAGCTTCAGCCCAAACTTGGAAAGAAACACAAGCTTTGGAAGTCCAGAAAGACTTTGCAATGCATAATTACGTTGTGTTTCCATACCTTGAAGTAAAACACGGCTGTAGCTGTGCAGTCTTTGAGCTTCTTGGGAGCTTCGCAATGGAGGAGAATTCCACCAGTTGAGTGTCCCTCCTGCTGACAGTCTGTTTGGAAGGCATGAGGATAGAGATGCTCTGCCCAGGCACAGATATCTGTCATGTTGATACCTAATGTTTATTACGGGGAGCTTGGGCTCTCTTTCTCCTTAATGGAGAGAAATTGGCACTTTTAGGTGCTGTTCATCTCATCCTAATGTAGTTGTCCAAAATAAATCAGATGACTCACACTGTGGGCATAGCATTTTTTCCACCCCTGTCTTGAAAGGAAGTGGGGATGAGCAACCGAGGTACTGACTCTCGCACAATAGTGTCTAAAGGTGGGTGAGATGAATTCCACCATAAACAGGAGGAGGAGTTTTCCAAATAAGTCAGATGTAAAGGCCCTGAGAGAGGCTGGTTTTGAGAGCAGTCATGAAATTTTAAGTAATGAAGATTTCACCTCCCCCTCCCAGCGCGCAGGTGGCATTAGACAACATTAAGCACACAGGGTAAGACATAAAAATGGGGTGCCCAAGTGAGTCCTAAGGGGTGGGGTACTCAGGGAGATCCACACTGGGGGTCCATCACCTCAAGCCACCTCCAGTTTGATGCTCCTGGGTTGGAAATGATGCATATCACACAAAACCCAGCTCTAAGCTGGTTTTCTGGGGCTGTCAGGGAAACATGATCTCTTTAGGTAATTTAGGAATGAACCACCCCTGACAAGCCCCTGCACTCTTGCTGGCTGCTGCTGTTGGCTGCAGGGAGCCGGGTGGTGATGCCAGCTGGCATTAGGGTACTCACTTTTGGAGTCCCCAGTTTCATGGAGGGAAAATGCCCATCCAGCTCATGGGCAGCTGTGGGGAAGGTCCATCTCAGCTGACTTCACCCACCTGGAGGCTGAGCATCTCCTTTAATCATGCCTTCATGAGCATCAGGGAGGCCAGGAAGCGAATCTCTCCACATACTTAGATGTTGGCCCGAGCAAGGGCTGGAGACCTTCATGCCCTTTGATCGATGAGGGGGTTAACGGAGGGCCTCCTGTGTGGCTAAGCCTGGGTGAGGGAGTCCCATCATCACATTATGCAAACAAGTGGCAGCGTTGGGACGTGGACTTAAAGGTAGGTCATTTCCATTGGGCATAAGCAGCAGCTGATTTTTAAAGAGAAGTTTAAAATAACACACTGTTTTTTGTATATCGTATTAATTCATGGTCTCTCAGAGGTGCGTGTTGCCTGATGATACACCTAAACTGAAGAAATATCAGCTCCCACGTTGGAGATAGCCAAAAGCTGTCTTGACATGGTCCTGGGCAACCAGGTCTAGGGGGCCCTGCTTGAGCAAGGGGGTTGGACCACATGACCTCTAGAGATCCCTGACAACCTCAGACCCTCTATGATTCTGCAATTCTGTGAACACTAAAAATAATGTAAAAATAATATAAAAAATGAAAAACGTTCCCAATGAAGGTTTTTTTGAAAAATGACTCTGAAATTTGATGAAACGGGAATTTTCAAAAATACTTCCATCAGTCAAGAGCACTTTCTTTTTGAAGTTTCATCAAAACAACACGTTTTGGTGGAAGCATTCATGTTTCCAGCAGAAATGGGGTATCTCCAGGGTCATCCCCCATCCACTTGGCTGAACAGGGGTTTACCACCACCATTCACCAGTGAGGCACTGCTAAGGGCTGGAGCAAGGGCATCCCCCCTCAGAGCAAAGCCTCTCTTCCCCTCCTGTCCTGCTTCTGCTCCCCTGTCACCTCATGGGGACATGGCTGTTGTGCCAGGCATCCTTCCATAGTCACCCCATGGCAGCCAACCTCATGTCTCGCTGCTTCTGCATGGGTTTTCGTATAGGCTACATCCACAGTGGTGAGATATAGACAGGGAAACCTCATCCCCTTTCCCCCCTTCCATTACTCTGCAACTCTGCACCTGGAGGAGAAGAGGATGCCAATGTTGATTAGATACAAAAGTAAAAAGAAAGAAAAGGAGAAGGCGACAAAGTAATTCTTCTCTGATGGAAAGCTCTCCTGTTTGTTCAGATCATTACCGTATCAGCAAACCCACATGAAAGTACCATTAATGTTAATACTTTCCTAAGACTAATTAGGATTAAATTGGGTAGAAAATATTGTGCAAATAACTAGTCGTGCATAAAATCCTCGGTGAAGTTTAAACAGGAGTGGCAGAAAACAGGGAAAATAGTTTTTATTAATGCATTTACACCTTCTTAGAATTTCCCTGAATTGTGTTTTACCTTGGCTATAAAAATGAAAACATTTAAATTTCTTTAAAATTACATTTGACTTAATTACAGCCAATCCCTAATACCAGCAAACAACCCATTTTGCCTACTTTCCAGCATAAATAGCCACCAGCCTCATCATTTCATAAAGAGTTGTTTTTCTACATGATGTTCTCTATGTGCAGAATGTTAATAGCTACTATAGCTGAATATGAATAGGCTTTGTAGCTCCACTTGAAATATAGAAAAATGGCCCAGACATTAAAAAAGATAAAAGGGAAAAGGGCAGTAATGAATTTAGAGGAAAATGAACATTAATGGTACTAGCATTACCTCATGTTCCACATAACAAATTATTGGAAATCTGTCAAGCACACCAAATTATCTACTCATCTGCTGTTGTGGGGCCCTTTGGAGCCATCCAAAACCAGCAAAAGCAAGACAATTTAAGCTAATTTTACTATTTATAACAATAGAACAGACCATTAAGATAAATTAATGTCATTATCAAGTTTCTATGAAAATGACAAATACCGCTATTTCAAGCAGCTTTAGAAGCTGTTGACTATAATGAAATCTGCTGTACAGGTACTAAAAAGAAACACTCCAAGTAATTATTTTCTAGTAGCTTGTTTGTTTCCTTCACATTCATTTACTTTCACCACAATTAGTTCTGTACACAATATATGGTAACTAAACAGTCAACACTACGCAGCATTAGGACTAATTGGGCAATTACGATGCAGTTTTCAGCCTTTTAGGTCCTAAAGAGAGCCAGGAGTAAACATTTTAGAGGCAACAATAGCGGCACCGCATCGATTTGCGGGGTTGGAGTTTGAAGGAATACAAAGCAATGTGAGAAATAAAGCCAGGTAAAATGCTTTACACAAAACAGCCCCAAACGAGATGGTTTATTAAATGATCTAATTGCCGAGGCTCCCGGCGTGAGGCTGGACATGGTCAGCAGAAGCCAGCCAGGGTTAGGATTGGGAGCAGGAGGGGTCCTGGGTGGGAGGTGGCACTCGGGGCGAGAGCGATGCTGGGTCAGCGCTGGCAGCCTCCGGCCTCGGACCGGTACAAGCATCTAACCAACAGGCAGTGTTACCCCAGCCAGGGGTGGGAAAACACGTGTGCTGGAAAGGTTTATTCATATTTTGGCAAAAAATTGTAACTCCAGGTGTTTCACATGTGCTGTCCCATCCCTTCCTTGCCCCCGGCGCTGCTGTGTTAGTCAACAAATGGTGCCAAAAAAACCTTATCTTTCTGCCGGTCTTGACTTTTTGCTTTGGAGGACAAAGAAAACAGGAGCTCGTGGTCCCTTCTTCTCTCTACCACTCACGATTTACTAGATGAGGTTGGGAAGAATATGCACGTACTGCAACCGTGGTATTTAGATATGTGAATAAATTCCAGTCAAAGTGTCAATGTTCAGCTCCATTAACCAAACGCAATGGAGGGAGCCATGGGAAGCTAGGTGGAGATGTCACGCTTTCTCAGGAGTATTTTTCCCGCTGCAGCTCGCTCACACGGAGGGCAAGAGGAGGACGAGAGAGCTTAGCATCCCTCTTTGAACTCCTTTTCGCTTTCCCCATTTCTCTAGCTGCCAAGTTTTTATCCGCTCTGTGTGTGGCATTTCATGCCAGCGGCATAATGAAATAATTTGTATACTTGCACATAATTTCCACGCAACCATCTCCAACTCTAAAGCCCTCGTACGGCTGGGGTGTGAGCATGGGATGCAGGAAGAGCTCACTAGTGTGACGCCGGGGAAGAAGCAAAGCTCTGCCCTCATCCCTGTCCGACGGCATGAAAGTCAAACCAGCAGCCTCCTCCTTGCCTGGAACACAGCTGAGGGGCTGAGCTGGGGGCTTCCCAAACTGCTGTGGTGGAAGCCACGATCCTCATGCTCAGCTCCCTGCCACTAGGGTAATGCTCCATGGGCCAGAGGGCAGGCACGGGGACAACCCGTGTGGGTGAACTTCCAAGGGCCTGGGGACAGGGCTGCCCGCTCCCAGGACTGCAAGGTGGTCTCCGGTCCAGGGCCGGGTGAGGAAGGCACCAAACTCAGCCACTGACACAAAGACTCCTCCTTTCTCCTCTTCCTCATGGCCAGTCCCTGTCCTGCATCTGGCGACGCCACCACGGCACAGCAGTATCTTCGTCCAGTTCTGTGCTAATGGTAATGAAAGGCAATTAGTCTCTAAAAGCATTATCACAACATTGATGACATTTTATTAGTACTATCAGTCAGGGATTTTATGAAGCAGAGGTTTGCTTTTTCCTTAATTAGACATTTATGAGAGAATATCAAATCTGACAATCCGTTTAGTAATTTATTACAAAATAAAGAGACTCCAGCTGAAACTCAGCTTTGGTTTATACGCCTGCTTTTGCACCACATTTAACAGGCGCAGCATCTATTTGCACCAGTGCAAATTTGGCTCGATGTCCTTGCGATGGACAATGCATCCATCAGGTTAGGGATGCTTGATCCATCCACTGTGCTCACAGCATTTTCCGAAGGCTGGAGATGCTCCGGCTGCATGGGGATGCACGGGCAAACGTCCCCTGAGGTCTTGCACCAGGATGGTTTTCTACAGTAACCTCCTAAGTGAGGACTTACAAAGTGCTGGAGCAGCTACTGGGGGACCTCTGCCAAATGACAATTACCCAGGCCTCCAAGGCAGATGTAAAACCCAGCCAGGTGGGTGTGCCAGGCCAGGTTACACCATCCCACATGGGCTACAGTCGTTTTCTCAGCCTGTTCCCCCACCACTCATTGAAGGCGAGATGTTGTGGTTGGGTTGGGCTTCTGTCCAAGCTGACATCCATTGCCTCGCCACCACCTAAAAGTTCTCCATGAAGCAGCTGGAGCCCAGCAGCCAGCACACAGCTGGGTTTCGGAGAGCTCGGTCCCTTAGATGTGTGCCCAAGCCCTTGGGACCTTCGCTTTGGTTTCTGCCTCGTTACTGTATTTGGTCCTGGTGCTTTGTCCTGCATTTTCCACTAGCCACCCAGATTCTTGCATCACTTCATCTCCACAAGATGATAAAAGTAATTTTTTAGAAATCATTTTAGAAATTTCACACCTGAAAGGAGAAAGCGGCTGTCTGCAGTGCCAGAGCACTCAGCACTCAGGGGTGGCTTTGCTGGGGTTCAGCAGGGTCTGGCAGTCTCCTCAGTGGCCAGGAGAGCAGCACTTTTCCAGGTGGCCCGGGGACCAGTGGAAGGCACAGGACAGCTATGCACCATAAGCTGGATTTCTCAGTCTGCCAAGCCTTGAGAAGAAAAGACTTTTGAATCCTTTGGAGCCAGACATGAAGCTGTAAGGAAGGAAGCAGGACACTAGGGCTGTGTCCAACGAGGGATGAGGAATTCAGTGGAAAACTGGGAAAAAACGTCCCTTGTGTGCCTGAAGGGCCCTTGTGACCCCTGCATATCCAACCAGGGCTGAAAAAGCTATTTTAATCATGCATACTAACACTTCTGGCCTCTGCATTTTTGGAAAGTGTTCAGTATTTAAGATGTTAAAAAAAAAAAAAACAACAACAACAACACACAAAATCAAAACACGACCACATTTCAAGACTTGGAGAAAATGCTGCCATGAAAAACCTGAAGAGCTCATAAAGGACGGCGAGAGCCGACCTTGCTACAATTTGCATGAACTTGTTGAGACGGAAAACAGGAGTTGCGAAGGGCCTGTACGATAATAATAGAGGAGAAAGTCATCGCAAGAGCTAAGGAATGAAGCTGCAGCCCCACAAATCCAGCTCGGAAGCGGAGCGCAGAGCTCCACCAGCCAGGGTGTTTAACCATTAACTCTCGGTGCCAAAGGCAACAGCCAGCTCAAGGCCGGATGCCTGTATTCCCACACGAGTAATTGGGCTCCAGGCAGAGGTGAGCAAATGCAGTGTAATAGCCTGTGATAGACAGGCAGCCTGCCCAGGCGATTTGAGGTTCATTTCTGCCCTTAAATGCTATGAATTTGTAAGAAGGATCTGCAAGCTGAAAAGCTGGGCCAGCAGGGAGCTCACCTGGGCACACAGAGAAGAATCACGCCAGAAAGGACCGCGATGGAGAAACTACTTAAATAGCACATCCCTGTATTGTGTTTGCTCATTTTCCCACACTTTTAGCTCCGTAAATAAAATATACCCCATGAAATTTCTGAGAAAGTGGGATTTTTGTGAGGTCCTTGGCATGCACAGGAGAGCGGTGGAGGCAGGAAGGGAGAGATTTATCATGGAATTTATCATGTCCTTGAATACTAGTTCCTCTTGTTCCACTATAAACAGATGAAACCCCACAAGATACCCATCCTCATCTTTGTCTCCGACAAAGACAGCCCAAGGTTAGCTCCAGCTTTGGCAGTCACGGCCACCACGACCGCCCCTGGTGCAGAACAGCAGATCCAGCCAGAAAGTGTCAGCCGCTCCCCAGGCCACCAGCCCCACGTCTAGCACCTCAGCTGCTCTGCCACCCGCCCGGCTTCTGGTTCTTCCTCAATGGAGGCTGTTTGGCATTTACTTTGTGCAATAGCGATGAAAATGAACAGTATTTTTGCAGGAGGAGACCCAAATAGGGGAAGGAATGTGCTTTTTAGATCCTTCAGACCTGCCTCTTGCCAAAATTGCTCTTACTCGCGTATGTGGGTTAAGGAAAGAGACAGACACACAGAAAGATGGTGGGAAAGCTGCAGGCACGCTGGTGAGGGCGCATGTTTTTTCTGGAGCCGTGGGGCAGCAACATCTCCATGGCTGGCTCTTCCCCCCTGCCTTTGCCTGTGCAACCCTCCCCCCGTTCACCTGGTGGGTCCCTCTGACATGGCAAACAGCATAGAAAATCACAATCAGATTTCTCATCAATCAACCTGGTGCTTTGCAACAGATCCCAGCCTGAATAACCCAGAAAACCACGTCGTCACTAGTTGGGGGTTGTTCTCGACTTTTCAGAGTTTGGGTTCAAGTTTTTCCTCTACACCCCAGAAGTACAACCCGGGCGGTGATGAAGAAATCCCTTCCTCCCACCCCCATAAGTATTTTTCCTTTCCCCCTGCTTACGGAGAGTGTGTTAAGCCCCGATGTGAGCATGTTAAGATCAGGGTCATGAGACTGTCTTAAAAGGCTGCGAGCAGCCTGGCACAAGCCACTCCAAGGCGTGGGCTAGCACCATAATATAAGCAGCAGCAAACCAAATCCAAAGCGATCAGTGTGCAGCTTACTGAAAAATGGAAGTTTGTGAGCACAGAGACAAACATATAAGTGTAGGAGCAAACCAAACAACACCAAACCCATCCTATGACATAGTTATCATCAGGCGAATTCCATCAAATCTCTCAATTTTAAGAAATGGGTGGATTCTCAAGGACTTTTCCCCCCAAAGAGCGCAGATGGCAGGAACCTGGCGCAGAGCTGACAGCCAGCTCTCTGCAGTGCACAGCGACCTGCGCACGATGCTAATAGCTGCTTATTACGTCTTTCTCCAGGCTGGATGCAGAGACACAGCCTCTTTCCCACGAAAATGATCCACAGCACAGAGTGTGCCAGGTTGTACTAACGAAAGAGCTGTAGCCTCCTTAATTCTCTCTAAGCTTCTCTCCTTTCAGCCAGAAGAAATCCACCACCATTCTCTTCTGAAGATGGACAGAAGTGTGTTTCCTGCTGTAGCAGCAACTAAAAATGACAACTGGTGAACACAGTTGCCCCCCCAGATGAACAGATTACCCACCCATAATTACTGTCCCTGCACTGATGGAGCTTTTAATCCCAGCAGTGCTCCCCTCTCTCTGCAGAGCTTTCTCCAGAGAAGCTTCCTGAGAAGGCTGGAGAGGAGGGTCCAGAGGCTGCAGTCCATATTTGCTGCCCCTTGAGGAGGTGTCCTTGGAAAGGCTTTGCCATGGAGTGTATTTCATGCCCAATGGATGACAGTGGGTTGCCTCTTCCTTTTAACGCTGTGTGCACAGTGATGGGCTGTCTGAGCCTTCCTCCAGTGCACTATTATGTAGAGCTTCTGTGCCCCTGGGGGCCCAGGATGTCCCAGAACTTCACCCATGTTAGATGCTGCTGGGGCTCTGCCACCCTCAGGGCTGCAGATGCTCTCTGAAGGGTTGTGCTTTGTCCACCTGGGTGTTCTTGGCTTTAGAGAGATCTGGGGGAAGACACACTCAACCTGCATGATTTACAGCCAGCTTGGAACAAACCACTTCAAACAGAGAAATTGTTTGGTCAAAGAGAATCTCAGGGCAGTGCTGGATGACGTGGGATGGTACGACTTGCTTCAGCAGGTTAAGGAAAGAAACCGGAGAAAAAGTTGTCTGGAAATCCAGATTTCTGATTTACCTGTGTCTGGGGAAACAAGCAGCTCCTGCCACACCATAGAGCCCTGGTGGCACAGGGGACAGTCACCTTACCAAGACAGAGGGCTCAGAGGCAGTCATGGGCTGTCAACTTCCACTACTTACCTGTCACACGTGCCCTGGGCTCATGGGGAGGGCTGCAGCATTTACTTATTTTGACCCACAGTGAGTAGAGGAAACCCACACACACAGAGAGCTGACATGGAAACCTGCTCAGAAACATTGACTTTATCTTGTGTCTTGTATCTTGGAAACGGTTTTTAGCTGGAGACCAGAGGGAAAGCTGTTAATATGGATGCATTAGTGTCCATAATATGGATGCACACTGCCATGATTGAACTGTGCATTTTAATACACTCAACAGCCGTGGAGTCTATATGAGGGACATGGCTACGTGTACATGGAGAGTCTCGGGTGTTGGGAGCAGCCACTGACTCTTCTGCCTGCATGTGGGCTCTTCCCTGGGCTCCAGGGTAGTGATGGAGGCACACCAACACCCTAGCATCATCACAAGCCCAAATGTTCATGACACTGAACAATCAGTCCCTTGGGCTATGGCAGTCTCAGCAACACCCACCCAGGACACATGTGATCCTCTCAGGAGACAGGCTCTGCTTTGTGCTGCCACCTCCACCATTAGGCACCAGGTTAGTCAGGAGACAAAGCAAGCTCTCTGCACCCACCCACGGCCACCTGAAACACTTCTGCGATACCTTGGTGACATCATGTGGTCCTGAGGCATGTTTCTTGGTATTGCTGGAGTCTGACAGCATCATCTATCCCACCGTTGCAAAGTCAACGCCACCGCTGAGGATGTTACCACCAGCCAGATGATCATGAATACCTGCCCACGCATGGACATTACCTGAGTGATGGTGGGGCAGTGCTGCATGAGGGATCCTGCTCTCTGGATGTGGAGTATATGGTAGGACCGTGGGGGACACGGAAGACATAGGGTCTGGTTCTTGGGCTGTATACATTTCAAATTTATTGGCATTGTGTACATTTCAGCATTGCCACTAACAAGACAGTCATTCCGTGTTTCTCCCAACCCCATCTTCAGCATTAGCTTCTGCTTCTAGTCTGCCCACTAACTAACTGTGCCACCACAGTCATTTGTGCGGTGCAGGGTGACCAGGACCACTGTGCTTACTTGGATGAAAAATAACCCACCTTTTTGCAAAGTCATTTTTCAGTGGTACCAGCAGTCTGGCTCAGTAGTCACAAAAAAGCTGGTGCCAGGACAGCACAGGTGCCTGCGTGGTGGGTGGGAACGAAAGGGCAGGGAAAGGAGATGAGAGCAGTGGAGGACAGAGAACTGCCTCCACGTGAGGCTGTGGCTTTGTGGTTGAGCAGCAATGCATTTCTGCCCCCTCACTCCTGCAGCTCAGTCTTTTGCCCACCTGGTACCGTGTTACATCTTGGCTCCAGAGCAACCCTTTTGCAGCCACGCTGTGAACAGAGTCAGGGCTCTTGGCATCGCCTCCAAAAAACACCTGCAAAATATTTATTTTTAAACCAGATCAGTTTCTCAGTCACGATTCACAGCATAGACATAGTTCCTGCACCATGCAATGGGTGGTTTGACATAGCATGGCCTGGAACAAGAGAAATGCCATTTACAGCAGCTGCTGAGACTGTTTTATACAATAAAAGCATTTAGCTGTTTAAGTCAGGACCAAAGTGGGATGTGTGTGCCCACAGAAGACTTCTCAACCTTAAGTACAACATTCTTCAGCCCTCCACTCCAAGTTCTGACAGTTCAATTTGTGTTTAACTGTTAATAATGTAAGACTTCTTAAAGGAGTTGGGTTTCTTTTACAATCACTGTGATAAAGACAGAGGAAGTTTGCCATGCACCTTGTCACACTTTCCTCTGTGATGAAGACTGAAGAGGTAAACATGGAATATAAACTGTTTTGTCATGTTGTGGTCCATGACCTTTATCTCCAAGATTAAGCTCTCTAAATAAATAATAAAACAAACCATGTAAATGAAATCCTGAAAATTATTGCTTCAGTTATTTGAAGAACATAAAGATATATTTTTAACCCCTGAGACTACAGGTCTTTGAAGCCTGAGCAAAACTTTGAGTTCGGAGGAAAGTGGTGGGCCCCCAGGGAGGAGTAAGTTGGGGGTGAACTTACACAGGGGGTGAACAGATGCTCAGGTTTGGCTCGGTGTCTTGCGCTGAGCCCAGGGGAGTTATTGCCAAGGTGGGTACACAGGGAGAGGCGAGAGAAGCGGAGAAGAGCTGAAGCTCTTTCCTCAGTGGGCCTATCCGCCCACACTGCTGTGCCCTTTCAGTTGAGAAATATCACTTTCTCCATTACCAGGTGTAGCTGGGTGATGAACTGCACCCCAGAGCCCCAGTTCCACCCGGGGAGCTCACTGCACTCTCCAGACAGTTCATACCTGACCTTTGCCGCTGGCCTGAAGGACGCAGGCAAGTCACGGCTAAATCATGAAATGGCAGCTTGAATTAGTGATTCACTTTTTTTGCAGCCTGTTAATAGCAAACCAGCTATAATTACAATAATTTGTGGTAATAAATGACAATTAATATCTGATTTGTCTGGGAGAAAGATAATTTGCTATCTAAAATGAGGGACATGAAATTATCCTGTACGCAGGTGCTGCTCAAAGACACGGTGTGGGTTGCACATGGGGACCACCACAGAAGGTTTGACCAACGCTGTCTTTGGCCAGGACAGTTACTGCAGAACTTGAGAAATAAAATATCCAGAGTTGCAGCTGCTGTGGATGGAGGCTTGGGACTTTGCACCGACTACTGGAAAGCATGATTTAAAAGCTGTCAGGTTTCTTAGGGCCTTCTCCAGTCAGGGTCTGAAGCTTTGGGATGACTGAGATTCCCTGGCTGCCTGGGAGAGCGCCCTGGCTCCATTGAGTGCCTTTTCATCCAAAGACTTGCCTCAGATATTTCATCTCCTATTTGCTTGCATTTTACCTTCAGGTACAATGAGGTCAATGTGAGCTTTGCCTCACCTGCCTTCATAAGTACTTTTTCCTCTGTGCACAAAAAACTTTCTGCTGGCTTTTTTTTTTCTTCTTCTTTTTTTTTCCAAAAAGCTCTCTCTCAGGTCCCTCATGAAGGCTCTTACAGAAATGGAGCTGTCATGAAAAACCCTCCTATGAGGATTAATAACTAATCTAAAGTGGTTAAAAGATGTGAAAGAAAAGGTGGAAAAGATGAGGCAGTTTTTCACAATGAAGGAGACAACCACCGGGGAGCTGTGCTGGCCAACATTTTCATAAGTGATTTGGACAAGGGGTGAATAGTGAGGTGAGAAAGTTTGCTGATGTTGCGAAATTGTCAGGGAGTAACAATGACAACTGGCCATGAAGAGCTGCAGATGGATTTTATGCTGTGGAGTGACTTTGAGGATAAAATGGAAGATTGAATCCAACATTGATAAATGCTAAGTAATGTGCATGGGGGAAAAAAATCCTAACTATGCATGCTCAGTGATGGGCTCTAAATTAGCTATTATCACCAGGGAAGAGATCTTTGAATAGCTCACTGAAATACCAGCTCATTACTCAGTGGTGGTCAAGAAGGTAAATATGATGTCAGGAGTTATTAGGAAAAGAACAGAGAGGAAGGTAGAAAACACCATTATGCCATCGCACAGATGTACTCAGACCTTGAATACGGTGTACAGTTCTGGTCTCCCTACCTTAAAAGCCTGTGCTAGAACTGACAAAGGATGAGATAAGGATACTAAAAGTATGGAATGGCTTTTATGGGAAGTGACCACAAATACGAGGACACTGAAGTTTACAAAAAAGAATGAATTAAGGCAGGTAAGACAGCGAGACGTAAATTGACGAATGACATTGAGAAAACAAAAGAGAACTACTATTTGCTATTTTTTGAAGAATAAGTTTTAAAAGAAACAGAAAAGTACTATTTTACTTAAATTGCGGCAAACATTGTCACAAGATATGAGACACAGGCACAGATCAGTTGTAAAAGGGATTAGATACAAATAGCACAAGGAAAAAGACAATCAAGTGCTATTACAAACAAACATGGCAAGGTAACCTCTAGCTCGAGAAAATGGAAATACATGTTTCCTCAAGTTTGTAAGCAGGAATGGATATACAAGCACAAACTCATAGATGAATGCACACAAATACAACTCTTCCTAAGCCAGAAGGGTACACACCAAGGGAAGAATCTGTCTACTTGCTGTTTGTACGTCCTTCTGTAAGCACACATCATTAGTCGCTGTCAGGTGCCAGTCCCTCCTAAGACCTGTGCACGTCCCTCCCTTCCTTATGGGACCACTCTCGCCGATGCCAAGCACTGTTCCCTGGCCTCTGGCTAGAGGTGATGCCTGAAACACAGCCAGTCCCCGGCACTGGGACGCTGGCCTTCAGAAAGGGAACGTGCATCTGTACGTGAGTGTCTCTCTTCAAAGAACAGCATCCGCGTGCGAGTGAGAAAGGCACAGTAAAAAAAGTAATCCACCGATTACACCACTGATTGCAAAATCCTGAAATCTGCTGGGATCTGACAGGTAAAAACATTTCAGCCTGGAGAAGAGAAGGCTCCAAGGAGACCTTATAACAGCCTTCCCATACCTAAAGGGGGCCTACAGGAGAGATGGGGAGGGACTCTTTGTCAGGGATTGGAGCGGTAGGACAAGGGGTAATGGTTTTAAACTGAAAGAAGAGAGATTTAGATTAGATACCAGAAAGAAATTCTTTACTGTGAGGGTGGTGAGACAC
>JAOXJM010000001.1:188020649-188043833 GCA_026413425.1 Tringa solitaria
TGATCTCTATGGTCCCTTCCAACTCTAAAAATTCAGTGAAATTCAGTGAAATATAGGATAACTCCAAGCCTGAAGGATTCTCATTGTGTTGTGCTGTTGGTGTCTTCTCAGGTGACTTACAGAGGGACGATTTTGAAGACTCCTCTATTAGATCTGGAAAGAGCTGTGGGTTCCGTTGCAGATTTGATCCTCTTATTTTGCACTGCGGGAAGTGGAAGGTAAACATACGCAATCCAGAAAAATAAGTCTGAAGGTGTACACTTCCAACACAAGATCCACACTTCTACTGATAAGTTTTAATAATCTATAAGCTTTTGAAAAGGAGCAAAAAACCAGAAAACTGGGGTATTTCATTCCCTCAAGAAAAAAAAACTACAACACACAAATCTCTCACACGCATAAAAAACCCACAGGGTAGTAAATCCCTCAGACTCTGATTAAAACTACTCCTTTAAGCTGGCAGGATCTACCCGGAATTAAATATCAATCCAGGAAAGACTGCAGATAGTGCCATGGATACTCATTTCCCCCCAAAGAACTGCTGAGTGAATGGGCCATGTATCTTTGTCTACCAGAGGCTGTTTCATTTACCCACCCTGTTGTTCTGCTGTAGGCAAAGTTGTATTTACTTCATCTTCAAGAGCAACCATTTCTCTTTATGAAGCACCATTGAATCCGAAGATCTTATGTTTATGAACATTGCACAGAAATTATGTGAATGGATACAGATAAATATGGTTTAAACAAAATTACAGAATAGCTGTGGAACAGCAGGAATGGTTTCCCCACATGAGAAAGGTCTCAAACTGAAAGACTTTTTCCTATAGGCTTATTGCAAGCTAAATATTGACTGTTTGAGGCACCCTAAATCAGATCCCTTGGCCTAGTCCAGTGGAGGTGGGATGTGGAGTGACTGTAACTTAAGAATGGTGCTAACTACTATTTATGCACAAATTTTGAGACCACAATTGCAATTGCAGTGTCAACAAACCAGCAACAAGTTCAGACACATGTCTTAAAAAAAAATGCTTTTGGCTTTCCAGAGTAAGGGGAGAAAGGGTGTTGAGTAGCTCAATAAAGTTGGCAATAGTTGTCAGGAAACTTCCATCAGTTTGTGGAGAAGTTCCTCTGTTATGCATGGTGTACTGTCACTCCAGGTAGGATGGAAGTGGAATAAAGCAAAGAAGTAATTCTAGCATTTCTTATAAACGTGAAACTTTGAGCTTTTTATTAGTAGAAATGTGGAAATATCACGGTGGCAGATGTGCTGGAAACCTATGCTCGTATGATCCGTAATTGCTCCAATGGATTACCTGATTGTGAAAGTAATAGTGTGGCTTTCCACCTACAGGCAAGAAAATTCATCTCTGTGTGCCAGCAGTGTATTAGATCCTCTCTCACAGACAAAGCAAACGGAGCTGAAAAAGGCTTTTTCCCTTCTTGGCCATAGACGCCTTAAAGCATGAAAACAACAAAGGTTTTTTGGTGGGTTTTTATTTTTTCACAGTTGGGAGGGGAATAAACTGTTGTCTGATTATTTCCAAGGCTGTAAGGAAGTTCCAGTAGCAATACTTGAAAAGATAAAAATAATGTACCGCAGTCAAATGTTTTGACTTTGATACTTGCAGTGGGTGATGCTAACATGAGCTCAAGACATCATTTTTTCTAGAAGTTCATGGGAAATCAGAACAAGTATGTCCTTCCAGGTATTTGCTCCTCCCATATACAGCATACTGTAGGAATAGGCATTGCAGGTAATTTGTTGTTTGGTTATACAAGCTGTGAAAGAAGTTCTTAATCATTTTTCCTCATCAGCTACCAGGTGTCAAGACTGCAGATGATGCCCCATTTTGGCAGTATTGAATACGTAGGAATGTTGAGGCATATCCCCACGGGATGATTATTCCCACAGTTTTCAGTTGAAAGGATGTCAAAATATTATCCAGATATTGGCAATCCTGGAAGACATTGAATGTGAATGCCTTCTTGGAACCGCTATGTCCTTCAAGGCTGACAAAGGGATGCACCTCCTCAATTTTATATCAGTGCATTAATTGAAAGGTAGCTGACAGGAAATGTAGTCATTCTCCAAGCTTTCAGACTTGACAGAAGCCAGCATATGGATAATTAGAGGGAGGAATACTGTGTGGTAAGTGGTCAGCAAAGCTCATGCTTCAGGAGCCTGGCATTAGGAAATTATCTACATCCCAACTTAAATTCTGATCCCTGAAATTTCTTAAAAATTGTGGAATTAACTACTTTTGTCTGTCCAAAATGCAGCAGTGGAAGTAGCATTTGTTTGGGTAAACAGCTTTGGGAAGATTGAAGAAGCTTACTAAATGTTATGTTAACCTGAACTCTAAACTGAAGGTATGTTCAATTTTACAAATAAAAAAAAATATATTATTTAATTGAAATGCATCACAAGGCATCCAAATTGCTTAGTGCCTTTTAAAATAGTAAAGTTTAAATTGTTCTAACTGAATTATCATTTGTGTGCTGCAGAAGTGTACAACCGAGGGGGGAAAATAAAGCATGCTACATGATGGGAAATGCCCCTAACACAACCCTTAAAATGACATGTTGTGTTTGTTTGCCAAGCAGTCATCCCTTATTCCCACCAAGAAGGCTGTCTCCCTCCTGCTGGTCTGCATGCCAGACACAGAGTTGTGACTTGGTACCAGACCTGAGCCATAGAGCACTGACCAGCCCAGGTTGGAAGGGACCTCAGAAGACCTTCTGGTCCAACCTTTTGTGGCAAAGGGAGCCTAGATGAGATTATCTACCACCTTGTACAGTCATGTCTTGGCAAAAGACAATGCTGTGGAGGGGATAGAAAAGGCTGTTCCCCTTAAGTATTTGCATCCCGTGAGATTACTACAAACAGAAATGAAAGAAGACCAAAAAGTGCAAAGCGATCAGGAGAAACCCTGGAAAGCTGTCTGATTTCCTTGTTAGGATGAGTGTGGATGAGAGGAGCGGGAGCTGGGAGAAGGGCCATGGTGCTGGTTCGCATCAAGGAGGATCAGCCCAGCCACACTGTCTACTGTGTTACTGCTCTCATCTTGCCTGCCATTCTCCCCAGCTCCAACTTACAAAGTACAGCAAGATTATATGGACTCTAACCCCCCAGCCCCTCTTCACAACAATAATGGCTTTATTCTCTCCTCTATCAGAGCTTGGGCTCTTCCTCGTTCCCTAAATGACAAGCGTGTCCCAGGTCTAGAGGAGAGTAGATGAAGCACGTGTGAATTATGCAAACGGGATGCCAGAGGTAAACTGCTGTTAGGATAATGTTTCCTTGATCTCTCTGTTTACAGAATTACAGCGGGCTTATAATGGTGCCAGTGTCCTCAGGAGCCCTTTCTAGGGATTTCTGGGAACCACAACATGTTAGGAAGAGGATGGAGTTAATCAGTTGGGCTTTCCTGCTGCTATATTCAGCCCAGCAAGCTGCCTCTGACAGATGTTTCTGCTTTTAGGCCACAAGGAACTTTATTGACGGGCTTTCCCTGTGTTCAAGAAGCATGTACAGCTATCAAAGACTGGTTTTCCATAAGAGCATTTGCTTGTCAGGTGATGTTTTTCTATTTCTGGCGTAGCAGATTTTAATGAATCTCTCAATAGTCTGGTCCCCCAAGAGAAGTAGAGGAAATCTGCGTTACCTGATTTTCTCTCCTGCCTGGGGGAATCACGGGCTGTAAGCGATGGCGAAGTTAGACAGCAGAGCTGTGCAGAGCAGCACCCAGAGTCCTCTGCTCCCCATCAACCCTCCCATCAGCTATCCTGACCTGGCTCTTTTTAATAACATTTCCTGCGTGTCATACAAACCAAATTAGAGCCAGGTCCCAGGTGTTCCTTACACAGTTTGAGGCCAGTCAGCTAATATTGCTGCTGGGGTCTTGTATCTATACCCATCTCCCATGGCTTGCACGACAAGAAAGGAACCCTGACTGTGTGAGCACTTGTGCTCCCCATGAGCTCTCTCCAGATGGGATGGGGCAAAGGAGGGCTTGGGCACAGCTCTCTACGGGCTGTGGGGTGATGGAGGACCCCTCTCCTGGAAAACACCTCCTGCCCCTATTCCTGCCCTGGCCTCACTCTGTTCTCCCTGAAGGATTTACCTACTGGACCATTCAGCTCACCTGGCTGTTAGACAGGATTAGACAAGCCCAAGTTAAGACAAAGTGGCCTCCATCCTCCATTTCACCATTGCAGTCCCCTGAAGTGAGCACAGTCACCCCTCAGTCCCCTGGCACAACTCCAGGAAGGAGCTGCCTGCCCGAAGGACTTCGATGGGGTTATCGGTTCCTCCCTGGCTGATGGCACAGCCAATTTGCAGAAGGGACGTAACAGCTGGCATTGTGTCTGCCCCGCAAATGGTGCCTTTCCTAATTAGTCACAACTATTTGTGCTCGCAGCGCTGGCCTCTCAGGGCATTGCGTTACGTGGGTCAATCAGGACAGCAGTTACCTATCTGACCAAATCCGCAGGTGCAAAATCATGCCTGCAGCCATCTGGGGCCATAAAAACAAGGCATCTTCCGAAGGCAGGTTGCAACAGAAGCTGCCACACAGTAGCTGTACAAGTCCTTCCTCTCCCGGCCGAGCCCCGCAGGGCACTTCTCTGGCATGTAGTCTCTTCATCTGGAAGAAGGAGAAACGCAATTTCACCCATCCTCTCCTGGCAGCAGTGGCTAGGAGGGATGGTTATTTTAGTGGACCATAACATTATTGTAATAATTGCTGCTTCAGCAGACAGAATTATTAGCCTGTCAGTAACGCGTTACACAGCAACACTTGTCTCAAATGCCTGTTAATTATCTAAATAAGCAAATTTGCTTCCTTTCCCACCATGGTCACCAGTCTCTTGTATAATTTGTGCAGCCAAAGCTGTGGTCTTGCAAATACCCCTGCAAGTAGTTGTTTTCACAAGGGTTGTCTCGTCGAAGCGCAGGGAGGCTGCTGATGCGAGGAAGAGATGCCGGAGTAGTTCCTCAGGGCCTGATTCAAATCCTTTTGCAATCAGTAGAGAGATGCTCCCAGTCTTTCGTGGCTTTGGATTATATCCTCAGATAGTAACTTTTTCCAGGCAGGAATTTTGCTTCAAATGTCTCTTGAATATACTTGAGAGACCTGGCAGCTGATAAAATACTCACTCAGCCTTAAGCCAATACAGCCAGTGGAGCCCCTGAATATATTGTAATTTTTTTCAACATAGAGTTTTTCTCCCGGGAAAACAACAATCTGATAACTTTCTTGCTATCAGAAGCTTTCTTGCTTTCTCTTCTTTTCCGGACTCAGGCCTGCAGTAGCTTTTTATTTACTTGGAGACACCCAGCACCTGAAAATGTGGCTTCCAGTGTAAGATTTTGAGGCAGCAGACATCTACAGGGCTTCAGTGCATGCCCTCTGCCCACCGCACGGCAGGGATTTGCCCTCCCATCCACCTCCCCTGCACTCCCCCCGCGCCTCTTCATGTACCACCAGCCCCTCCTTTAAACGCTGATGGACTCTGCTCCACCTGCCTGCTCCACCTCACACAAGCCAAAATCCCAGGAGAGCGTTCCGCCTGCCATCATGGGCCAAGCCATGGGATGGCTTGCCTGCAAACCCCCTGTCCCCTGCTGCCCCCATCGACCCAAACCTTCCCCTCCAGCCCCCCCCCCCAAAGGGCAGTGAGCTTCCTGTCCCTGAAGAAAAGCATCTTCAGAAGGTACATTGGTGCCTCGGAGCTGCAGCCCCCCAGAAGGTGCAGCACAGAAGGAGGTTCCACGGGGCGAGCGTGGGGCAGGATGGAGCTGCTGGCATGGCTGCAGCGTCCCTGGGGCAGGGGCCAGGTGACGCCGGGGGTGGCTGGTGGTGCACAAGGAGCCTGGAAAGCATCATCCCACAGGGGTGTGCTGGGAGCCAGCCCCTCTTTGCCTCACACCTAATGAAGGACAGAAGTAAAAGGAAGTTCCTGGCTTTCTACTAGCCCGCACCCAAGTTAAACGCCAGACAGCCACCCAAATTCCTCCCTTTTTGTTTCAAATCTGCACAGAGGCTGGAGTGCAATAGCTGCTGGAGGAGTCTGAGATGAGGAAAACCCAGAACTTCTCCCTCAGGGGACCGTTTCATACAAATGTCAAACCATGAGGTTTCTCACAACAGTATTCATTTTATCAGGGATGCTAGCAAGAACATAATGAAAACCACCACCAAAATCCAGGTAAATTTTGCCACCTAGAAAAGAGATTTACCATCCGAGCTGTGGCTGGTGACCCCACAAACATAGAGCTGTAGGGCTTGCTGCTCATTTGGGGCCGTTAAAAGAAAACCGTGTGAGTTTAATGAAAGCAGATAGAGCCATCTAGTGACAAGAGAAATGCATTCTCCATTTCATGCTGTGAAAGATCCTCACAAGCCCCCAGAAGCCTCCATTGGCCATCAGGACAGCAGGGCATGGGCATGAGCAGCCCCTCTCTCAGGGATGTGCATGGCTGAGCCTCATGAGGTTCACACCACCAGAGCTTCTCATGGTCCTCAGCAAAGCTTTCAGGAGCGGGGACAGCAGTGCCAAGCAAACAGGCCGCTTGGATCATCGACAAGGTCTGGGTTTGGGAAGAGCCTGTGGTGCCTTGTGGGCAGCAGGGAGGGGGGGGCAGGGGCTGTCAGAGCTTGGCCCCAGCCCCACAGTGGGCAGATGGTGCTCTCATGTTCATTGGGAGAAGAAGTCTCCCCAAGCTGATTGTCAGCTCTTTTAGCCAAACAAGGAAAGATTCAGGACAGGAGAGGTGCTGTTTAGAAAAGAAAAAAATAAAAATACTTTGTTTCAAAAGATGCCTGAGTTTTATTTCATAAAAAATAATTAAAAGATTCTAGAAATTGTGTCCTTTTTAAATAAGGAAATATTTGTTAATGGCATTGCCTCTGACCAAAACAAAACTTTTCCATAATTTTATGTTACTAACATTTTGAAAAATTTTGATTTCTTGGAAGGGAAGCATTTTTTTTTTATTTCTTCCTTTTCCTTCTCTCTTTGTCTAGCACATTCCTCCTCTCCTCTGAAGAATTCACACAGCTCAGCTCGTTATCAGTCTAGCTAATTACATTACTGCACTTCCCAGCAAATTAAGATCCAAAGCCTGCCGTTTTACAGTAAACTCCCCAAAGAAAGGGATAATGATGTTACTTAGCAGGTTTTGTTCCTCAGGTAATTTCCATACACTTCTTAGTTTATAAAGTGGGAGATAAGGTAGCCACTATAGCTTTTATGTTAGCCTTCCCAAGCATTGTCCAGGTCTCCTGGCATTTCTGGGAAGGAAGGGATTCTCCTGCTGGAGACCCAGAGGTGAGACCATTTCCCCCAGGTTAGAGGGAGACCAAAGCCAGCTCTGGTCCTGTCTCTGCTGCAAGCAAAGCCGAGACACAGACCAGTTGGGTGCCTTAGGCTGTATCCACACAGCTCAGTGATGGACCCCCGGGGTAAAAGGGGTTGTGTCCCAAACACAAAGCCCTCAAGCCTAGGTCTTCTCCTTTCCCCACGAGGTTTCCCCAAGGCCAAAAGACAGGATTGTCACCTTGCACCAGGAGCTGAAGCCACTTCAAAGCACCTGAAATGGGTGCGGGCTGCATAGCAGCCCATCAGAGCAGTGCTTTGATAGGACGAGGGTGGAGATACCTGCAGGAGTGTGGCATGAGGCTGTCTGAAGATGCCAGGCTGGCCCCACCACCTCAGCCCTGCAGTGAGTGGGCTGGTCGCTGCCAGCATCACCCTGGCTCGGGGCAGGTACAGACCATCCCAAGCTGTGCTGGGAGGGAGAAGGACCTGAACTCCAGTTTTCAGGAGAAATTCCAGCTGCAAGGCTTGGGTTGCTTCAGAATGGAAACAAACCCAGCATGGTCTGCACCACAAAATACCCCAAAGCAAAATAATTTGTTTGAGGTCAACCTACATGTTTGGATTAGCCTCTGGTTTCTGCTTTTCTTTTGAAAATAAGAGGCCAAAATTTTCCTTTCGTTGTTCCCACAGAAAAGTTTTCTTTCTATCAGATGACACACGTCTTTGGATATTTTCTACTTCATGATTTGTTCGTACCTGCAGTCCCAGCCAGGAGCTCAGCACTAATATCCTGGTTGTTTTGCACATCCCTAATTAAGGCAAGGTGAAATGAGTGAATGTAACGAGCTACCAGAGTGAAGGGTGTGGAAGGAGAACAAGGACAATGCAGTCATCAAGGGAACAAAAATGCTCCTGTATGGGTTGTAATTTAAAAAAATAATTCCCTTCTCATGAGTGATTCCCTGCCACTGATTACGGTCAGTCTCTGCCACATTTAGCTTTGTTAATATAGTTACGCATTCCTCTTCCTAGATCCTCTCAGCTCCCTTTGGCTGTATGGGGGTGAAAAACTCACCCACATGTTATGTCTCTTCATGTCTCTTTGCATACTAAAATCTGCAGCAAGAGGCTGCGCTATCTGCTCGTCCAGTAATTAGCACAGTAGGGGTTCCAGTCTTTCACTGGGCTGTTATAAATACAGCGCAAGTGCCTTAGCGGTGCATGGTTCTCCCTCACACTCTCATCGGAAGGTGTTACTCTGGTCACGGTTAATTGGGTATAAACCTGGCAGCGACAAGTTAGTTCACTCAAGTTGCTTAAATCTCTTTAGAATCGCGTCCAGAGCCCGTAGCTGGCTCGCAGTGCTGGCTGTGACACATAGCCAGGATCCACCTTTCATTTCAAGGTTTAATTCTGCATGTATTTGAACAGAAGGCGGTCTGTGAAGACCCATTCCACCAGACCCTCCAAGCGCTGGAAGCTGGACAAACATACGCTGTGCTCTCTGCAAAGGACTCCAAGCAAAACAGCTTTCTGTTTTATTTGAAAAGTTTCCATCTCTCCAGCAAAGAGAAAAACTTAAGCCCTTCCTCAACTCTTCATCAAACCAACAAAACCAACTGTTTTTCACAGTTCTACCTTGTATCTATGAATAAGTCCATGACTACAACTGTCTTGGATGATAAGTCATCAACTAGACTTACTCATCAGGCTCTCTGGATCTCTCCTCTCTGCTCCACCTTCCCTGCCCTCCTGCAAGCTGTCGCTCTGCCCCACAGGGAGCAGCTGCCATCCCTCTGATGAGTGTTGTGCCAACCCGCTCTTAAATACACCCTGTTAGCCACAGCAGGACACGGCTGTTCCCTGCTGTAACAGATTTGGGGGGCTACAGGGCTGAGTCATCCAACTCAGACTCTTAGGAGAAGTCTCCTTCCCTCCTTGAGAGAATTAACTCTCTGTATAGCTTTTAATTGTAATTAGGGCATCTGGACCACATAATTTCTCTCTTGCATCTCTCCCTTTGGCCATGCTGCCCCTCACTCCTGCTTGTGCCATCTGAAAACACACACCTCTGTGCCACTTGGGTGTCCATCAGAATGGACCGGAGCTCCCTGCAGCTCCAACCTGAAGCGTCAAACACCCGATGAGCCACCGACAAGGAAGGATGGCATCGGGACAGGGATGTTAGCGCGGGGAGCTGCGATCGGCTCAGGGACAGTCTGCGGGCAGAAGGAGAGATTGCGTCAATTAGCTAATGATGTGCAGGGGAGGGTTGGTTTGGGTGTGCTCACTCCCCGTTTCGTTACCAATCATTCAGTGAAGGATTCATTTGGAGGCGCAGTTAGGTATTTGCCGTACTCTGAAGGCGCTGTGCTGCTGAATGTGTGCATGGAGGTGTCTGGCGGCTGTTGCCCTCATAAAACTGCCTGTCTCTTGAGTTCCTTTATTCCTTTTCTGCCTTTGGATGGGTTGTCTGGCCAGGGGCTTTCAGCGCTACCTCGCACTTGAAACACTCCTGCTAGATGGGTGCCCTGTCCCTGATTATAGGGACAAAAGAGCAAGGTTTCGGAGCCCAGCACAAACGCCTTTATTCAAAATTCTCTTAGCGGAGTCATCTGTTTTCAAGGAAGAAAATCATGATTAACTGACTCCTGGGATCTGACTCCCTGATCGTCCCACTGAGCCCAGCAAAGCTGTACCAGAACAAGCCAGTTTAAGCAAAAGAGGCTCTATAGGCTCTAACAATGGACTTTCAACGTATACCCCCTCCCCCACGCAACTTGTGAAGCTCGTAGATGGTTTCACTGAAGTTTTATGGCAACAACTAGGGAAAACAACTTTGGGAACTAACATTGCCCAGCAAGACACAGCCTGCAGCATGTTTTTTTATGGCCAAGACCTCGCAGTGTTCCTGGCTTCATTTCCTCACCGCTCGCAGCAGTCCCCCTTTATGGCAGGGCGGTGCTCCCCCCCAGTGCTCAGGGCAGCATGGTGGGCTCAGATGTGGCGAAGCCAATGACTGGGGCAGCAGAGAGCTGGGATTTGAAAACCTACATCAATTAAATCAGAGATAATCTGGGCGAGGTAACAACCGCTAGTTTGCTCTTACGGCCAGCATCATTGAGGCACATCCCCACTGCCTAAGCAGGGCACCAGTGACTTTGAGTGAGTGGTGGGAAGGGCTCCATCAGCTCAGGGCTGGGACCATGGACAGACACAGAGAAACACCATGGTCTTACAGCTTCCAGTGTTTGACAGGACCAGCTCAATCATCTCTGCCCAGAACTGCCCTGTGTGATCGTCTCCCTGGGACCATTGCAAAAGTCACAATCTGCGGATGCATGAAAAGCTGCTGTCACTGCTATCATTAATGTCAGGTTTCCTGGGCTGGTAGCCTGGGGTTTTTCCTTATCAGCAGGTGCTTTGTAATGTAACACTCCTGCTCACAACAAAAGAAAGGAAATATAGAAATACATTCTCAAATAAAAAGATTTGTTCCTAAAAAGTCAATGAGGTTCATACGGGACCAAAGGGTAGGACCAAAGGGTAGGATCTGGCCTGTAAAGCCTGGGCTGAGAGCGATGGGTAAAGAAAATGCAGAATTTTGGAGGACAAGGTAATTACCCTACGGTTCTGGGAATAATGCAAGAACCTCAGAAACCAGAAACACGTGTCGGAGCTTATTTTCTCCCAAGGTGGTTGAACATTAACAAAGCCTACATTAGCAGCAGCACCGTGTCGCTGGCAGGAGGGGGGTCTGATGCTCACTGCAGGGGGCCTTTTCCTTCTTCCAGGCTTTACTGGTGAGTCACTTCAGCTTGACATGGCAGGCAGGCTACAAACCTCTGCTCTTGCCCCCGGTAGCTGGGATGGTCAGGTAAATCCCAGGGCAGCTGAAATCTGGAGGGAGCACACCTGAGGTCTCCTGAGAGATAAGATGGCAGCAGCTGAGCTCGGCTTCCCCTGAGCAGGGATTTCTGTGAGTCATAGCATTTTTTTGATTCCAGCCTTTAGTAAACTTGGCTGTTCCCCAGTCGTTTTGGCCCAGATTTTTCTAGCAAGTGAGGCTTAGCATTTCCAGACGTGCTGTCTATCCCATGAGAATTTTACCTTCCTCATTCGCAGGCAAAGAAAGTACCATTTGTTGTATGAGTGTAGGAGACAAGCAGCAGCTTGTAGTTTCATTATTAATTATTTACCACAGAAAGAAGATTTCCCCATCTAGGAACATTTTATTTTCTTTGTGGACAGTAGATGACAGGGTAATGAATGAAGACAGCCTGGCAGCTACAGCCACCCTGATGGCACTGCCCATGTAATGGCAGTTCAGCTCTTCAGTATAACAAGCTTGACTCAGTCTGAGCATTTGAAGATTATCCGTCCACTCTCAGCTTGAGCATGCCCTGCCTGAGTTTTAAGTTCATAGAGAACTTGGTAAAAGCATGAGCCAGTCCTGATGAAACCCTCCTTTGCTCTGTTACACTGCAAAACCCCTGGCCAGCTGGAAATATTTGTGTTTGAGCACCAAGGGAGGTGCAAAAGCTCCTTGGTGATCTCGTGCTGGCCAACTTTCCCCTTTCTTTTGTGTGCGTCAAGACAGGAGGACTTTGTCCTCGGTCAGTGTTAGTTTTGATCCCTTGGATGACAGTGGGAGGACAGTGGGTGCAGCTGGGACGAGCTGCATTTCTCTGCAGGCATCTCAGTGCACGACTGCTTTTTGCACAACATTTTTGACATAAGGACTCTTGGGAAATGGCTTTGCATCTGTCACAGGAGCACGGAGGGACAAGAGTCAGTGGCTTCTGCCAGATCTTCCACTGCTGTAAATAGTCACAAGCTCATTTTACCACCTGAGATACATATTTCCTCCTGTACACTCACCTTACACCTGTACACCTCTTGTCACACCATGGGAGCTCACATCAGAGAGCAAAACCAGCCAGCCCCAGGCAAAATCATCAAGTAGCATCCTCTGGCTGCTGTCAGGGTAACATAGCAATTTGCCAGCTTCCTTCTCTTTGCTCTCCTGTAATTATGCTTTAGTCACTGGTCATCTGTTCTCCTCAGATCTATAATCCAGCAACCTTTCCGGTCCTGTCACCTACAGCTACTTATTTGTTTGCACAGTTAGGAAGGCTTAAACTTCTTTTTCTGCTCATTTGGGAAAACACAAACTGCAGCAGTTTTAGCTGGTGACGTAACTCTGATAATGTGCCTCTCTTGGAAAAAAAAAATCCATAGGTGCTTTAAGTGTTGTTAACCATATGGGCATGACAGTAAACATGCTCTGAAAGCCTCAGGAAATGTTAAATGAAAGCAGAGCTGCAGTGGGGAAGGCAGCGAGGCAGCCACGACTCGGTGCAGGCAGAGATTCCCCTTCATGCTGTACATGTAGCAATGTCCATCTTCAACATATGTAACAAGATATAAAGTTGTAGTGTCCTGTATGGTCACTAAATTGTCTTCAGTAAGTGACTATGCGTATTTGACTTTGGCACCTTTCTAGCAGTGTGGAAAGCATTTGTAAGGAACCATAAAAAGTCATTACATATGCAGAACAATTGAACCTCCTCAGCATCTGTGGTAGGAAACACATCTGTCTTCTGTCCCTTTCTTTCCTAAATGTCTCCCTGAATCAACTTTTATGGGAGGGTCGTAAATATCCCTTTCTATTCGAATCCAGGAGTTAACAATACCCCCTGTGACCATAAACACAAGATGTTTCATTGAGGAAAGAGGTGCACTCAAGTAAGCAGAGATCTTTGTGACAGTTGCTGCCAGTATGGTCCCCATGCACCGCTAATCACATTAGTGGGAGAGCACGGAGGTGGCCGGCAGACAGCAAAAGAAAGAGGGAGAGAAAAGCAAGACTAATCTTGTTAAAAGGGAAGCAAAGATAGACGCTACTTTTACACAGAAGCTTATAACGTCCCCATTTTCCCAGGGCTGGAATCACCTGGATGCTCTTGGAGCGGCACGGCCGCTGCTGCTGTGGAAGCAAACAGCCCCACATCTCGCTTGTGTTTACTGAGGGCTGTTTTTTTCTTAACAGCTCTTTGCTTGCTATGTGCTAGGTTTCTGCACAAGCAACCTTGAATCCCTCATGAAGTAGAGGTTTACTCGCCTCCAGATGACTTTAAAAGCAGTAGGAGTGTTTTTAATCCCCTGTGTGGATTTAATCTCCCTTTTCCAATCCACAATTTTTAACAAATGAAACAAGGGCTTAATCTAAAATATCCCTGTATTTCATCATTCTCCCCCGAGGTGGCAATATGAGATGTTTGAAGGCTCCTCTCCCCTGAATGAAGTCTTTTGCTCTCCAGCTGCACAAGGAGGACAGGCGGATCCCAGCTGTGCGGCTGCAGCACGCTTTGCTCACTGGGGAAGTCCCAAAGCACCCCCCAAGCTGGGAGCCAAGGATTAGCCAAGCGGCCACGACGCAGCTTCTGACAATCCCCCACGGTGGGGTTTCATCCTCTAGTGAGGGGCCACCACCTTGCCAGGCTGTGAGCCATGGTGCGGAGGTGTTGCCTCAGGGCTGAGCTCCCCTCTGCCCTCTCCCTCCTCCCGCATTTGCTGGAGATGAGGTGAGGGAAGGGGGTGCAGGAGGAGAGGTGCTCCTCACCAGATGCTCACCAACACAAGCACTGACCCAGACCCTCCTTCCTGCACGCAGGATGCTCCTGCGCAGTGCTGAGACTTTCCAGCCAGCTGGGAGCCGGGGGAAGGCAGTACCCAAAGCAGTGAGCTTCCAGTTCAACTAGGCAGGATGTGCATTTGGGGCAAAACTTTCCTCTTTTGAGCAATCAGAGCCTGGGGAGGCAGTGCCACATGCCCGGAGTGACCCTCCAAGCCGGCACTGGAGAGCTGATGGACACAGCCTTTCTGAGTACTTCTCCAGTACCTTGAGAGCAAGACGGTTCCTCCTCCCACCACCCACAGCTGTGAACCTCCCAGAGTGGTGTTAGTGGGCCCCTTCCTCCAGGGTTTCATACTGGAAGGGAAAACAGTGTCTTGTTATCTGAAAGGAGCCTTTACCCAGTTTTATACCCACAGCTGTTTAATCAGTATCGTACCACAGTGCTGAGGATGGAAAAACAAAGCGCTTGCGTCAGTAGATGGGGTGTCTGTCCCTGCATGTGCCGGTGCCTCGCTAATTAATCAAACGGAGCCAGGGAGGGAGGACCCGATGGACGGGCAGGAGAAATCCCTGATGGAAAATCCCACTTGTTGTCGCATGGGGTGGCAGGGCCGGGGGGCGGGGAAGAGCAGAAAATGAAGAAGGAACTGGAAATCTGGGAGCAAGGAAAGTGGCGACGGCTTCATAGCTGAGAGTCTGTGCCCAGCCAGATGGGGAGGGATCAGGGATCAGCCACGTGTTGCCTCAGTATTTCATCAAGTTCTTAAATGCAAAATGCAAAACTCAGATCCTCTTCACATTAGAATGATGATTTCAGTATGGACTGGTGGTGAGTGAACGAGCTGGGAAGTGGTTGTTGTCAGTGTCCCAGGGCACTCCTGGTCCCCTTGCCATCTGGGATGAGGCTTTCCAGGAAGGATGGCAGTGCCAGGCAGGAGCAGAGGGACTGGCTGCAGGAAGAGGAGAGGCTATGAAAGAAAAGCTGTAGGGATGCTTGCAATGATGTTTGGAGAAAGCCCTTGGGCTGAAGACGCTGGCCTGGGAGCAGACCCTGTCCTAGGCAGAGACCCCTGGATGAGGAGTAGCCAAGGTAGACCTGACATTTCTGAGCACTGGAGAGCAGAGCCACTTGGTGGCCAGCTAACTGAGAGGGGAACCTGAAATTCATGTCTCACTCTCCCAAGAAATGGGTGTTTTGTTTCCTAGTCCTAGGAGTTGATCAGTGAGACCAGGACTCTCCAACCCTGCTGCTCAGCTCTTCTTTCTGCCCCCCTCTCTCCCTGCAGGGACAACCCTGCAGCCCAAATTTGGTGGCATCAGGGGTACCTTCCCTGGTCCCCGCAGAGGGAGAGCCCACCTCAGATGATATCAACACTGACCATTTAATCACGGATGGGTTTAGTGGCTGTTGGGGGAGGGCCTGGGACCCACCTGGGGCAGGGAACTGGCAGCAGCGAGAGGAAGGAGGGACAGCAAGGGGGATAAAGGGGAGGGGGCTACAGACACCAGGGAGCAGGGCAAAGTGGGACCTGCAAGGAGGAGAACGAAAAGCCAGAAAGAGTTGACAGGGAAGCCTGTTTTCTCACTGACGACGCCTCTGATGAGAGAGTAACAGACGAAGGAACAAGGAATGTGGGTACTGAAGAAAGTCAGCATTTATGCCTCTGCAAGTCCTTTGCAGGCTGTAGGGGACATCCCTGGTGTGCAGGTCTCTGTATCCACGCTGCATTTCAACTCCAAAGGTAACGGGCAGCCCGAGTCCTCACCACATTCACCTCTTCTGTAGGTGCACGGTCTGGACTACTACTACTATTACTACTATTATTATTATTGCCATTATTACTAGTTGTAGTAATATACTGCTATTAATATTATTTCTATTATTATTTCCTGATTTTCCCAGGAATCTGGACCTTTGTCTCATACAGGCAAAAAATAAGTCGTCTGTGGTTTCTCCTAAAGACAGAAAACACCTTGCTTTTTCTCTCGATGTCTGTGTGGCCCTCAGCTACAATTCGTTCATCTCCTCAGCTACGCCAACATATTGATCCTTCCCCTGGGCTCTGACCCCTCCATGCCTTCTCTGTTTACAGAGTTATCTTTGGCATTCCTGCCTCCTCACGGCTGCTGAGGGGCAGCGAACAGTTCAGGTAAAATTGATCTGGTGGAGATGAGGAAAGATGTCATGAAGAAACCTGGGGCACCAGGCCATTCACAGCCTCTCAGCCACCACGTAAGCCAGCTGAGGGTTGGTTCAGCATTAACTGGCTCCCGAGGCAGGTTCTCACAACGAGCAACGCTGAGCGTCTCTAAGCATCGCTCATTAAGTGCAAACTGGGGTGTTATTACAATTATCATCATCGTTGCTTTTGTGCAATGTGTTGGACAAACCCTAATTCCACCTTTCTCCTTAGGAACAGACAAATGATGCAGCCCACCCAGCCTGGCCTGTGTGGTACAGCCCAGAGCATCTTGGCCTTAGTTTCAGCTTCAGTCCCACGGTTTTGCACAAGTGCATGAATGTCTGAAAGTGGGGCTGGAGTCTTCTCAGTATTTGTCAAGATCTCAGACAGGGCTGCCTCCAGATTTGAAAGGGCTACTCAGAACAAATGACCTCTTCTTGGGGTTAAGCTGTATCCTCTCCATTTTTTAACCATAGATAGGCCACACAAAGGTTATATTAAAGTAAATACTTGCAGGCCCAATCCCTCTCCCTTGTTCTCTGGTCCTGCAGATCGTGTTCAGAGGATTATGGATCCACACAAGCCATACCAGAAACCCTCCACTCCTCTCAGGGAAATTATTTCACCCCTGGGTTACAATGTCAAGCTCCTACCCAGGTGTCCTCCTGAAATGTCACTTTTTCTTCTGCAGAGTGACCTAAACTCAACCGCAGGGGTGAGATGGTGGTGCGTGACTTCCCTCTGCAAAGTAAGGGCAATGTTTAATCTTCAGGCACCACCGTCCCTAGCATGGTGGTACCTGATTCCTGGCGTGACTCCTTTGCCTGCCCTTCCTCAAGGTGTATGGGATCATAACTCTGGTCGTGCTGTGCTCAGAGGAGGCAGTGGGGAGCATGGGAGGGGGAAAGACCCACAGCACCCCACAGCCTCAATCTCCTTGCAAACAGCTGAACCTGCCAGAACAGTATAAACCTGTAAATTGGCAAACACTAAGCGCAAAAAAAACCCCTCCAAAACTCGTATTTTGGCCACTCTAGGTGAGGATAGCCTCAAGCATGATTAAGCATGATTAAGTGAGGACTTCATTTCCAGCAGCTGTGGACAACTGTTTACTCTCCAGGTTTTAATCAGCAGAGGCACTCAGGAGGCACGCAACTGCAGCGGGTAGGCTGATGGCCAAGCTGCTGACCAGGACGAGGTCCATCATCGTGACTCAAGGGCTGTTTGATCTGGGCAAGCTCATCTGCCTGCCTTTCTCTTCTGCAAAGAATAAAATTCATCTAAAGAAGCTGGATGTATAGGAGTCTTTCCTTTCTACTAGTTCTATGTGGTTTATATATGTCTCTTTTTATGTACAGTAATGACTGTATTTTCTACATCTCTCTGCCTGCATCAGAGGAAACCTGTTTCTAAGGTGTTGCCCTGGGTGGGAAAGTATGCGAATGGTGGCTGTGACTTCTCCCAAGGAAAGGCCAGAGCAGCTTAAAAAGTGGCTTGGTGGGGCCAAGTAGACTCAATGTACCTCACAGGAACTTCCAGCTCTTGAGTACCTTTGGAGCCCTGATACTGAAAAGGACAGATGTATCGTTACTGGGAGGAGCAGGAAGAAGTAAGGGGGATGCTCTGGCTCATATGAGGACCCATCCAGGTCACTATAAGTGGAAATATATGTGATTGGGTATTATTTAATCCACATATCAAACCAAAGTACACTGTATCATAGGTTGGCTCAAAAGCTTCGTGTTCCCTAATGATGTGACGTCCCCGAGCGTACAGTTAGAGGACTTTGCTTCTCCATGACCTCTCAGGTGGGCACATCAAATGCAGCCTGAAACTTGAGCACCTGGTGCTTCAACAAGTCACCACTTTATCCTGCCTTACTGGGCAGATCAATACACTCCAAGTGTCCCACAACATACTCCAAGTGTCCCATTCCAGTCTGAAACACTGCTGGTCTTTTGACTTCAATGGCTTTGCAAGGTTTGGGGCTAATATGAAAACAAATTGAGAAGGGCTGGGTGCTTGTTTGAGGCAACTGTATTTACCCATATGCTGCTGTAGGGGCAGGCTGGGCTTATTTCCTTCTTTGCATGACACGTGATAAGCTGCTTTTGAAGTTGCTACAACAATGCATTTCAGGGGAAGAAAAACGAAGGATCAATACATTTCAAAAATGTTCCACACTGGGTCATGCGGCACTTCTCAAATTGTCCATGGCACATTAGCTGGTGAACAGTTTAGAGTGTGATCTTCCTGCAGTCTTAGAGTAGTCAAACATTTAACGTTTAATTCACCGTGTTTAGTTTATTTCTCTCTTTGAGCCAATGTTTACCAATGTTTATTAGCTGCCTGAAATAAAAGTAATTGCATGAAAGGCATGCCACCTTTCAGACCCTAATGTGCCTTGGGGAAGTGACATCTCTTTTATGATCCTCCAATGGATCAAGCATCTGACACAGAGAACAGGGAACAAAGCTATTGCGTTTCAGAGGCAAAGCTCATCATGGACCCAGCTCCTTGGGCTGCCATGTGCCTTTACTTCCCAGAGAAGGTGTTTGATGCTCTGCGAAAGACACTTAGACCATGTCAGGAGGTCCCATTTCTGCAGTATCTAGAAGACCCTACTTTAAAACCCAAGCGAAGATCTGAAAAACATGAGCACATCGCTTCAAGGGCTCAAGTGAAAACAAGAAAAACTAGAATAAGAAAAATATGAGAAGAGTAATAAGATATTTAAAGTGTTTTGAATCACAAGCAAAGGCATAATGAGGAAAAAGGAGTCTTTTCTATCTTTTCAGCTCCAGTTAACTCAGTGATCTGTGTGTGTCATTATATGACACGCAAATGAGACAGTCCTCAGTCCAAGAGAGGAGTGTTGTTCTCTCCAACTCCTCACTTGCAGCATGGTCCTTCCTCTGAATTGCCCCTGGTTGTCATCATCTCTACCTACTCCAGGAAAAAGCCATCAGCTGTGGAACTGTTTGTGGTGACTACATCATGGATCTGTAGAAGGGTGCAGTATCTGAGACATCAGCCATGTGCAGATCTACTCCTGTGGGCTGGTTTTGGCTGGGATAGAGTTAATTTTCTTCACAGTAGCTACTATGGGGCTATGTTTTGGATTTGTGCTGAAGAGAGTGTTGAAAACACAGGGATGTTTTAGTTACTGCTGAGCAGTGCTCATACAGAGGCTGCTCCTCACACCACCCCACCAGCTGCTGGGCTGGGGGTGCACAAGAAGTTGGGAGGGGACACAGCCGGGACAGCTGACCCCAACTGACCGAAGGCATATTCCATACCAGAGATGTCATTCTCAGCATATAAAGCTGGGGAAGGAGAAGGAATTAGGGGAAATTTGGAGCTATGGCATTTATCTTCAAAAGTAGCCATTACATGTGATGGAGCCCGGCTTTCCTGGAGATGGCTGAACAAAAGTCTGCAGATGGGAAGCAGTGAATTAATTCCTTGTTCTGATTTGCCTGCATGAGCAGATTTTGGTTTACTTATTAAACTGTCTTTATCTCAACCCATGAGCTTTCTCACTTTTACTCTTCCAATTCTGTCTCCGATCCCACCAGGGGGGAGTGAGTGGCTGTGTGGTGCTTAGTTGCCTGCTGGGATTAAACCACCACAGTCCTTTGTGGTGTTCAATGTGGGGCTCAAAGCGTTCGAGATAAAGAGAGATGTGTTTGGAATGTGCTAGATTGAATTTATAGCTGTTATTGCTGTTTAGCTACTAATTGGCAGGCGTCAGCACTTGCCATGGGTCTTACTTGCCCACTCTGGTCACCCAAGACCATTCCCTATGAGTTTGAGGACTATTGCTTGACTTGAAGCTGAGGGGTGCTTGACTTGAAGCTGAGGGTGTCTCCTTCGAAAATCACACAGTGTACGACCTCTTCTTTGTACTTTGGGGCAGGCTTAGACTGCCACCCACCGTGTGTCAAAGCTCCTTTTCCCATGTTTTTGGGGTTGTTTTTGCACTGGGGATGTCCTGACTCTCAGGATCAAAAGTGGGTTCCCAGCTCACTCTGACTTGCTCGTGAAGGAGCCCAGGCGTGCAGGCACGCAGGGTAGTCACACTGTGCATTGGTGGCTGTCCCCTGCAATGTGACCCACTCAGCCCCCCTCACATCTCATGGCCTGGGTGAAGCAGCTCTGCTTGTGCCACCAGATGAACCCTCCTCTACTCTGCTGAGGACACAGAGCCAGGAGAGAGGGCTTTCCCTGCAGCTCCCTTGGGCAGACAGATTGCCACGTGCCTGGGAATAGGTACATAGACACTGCTAAATGCCTGGCGTATCACCTGAGCTGGATTTTTAAATGGTACAGGAAGGCGCTGTGTTTGATTCCAGGGTGTCTAATGGGTCTCCGTGGAGGGAAATCAATGCCATTAATACGGGAGCACCGGTCTGTTTTTTCACTGCCTCTCGGTACCAATCAATCACTGCAGGCTGCCACCACCTCATTCACCGTCCAGATGGCAATAGCAAGTCCCTGCGTTTTTTAAGCTCTTGTATAAAAGAGAGAAAAGCAGGCTCTTCCCAGCCGTAAACAGCATATCTGCTTGCTAGCAACCGTACACAAATAGCCTGGTGTTCCATCATCTAGCTCCCTCTCTTACGCAGCATCTTCCTAGACTGCCTTCAGAAGATCGCCCGTGCACTACTTCATTTCTTCTGGTACACAGGAAAATGAATAGACACAGACTTGTATTTAGTAGGGCTTTTATGCCTCTTCTTGCATTCAGATGGAAGTTTTTCTCTTTAAAGCAGCAGAACTGAGAATGATGCAGTTTGTTATGTGGATGCATCAGATTTTGGAAGGAGGGGGATGTTAAATATTAAGTTTCTTGGTTTTTAATCTGAAAGACTCAAAGCCCTCAGTTGTGTCTCTGCCTCATTTTGGTACCAACCACAAGTTTTTCGGTGAGGATGCTTGAAAATTCACTCATAAACAGTGAGATTGGACAAATCTAAGCATAGCAACGGAAACTACAATTCTTCACCTACCGTAACAGGTTGTGGATGCCCCATCCCTGGAGGTGTTCAAGGTCAGGCTGGATGGGGCTTTGAGCAAGCCTGATCCAGTGGAAGGTGTCCCTGCCCATGGCAGGGGGATTGGAACTAGATGATCTTCAAAGACCCTTCCAACCCAAACCATTCTGTGAAAACCAAGGAAAGCTTTTCACAGTTTCAGAAGGCTACATAATAAAAACGTAACCACACTTGTTCACTGCTACAGATCAAAGGATGAGCTTATGTATTGGCCTTGTGATGTTTCTGAAACATACTTTGATAGCCATTGCCTTTAAATGACATTACTTGAACAAAACCAGGAAAATAATAAAAAATAGTAATATTTCTGATCCTTTCTGTCTTTACACTAATGTGATAAAAATTAGCTGGCATTTCTGTCACCATCAAAATGCTTTACTGGTCTTAAATTATTCTGTATTAACATTCACAATCCAGAACTCCTGAACTTCTGTTTATTAGAAAAGAAGAAATCTTTCTTCTTCAAAAATCAGTGAAAATTATTCCTTTCCATTATAGAGGTGGGTCCTATTCTTTTTAAATTGAAAGCTTGTGCTACACATTTTATGTTTTTTGCAGTTATGCTGTAAGTCAACACTAATAAGTTTCCATATATTCTTTTGAATGCTGCCTACATCCGTGTGGACAACAAACTTAAAACTTTGCTGGTTGCTGTTGTGAAGGCATAAAGATATCATCTTCCCTTGTTTTTATGCTTGTGATTATTAATATAAAATTATTGTCAATTATATTTATGCATCATTTTGCCAGCTGCTATTCAGACACATAATAAGACATATGCCCTGCTCATGTGCATTGGATAACCAAGATTACTCGGTGAATATAATTCTTCTAAAGATTATGGAAAGAGTTTGTGTTCCATGTTGCACTTCCTTAGTTCTTCATTCACCTTTTCGGGATTCATTTTAATGCCTTTCTAGGCTAATGTGACTGTCCCCACGTTCCCCCACCTTTCTTCACCATTGACTATTGTGATGAACTGAGTTGTTGCATCAAAAGCAAATCCCAGCCTGATAAGAAGTGATAACAGGCTGAGCAAGTTTTGTTCTCTTTTCATAGATTGCTTGATTCATCTGATATAGCCTTAAATGATGACTGATGCGGTTTCCCTAGCATGGTCATTTGGGTATAATGTCTCTCTGGTGTTCTATCAACTTAACAGGGCTGAAGAGTCAGAAGGCTGTGATAATAAAGATGGACAGCAATCTCTCTTAATACCACACTCAAACTTCTTTGGAAAGGCACCAACACGTGCTGAAAATAAGCCTACATCTCATGGAATGTTTTATCTGTTGCATGGAAGTATATCCATTGGAAATACACTAAGTCAGAGCTTTCCAGCTGAGATAACGCTTCAGCAGAGCAAGAAATGCCACATGACCTTTATGAAATCTCACTCTGCTGCTTCTAAAACATCCTTTGTTGACAGATTTAGATATGTGAACCAGAATAAGTCCGTGCTAAAATGCTCCAGCCCTGAGGGGGTCCTAGGTAAGCTTGAGCTACAAGCTGCAAGCCTCTACAAGTAATCTACCTGTGCTGATAGCCAGCTGGATCACCTGCAGATGCTAGCTGTGGTGGTAGACACTTGCCCAAAGGGAACTGGATTGAAGTTACTCAGCTTTCATCAGATAGCAAAAATTATCCCCCAGTTGCTTTGAACCATGAGTGTCCAGTGAGAAATGGCTCTGGATTCCAGCTCCAGCTCCATCTGACCTTCCTGGCTCAGCCACTCCATTTAACAGGGTTAAAATCACCATGGTTTCTTCTTGGCATTTGGATGATCAGTGCAGAAAAAAAGCCTTTATCATTGTGCCCTCTGCACTCATACTCTTGGCCTCAGCTTGACTCTCAGCAGAGCACCACAGACCACAGCCTTCACTGGAGAGCTGTCTGCATATAGGTCTGTAATAAACTCCACATCCTCAGCTCTCAATGGATCATGGTCAGAGGAGGCCTCTGAGATAAACCTTGGCCAGGT
>JAOXJM010000001.1:188070916-188088279 GCA_026413425.1 Tringa solitaria
TCTTAAAGGATGCACCTACACTGAGTAAAGGAGAACCAGGGAGAGAGCTCAAGCATTGAATCGCCTGCATGGCTGTCCACACTCTGAGCTCCCTGGCTCCAATTTGCATCTCTTCAATTAACTCTTTCCAAGAGAAATCTCCTACAGAAGAACTATCCCTGAGCAGTATGAATAGCCAGAGCAGCGTGGTAGTGAGGCTGGGGGTCCCTCTCCAGCAGTATTTAGTCTCCAGAAATACTGTTCTAATCTCCACTGTATTTAGCAGTATGGACAAAGCCATGCAAACATCAGGTATTTGGTACATGGACAGCTGGTCAATCCCCAGGCCATTAGCATATCCTTAGACTTCTAGATCCAAAAAGAGTTTCATGATCACATGAAGTAGGATATGAAGTTCACTCATGATCCGGAAAGTAGGATAGGGTTGAAAGCCCACAAATGAATCAAGAAGTACAAATAGGGGTGAGGTTATGAGCATAAGAGTTTGAGAAGCAGTGATTCAGTCCTAAATAGGACTTATCTGGTTTTCTGGTCTGAAAGCAAATGTTTTGCTCTTTAAGGAGATGTGTGCAGTGTTTCCCATCCCTGACTCCTAAAAATATTTCTATCAAGTCATAGGCAACTTGAGTTTGTCCCTTCTCCTTTGGGAACAAAAAGTGAGATGAGAATCTGTTGGTGACAACTCTTTCTCTGAAATCACTGAGTAGATCTTAAATAATCATCATGTAACATTTCCTTCTGTTCAGGAGAGATTTTTTAGCAGCTGGCTGGTTTGGTCATGCTCCACTGCCCAAAATGTGAAGCCTGGAAATGGCAAACCTCAATTTGAACCCTGATTTCTTCTTTGGTGCCTCAGGGCATTCTCCAGGAACTGGGAGTTAGAGGATTTTGGAAAGTTCAGGTGCCAGCAGTCAGTAAGACCCAGAGGAGCAACTCATCTGAGTGGAAAAGCCTGCCTTCTTCTTCTTTGTATCTGCTTAGGTTTTTTTCTCTCTGTCCTTTTAGTACGTCCCCTATAAAAAGGAACATAGTGATGCTTTTCCCACCTTTGTGGCATCTTTTGGATGACTAAGAAGCCCTGTGTGTAATTTTATGACTTTATGACTTAAAAGATAAAAAGGGAAGGGCAGAGCTGTACCACTTTCTACAGTACTTAAAGCTGTAATTGTGTGCAAGTACTTGTAAATATCAAGGCCACCTTTGGGAACAACTATGTGTAATGGCTCTTCTAGCTATGTTCTATTCGTCCCGTAGAACATAATGGCTAAATCAATGTAAAGTGTCATGCTTTTTTTAAATTTTTTTTTTCCCTGAGGCTATTCTTTCCAGT
This sequence comes from Tringa solitaria, assembly GCA_026413425.1. Classification (NCBI taxonomy): domain Eukaryota; kingdom Metazoa; phylum Chordata; class Aves; order Charadriiformes; family Scolopacidae; genus Tringa; species Tringa solitaria. The sequence continues at coordinate 188,072,247 of JAOXJM010000001.1, forward strand.
TATGTATGTTCAGCTTTGATCTCTAGAAAAATCAATGAAGATTTAGTTGTTCTCGAAGAAAAACAAGCTAAACATTTAAAGCATTTTCTGTCATCTTGGTGTGGAATATGTAATCCCTCTTCCCCTCAGGTTGCCAGAAAGAGCACCTGACTCTGCAAGCTTTTGTGAAATGAGCAGCAGCATGAAAACAGGTTTATACTTAAAGGTTGTTTTTCTTGGGTCTCAGCCGTAATCAGTGAAATTGTTTTTACTTGTATTCTCGTAAAAGAACCGCTACCACTTTGCTGTTCCTGAAAAATAAAGGCAATTTTCACACACACACACACACACAAAGAATAAGAAAAAGATCTGACCTACGTATCCACCCTCTGACATTCTCTTTGTGTCAAATCCTGACTTTTCAGTTCACTTCTACGCATGGCTGTGAACACAACAGAGATGCTCATGATGCAGTCAACCAGTGACTGCAAGAAGACACAGCATAGCTATCAGACTGTATGTGGGAGTAATCTGAAAATAATAAAAAATGAGAAAGCACATTAAGTGCAAACTGAAATGTATCTATGTCTATACAAAAATAAATCTTTTCAGAAGATGTAGGAATACATTTGTAATAAAACCTTCATTTCGGCACTTAGGTCTTCACAGTGGTTCTTGCCAAACTTGCCAGCCTCTGTTCAACCTTCTGTGCTTTTCTAAAGGTCAGATACTACTGTCAGTAAAATAATGTCTTACCTCTCAAGCAGCCTTGAGAAGTGGTAAGATTTCATTCTCTAAGATATAATTCTGCTCTTATTACAGAAAACAATTTTCAGGAATGATGCAATACAATCAGAACATCTCTCTGCAAAGCGTTTCGGGGGCCTCCAGGGTTAAAGGCGTCGCACCCAGAAAGTGTGCCATCACAGTCCACAGGCCGGCTGCGCAGCGAAGCAGGCGGGGAAGCGGAGCAATCCAGCGTGACCGAAGCAATTCGCTACCATTTCAGAAAGTACTTGGCTCTGATTTTAGCAGCTCAAATATCAGATGTTGGAAAGTCACGACATCCGCTTAGGAGCATCAGAGTTTCAACAGGTAGAAGGTAAAAGCTGTGAAAAGTACCTTCCTGGAGCCCCTTGACCCATCCCTCTCCCTTAATTTTTCTCCCCGTGGGTTGTGTGGAGGTTTGGGAGGTTTCGCTTTGCAAACAGAAGCAGACTGAAGCAGGTTTGACAGTCCAGTTCTACCAGTTGCTTGTGCTTCTTACAAGGAGGAAGGAAAGGAGCCAAATCCTCCTGCAGCGTGTGGGTGTATCGGCATACCAGCTGTGTTATTACAGACACTACCGACCAGGCAGGATGCACGGCGAAGCCATTACAGCCCTGATCACAACCTCCATGCCCTGAGCACCCTCGGCTCCCCCAGCACCAAGCGTGGTGTTGACATGGGGTATGCGTGGGTCTGGTAGGAGAAAACCAGGGTGTAGCTCTATTTTTTTGAAAAGAAAAAAAAAAAACCACACAACCAAAACACAACAAAACACCTCTCTGTTTATCTGCAGCTGCTTGGCAAATGATGTCATCCAGGCTGTTTCATCGCTTTAAGTGGAAAATGTTTATGCCAAGCATCTTCCCCAATGCTTGTGTAAGGACACAGCGCGGGCGGGTGGAGAGCACCGGGAACCGATACTCACACACTCCCCTGCGGCTGGTGGCCGGTGCCACAATCAACGCCTGCTCTTGGCAGCGTCTTAGTCAGCAGAGGACAGCAGAGGGGAGCTCGAGAACTGAAAAAGTTTCTCCCAGTGCCACTCATCAAACGTGATGCCCTTGCAGGGCATTTGAGGTGGGCAGATGAGCTGGGGAATGAGGTTGGAGGATGCGCGGTGTTTGCCTCTTCAGGGAAGTGACCACGGAATAGCCCACGGCAGCATTTCCCGGTTTATCTCACTCTCTCTCCCGGATTTTCTGGCTCAGCTCAGCATCAACAGCCACGCTGCAGAAATATCCTAGCACTTTTCTTAAAAGCCGCAAGCCAGCTGCAACTTGACTGATGTCTTCGAAGTAATCTGTGGGAAGTTAAACCAGCAAATCACTCACATTCTCTCCTCATCTGACCAGTGGAAGTTTCTGGAAGGCAAACTGGACCACTGTGTCCTACTGACAGAAAGAGGCAAGTCTGGGCTCCACAGGCATTAAGCCCAGCCCTGCCAAAACCAGGCAGCAGCTGCATATCAGAGGTGGCTCTGGAGGAATGAACAAACCCACAGGAGCTGGAAACACAGTGTTTGAGATTGCCTAACGCAACTGGGGCTTCTGAAGGAAAAAACCAACTAGGAGATGTGTTAGCAGGGAACGACAGCACCTCCTTCCTGCCTGGCTGGACCATCCATCACCCATTTAGGCCACCGCAGCAGTGACAAACCCAATTACCTGCTGACCCATCAGCTCCTCCATTCATCTCCTTCTCCAGGAAAAAAAAAAACACCACACCAACCTACGCAGCAAACACCCCCACCTCAATAGCTCACGCTGGGTAATGACGGCAGGACAGGGGACCCAGCCCTGCTGACCACCCTCCTGGCACAAAGAGGGGGCAGGGAGGGGAGGCAGCAGCCCAGCAAGGGGAGCAGGGACAGGGAGGGGGACAGGGACGGGCAGGGAGCGTAGCTGGGCTGCAGAGGACCAGGAGGTTGTCCTCAGCAGACCATGAGCCAGTGCCTCTGCTCGATGAGGAGCTCAGCAGAAAATGTCATGCACACATAGAGCTCAACAGGCTTTTAATACAATGATATTGCACGCACAAAAACACTATAGCTAGGCACTTCAGGGATAATGCTAGCAAAATTAGAATGTTTATTTATTAAATGCTGGAAACCAGAAAAAAAACCCCAGCCTTTATTTTTCAAAAGACCTTTTCAAAGTGACTTTCTCCTGTGCTCCCTCTTTTGTGCTTGGCCTGAGCTGCCACATGCCAGCCTCTGTGAGGTTGGGGACAACCAGCAAAATCTGCACGTTGGACTGCCACACAGCCAGGGGTGTTCCCTGCTGCAGGGACACATCCTGCTCAGGTGCCTTGTGGGTCCTGGGCTTGGTGTCAGCCTGTGCACGGGGGCAAATAAGACTCAGAAAGGCTTTTCTGGACATTACAAAATTCTGGTGGGGATGAATCCTGGGGTAAGAGCCTCCCATGGCTGTTCCCATGTGATTGATCCCTATGGTGCTTATTGAGCTCATTTCAGGAGACAGGCTAATGTTTGGAGCTCAGGATGCCCTCTCATTTTCTGAGCCTCTGGGTCACATTAGATCATAGCCCATCACTTTTCTTTTCACATGAGAAGGCTAGAAATTTGCCTTGAATGACAGCAGAGATTCATCTCCAGGAGTCGAAGGTTTTTCAGTAAAAGTCTATTTTTAGAATAGAATGGAATAGATCAGACCAGACTGTTTCAGTTGGAAGGGACCGACAACAATCATCTAGTCCAAGTCACACCATGGGAGTTGTACTCTGAATGCAAATATACATAACGTTAGAAATAATTTAGAGAAATAAATAAGAAAGGAAGTCTGGCTTGCCTTTGTGGAGGGTTTCTGTTGAGGAAAGCTGTATTTCTTGAGCAGCAGCAATGGCTTCACAAGTCTGTCTTTATTATTCAGGCAGGAGAAACACTGTCAGTGTTTGTCAGTAATAAAATCTTCTCTCAGTTCACCTGCTTGTAGATAGATTATACAGACTTTATGGTCAGGAGCAGAAAGGAAATATAAAAAATATCAGAAATATCAGAAATACAAGTCTTCTGTGTTTCCATTCCCTTTAGAAAATCTTTTATTAAGGAATTTGCTGCTCTAAAGTGTCTCTTGGACAAAAATTGTTGTTGACAAACTGCAGGAAGCCTCCTGAGGTTTCCCCATTTTAAATGCTGATTAAATGCTCTAAACTCTTACAGCAGCTGTGTTGTAGGGTCCGTAATTTCCTTGCTTGAGTGCACACTGTTATACGTACACTACTCAGCCCACAAAAGCAACATCATCTTCCTTTCCCTCACCCTTTGCAGTGTGCAAAATACCACCCCAAAGCTACATCCTACCTTGCTTACAGTTTTGCTGTCAAGTCCTGAGTGTTCACTGGAAAATAAAAGAAAGCAGTGAACACCCATGGGTTAATACTTTTATAAACTGCTTTTGAGGATCTGTAGAGCTGCAGATTGCACAAGCTCACCAAGGAATAGGTTGATTTCGTTAGGAAATGTGGAGGTCTGGTGTTTGTTTGGCTTTTTATGCCAGATCTATCCCCCACAGCATTCATTTCAAGGCCAGTGGGGTGAGACTGGTTCCGTTTCATTTTTCCAGATCCCTTACACTCTTGGCTTCTCCCTGTGCTTCTCTGGGTGCTCGGAGAAGGCCGGCTGATGGGTGGTGGGTAGCCTTCAGCCCCCCAGGGGAGGATAATGGGCCATTTCTCCAAGGACCTCATGCTTTCACAGGCACTCACTTGCATGGCTCCATCGTGTTTCAAGCCATGAAGAGATTCAAGCAATGAATAGTGAAGGAATGAAAGGCATTTCTTTAGCCCTAGCCCTGAAAATTGAAAGATTGGGGAAGACACTAGAAGATCTGGTCATGTGGAGAAAGAAGCTGAAATGGGCAGAGACTCACACCTGAACAAAGCAGATGGTACATTGAAAAGATGACTGAAAAATGGGACTGAGCAGGGCTCAGGAACTTGTCCAACTTTACCAGCCCCAAAGCAGGAACAACTAACCCTACTGCTCTCTCCTTTCTTCTTTTTAATATACATCTCTAGACTACTCTTAAAAATTCTGGAGGGTGAGATTTTAGGGGATTGCTGTGCTCCTTCTACAGAGCTAAGAGTCCAGACTCCCAGAATTTATTTCCAAATTTCTGGCTACAGCCTCCATGCTGCAGCTTACTACTTCTTGTCTCCTCTACAGCTGATGTGGAGGAGAGAAGACAAGCCCCACTGAGAGGAAGCTGAGCTGTGGAAATACCCGAGGGCAGGAGGACTCCTCAGCACTAAGTCTGTGGTTCTCAGAAATGATCAGATCTCTCTGATCTCAGACGAGATCAGAGCCGATGCCATGGGTCATGGGTGAATGTATGGGGGATTGCAGTCTGGAGATGGCATCCCAAGGAGGATCTTGTGACCTGCTACCATAAGCCTAGCTGAAGGTATGGGAGGTCAAAGAAGAGTAACTGTGGCCCAGGGGGCATGAAAACAACAGCTCAGGAGCGAACCTTCCCCTTGTGCAGGAAGACCAAGAGTTTGTCTAAGCAAGTATCTTCTCAATTAATTGATATGCAAAATAAGAGATAACAACAATTGGAAACATGAGTGAGCAACAAAATGCAAGCATTGCTCATTCATTCTGGGATGAAATCAGAAAGGAGAAGGCCCAGCTGGAGCTTAGACTGGCTAGGGACAAAGACAAATGCACAAGGATGTTACACGTATGTTAGCAGCAAAAGGAAATTTGGAGAAATTGTGCATCCACTAATGAATGGGAGAGACAACCCACTGACAGATAATAAGCAAAATGCCTTTTTTGTATAGGTTTTCATTGTCGGAGCCTATTCTTACACTGTACATGTCCAGCATGATTTGGAAGGAGATGGACAACCAATGGCAGGTGAAATAAATGAGGGTCTACCAAGAGAAGCTGTGAGTATTGAGACCGAGGTAAGCAGATGGGTTTCACCTGAGGGTGCTGATGTGACTTCATGGCTCACAGTGATCAGGGACAACTCTGACAACTGGAAACTCTCCTGCAGCATTTTCATGCAAAACCTGAGCAAATATGAGTTGGAAGAACACATTGTTAGATGGATGGAAAATGAACTGGACCATTAGGTCAAAGAATGGTAATCAATGTTGTGATGGGCCATCTGGCAGCCAGTGATGAGCAGAGGACCCCAGGGAATGACACAGGAACTGATATTGTTCAATATTTTCATCAGTCACCAGGCTGATGACACAGAGGGCACTTTCAGCACATTCACAGAGGGCAATAGATTAGAAACAATGGCATCCATCTCCATTTGGCAGAGCTGTTAGAGCTTCAGTCCAGAGGGACCTTGAGAAACTTGGGGCCTGGGTCATTAAGAACCCCACAAAGTACAACAAGAGCAGGGAAAACCCTGTGCTTTGGTGTAGGATGGCATCCTACTGTCTAAATAACAGCTGGAAAGGACCTGAGCTTTACTCTGAGACTTCAGTGAGTTTTCACTGCAAGTCAGGCAAGTCACATCCTGGAGATGCGTTAGGAGCAATGTGACTGGCAGTGGGAGGGTAGCTATTATTCCCTTTCTACTGAGTTTTGGCAGGGCCATCCTAGGAATGTTGTCACATGTTGAGATCCCCAGTTCATTGAGAAACAGAAGGCCCACTGGAATGCTGCCCAATGAAAATTGGTCAGGGGCATAAAGCACATGACCGTGGCCATTCAAGACTTAAAGGGGACTTGTAAGAAAGGTGGGGACAGACTTTCTTGTAGAACCTGTTGTGATAGGGCAAGAGGTAATAGTTTTAAACTCAAAGAGGGTAGATTAAGGCCAGATATAAGGAAGAAATTTTTTTACGATGAGGGTGATGGAACACTGAAACAGATTGCCCCAGAGAGGTGGTAGATGCTCCACCCCTGTAAACATTCAAGGGCAGGTTGGACAAGGCTCTCAACAACCTGATCCAGTTGAAGGTGTCCCTGCTCACTGCAGGGGGGGTTGGACTGGATGAAATTTAAAAGCCCATTCCAACCCTATGATTCTGTGATCTGCAAGGACACACTGAGGGATGTGGATTTAGGTAGTCCAGGAAAGAGGTGGCTTAGGAGAGGTCTAAAACCAGTCTGCACTTACATGAAGGAGAATGACAAAGACAAGGGAGCCAAACTCTCCACATTAGTGGCAAGCTATACAGGAAAATCCTGATCTTCACTGAAGTAAACAGGTTTGTCTCTTCAGGGGCCTGAAGGAGGGTCATGGAATGGACCTCTGTGGTGGACTTCTGACCACCTACTCCAGTTGACAGGTGGCCCCAACAAGCTCCCTCCAAGCCAGTGCCCAGGCACCACTCCAGGAACAACTCATTTCCATAAGTTGTCCCCAAAAGACAGCATGGACGGGGCTAGATTCCTCCCACAGGAACTTTAACAGGACCCCATTGGGCATTGCACCCTAAAATGCCTCCACAAGCCTCATGCAACACAACACAAAGTCTGTTTTGCATTATAAAAACACCACCCCTATGGGGTCAATCACAGCTGTCATATCATTGTGGATATTTTGAACTGCAAGGTAAAAAAGAAAGAAAAATTGTCATTAGTGACCCAAATATCCCAGAGGGGCCAGAAGAGACCCAGGTTTGAATGCTGGTTAGTGTACACCTGGCTAACCTAGGGACAATTAGATTTAAGTAGGGTGGATACAGGACAGTCCACAGGGCTCTGGGGCTGGGATTTAGTCATCAGCCTTCTTTCAGCTGGCAGCACGGGCACAAGCACAGAGGCTTAAGGATGATTGCCAGAGGAACCCTCCCCTGTGGCTGTAAGTCATGTCCATCAGCTCAGCTACCTACTAGCAGGACTTTGAAGACCAAGGAGAGGACAAGCAGTGAAAGGTAGAGCCCACTGTGTTACCTCCACATAAGTGAGAAGATTTAATAATTAGCAGTTTCCTTTGAACAGGAAATGTTCACATGTCTGTGCAGCATGGCAGGGAGCAGAAGAGACCTCTCCTTACCTCTCCTTCTCTGCTCTGTCCACGTGGAGGTGGACCCACGAAGGTGACAGTTTCCTCCAGTGTTTTCCCCTGACTGTGCAAGAGGACAACGCAGGCAGCAAGACAGCTCATTGCCCAGATTAGAATAACTCGGTTCTTCTTCAGATCTTGCTTATATTTTATCAGCTTTGCATCTGAACATCTCATTACCAAATGCAAATGGACTATAATGTCTGCTAAGCAAGCTTGCTCAGAAATCCCTGAATCAATCAAAGGCCAAGGAAAACAATTCATTGCATCTAGTGCATGAGTTCTTAGAATTTTAGCTATATTAGGCAATACTTCTTTGTTCACTCCAATTAGCCTAATTGCATGCATATTTATTGTCCGCTGTTCTTTAATATCTAGGCAAAATCAAAGTAGGCTCTTTCACTACTGAGATGTCTCTTTTGCATAAGAAATATGGACAGTTTTACATCGAACTAATAACACTATTCCATTATTCAAAACCAGAGCTAAAATTAGCAGTCACCTCAACAATCAAACGCATATTTTATCTTCAAGATATGAGTCTGAATTAGCACAGACCTCTGCCTCCTATCAATAGCCCTTACTTCTATATAGGCTCTTCTATGCTAAGATCGTTGGCATGAGATAAACACGTGAGACTCAGACTACCTCTTACATTTGCATCTTCCTATTTAAATTCTAAAAGGACTCCAGAGGTAATGCTCCAGCTGCATCCATTTGCTACGTGCTGAAAAAGTACATAAACCTCCAGATCTGACATTTTATATACCTTTTTAATAGCAAATCACTTCTGCACTTGCTGGTACCTGTTTAAAGGAACATGGAGTCAAACCCACCTGCTTGTGCTAACTCCAGAAACACCAGTGCTTTCTTGAGGTTCTCCATAGAATGATATGGCATCTTTTCCCCCATTGGGTGGCTGAGGGATGAGGAACACAGCACAGAGTAGGTGCTGTAGCTCATCTGCCCATTCTAAATAACAGCCAATGCCTTGTTGTGAAACAGCCATGAAATAGTCCATTAGGAGGTCTTTTAATAGGCCATATGTGAACAGCACTTGGACAGATGGAAAAATTCCCTCTTGACCAGTGTTGTGTTTAAAGCACTCGTACTCTGCAGGGACATTGCCACTTGAATAGGATACTGGGCACCTTGAAGAATGGAATAAACCCAAACAAAGCTCTCTGCATATATCTCTTCTCTACACACTGCCTGAGACATGAAGGGGTGAGAGAAAGGGTAAAAAAAAAAAAATCATAGTTGTGGAATAAAATCCTCAAATGTCCCTCCTGCCTGTGGTGATAGAGTGGTTACTTCATGTCTAAAGCCTGGGCCAACCTTTTCCCTAACTCAATTCAGAGGTGGGTGGAGGAAATGTGGCTGCTCAAAGACAGTGAAGAATGATGAAATACCGTAAATCTGGACCATGGACTTGTCTCCTCATTGCTGGGGTGCACAGACCAGGGAGGGGGCTGAACAAGATGGGGACTTCACCCAGGGTCGCTCCTTCCTCTGGAGGAGCAAAATGTTCAGATGTACCTCCTTCTCTTCATGGGATGTAGAGGACACTTTGCTCAGAAGATGCTGAGCTGTCTCAGTTCACATGAGGGGAGTCCCCCCAGTGGCTGCTGGGCAGGTCCTGGGGCTAAATCCTGGGGGTTTGGGGGACAGTCGCCCCCATCACGGGCGCTGGGCATCACAGGGTGGCAACCAGGCCTATTTCTTCCCAGCAGCTGAGTGAAAACCATCTATTTGCACCCAAATCAGCCTGATCACCTCCATATTTATGGCCTGCTGTTATGTTACAGGTAGGCAACACCTCCTTTGCTGCTTCAGATCCTAGGGGTCTGCCAACACCATGCTACTGTCGCTGTGGTTTCTCCAGGATCTCTGCCCTCCTTGGGCTTCTGCCAGTTCTGTCTTTTAGGGTTAAAGGGACCTTTGGACATTTTTATATCAGAAGAAACAGTATTGATGGCAAGTCTGCTTGCTGGGCACGGTTCAGATGAAATCGTGTTCTTAAAGGCTCCTGGAAGGGTTCAGGGCTGTGAGCCCCAGACAACAGGGGCATGGATGTGCCTACGCTGGGATTTGCTTGCAGGAGGGGAAGAAAGAATCAGTGGCACGACCAGAGTTTGTAATTCACCTCCCTGCCCCAGCTGGGGGAGAGTTCAGCCTCCTCTTCTCAGAGCTGTGCCCAGAAACAATATTTGCTGATATTGGCTTAGCATCCCAAGGGGAAAATTACTGTGAAATGTTTACAAGGACTGTCTGAAAGAGGATGTTTTTAGTAGTGGGGAAAGCACCAAATACCTTAGAAGATAGATATTTCAGCTTTAAGAATTAATTACTCTTTCCCAGTAATGCAGGTTGACTATTAAATAACCTTGCGCAATTTCCTGGACAGAGACATTTTAATGGCAATATTGTGCACAGATCAAGAGAAAAATACAGTTCCCTGAACCGTGGCCCTGCAAGCCCAGGGAACACAAGCAGATGCCTTTGCCCAAGCACTTATCCAGCAAAGCCCAGAGGACGAGGCATGGGGCTAGAGCAGCCACCTATACACAGCAGCTCACACCATGAGGGCCCCTCCATGAAGATTTCTCCAATGGAAGGTTATTTTCAGTCAAGGAAGGAAAACATGGATAGCAAACAACCACGTATGTTTTTAAAAACCGCAGCTGTAACATCCATGGAGCTCTATAATCATTGCACAGACTTTACTACACAGCTTTTCAGTTGTAAATCGAGTATCAGTGAAATGGATGCTCAGTTTCTATAACCTAATTTTTCTTTTAGTAGTGTGGGAAGTCACAATGTGTATTTACACTTCTTTCAGTCTAGAGCGTCAAGCAATGAATGCAGCAAGAAAACCAGTTGTCTCAAAATCGTTTTCAGTAAATAGGCATTGCTTTCTCCTTCTTTTTAGAAAGAGGGGAGCAGTGGAAGAGCAAGTCGGAGAATCAATGGGGTTTTCTGGAAATCTGCATTGTCACTAATTACCCAAAGCCCAAGCCAAGCTGCTGTTTCGTGAGCCATGCTCTGACTGATAATAAGCTTTTCAGGGATGTCACTCTGAAGGTCTCTCAGGAAGACAGCTCTGTGGAAGACTGAATGTATCTCAGGGCAGAGATCAGCAACAGCATCATCCCTGGAGATAGCGCTCCTAGAAGGACAACTGGCTTTGGATCCTGGGTTTAGAGCAACTGAAGCGATCCTGTTATCTTACTGGTATGAATTGCCAGTGGTCACGTGCCAAGTGCAACAATTGTGGCAGAAGTTCAACTTTCCTTAAAGAACATCATTCTGAATCTATTCAGATCTTCCTAAATAAATAGCAACTCCACCAAAAGCTACTGAAGTCCCCTAGAACTAAAATTGTTTTATAGGGGGTCCAAGCATGAGAGGCAAATTTGTTTCTAGATGTCCATCCGTCCAAGCCTCAAACACTTGTGCTCCCTGTCTGAAGCTGGAACCCAGCTCTTGCCCATAGTGTGAACGCAGTGCTTCTTGTCCATGGTCCACCTTGTTCGCGATCCTTCGTATGACCAAACCACAGAAATACAGCATGGACCTGCACCACTGACCATTGCATGGGCTGATGGCCAGATCCCTGCCAGGAAGCATCAAGAAAGCGGCTTGGGTCCAGGCTGCTTGAGCAGGACAGAAAGCAAGGGGACATCCATAAAGTCTTTTGAAGAAAACATCCCTATCTCTGTCTAGGGATCTGTGGCTCCTGAACTGAAGCACATGGAACAGGTTGATGCAGCAGCTATTTGAAAATTCATGAAGTCTTAAAGCGTTACCGGATGATTTCAGTGCTGGGAGATAACTAGACAAAATAGCCCAACGGGGCGGGGGGGGAGGGATGCTGATGTAGTAGCAGCCATAGTAGTGCGTGATGCCGCACACGTTCCTGCTTCTGAAAACCCACTCATCCATCTTGTCAGGGGAAATTGTTGTGATTCTATTTCATAGCGGAGGTGGTGGGAGGAAGGAGGCAGATGCATATTCTCCTCTGATCGAGGAGAAAGGCCAGGCCATGCCCCATTTACCCTCCTGAATCTGCCCTGCCCTCTGGGTGAAGGGCTTAGAGACTGGTGTTGGCAAGTGTTCAGTGGCGGGGGGGGGGGGGGGAAGTGGCGATGGTCCAAGAGAAACAAGGCTTTGGAGCTCTTCTGCTAGTTCTTGAGAGGTGCTTTTTCCTCCCTGCCCTGGTGTGTCCCTCTTTGTCTGCCCGCCCAGGACTGAAGAAAATGCTGGGGCAAAATGAGCTGGGAGCCAGCGGGCTCCTCCTGTCAGCTCAGGGTCGCACAGGCTGAAATCTTATGAGTGAAGGTAAATCTGTGCCAGCCAGGGCAAATTCTGACAAACAGCTTAAATGCCTAATTTATGTACCCGTACCCAAAAGCATTATCCAGAATGCCCCAGCTCAGCTGCTGCCTTAGACCGGGGGCAGGCCAGAGCAGCCCTCCCTGCCGTCACGGGCGTGCTTTAGCCAGCGAGATTTCCCATCACATCCTGAGGGGCTTCACCCTGCTCCCTGCGCATGGCCAAGCCCGCCCAACAGCATGGGGAGGGAATGAGGAGGTTTGCACTTCTACCTGAACCTATGTAACAAGGGGTATCTCTTTAGGTTCTCCCCATAGGAGAGAGATGAAGAAAATCCTTCTATTTACCCTCCTGTCCATCACTTCCCATTGTGTCCCAGCCCCCTGCTGCCCAAACTCTCCCCCTGTACCCCAACACAGCCAGGACAGCAGCAGGAGGCACCAGAGGTCAGTGCCTATTGCTTGTTTTCACCAGGCCTTTGAGGACCACCGTAAAAAAGCAGAGAGGTCCAGTATACGTTACCTGCCCCTTTAGCATCTTTTGTGCCCATATGTGACCTGGATACCTTTAGCAACTTGCATGGTGAAACTCTGTGCTGGATACAGGAGTAGGAAATCAAGCTTCATCATTGCCAAAGACAACAGCTACAGTTGAAAAAACTACCAAAACTGTATCACAGTGGTGATTTCTCCTGGAAACAATTTGTTATCCCTGATTTCAGGACAGAGAAATGCTGCATAAATATCTCACTTGTGATTTTTCAATTCCCCTTCAAATTTCCCTGTGAATGTGTGGCTTGCGGTGAGTTGGAGTCTGCCAGAGATGTGCTTGTTCTCATGAACTCCAACCCCCTGCTCCCCTCCAGCCCCCAGCCCAAAGTCCTGGGTCTGGCAGAGCAAGTCTCACAGTGAAGAAATACTTAAAACGTGTTTTAACCAGTACTTTGATTTATCCAGGCTGTCACCACGCTTTTGCACGCCCATGAATTATCTCAGGAGCTTTGGACTCAGATTGCAGTCCCAGTTTCAGTCTGGTCCTGCAGGTCTGGAGCTGCCTCTCTTTGGCTCTCCTGATCCCTTTGGTAGGGCAGCACAGGGCCTTCAGAGGGGAGATACACAGGTAACGTGCCTGGACCGATGTTGTGCACGTGGCCCTGGATGGGGAAAAATGCTGCTGGCATCCCCCACCCCTACCCAGTGCTAACACACACAGGCCTCTGATGCTTCCTTGCAGAGCATCATCCGTAACTTGTTCAGTCACCCTTCCCTTACCACCATCAGGAAGGCTTTCGTCTGCACATCGAGGGTGGAAGCATCCCAGAAAGCTTCGAGTCCCAGGGGTCAGTAACACCAGAGACTGCCTGCTAACTGCAAAGCACCGCGGAGTCCCTGCAGCACAGGGACTTACACAGCAGCTACCCGCCTCCCCTAACGAAAGGAAAGAAGAAACAGTCTTTGGGCTTAACCTATGAGATTAAAAAAAATAAATAATGAATCTTACTGGAGCTGTGCTTGAGCAAAGACGGCAAGTTTCCCCCTTTACAGATTACTCCACTTCCACACTTTCTACTCAGCATGGAGCAGAGCTCTAATTTTTACCAGTAACATGCACATACTCCAGAGGCATATTTGAAGCGCAAAACCCACATTCCCCACTCAGACATCCAGCAAACGGTTAATAAAAACCATTCTAGAGCTTATGTGAAATAAAAGTAAAAAGTCTGACCTGTTTCCCATGGCTACAAAATTGCCCTGGGGAAGACGAAGATGCGATTCCTTTCAAATATAGCTATTTTCTGTTCAGGGAACCTACGCATCAGTCCTTCCTACCACACATCTCCAGAGAAAGCAACAGCCATCCCACACACTCCTCTGCTGCGGATTGCTCAGCACTTTGTCCCACGGTAACGTGTAGGAGAAACTCAACCCTCCTGTTACATGCTTGGGGCTCAAAAGATTAATTCTGTGCGTTAGATGTCTAAAGCACATCAGAAATTGGAACTCACTCCTAACAGCCTATCACCATGCAGGCAATTATGGGTGCAAGCAAAACAGCCCTTTTGAGGGAGGAAAGCAATCCTATTATAATCAGAGTTCTTACAGACAGTTTTATATTTTCATGTTTAATAAAGCTTTTTTTTTTTTCCCCTCTCTCCATATAAAGCTTTCCATCAAAATCTTTCCAAGCGTTTTATAAAGGCAGGTAAGTGTTACATCATCATCACTCCCATTTTACAAGCAGGAAACTGAGGCCCCAAAAAAGCCATTTGAGCAGCGTGAAACAGCAAATCCCAGCCCAAAACAGAAATGGAATCAAAATCCCCTGGCAAAAATCCTTCTCCAACTACCTCTATTTAGTTGCTATGCAGCTTTTTTTTTTTTTTGTAAAAATAACCCAACCAGTCAAACAAGAGAGAATGCCAAGGCAACTGCAAGCTTTGACATACTTACTTCCATACTGCTGGCATTAGTACAAAAATAAAGATTTTTATTAACTGGTTTACAAAAATAAAGTCTATTGAGTCATACAGGATCTCATTGGGGCGGGGCGGGAAGTTATTTGACTTTGGAAGATAAAGCCTGTTTGAAACGTCTCTTTAGATCTTGCATGTTGGGAGATTTGGGCCGAGGGATGATGGATGACCGCCTCCTGTCCGTGCTGCCGGCGTGCTGTAGTTTGCTGACCTCCTTGCAAAGATACTGGAAGACATCGCAGACGCCCTGGGAGTCGTCGCTCGTGGAGATTTCCAAGAACAGGCTGCCCAGTTCGTTTGCCAGCTGTAGTCCCTCTTTCGCCTGTACTTGCCGGGCGTGGAGGAGGTCTGCTTTGTTCCCCACGATAATGATGGGAGTCCTGGCATCCGGGTGGACCTTGCGGATGTGCTGGTAGAGAGGTCGGACGGACTGGTAGGTGCTGTAGTCTGTGATGGAGTAGACCAGGAGGAAGCCCTCTGCCCACTTCACGCACCGGGAGAGGGAGTCCAGCACCTGCACACAGTCTTCCTGCACCTGCGGTACCAGGGGGAGCACAAATTTGGCATCGGGTCACAAAAGCATAAAGCCTATATCATTGCATATATGATAAAGCCCGTATCATGGATATAGCCCGTATCGTATATATCACAGATCAACCATTTAACAGGTCTAAGAGGAAGCCTAAGCTCTGCCTTAGGAGACTAAGCCTGGCCTCGTAGGAAGCTGGGGCTCCGAAGCTGAGCCTTCAGGTGGCCGAGAGGAACCGATCGACTGGAAGCATCTCCCTACCTGGATGCACCCCGGCGTGTCCTGGATCTGCACGGCGACGTGGTCCCCCTCCAGATGGACCAGCCTGGAGTAGAGGTTGCCTGCGGAGCGGAGACCCGTCAGCCACAAGCCGCCGGGGGAGGGGGGGGGTCCCCCCCACCACCCCTCACCATCCCCCCCGCCTCACCTGTGTTGGGCTCGTAGTCCCCGATGAACCGCTTCGTCAGGAACCGCACGATTATGGCTGAAACACAGAGAGCGGCCGCGTTAGGCGGGACGGACGGACGGAGAGGGGAAGAGTGGGGACGGACAGCCCCGCAACTCACCGCTCTTGCCGACCCCGCGGGCGCCCAGCACGGCCAGGCGGACCTGGGCGCCGGGGGGTCCCGGGGGGCACTCGGCGATGGGCGCCAGCAGGAAGGGCTGGGACATGCTCGGCAGGCGCATGGGAGGGGGGGGCCCGGCGGCCGGACGGCTCGGCTCGGCTCGGCTCGGCTCCGCTCGGCTCGGCTCGGCTCGGCTCGGCTCGGCACGGCTCGGCTCGGCTCCGCTCGACTCGACTCGTCTCGTCTCGCAGCCCCCAGCCAGGGCGGCCGCCGGCGGCTTTTAAAGGCTCCGCCGGCAGCGCCGTGGGCGGGGCCGCTCCATTGGCCGTACCGCCCCCCTCTCTGTACCGCCCTCCTCTCTGTACCGCCCCCCACCCCCACCCACCCC
>JAOXJM010000001.1:188129243-188172665 GCA_026413425.1 Tringa solitaria
GTTTTTTTTTTTTTTTTCCCTGTAGGTAAATCAAAATAAATCAACAAGTGTTTGGTGATAAAAACATCTGACTGAGCTAACTGGACAGTATACAAATGCAAGTATCAGGATTGAAATATAATGTGAAAAGCATTACTGTATCTCAATACAAATGATGTAAAACACAGCTGGTTCTTGAGCAACAGGTCTTTGCCCCAGGTGTCTGTTGTGGCCAGACTTATAGTTGTGACTGTGTTTTAGATGCCTGTCATGTATGAGCTGCCACCCATGACTGTAGTTAACTCATTTCAGAATTTTCAGAGACAAGTCATTTATCCTAACTATAAAAACTTTACTTCTTTTCCGCAACTAGTTAAATTCACTGTGTGTGTAGTTGCAACACTAATATTTTACTGCTTTTGATTTTTGTAGGGCGCCAATGCCTCAGCTTTGGAGAAAGAGATTGGTCCGGAACAATTTCCAGTCAATGAGCACTATTTTGGTTTGGTTAATGTAAGTTTCAGTCTATAACTTCATTGCTTTGAAATGCTGTGAGTAGATTTGTTAATTTGCAAGACTGCAACTGACTGCATAATTAAAATGCTGAAAGATATAGTCACTCAATATACATGCTTTTTGAAATGTGTTTCGATATTCAGTGTATTTGTTGAAATATGCTACTGAAATAATTCCTGAAATCAGACCATGTTTTTAATACGTTATTTCATTTTACTAATTGTAGGCTATTTTTAAATCACATTCTTACTATGAAAATGTGTAAGTCTAAAAAAAGCTGTTTATGTAGCTTGTAGTTCATAATAAGTAAATAAATACAGTAAAAGAAAAAAATCTGTGAAAGACTGTTGATGATATGAAGTCTTCACCTCTGATATTTGTATTAAGATTTAAAAAAAAATACTCAGCCCAAAGGTGAAAGCAATGCTGGAAAAAACATCCTGAATTGTTCTATTCAATCATTAGTTTTAAGGAATAATTTAAATTTAATTTCTGGTATTACCCATGAAAAGTATATCTTGTTAGGAATTGCATTATTCTGTCTGAAATGAAATATTAAATGATTTTCTTTACTTGGGCTTCAGAAAATACGTATCTAAACGAAGCTGATTTAATAAGACCTATCATCTTGCTTTTCTTAATGAAACTGATTACTTCTAATGTTGTCCTGCTACTATAACATATGTCTCTGCCTCTAGGTTCATAGTACTGACATGGTTCGGGAGTCTGCATTCCCAGTATGCACTCTCCAGTCAGTAAATACTCTTGCTGATAAGCTAATTTACATGCATCTCAAATGCTATTGGTAATTCTTTCCTTTCTCATGAAAGTTGAAATACCTTCAAAATTACATGTTGTTTCTTTGAAAAGAGGAAATACAGTAGTTTAAGTGTTAATACTTGTTAGTTCTCTAGCAGAGCTTAGCCTTTCCGTCAAAGCTGTTGCTATATTTTCTCAAATTTGTTACTCTGTTGATGGATAACCTTTTTTCCTCATTTCTTGTCCAAGTCCAGAGAGGATTTGTCTCTCTGCTCATATCTAAAAATAGATTGAATATTGTTGCAGTATTTGTTTTCTATATACAAAATCTGTTAACTTGTACCTAAAATACTGGTTGATATAATTGCTGCCTCACTGTCCTTTTTTAGATTTAAATGTATCTTCCGTTTTTGGCATTTAAATGCTTCTAGAGAGAGGAAGAGAAACTCAAAAGAAATACTTGAAAACTTGCAACATCTTCACAGTAGTCTCAAACACTCATATCTAAGTGTCTGATGAGCCCACCCACCTTTTCTCTCAAGAGGCTGGTATTTCTAAAAGCTTGTACTATAGACTATGGCAATGTGCAAAAAGCTTATGTTGTCTTGGCCTTGTCTTTCAGTAACGCTTTAGTATTTTTTTTGAACAGTGGCTTAGCTTAAGTCTTTATCTTCCTCCTGGGTATTGTAATACAAACTCTCATTAAAATGACCCAAATATTCGTACAATAAACAAACTAATGCAGATCAACCTGTAGATCACACATTAGAGAGAAATTCCAATTATCTAAATTAACGATTAATTTCAAATGTTAAACTGAGGGTAAGTATATCATACTAATATATTTCCACTTTGACTTTTTTAAGTCATATATGAGGCTTCTTGCTCAGATGAGCCCAAAACACAAGGAAAATAAAGTTTAGAAAAAAAATAATTCAGTATGAAGTGGCCCAAGCTTTTGGAATATCCAGAATAGTACTCTGGCTCACCTCTCCTACTTGCTGTGTATTTGGAGAAAGAAATGTTGACTATAAAATCTGTTCTGTCAATAATTATACTTGTCCAGGAGTGGGTTATTATTTTCCACTAATGTTTTTCTTTGTTGACATCTAATAGGACCAAATATGTATATTATGAGAATATTAATAAGCTCAGGTCATCAAAACCTGTATTTACATTTTTTATAATATCTGTTCTATTTTATGTACTTTATTAAATTGAAAAGACCAGTCTTTTAGTCTGTACAGTGTCTTTGTTATAACTGTAGTTGTATACATGATGTATAACATTAAGACTTAACAGTAAAATTGTATTGTACACCTAAAAGTTTTACGTCTTTTATACTCTTAAGAAAAGTTTCAATTAAAGACAATCTTCCTAATATATAACAAATGTCAACAAATTCTGGCTTTCTGTAGTCCAGAGGGAGTAGGAAATTTGAGGGTAGATCTGTCTTTAAGTCATTGTCTTCAACCATACACATCAGAGGGAGTCAGCTCTCTTAACTCTCTGTGTAGTACAGGAATGTTCCTTTTTTAGCTTAAAGCGATAAAGGTTTATGAACCAAACTTATTTGAATTGTAACAAGTAGCAAAATGGAATTTTATTACACCTATGGCACACTGGTGCTGTGTTTTCCAGGTACAGTGGCTGGCTAAGGAAATTCAGTTGTATTGTTGCTTGGATGAGTTTCAGATCTGTTTTACAGACTGTATTTAATAACACAGTCTGGATATGCCATGAACGTGTAATAATCTTGCAGAATTTAAATCTGTCAGGAGAAAAGTAGTGACCTCTTCACTAGCAAACTACGGCTAATAGCCATTCAGAAAGAAGGACAGAGATAATTAAAAGAAATATTAGATAATTAAATAATAAACTGAGACTTCTATTAGATTGAGAAGTGATAGAAATCACAATTTATGCCTTCATTGATTTCTGTAATTGTTTTACAGCAATTACAAGAAGTGAAGCTCTTAAAGGGTCATCAACATTTACTGCTAATTTTTTCTAATTTGTTTATTGATTTTGTTTGTTCTAATCATGTCCAGAGTAATGGGAAAAATTGAGATAATGTGGAAATCAATAGCTCTCTTCTAGCTCTGTGATAGCTAGCCGTTTCAGATGTCTGGAATGCAGGACAGAATTTTAGATAAAGATGACAATTCTGAAAGAGAGATCTGTCAATTGTAAATGTAGTGTTTATCCAGAGGTAGTGTAAAAGAAGAGAAAGCAGAAACGCTATCTCACCTCCTCTCCAGCTTTGTGGTGGAATCTAGGGATTATTCAGAGGATGTACTGAAAGAAGAGTTTGAGAGGTGAAAGAAGAGTTTGAGAGGTAGAAGAAGAATTAAGAAAGGGCAATTATGGGAACCATATGGAGGACCAGATGTTTGATGGGATGTTTGATTCTGTCAGTGAAAGCTCTAAATGGAAAACTCAGTTTTCTCTTGAAAGGACAATTCCATTCACTAGGTCAACAGGAAATATTTAAGATATGGGGTAAGATGAAAATGTTGTTAGTATGATGTCTCATGCACATGGACAATCAAGACCATCCAAGTCTGCCTGTCATTCTTCCTTCCCTCTACAGTGCAGTAATGCAAACTATTCAAATCAATGTGCTTCACAAATTAAATAAATTATTTTATCCAATAAAAATGAAACAATGAACATTTTTAATCTCATAAGAGCTACCCTCATAGATCTTCAGCAGTTTACCAGTCTTCTGGAGCAGAAAGTTTGGTTATTCAGTCTCTTGTAATGGATGTGTGTTTTGGAGAAATCATATTTAATGGTGTGGCCCATTGCAACAAATAAAAGTTGTCAGAGGTGCCAGTGCATCATAACTGGGAGGAGCCCTAATTCTGCACAAAGACAGTGTTTTAAGCAGTTCTAAGTTCTTTTAGACTTCTTGTTAATTTTTGTAGGTCTATGGGGTTCAACAACAAAGTTTCTTCCCAGTTGTATGTTGCATCACAAGAGTAAACGATAAGGTTATAAGCCTTGGTGAGTGTGTGGTGGTTTTGTTGCAACTTTCCTGATTGTCCCTTTTTTTTTTTTTATTTCTACACAGGCTTGGGTGTTGTTTGGGAATTTAAAAAAAAAAAAAAAAGAGGTGTGTGCAGTATTCTTGTGAAGGGAAATAATCTGCTTTCTCAGAATTTAGAATAGAACAACAATATGAACTGAAAAAAAGAGAAAATTTGGTTTTTTACTTTTCTTAAACATCCACATCTTAAGGTGGTTTACACAGAAACAAGGAGGCAAGTAATAAACCAGTTGAAAACATGGGTTAAAATAACTCTGCTGTATGGTGTCTGTTACATTCCCCTGAATGAGATAGAGGAGTTTCACTGTCCCCTACAGGCTGACAGTTTAAGATACAAAATTACAATGATGACCTTTATTAGAGTTTTCTCCTATTATTTTGAGGGAGACTTGACAAGCGTTTCATTATACAGTGCAGCCCTTGTACATCTTGTTACAAGTGTTGTGCTTCTGAGGCAGTGCTGAGTGTAAAGTGAAGGGAGAAGGAAGGTGCCCGTTGGCAGGGTTAGCAGGAGAGCTGAGTATTGAAGGAGCAGAAAAATAGGTGTTCAGTAGGTGGTGGGAGGATGGGAAGACTGGAGCAAGGTCTTGGGTGTTTTCTAAATGAGGGGCATGCTTTTGTGTTGGAGGCAAAGATGGGAAGTAAATTAATAATGGCGGTAAGACCAGCATTTTTTCGTGTAACAAATTCCTTATGTATTTAGTCTGGAAACCTCCCCACCTTTCCCCACTTGTTGTTTAGTACAGGTAACATAATTTTTTGATGATCGGAAGCTTTTCTTTTGAAAAGATTTTAGGTTTTGAAGCAATACAGAATGATACTTTAGATGTAAAACAAATGCAAACTAATTAAATTTTCTTTTGGGAGTTAGTTTTCAAACAATCTTCTCTCGCCTACTGTCTTTCTGAATTCAGTTGAAGAAAACCTTTAATGAAGTTAATCTGCTTGCTTTTATTTCCTACCCACAGGCATGTAGGTTAACATACATTCATATTAAATTAATCTGAATTTTGTTTGGTGTTCTGAGTTCTCTGTTACTTTATATTTTGGTTGTCTCTCACTGCACGTTTGCCATTCTAGCTCATTTATCATCAGACTATTTAAAATTGGAATGTTATGAAATTTCTAATTTGCTGCCTTTTCATCTTCTGACACGCACTGTAGAAATTTTAGCACTTATTCCATTTGATTTAATTTTTAGAGCTTTCTTAACATTTTAATGCAGTTCTCTTTTTATGGCTATTTTTAATTATAAACTCATAAATAGTTATCTTAAAATATTAAATGTTTTGACATAAACTACTGTGTGATTTCATGTGCTTCCTTTAAGGAAAAAAGCCTTGGTTTTCCTCTTAAGTTCATTAACCTGCTTGAGTCCAGATTTGGACAGCAAAGAAGCTAATATAAGAATTTTCCCTAGCTTAAGGAAAAAAATATGATGGCCATTAATTTCCTCACTTATTAATATGGAGATCTTAAGAGTAATTAGTGTTTTTTTTAAAATACACTTCTCACTTATTCTTTGATTGTGTCTTGGGTCTTTAATGAAATAATGAAGAAGTAGTATCTAATTTAAAACAAAGGAAAGCAATTTACTTTCCAGTTTTGTGATTACATTGCATGGTGCTCTTGTTTGTCGTTGTCTTAATCAGGAGAGAGCATAAATCAGTTATTTCCCTGTTATTCCTAAAATATGTAATGTAATGTAAAAGCTTTTCGTTCTTTTTCTCTATTGAAAGAACCCGCTCTTAAAATAGCATTAAATGCACTGGTTTTGCTATATAACAGTGTCCCTATCACAATATAGCTTTCGAATTTGCTACCCATATATGCTACTATCTTTATATAAAACGTAAATATGAACGTTATTTTCACATTTTACAGAATGTGTGGTAGGTGTGTGCTTCAATTTGCCGGTTGAATGACTGCGGTTGAAAGGTTGGATTGCTTGCTGAGGGCCGTATAAAGACTTTTCTCACACTTTCAGTGTTGGATAATAGGTTTTACTGGAGGAGGGCAGCATAAAATGAGAGTTGCTCTATCCACTGACAGCTCATGATGCCTTGGCAGAGGTGATGGGGAGGTTTGCAGCGTTGGGGTGAGCTGGAGACAGTGTCAATGATCACAAGACTCAAGTGCCTGAGAGCTGGAAGGAGTCTAGGGAAGAGGGACATCTGGAGTGTCGTGGTACAAAGGGGGTTATGGATGCTTTTCTGGCTGCCCCCTTTCAGTTCAGTGGCTTGACTCCTTCAAAATGCACGTGTCCAAATTGTGCATTATTTTCTTTTTAGTCTGGATTTGAAACTACCAGCTGTGCCACAGCTTTGAATCCTAAATAAGCCGTGTTGTATTGTTTTAAGAAAACTCCCGAGTGCCGGTCCTGTCACACTAAAATGAGAAGTGAAATTGTAGGAACAGGTTAAAGCGGTTATTTCTGACTTTGATCACAACTAATAAGATTTGGAGAATCCAATTTCTGAAGTGTCTGAGAAGCTCTCAATTGACAGCTGAATTTCTTCACAGTACAAGGTCATGCTGTGCCTATTCTTTGCTGTTGTGTCTGACTTGTGGTAGACAGATAGATATTTTTACGTGGGCATATTTTGGGAGCTGTGAAATTGGTGGTGTTTGTTGAACATTGACCCAAGTAAATGCAAAATATGACTAATAAATTAAATTTAAAAGTGAGACAAAGTCATGTAGTGTTGTTCAAATTTGCCTAGGCTTTTCTTGCATTTACTTACAGTGTACTTGTTAATCTTTGTAAAACAGAAGTATGGTTTACAAATGACTGGTGGGAAATTTGCACCTGCTTATGCATTCTCTTATACTTTGGATTTAGATTTACCTCTCTATAGTAATACAATGGAAGCTAATAAATCTCTCTCTTATTTTATAGTTTGGGAATACATGCTACTGCAATTCAGTTCTTCAGGCACTTTATTTTTGTCGACCATTTCGAGACAAAGTCTTAGCATACAAGAGTCAACCAAGAAAAAAGGAGAATCTCCTTACATGCTTAGCTGATCTCTTTCACAGTATAGCCACCCAGAAGAAAAAAGTTGGAGTAATACCTCCCAAGAAATTTATAACAAGATTACGAAAAGAAAATGGTAACTTTTTTTTTTCTTTTTCTTGTGTAATAATTGTAGGGATTATGATTTAATTCTAAAGATGACATAGTGGAATACCTAAATATGGAAAGTGTTCTTGGTCCTGCAGTATAAAGAAGAGGTGACCCTAGAATAAGAGTGTAACCTTTGAGCCATTTTGAGAGAGAATCCTTGCTTCTCTCTTCATGTAGAACTGAGCATATTGTCAGTGGCTGCTTATGAAATTGCTTGCTAATTTTGCCTCTCTATGAGTTGTATTTTCATAATCAAAATTCACTCTAAAACTTTTTTTAAAAAAAAAAAAACATTCCTCTGAATGCAGAAATCAGTCTCCCAAACTGAGTGTGTGGAAAGGGCATTAAGACTTCCCTGCAAGAATCTAGCTTAAAATTTTTAAATTCCTTTAGAATTTATGCAATACCTAGCTTGACCTACTTTTTAAAGGAGTAATGAATTTTAAAATCTCTAAGTAGTTTTGGCTAATAATTTGATGTTAAAATATAAATGAAATATAAATGAAACCTTGTAATAATAATAAACTTCATGAGGTACCACATTTAACACTGCTGCAACAGACATATTCACACTGTTGTAATCTCTCCAAGACTATATGTACAGACTAAAAAGGTATTCAAATGTTATGATGACCATCTCCGTAATAAAAACAAGAACTAAAGTATTATAATACATTCCTAATTTGAAGTGACCCCTCCAGCAATGCACACCATGAGTTGTAATAATATTGTTAAAAAAAAGCTCTTGGGTAAAATAAAATCTCTTACTTTTGCAGAATAGAAAACTGTCATTCAGTAAGCATACTTGAGACTGTATGCTTCTGTGTTGATGCGTTTATGGAAATAGTTCATTTATGTCAATGACTGTTGACTAACTATGATGAATGTGGAGAATGGTTCAAATGGAAAGCAAAAAGTAAACCACAGGAGTCATTAAGTTCTTTTTAGAAGGTGTTCTTTTTAATGCTTAATTATGTCATAACACTAATATTCTAAGCAGGAGAAGGCAATTGGAAAATCTTCATTAGAGAAATCAGATGTGAAAGTTCAGCTTTTGTTGGCTTTTGGGATCTCTTAATGGTGATACTCTCACCTTTTCTACAAATAAATGGCTAAATTGTCAGGCATCGAAATTGTCAGGACATCATATATGCTATTAAGTGCTTATCGTAAAGGTGTATAATTTTGAGCTTTAAAGAAGAGTTAGTTAAAGAATCAGATAGATAAGCAACACGGAGCTAGATGCTGTTCCAGTCAGTGTCCAGCTATACCAGGGTGATGACTGAGAACATAATCTTAATGTATTCCAGACTACAATGCTGCTATTCCATCTTTATTTTCAAAGTCTGAATAGAACATACATATATTAATGACCTTAAAGCTTAACTGGCTGGGAAGCAGCTGTTGGCTTGAAGTCAGCTGAAGGTATACTGTTATGTTTGCTTAAATTTCTTCTAATCATAAAATGAAAAATGTGTAGCTTTCATTCTGTTGTACTTAATGCTAATTTATTGACTGGGCACATAGCCCTGAGAGGTCCATGATGTAACACTGTGAAGACTCTCTGAAGTGTTTTACTTCAAGAGACTTGTAGCTCTTGTTCTACTTTCATTTACTTGATTAAATAAAGACCTTACGGTTGGCTAGATTCAGAATTGAACTTACTTCTCAAAAATAGTGTAGTAGTTCATTAAATAAACTACTTGGTTGATACTCTTGGTGGACCTATTGTACTACTTAACCTCTCCAAATGATCTAGATTAGCATCAGATTCTTCCTACTTTGGTAATAACTCAGGATTATTTTCTTTTCCTATTTGGAGTTTACTTCTGGATGCCATCAAATGAATGATAGTACAGCTTCCATGTAATCCATGTATGCACTCCAAAACTTAAGCTCCAATGAGTATCTTTTTCATTCATCTTTCCAGTTTTGGGAACCATCCCTCCCCTGAAGGCCAGTCTCTTAGTATATCCTTGGACTACAAGCAAATTGCAAGTTATAATTAAAATGACTGCATATTAAAACACTTGTATGTTATTAGCCAGTGATATAGAATGCTTTTTAAATTGGCATGTAAATGTCCTGGTCAGAGAGAGAAGAGTATATTTAGTCAGATATTAGTATATCTGACTCAATGCCTTTATGTTTTTCTTAGTCCCATTCCTGATGTGAGGATTTGTGACAGCAGAGGATTTCTCAGGTTGATATCCCAGGGGACTACAATAAACAAAGTTTTCAGGGTAGTATCAATTTGATTAGAAACCGGAGAGTAGACATGTAAGAAAAAGAATTCAATTTTATGCTTTGATCTGTATCATTGCTGTGCATCACAAGTATGTGCCAGTGAAACTATTCTTCTACTGAATTAATCCTAAAACTATTATGTTGACAAACAGAGGACATGAGAGCATAGTGAATCCATTATTAGCTAGCCAACAAGTACACACTAATAAAGGTGCCACATATAGCGATCACCTGAAACAATATTTCGGATCTTGAAAGACAAATCTATTACTTGAACTCCTAAATTGAAACCTGTTTGCTCCTGCTGTGGCTAGAACTTTAGGCTAATTTGACATGGCTTCTAAATACTACCTTACTTAAAGAACTTTGAGAAAGAAGATAATTTTTTCAATATCTTAGTATCTTTAAGTTTTTTATCTTAATCATATTTTCATTCTAGTATTGATGACACGGTGCTTATGACAGAACAGCAGAGGACTTAAAACCCTAAAAGAGAAAATAAATAAAGCAATGTTTTGAGCATTTATTGTTCATGTTCTTTTTTGACAGAACATACAGATGATGAAATATTTCCTGTCGTAAGTTCTCAGTTCATTTCTGGAAAATATCAACATCTAATGCTATTTGAGATGCCCTCTGTTATCCAAGACATTGACGTAAGCTTGGCAGAGATAGCATAGCCCCTGTAGGAGATCATCGTGACCTATCATCTGGAGACTGGTCGGGATAAGCTATAACATTTCAGGCGGCACTATACATACACCTGTGTTTAGGTAGTTAAATCATGCCCTAGTTTTTCTGCAGAATGGTTCACTCTTTTGTTAATTCTAATCAGCTGAGAGATTTCTGTGAATGTAAGGTGACTTGTCCCCCCTGTTTCCACCCCCTGTATTTTTGGCATTGTTTACAAAGTACGCATTTTGGGTTTGTGTTGTATTGTCATGAATGATTCAAGATGTGAAATAAAGACTGGTTTTGAAATTCAACTTCTTTTAAAATCTTTTTTGTAGTGTAGCACTAACCAGTTAATTAAAACAAATCTTCTGTTGTTTTATCTTGTAGAGCTTTTTGATAACTACATGCAGCAGGATGCACATGAGTTCTTAAACTATCTATTAAATACAATTGCGGATATCTTGCAAGAGGAAAGAAAACAAGAGAAACAAAATGGTCGCCTACCTAATGGCAACATTGACAATGAGAATAACAGCCCGCCAGACCCAACCTGGGTTCATGAAATCTTTCAGGGAACGTTAACTAATGAAACCAGATGTCTTACATGTGAAACTGTAAGTTGTATATATGTCATAAAATGAATTCTTCTATGTTTCAGAACTTCATGTTTCATGACTAATTTATCTCGACAGACTAACATACTAGATGAGTTTGTTTATTTAGAAATCTTACATTCATCTAAACATTTGGATTTTTTCTTTGTTAATGAGAAGATTTCAGCTGCTGATGCATGAATTGTAGGAAAAGACTTTTGGTCAATATTATGAAAATGCTCAATTGAATTTTTGTCAGTGTGATCATAATCAACTTCAAAATTTAGATTAGAAAATTTTAAATGGATATATTCCTAAGAGCAAGGAAGCCTGCCACTTGGGAATGTGGAGTTCTCAAATTTTATCTCTTAATAACTTAATGTCATGCTTCGTGATACATTCCATAAATAAGTATTCTGAACCAGTTTCCACCTATTTCTAGTTTTTTTAATTTAAAGCCATTGAAATCAAGATACTATGCTTGGCTTTTGGCACTGAGACAGT
Source organism: Tringa solitaria (assembly GCA_026413425.1). Classification (NCBI taxonomy): domain Eukaryota; kingdom Metazoa; phylum Chordata; class Aves; order Charadriiformes; family Scolopacidae; genus Tringa; species Tringa solitaria. The sequence goes on from JAOXJM010000001.1 coordinate 188,140,696, forward strand.
AGACTGAGATTCTCAAAGAACATAACTTAATGTGCCGGAAAAGTAATCTTTTCTTAAATGTTTGTCCACAGAAATTCTTCTAATACTAGTCCCTGAGAAATAAATCCCTTCTTTGACTAAGCTGTACTAAAATTTTCTTTGAGACTAGTTTTGCAATAAGAGAAAGCATATATTTCAGAGATACTCATAATTGAATTTTACCTGCTTGAGAAAAAGAAAAAGCAACACAACTTGAAAATTGCAGTAATTCTGTCATGATTTATGCCTTAGATAGTGTAAAAAGCTAAATGACTATATTTTGCTATGACTCTTCATACCTATTTTCCTTAATTAGGTAATGCACACATTTCAGCATGACATTGGAAAGGAGGAATTAATCAGATTAAATCTATATATTTCACATGTAATTTTCTCCATCTTCTAGAGAAATACCCACCTCTCTTATTTCAAAGAAAATAGCTTCTTAATGTTGTATGTAATATAATTGCAGACTTCAATAGATCTTGTTATTTTGAGTAATTTAGATGCTGATTTCTAGCTACTATTCTTTTTTTTCTGGTAGATTTCCCCTCCCAAATAACTGTTTCATGGCAACTGTGAATTGCTTCTCTTCTAGTTCTTGAACTTCCTTTTTTTTCTTCTTGAAATATGAGTTTAGCTTAGTCTCTTAACAAGACTGACCTCATTACCTTTCTTCACTATGGCATAGTGAATTACCACTGTCACAATTTTGATCTGGGTACAATCCTTAATACAATTTTAAAATGCTGATATGCTTGTTGCCAGCATTATTAGTTATCAGGCCTATCAGAGTTTTGTGAGGTTTACTAATATTGCTCAGTTCTATTTTTCTCTTATCTGTTGCTGAATAGGATACACCGTGCCTGTCTGCCACCATGCCTCCTTGTGCAGTTGAATTTTAAATTCAGTGTTATAATATACTTGATTCAGTATATTAGGGCCTTTCTTTTCCAAGCCCTATCCATTTCTATCTGTTCCATACATCAGCTTGTGTCTAATTAAAGCACAGGGACCTGAAAATGGGTACTTAGAAAGATATTTAAATGCATCAAATAAGCAATACTACTGTGAATAGTGTCTTACTTTCAAATACAGTGAGCACCTATGATTTTTTTCATGTTCGTTGGAAGCTGTTGTCATTCAGAGTCTTTCTGTGTTTAGAAAGCAAAAGCTTTTTTTTCAGTGAGCTGATTCACATTTATAGTGAAATTCCAAATGGAAAGAAATAGAGATTCCACGAATGTTAGCCTTCTGAGTTTTCTGTTCTTTGTGGCGTTGGTCGTCAGAGTACAGCTGAGATGTTTGAGTGCTGATTACATCCTTGATGTGTGTACAACATGGCAGCACTTTAAGGCAGAAAACTGGAACACACAAATTCTTCACTGTTATTTAGATGCTCATATTAGGAGTACTCAGATGGCTTTCTGAACACATCAGGGCTTGATTCTGCAAGTGATGAGATTTCTGACCATGTGTGCCTTTTTTTCATTCTATAGATGATTGAAATATATAGCATTGGTAACTTTAATCTAAGGAACCTAGGATGTTTACTTGAAAGAGAACCTCTACAGAAAGGGGAGTGGGGGCTGGAGGGGAGGGGGTGGTTTGAGTGGAAGGTGACTTCTTTTTAATCTTTCTTCTTTTTTTTTTTAATTAAAACTGTATGACTTAATGTTGGGGAAAAAAAAGTACTGTTCAAATCCTAATGTTCAAAAAATCTTAAAAATTAAGAATAACAATTTCTAAATTATCAACATAGATGGAAAAAATCCACTTGGCTATTCTTTTAATAAAGTGTTTAATGGTTCCTCATGATCCTAAGTGCATAATGAGCTTGCTAACCTGAGAGAGGTTCTTTCAAGCAGTATTAGTACTATCACTAAGAAATGAAGAATTCCTTCGCGAACTTCTGGTTTCAGTACCAATTGTTTTTTAACCAAGTACAACACATCTCTTTCCTCTTCTCCATCTCCTCCCCGCCCTTAGAGCTTCTGCGTGGGATAAAGCTGCCTGTGAAATCTTTATTGTTTAATGGAGTTTTCTTTGATTAGACCAAGAGAGGAAGAATTATCTAATTGCATGTCTGAATAACACTGATCACGTGACTCCTAAATTCCAGCTGTCCTAGCTGAAGACTGCAGCAGAGTATTTTCTAGAACTGATTTTTTTTTCTGAGCTGTTCTTAATCCCTAGGCTAAGATGTTTTCCACCAGAATTCTTAGTGTTGTAAACACAAGTTTTATGATTCTGAAAGTGGTTTGCAATGGGATATTAATTCTCAAAAATAGTTGTCTTGGCCACCTGTATTTTTCTTTTTATTTTCTATGTATGCTGCCCTTAGCAACCGTGTGTTTCTCATCTTATAATAATCAGAGAACAATTTTCCAAATATATTTTTATTCTGAGTTGAAAAGGGAACATGAATCTCATGTTTTAAAGATCAACTGACCTTAGTTCTCCTGTAGCTGTTTAACTTTTCGTGCTTTCAATCAAGAAACTGCAGCCAGGCATCTTTTCTAAAAGCATTTACTTCTGTACCTAGGAGTCATAAAAGGCAGAGGACATTCTCATCCGTGGCATTGAGTATCTCTAGATACAGAGAGGAAATACTAGCAGACAAAAGTTAAGGTTGTAGATTGCCATTTCCTAAACATTTTAATAACATAGTTGATTTTTCTGGGCAGCTGTGGATTTTGTCCATTGCCATTTATCAGGATTTGTGACGGAACTTATTTTCTGATTCTAGGAATTTATTTTTTACTTTAATTGTTAGTCTTGCATTTTTGTAAGAAATGTCTATACGCTATTCTGCCTTCATCAGACCAAATTCCAAGTTCTCATTTACCAACAAATTTGCGATCTGCTGCTCATTTAAGAGTATGAATCTAGGCAGGAAGAGGCTTCAAGGTATTTGTACTCTTTATAAGGGACTCTATGATATGCAAATACATAACTTTCAGTTGGAGGGAATCAGAGGGGAAGAACAGAGGTGAGAGCAACAAATAGAAGAATACTAGTAATTGTATTCTTTTGAAAAGAGTGAGGTGTAGAAAGAACTTGGTGTTAATATTGTTGAGCTGAAATCACAGCATAATGACAACTGGTATTATACAGCCCCACAGACACATAGACACTTCCCTATTCCTGAACAAAATCAGAAACAGAGATCTAGCAAATCTCTGAAATAGAAAGGCCACTTGCAACAATATTTAAAAGGCTGTGATAAGGTCAAAGATATATTCTGTCAATAGAGAATAGTACTGAAAACCAAAGGTAAATCAGTATAACTGTTTTTAACTATAATCTATTGGTTTTTTTTTTCCTGCAGATAAGCAGCAAAGATGAAGACTTTTTAGACCTTTCAGTTGATGTGGAGCAGAATACTTCAATCACTCATTGTTTAAGGTAGACACAAAAATCTGAATTTTTGTAATTTGTCTATTACCTGTTACCTAGAAAGGTAGAAGTAAAACTAAAAGCTCACAAGCTGAGCAAATTTTATCTTATTTAGTCTTGAGTATAAAATTTTGTTTATATTGTACTTGTTTATATGTATAGTTCAGATAAGAAACTAGTATCTATAGCATTTCTTCTTTTTTTTTAATTTAGGGGTTTCAGCAATACAGAAACTCTGTGCAGTGAATACAAATATTACTGTGAAGAATGTCGCAGTAAGCAAGAAGCACATAAAAGGTACCTCAAACTCAGAGAGGGAAAAAAGTAACCCATGCATTTCATGAAAATACTCATGTATATCCTTGTGCAGTGTGTATGAGGCAGAGGGAGAACATTATTTTTCCCCTTAATTTTTCCCACTGTTCTTCCACTTAAGAATAGCTTGTTTGCATTCCTTTTGCTTGAATTCAATGAACCTACTTCAATGAATAATGAATCTATGTAAAGCATTTTGGGACTCCTTTGATCATAATTTATTTTACAAATGTGAAAAAGAATGGTCTTAAGGCCAAAACTAAGCTAAAAAGAAAAGTTAAAACAAATTACTAGTGACTAATCAAAGATTATGGGTAATCATGAAAAGTCACTGATTTCACGTGACTTTTTAAACTTGGTTTTGTCTTGATAATAAAATAGTTTTTCCAATTGCTTTAAGAATCAGTTCAATAGCACTTTTTTTCAGATTCAGTCAGAATGAGGCTTGTAACTTTTTCTCTTAATTGAGTTTCTGGTTTCTTAAAAGTGCATAGTTAGTTGTGCTAAACTTCTGCTTAAGAGTGTTCCTAAAAAACACTCTGTAGAAGCCTGAAATTCATTATGTTTAAAAACAATTCTTGTCTGCCTAGTAATTCTTCTAGTCTTGTTTACACCTTTGAAAAACCTATGATTTTGTGTACTGTGTGGTATTTATTCTCTGAGAAAGTATTTGGCTGCTTATAGATGAGTTGAAGGGATGGGAACACTGACATGCTTTACTGGTTATACCACTGATTCTGGTTATTTGGTTTACCACAGATTTAGTACATGGTTTTTGGCATATCTCATCTGCAAAGTCTGCCTTCACACATTGCCTGAGCGTACTAATTGGTGTGTTTTAGAGGGTTGTGAAGCCAGGTCTGTCCTGTTGCCTTAACTCTTGTTTCTGCGTAGGAGGTAATGTGATTCCTGACCAATACAAGCTGTGTTGACATAAACCTGTACTGTAGGCACTGCCATATTGGCAAAACACAGCTTTTTGTGTTTATATTTTGCTTTTCATGTGAGGCTTAAGTTCAGTTTCACTACAGTCATAATTTTCTTCCATCTCTATAACATGGAGTTTATCTGTGATAGTGTCAGCTAGCAAGGCGGGTATACTGACTCTCTTCACCAGTGAAAGAGCTCCTGTTATCAAATGTAGTTGCATTATGAGAAGAGGACTTTCACTTTGAAAAAAAGAAATAGAGCAGAAATTACATCTTCATCTCAGTAATATAATGTAACTCTCCCTAAAAATAGTTGCTTCTGTCATCTTTCTGCTCTTCTCCAGCTTTTTTCAATTCCTGGTTCCCTTGTGGGCCATGGAGAAGACCTGAGGCTAGCAGGGTTTCCTACAGGTTACTGTCAGTCTAGGTTTAATGAGAAAAAGGGAAGAAAGATGAGTTTTCAAGGAGTTTGTCCCCAGCCCCTATCTTTTGAAAAAGGATTCTCTTGTGCAAACATATTTCCTGACATTCTGAAAATGTGGTCTTAGTAGACATGTCTGAAGCCTGGGCTGTGTTGAGGAGACTTTTGAGCTGTCTTTTGGGGCTGAAGGCAATTTGCAAAATTCAACACAGTGCTGATCTAAGGCAATTAGCTGTGCCAAGAAGCAGAACACTCCAGCTTCATTGCCCTGTTAGTATGGGCAAATTTATTGCCCAGAGAGTGGACGTTTGTGTTTGCTGCCAGGTCAGCTGTAGCTGAGGATTAGCAGGCACTGATGCGAGATTTCAATACCTCAAACTAGGAAAAGGGGCCAGTGAGCCATCAGTAAAACTAGATTATCACTTTCTGTCTCTGACTGCCATAAAATAATGCTGCAACATTTGTACAAAATTATTGTGCTAGAGCACAGCATTATCTTGTTTGGGTAGCATGAGGTGAGGTGAATAACAGTGGCCTATTCATATCCCTTGGCAATGTTAAATGAATGGCTTGATACAAAAACTTGGAGTAATACATACGTAACAAAGTAGTGTAATGAAGCCTATTCTAAAAAGCTTGTTTGACTTGGCTGGTTTACTGAGAAATTCAACTGGAACAGGATCTCTGGAACAACTTTGTTGCAACACCTCCACTGTATACCAACTGGGATGTAGATTTGGGTTTTGGTAACAGAAAAGCTATGGGGAGGTATGTTTAAAAATTGAATTCTGTGTTGTGCAGTCATTATGTCTGAATTGTTGTGTGGGTTCATCATGGTTATATATTGTAGCTTATTTTTTTAAATACATTTGCAAGTCTCAGCTGATAAAGTCCACCTTCAGTTTAGCAACACATGTTCAATATTTGTTAAACAGCTGATTATTTGAGCATCTTTTAATACTTGCATAAAATTTTAAAGACTTCAGTAAGACAGTTTTCCTGTTTGTTGATACCAACTGAATGTTTGGGTTGGGTATTGGAAATACTGTTGATTGTTGGTTTTTTTTTTTTCCAGAATGAAAGTAAAAAAGCTGCCTATGATTTTAGCTCTCCATTTGAAGAGATTTAAGTACATGGATCAGCTCCATCGATACACAAAACTCTCTTATAGAGTAGTTTTTCCTTTAGAGCTTCGTTTATTTAACACCTCAGGAGATGCCACCAATCCTGACAGAATGTATGACCTTGTTGCTGTGGTAGTTCATTGTGGAAGGTAATAACTCTATTTTACACAAGAAATTTTTGTACAAGGTTAACTATGTTTAAAAAACAAAACACTTAATATCGCATCACTCTAATAGCATTTAAAGACCTCTTAAAAGAAAAGAAAATATGGCTTTATTCCCATGATAGTTCATTGTGAAAAGTGGTATCACTGTATTTTACGACAGACCTTTGTATGAACTTCATAATGTTTTTAGAAAACCCACAAAACATTTAATATCATATAACTAATAAAATTTAAAGTTTTTTTTTTAAAGTTTCTTAGGAAGGAAAGCATTATAGAACAGATCTCTTTATAAAGCATTTCCTTTAGGGTGTTGTGCTTGTTTTTTTTTAAAGGTTGAGCAACAGAAATACATCCATATATTATGAGCTTTGTAGATTGCTTTGTTTTGATTTGTATTTGATTTTGCTATACACGATAAATATTCTTGTGGCTTCAAGTCTTAAAATTAGGGCTGCTCTACAAACTGTTTATTGAGTAGATAAGAGCCCCAAAGTTGAAAATTATGATTTAACATCTAGAATGAGAACAATTGACACTGTGAGGTTAACTACTTACAGCTCAAAGCAGAGCTAGCTTCGATATTAGATGAGGTTGCACTGGGCTCAGTTTCATGACTAGGAATGCTGATTTCACTGCCTTTTTGGGCACTTTGTTCCAGTTTGTCAAGTGTTCTCACAGTGGCTTTTTTTTCCCTCCTATATCTGGTCAGAATTTCCCCTGTTGCAGTTTGTGACCAGTGCCTCTTGTCGTTTCAGTGTGCACTTCTGAGAAGAGCCTGGCACTGATTTCTTTGTAGCTCTTCTGTTTTGGGTAGGAAAAGACAGCAGCTGGATTCCTCATTTAGGCTTCTCCAGGCTGAATAAAGCCAGCTCCCTCAGCCTCTCTTCGTCTGTCTGGTGCTGTAGCCCTATGATAAATGTAATGGCCTGCCACTGGACTTCCTCCAGAGTATCAGTCTCTCCTTTGTACTGGAGAGGTCGTGTCTGGAATCTCATGCCCAGTTATGGATTCCAGCATGCGGAGTGGTGAGGAATGTCGCTTCACTGCTGGCTCTACTCTGACAGTACAGCCCCACATACACTCAACCCTGTCACTGAAACGATGCCCGGCTGGCTAACAGCTCAACTTGCTGATCCCCTCAGCCCACTTAGCCAGCTGTTTTGCAGCTGGTGCTCTTGGATGGAGTTAGTCTGGCACAAGACTTTGCATTCATACTTGTTATCTTCATGAGGTTCTTATCAGTCCATCCTTCCAACTTTTTGAAGTCCCTCAAAATGGCGGACCTGCCCTCTAGTTGCCAGTTATTGCCCTTTGTTCTACCCCCATTCCTCCCTACACAGACCTAGGATTAGAGCAGAGGTAAGTTGAGTAGATTTCAAGTTGGCCAGGACAATTTTAGAAAGTAAGTCTTTGTGCCATAGTCTTCTGGGACACTTCTGTTCTTGATTTTAGGGAAAATAGAACCTCTCCATTTCTGACCATTCTGTCCAATTCTGACCATTTCAGTCTCCCTCATTAAAGCTGCAGTCTTGGAAACTTACCCATTCCCAGAGCCATGGCAAGAAATGGACCCTGTTTTCATTTGGTTGTGTGATTTGGTACACAGGCATGTCCCTCACAGGTGGCAACCTTCCCTCCCTGATAGAGACATAAAAACTGTATGAGTGCTGTTATCCGGTTAAGGCAGTTCCAGAACTGCTTTAACTAGTTGTCCACTTTTGGTTATAAGGTTCAGCTATTTCAGAAAGGGTGTTACTTCCTTACATGAAATCTGATGAGAAATAGGACACTTTTAAAGTTGGGGGGTTTTTTTGTTGTTTGTTTGTTTTTTTTTTTTCCTGTTGTGGAGAAATTTCCTGTCTGCTGTGAACTGAAGAGCTGTGCATTATAACAGTTTTCATTTAATTGGGAGCCCTTCTTATGGCTGTGAGGGTTCTGGAGACTTCTAAACTGTCAGATCAATTCAGTTGTTGTTTACAGTGGACCAGATAAAAAGATTCCTGGGTGACAATGTAAATGAACAGCACTTGTACAGCTTTTTCTTAAGATCAGAAATATTTTGGAATCTGTTCTGTTCCTATGAAACATCAGAATGCTTTCTTGATTTCGCTTCTCTGTCTTTTTTTTTCTTTTAAACTTAATTTTATTTTCAATGCCTGTGCTGCTTATTCCTCAGTTGAAATTATAATCCTTTTTTAGCACAATATATTAAATGTAGAGATAAGTAAGACCTCATTATGAAGATGATATAAGTGGAGGGGAAAAAAGAAAAGAAGCATCCAAATGGAAATTATACTGGTAGCCATTTTAATTACTGTTAAGTATTGCTTTACTACAAGAAAAAAACCATTAAATGAAATACATTTGTACATACATGTGTGTTATTGTCTGTGTTCTTTTCTAATTTTATTTTACAGTGGCCCTAACAGAGGACATTATATTGCAATAGTGAAGAGTCATGATTTCTGGTTGCTTTTTGATGATGATATTGTTGAGGTAAGCTTTGTGTAACCCTGGGCTTTTTTTCTCATACCAACCAGAGTGCATGCACCCCTCTTGTGTGTATGGATACTTAAAGTCAAAGGACTGATATGCTAATGAAAAGAAGGTTCAACCCCAGTCTAAACGAGCAATAATTGTGGGTGCAAAGCTGTGCCTTACAATTTGACTGTACAATACTTTGAATTGCATTTCGGTTTTTATACTTCTTGAAAGAAGCTTCTTTGTTTATGGCCACTGTCTTTCACCTTTGTTTGATAAGCTGTTCCTGTAACCAGAGGATGTGGCAAATAAAGATCTAGATAAAGTGGTTTTACTGCAGTTCTTCTCTGAGGGCGGTTTGTTGGAGCAAGCTGTTTCTCTCTATTTTCTAAGAGTTTATGATTTAATGGAATGTATCAGTCAGGTAGTCTGTTTTACTGAGCATTCAGACAAAAGTGTATCAAAATAGGAAGCAACTTAAGATTTTTGAGATTTTGCCCTAAAATTTAAAACTTAATCCTTGAAACAGGAGCCTTTTCATTCTGGTGGTATTCCTGCTAATATTAGCCATGCTTCCAGGAACTGATTTCTTGGAACAGCAGAATTCCCTTCACTAGTTTTGAATTTGTCATCTTTCTGTTTCATCAGTTATCTTTTATTGTTTATTGAGAGAAAGAGCGAAAACTACTGGTGTCCCTTTATAGTATCATCTCAGGTTTTTTGCATGTTCTGTCATCTTCCTTTTTTCCCCTCTTGTCTAAGCTTATGCATGAACAGAAGCATGATTGTGCTCTCCAAGTCCTTTTCCTGACTTTATTTGAGTTAATTAAATCTACAAAATGAATATTTTATATTTTCATTATAATACACAAGAACTTCATAATTGAAAAGAAGAAAAATGGGCAAGACAGGTATTGGACTTACATTGTTAACTGGCAGGACCAGCCAAGGGTATTGAAGAGTTCCTATCTCCAAGCAACATTATGAACGTTTTTATACACAGGAAATGACAAACATGGAAATACACAGAGCTGTTAGAAAAGTAATAGGATTGCCTGTGTGTCTTATCAAGATACACAGTAAATTGAATTTTTGCATCTTTCCCCCAAAATCTTGGTTGTAGGAGGCTTTCTAGGCTAGCAGGATCACAAGCAAACATTCTGTCTGAAAAACATAGAAATAATTTGCCTTCATTCTCTGCCTTATTCTTCCCTGCACTTGATGGGCTTACACTGCTTAGACTTAGAAATGATAGTTTGTACTTAGGTACTTCATCTATCATCCATAGTTTTTAGAATGGAACTTAATGTCATGTATATGCAAGATATTCTTACTTTAAATTTTTGGGTTTTTACATACAGAAAATTGATGCACAAGCTATTGAAGAATTCTACGGGTTGACGTCAGACATCTCAAAGAACTCTGAGTCTGGTTACATCCTCTTCTATCAGTCTCGGGACTGAGGGGGAACTAGTGAAGAGATGCCTCACATCTTCTCTATCTTGGAGTGGAGCAAGCACTGAAAAAAAGGAAAGCAGGGAGCTCCAGGGGCAGTAGCACAGTTTGCACATGACTAAGCAAAGAGTTTGGGATTCTTAAAACCTTTGTATCATTTTCATTTTATTTGCTCAGGTATCGTGCTGACTACGCATCTCCACTGCATCCCATAAGCAAAAAGAGAGATACCAGCCACTCTTGCAGGAGCTTTCCGTTAGGTAATACTATCTCCGTGATCCTAATTCAAAGCCCATTAAGGTCACTGGAGAACCTTACATGGACTTCAGTGGAATTTGAATCAGGTTCTAACTGCACTGCCAGATTGGTGCAATAGGAGCATTAGAAATCTGTATTTTATACAGACTTTATGTATGAAAGATAAAGGACTCTTTGTGAACTTAGTTTCCTGTGCTTAAGTTTAAAAGAATGAGGTTGGGAGGATTAACGTGTAAGGAAGAAGATATATCTGGGCCCAACAATTGCCTTCTTGATGGTAGTAGTTTAACTGAAGATATAAACTGGTGTCAGGGAGGCAAGTGTGTTTTGCTTCTCTGAAGAAGCTTACGTTATTTATAATGTATGATCGGGAACAATCAGTCAAGATTATGGCTTTTAATCTCCGTATGGGGAAAGATTTGATTTGTAATAGTTTATTTTTATTTATAAATTATTGTAAGTTAGGATCTTGTGTATTGTCCTTTATTCAAAAAAGTATTGGAAATTTTATATATTAATTTGAATTAAAAGTAATTATGTTTAAATGTTAATGAAGAGCCAATATAAATTCTAAAAACAATGCCTAAGATATCTGTGAAAAATTAATAACACAGAAGAGAGATTTCCTTCTGGAGGAACTGGTATCTACATGAGGTACTTTATTTAAATTAGAATATCCTCTCTCCATTAATGGGTGGGAAGAAAAGTGATGAAACTATTACATACAAGACTTTAAGAATGCATATGGTTAGAAAATTATGGTGCAGTGGTGGTATACTGGTCTTTATAGTTCTTTAATAATTTGTTAATGGTTCACACTCTAAGCAAATTAAAATGATTTGGATCAAAGTAAACAATTTTAAGAATATTATTCTATCGATCCACTTCTGTTCCTAGTGGCATGGGTGACTATCTCAATAACCTCTCAAGGTCTCAAGTATGAATTACATCTGAATAATAAGAAGAAATAGGCTTGGAATTTCATGAGACTGAAGATACCAAATTCCTTTAAAAGTAATAATACTTAAGTCCTGTAGAGTGAAAATTTCTGAAACTAAGCAGTTTACCTTGCTTTGGGTTTATGAAACAACAGCATTAAGAATTAAATCTTGACAAAACACCTGATCTGTAAGAAAGGTGAACTATTGTGATTTGACATTCTTCTGCTTACCAGTACGTTGTCTGACAGTAGCTGAATGTAATTTCTGGAAGGTCATGGGATGTGCATTCCAGGTTATGGCAATCAGGTCTTGGATGTCCTTGTCACTCCCTCTTCAGCTGGTGATTTTTACATTATTGTAATTTTCTAAGTTATTGTATTGATACTGTTACAACTTTTAAAAAGAATGTCTCCTGTCTGCTGCTATAACTGACTATTTACTTACCTGTATCTTTTAGCTCAGGAAATGACTTCACCTATTCACTCAGTTGAACAAATCTTTAACAGGGTCACTAAATAAATCGGGCTATTTAGCAACTGTCATGCTGTAACAGATTGCTTTTGTAAAATGCAAAGTTTCTAAGACCTTGGTTTGGCTAGAATTCTTTTATATAAAGTTATGTATTACAATTAAATTACCAGCATTGTAAAGTAAAGCTTAATATTTAAATATTGTGGGAGATGAAGAAAACATGATTGGATTTTTCTTAAAGGATTCAAATAATTTTAAAACCTTTTTTCAGCTTTCAGTGGGAAAAAGGTTAAGGGGTGAATCAGTTGGATAGTGGTGCATGTAAGAAGGATGAAGTCCTTTGCATACTAAAGGTACAGTATTGTAAAAGAACTGTCACATTATTTTTTGCTAATTGAAAATGTTTGGGTTCTTTTTTATTGTTTTTTATTTTTTTTTCTTTTTTGTGTAGTTAAAAGCTGAGGGTAGTTGTTGAATATTTTATACCCTAACAAAATTTAAAACATTTTTGTTGTTTCACTGGTTTTACTCCTGCAATGTATTTTTATAAGATACTGACTTTTATTTTGTATAGGGTTCTTGAGATAGTGTTCCAAATTATATATTTCCTTTTTCTTTTAGTGCAGCTGGAATAATTGTAAGTTCTTAATTAAAGTGATATCAAAAACTGCAACTTAAAAAAAAAAGAAAAGAGGTAGGGAAGTGCAAAATATAATGGATTGGTATGTAAAAGAACTGTCATTATAAGTCAAACATTATAGGATTTCTTTCTTGGCTGTAATACAGTGGGGAGTGTGGGAAAGTCGTCAGTTGTTTTAAATGTTGGAAATTATTTGCTGTGTAACTATGTAAATGTTAATTGGGACTACAGTCCCCTATTTTGTATATTGGAGCAAAAAATTCTATTAAATAAAGTATGTTCTCTAAAGGTAAGTACTGTATCCTTTGTGGAGCCCAAATGGTCAGTCAGTTGCCTTTTGTGTTTTTCAGTGTTTTCAAACCTAAAAAATACCTGGAATTTCCTGTATTAAGCTAAGTGCTCTGAGCCACGGAGGGAGAAGTGTGTTTAATTACACTGCATTATATATCTTTCTAGATGTGTTGCTATGAAAACAGTACGGTGGCAGCCATTGTTTTGGTGGTGTACTTCTCTGGAATTAGTTTTAAGTAAGTTATTGGTATCTGAGGTAGAGGAGAAGGCAGGGGTTTGAAATACTGTTCTTTCTTGACTTCCATTTCCTCAAAAAAAATCTGTACCTTGCTATAAAACATGAGTCTGAATTACATGGGGGATTTTTTGGATCGCCACCTTGTGGGAGGGAGAACAGAAGGAAAGAAAAATAGGAGTGTTTACAGCATTAACATAAGAGACTGACCAAAAAACTAGTGTCCAGTATCAGGAGAAAAAGATGCAGCTGGTTAAAATATCCGTGTATGATTCAGTATCAACTCATTCTTCACTTGTAGTATACGCTACTGTTTGTAATGGATGTATGTACTTATGGTTTTACAAACAGTTCATACCCTGCTACATTTGTAGTTGTGATGCCCACATCCATAGCCTTTAACTGCATGAAAATAGTGACTTTTAGGCATTCAGGTACATGTATGAGTATTTAAATTGAACTATGTTTTCTGAAGTTTGTCATAAACCAGATTGCATATCTTTAAGTGACATTTAGATGCTAGCACATTTGATGCCACTTCGGATCTTCTGCCATACCCTTCAACATCCTCATAGGACTAGCAAGGATAACACAAGATGCACAGAAGATCTGCATCCTTCTGGAGCAGCAGCTTGAAGCCAAACAGGACATCCTAGCTTGTTCCCCATGTCTGTCTCAGTGTTTCCACAAGCACTATTGCATATCGATCATATACAGGTGAAAGTCTGTATTGCTTGGTTACTTTTTTGTGGTGATGTTTGTAAAGCTTAAAACCTGAAGTATTTGAGGCCTCTGGTTACTTTCGTAATTCCCTTATTAAAATTAAAGGAACTTTATATTGTGCTATTTGGTCCGGTGTCTCAGCTGCAGGTTTAAGATGATCATGTGCAGACTTACTATTAAGGTCATCCTTGTAACTAAAAGCAATTTTGATATGTGAAACCTTCAGTCTTCGCTTACCAGAACTTACTTAGCTTTGTTTCTTCTTACCTTTTTCTGCAGAAATTTCCAATTGGCCTTACCAGAAAAATCTGAACTGTGTACAGTTAATGTCAGAAACAGTTCCTCACAGTCTTCCTCATAACTGTTCATTCAAAATTAGTAGTTGTCCCATCATATACTATACATCCAGAGTATGGATTATAGAATAACAGGGATGAATTCTCTTATACACAAAGCTTTGTCTACATATACACATGAAGAGGTGACATTTTTTTTTCTGTTAAATGACAGAATTCAGCTTGGGCTGAAAGTGTGGAAGTGTTAAAAATGCATCAAGAACTGAGGATGCCAAAAAGGGTTGGGTAGTGGTTTGTTTGTTTTGTTTGGGTTTGGGTGGGGTTTTTTTATTATTTTTGGGTTTGTTTGTTTGTTTTTTTAAGTTGCCTGAGAGCAGTTATTTTGAAACTAGTGTGTCATCCCTTTAGATGTATTCATAGATTAAACCAGCAGTACATGTATCTCTTCAGTTACCTTTATCTGTAAGAGGAGAAAACTTCATTTCAGTACATGTTGATCATCTGTGGGTTGCAGTATTGCATTGCAGATACTTCTGTGATTTTTTTTTTCCTAAATGTTTAAATAGTCCCAATACAGTTTGTTTGCTTTCAAAGAGTGGCTTTACAGTGGAGGCTGTCCGCCCCATTTGTCTGGGTTGATCTTAGGTTTGTGTGTCTTAGGGATTCAGTCTTTGTTTTCCCTCCTGGTAATGCAATATGCACATTTATGGATTCTGTCTTGTAAGACTTCAGAGTCCTCAAACCTCTCACAGCATAATGTGAGATGTATAATACATTAGTCTCTTTGCATGCAAGCCTCTGAGTACTCAATTATTACTGAAATTAATATTATATGTGATCTGTATTCAAGGGTTGTTCATTTTGCAGCAGCTTTGCTACTGATTGATTGTTATAAATTAACTATGCAGGTCAACTACCGTGCAATCAGGCATAGGCTTCATCTTTTAAATAGAGATCTTGGGAATCTATTGTTTCCAGTATTAACGATAGAGTGTGGTGAGGCAGAAATAAACTCCCTTTAGTCTGTATTAAAGATGCCTGCAAAATTGTCTGCTCTAACTTTTTTTTTTTTTTAGTTAATTTTTAGGTTAAACCTAAGAATCTGCTATTATGGTTGATGAATCTCTTTGGGAAACTTGTCTAAGTTGGATATATAAGGAGGATTGTTTGCAGATATCACCAGTTTTGAAATTAGCTGAGTAATATTTTCCAGTTTCTTCTCAAAAGTACAAGTAAATTACATTCTCTCTTTCCCTCTAATGGCTTGTGATTGCTGCCTGCATAAGAGATTGTAAGGGCACAGAAAAGGGCAAGGTACTTTCTACATAGCTCTTTGTGTAGAACTCATATTGGCAGCATTAGGGAGCTTTAATTACAGAAGGATCATCAGTGGTGTCCTTGATCTGCATTCCGCAGGTTATGTAATCCAGGGGAGAAAATGCACAGCAGGATCTGTCAGAGAATACAAAGAAATGCTTTACAATTATTTACTAATATACTAGATATAAAAGCAGCATTTCTTAAAAGTTAAAATGTTGCTTTTAATGCAGATTTCTGGTATTTGGAGAATTTAGGGAGTGCTCAAAACATCCTTCCATTCTAGGCTTTTGTTGCTTGTCAGAGTCGTGCCTTTTTGTGTGTGTTTAATTTGCTATTTAAGTCTATATTTGAAATTTTCGTCTGTACTCATATTTGTTAGGTTGATGTGATTGTATTAATGAGTGCTCCTCCAGAAACAATTTCTGCATGTATGGCAGTCAAATGTAATATAATCTTTTAACCGTCTGATCTACAAAGCATTTTCAGCTATTCACTAGGATTCATTTTTGTATTTTCTGATTTTAAGTTAGAAAAATATTTTATTAGCATGCTATATTAAGTGATTCAATATCTATGGATGCCTAAAAATCTTGCTGCTGTCAAGTATCAGCTGTTGAGAATTTCAGTGTCATCACATCTTAACGCAAGTTGATGCTTGAGCTGTGATCGTTACGTTATTTCAACTATTTCACTAAATGTTGCTTCAATGTAGTGGCTGCATTAATCAGCTCTCGTGAGATGTGCTAATGACATTCAGCTCGAGTTGCATACTTTCATGCGTGCACTTTTATTTGTGTTTCTAGAAGCTGATTATCCTAATGTTATGTCACGTCAGTCTTCTCTCGGCATCTTTCGTGTCAAGGAAGGCTGCTGATACGCAGCAGTGTTAGCTAAATTACTGAGTTACATTTCAGACATGAGATCAATGTTTTAAGATTTTTGCACTGAAAATATCTCAAGCTTTTTGGCTTCTAATTGTCATGCCTGTTTGGTGAAAGTACTCTTCAATATCAAAACCACTTTTTTGGAATCACGAGACTGAACAAATAAAACCCTGTTGTCCCCCTTTCATCCTCTTTTGAAGGAGACTGAAAGGCATTCACCGTTTCTCCCTAAGATTGTTATAGAATCAGGAACATACTTGAAAAAGGAAACCTTTGTTTTACAGAATCACAGAATGGTAGGGGTTGGAAGGGACCTTCAGAGATCTTCTCATCCAGCCCCCCCACCAAAGCAGGATCATCTGGAGCAGGCTGGACATGAAGGCATCCAGGTTATTTTTGAGTTTGCTTAGAACTCTGTGTGGAGACATGGCCGTATTACAGAGAGACGTGTCAGAATGAATAGCAGGTTCTGTTAAGACCCATTGGGAGCTGGATACTGAGGAGGTATCACTCTGCTAATCCCAATGCATTCTAGCAGGACCCAACTTCTGCTAATACCTCCATCAGTGATATTTGGAGAGCAGCCACCAGGCATCTTCAGTGAATATTCAGAGAAAAACTGCATTCAGTAGGACTGTACTTACTACGCATATGCAAGGCCAAGGTTGACCACTGCTCCTTTTCATTCCCTTTTTTTGGATAAAGGGATAGAATTTTTATAGGTATAGGCTGTGTATTCACTATTCAATCTTTTTTTTTTTTTGTGGTGAAATTCTAGTAACTTTTTCTGAATTGCAGAGTATCAGGAGGAGGGACTGCAGGTTGAGATCAAGAAGTTTGTTCCACACATTCTTTTTTTCTATATATTACATTTAGAAAAATTCCTAATTCATCAGAGGAGAAATGAAACAAGATGTGACTATAGTTCCTAAGCTGTCTTTTGTCTTCTGCATTGTGGGATTGTGTGCATGATAATATATATTTGAGGGAGAAGAAGTTAAAAATGAACTCGGGCTTTTAAGAAATACAGTGCATGATAATTTTGTGCTTCAGTGAGTAATAGTAATTGTTAAAGGATATAAAGCCAAAGCACTGCTTTGGGCCAAATTTGGTGACTTTTAAAAATAAAACTAACTAGCGTACTGAAAGCTTATTAATAAGGATTAGAGTGAGGTGAAAAAAAAGAACAATCCAGAGCTGTGATATCTAAAAACAATGACTGTCCTACCAGACTGGGAGAAAAAAAAAAAGAAGTAGTAAAAAGCTGTTTGTGCAGGCTGATAGGGGCAGTCTGTTTTATACAGATTATCTGCCTGTACATCCAACAAAAGGCATCTGCTGGTGTTTATGCTGTATGTCAGGTACAGCTGCATACATCAGAAAACGTTCATTCAACAGAAGACCTCCGTAACAAATGTACCTGTGATAATTGTTACAGCACATGAATATTTGTCTTTAACTGCGCAAATGTCAACTTCAGTTTTGGAAATTGTCTGAGAAGGAATAATCTGAAAACACAGCTGCCTCGTGTCCCAAAGAAATGAGAAATCTTGGGTTTATGGGGATGCTGAGTGTCATTCTCCGGAGTCCTGACTAATCCAGTCTCACTTTGGTGTTTCCCTTCAAGAGAGCATGTGTTTTTCAAGGAGCTGTCACAAATCTTCCCTGGAGGACCCTGGCCTGCCTGCCACTTGCCCTGCTACAGTCTAGCATTGCAGCCACTCTTGAATTGGACACAGTGCCCCCAACATGAAGAGCACATAAAAATTCTATTTTATGAAATAATCATTGCAAAATCAGTGGTAAGACTGAGCAGAAGGCTATGTAAGCTGATTGCCTGCTCTTCCACTTGTGTGCAACAGGTACAGCAGCTTCTAGGGCTTTGGCGTTTCCTTGGTGTTTTTTATATTCAAGACCTCCTTGTTCTAACTTGCTCTGTTTGGTGGTTTCTAACTGAGGGGCATTTAGCATCTGCTCATGAGGATTATCTCCTGAAACCACAATTTGACTCCATTTTCCATTGCTGGCAGGGCAGGGATAGAAAGCACTTCCTGATATTTGGTGGCTATCGGTGCTCTTAAGTACTAAGAGCAGCACTGCATTTTCCGTTTAGTTCCCTCAAGGGGTCAGCATTCAGAGAGATTACAAAAATCCAATTCATTAGATTTAATAGGAGTTATGTATTTTCAATACTACCAAAGATAGTATAGTGCAAAATCCATAGTAATTCCTGCAGAAACAAACAGTGCTGAAAGCTTGTGGTCTTGAATATCTGAGAGAAGGAACCTTCCAGGTGCTCTGCAAGAGAGTGTGGGCCCTCAGGAAGCATTAGCTCTCCCTCAGCATTTCCTTGGAGATGCTGATTCAATGCAAATGACTTAATTTTTCTGGTGAAATTAAAAGTAATGAAGCATTTTTTCCATTCTATAAACAAGGTCTATGTCGATTTTGAGGCTGAAGATGTTCTTCATTGAAAATTAGTTTGATGTTTTATGACTAATAGTTTACTGAAGTGCTTCTCATAGGTGATTAATTTAGGTGAATTAAAGTTCTAAGTCTTCTTATGTCAATACTTGTTTCCCATTGTTGCTGTTATTTTTTTAAATATAGTAAGGAAGATGTGGAGATTAGAAGTCAGCTGTCACATTAGCATTCCATTTATTTGGCAGATTAGTCTGTTGTGGATGTCTAGATAATTATATGTAAATCACTGACTCTTGCTAATGGCCAACTTGAGGGGTTTTTTCCACAAACTTGTCAGTTCTTGAATGTTTCTCCTAAAGCGTGAGGAGGAATTAAAAAACATTTTGACACACTTGTGCAAATGTAAGCTGAATGTAGATATACAAATGCTTAAACTCTGCAGTATCTAAATATGGGTGTTTTCAAACTGCTTCTTTATACTGGGAAAAAGGCTGTGTATTTAAAAACAAAACCTCTTGAAATGCAAGTGCCTGGAGCTAATTGTCTCAATATGATTTAAAATTCTAGTTGTTTTCTGAATATTTTTTCAGCGTTAACAGTAAAAGACCCCTAAAATGAAAAGGAGCTACAGAATCCCAATGTCTTTGGAAAGGTCATTTTGATGTAAATGCCTAAAAGAGTTGGAAGCCTAACTTTCTGCATAGAGTTGACAGTTTTGGCCTGATTTATTGATAGAAATTTTCAGTAGCTTCATATAAGGTAAAGAATCCATCTCATGGGTGGTGGTGAAAACCTACAGTTCCATATAATTGAAAAGAATTTTTTGCATTATTAAATCATAGTTTTTTAAAATCACTGAAGCTAGTAATAGCAATGGTCAAAGCACTAGGAATGTTCTAAGTGTGACATAATAGCATCGTGCTTTCAAACCTATGCGAACACAGATTTGTGTTTATGGATGATTAATGCTATTCATACAAAAATACTAACATCAACGGCAAGAGCTTTCACAGCTAAGTGTGGGAGAGAAGCTCTGTCTTCTTTAGTCTTTTGAAAACAGTCTTTGCTCATGACTTTACTGTGCTCAGTTAATTACACAAATCTTTTGCCAGAATTTAATCTAGTCTCCTTCAGATACCATTTGGGGCTTGCAGAAAGAATTCACAATAAATTTGAATTCCTTTATAAACTCAAATGAACGAGTTTCAAACTAAAACCAAGTTTACTAATTCAATCAAACATAGTTATGATTAGTTCATTCACAGTTCACTAATAGCTCTCTTTTTACATACAGAATTTTAAATCTTCAGAACTGAATTAGTAATACTTGGAGAACTGTGGTAATTCCGTTTTCTTATACTGTTGACCTTAGGTTTTTTGGTTTTGATAAGCATACCTGTTTTTTGATAAGAAAAGACCCTTTCTATGAAATGTAATAAACTAAATTACAAATTTATATAAATATATACATGTAATTCTGTGAAGCTGCTTATGTTGTTCATAAAATACTGAAATAAACATTTGTGATGATCCTGACTTAGTAAAGCGCGATTCTGAGCTACAGAATGGCCAGCTAACTGCAGGGTTTGGGGTTTTTGTTTTGTAAATTGTGCTTTGGCTGCTGGATGTAAATAGTGGTCATTCCCTAATGCTTGGCTTGTGCTCTCTTCAGAGAGCCCCAAGAATAAAAACTAGATCTGGTGTTCCCGTTGCTGTATTGGAGCTGACGAGCAAAGAGGAATACTGGCACCCCACCTGTTGCGTGTACTCAATTTGATGCAGACTGCCAGTAGTGTTACCCCCTATTACTCGGGAGCAAGGCAGACTGAAACACTGCAGTTATGGAACAGATTTATCCAAGTTCATGATTTCATAAAGAGGCAATTGAAGGTTCACCCCGGGACTAACCTTCGGTGACTCCCAGGTGATGCCAGCTGGAGAGAGCAAGTGGTCCTGCTGGGATGCCCAGGTACCTGGCTCTCTTGTGGGAGGACCAACATGACACTGCCACAGAATTAAAACACTCCTGTTAAACCAGTCCTCCCGAGGCAATATACAATATGTGCTAAGTATTTGATTGTCAGCAGGAATTTCACTGATGACTAACGGTGTATGGAGGGGTTTTGGGGTTTAGAGTGCTGTTGCGAGGAACAGTGGTTGCATTCATGTCAGTGATGCTTTTAAAAGCAGGGCCGCACGACCAGCTTTGTGAGAAGAGGGAGTCTAGTTCTGTTGAAACACATTTCTCTTTTGGTGTCAGAAATGAAATCCAACAATCTGCTTGGGCAAACAATGGGATTATAGGAAGGAGCTTTGAAGGGGTTCCAGCTTGTTGAGCGTGCAGTGGGCCACCTACCAGGCAGCACTTGTCACAGCAAACATAACACCCCAGCGCTCTGAGCCCTGTGCGAGCTTCCAGTAAGACACTGGTTCAGATCCATTGTGCTGTCCCTGGTCTTCAGAGCACCAATGGAATGTGCCTCAACTTTCTCAAATCCCATCCTTATCTCTCTGACTAGAGTCAACAGAATGGAGATCACCAAACTGTCGAGAGCCTGGGTTAAAACAACTAGTAGGGTACGGCACCTTCTGAAGAGGGGCAGCTCCTATTGTATTTGTGCAGTTGTGTCTTCAGAGCTACAACTGAGTAGGAGTTTTCCAGCAAAGATAATTTTGTCAGAAATTGGCGAGTTGTGAAAGCTGAAATGTTTTGTGGGAATGTCATTGACCAATTTGTGGTGAAACAGCTGTGGAGTGAAGAGAGCGCTTGGTTTGCTTGCCTGCCAACTCATCAGACAAGTTTATGGGGAGCCCAGATTTTAGGACTTGAGCATAACTCTGCTGTGTGAACTCTTCAGTGGCAGGAGATCCCACTCGTGGAGCCTTTGGCCCGCCAGGCTACAAGGTGGTCATGAGGGTTCAAGACAATGTAAGTATCTGAGGTTGCTGTGATTGTTTCAGGTCTTCACATGCTACAGTGCCCTCAGTCTAAGCATGTGGGTGTTCTGCAAATTCACCGGGAGGATGAGCCAGGATTGCCCCCATTTCTGCTCTCTGCGTGCTTGACTTTACAAACTTGGAAGTATTCACTGGGGTTTGTTTATAGCTCTCTGGGTTTTAATGAAAGACAACAACAGGGGGAAGCAGAGGTGTTTTCTTGGGCTGGTAATTTATCAGTCCCTAGAAGGAATGGAGACTTTGGACCCCTCTAAAAAAAATGGCATTTGGGCTAACAGAGCAAGAGATAGGATGACTGTCTTCTGAACAGTTTGATATGACAAGAAATTATTCCAAGAGAGTTTTTTATTCACAGAGAGTTTTTGAAGAAAATAGGTGACCTTGGAGCAAGCTTACGGCTTCTCAGGCTGGAGGAGACTGTTTCCCACTTAACCCTTTGTTTTCTCATGCCTATCCATGCCTAGTTTTTTTTATTTGCTTTCCCATGCTATCCCCTTGTTTCCTTTTAACTCTGGGGAATGAAACAGTTGATTAGTGAAAGAGTAGGAACTGTTTCCTTCCCAAAGCTGTGTTCAGGCAGCATCTGTGGTCAGACCAGGTTGCTCAGGGCTTTCTCCATTTGGGTTTTGAAACTGCCCAAAGCAGAGACTCCACGGCCTCTCTGGGCAACCTGTGCCACTGCTTGACTGTACTTGCTGTGGAAGTTTTTCTCCTTGTGTGTCTGAACTTTTCTCGCTCCAATTTATGATTATCTCTCATCCTCCCACCAGGTACCACAGAGAATAGCCTGGCTTCCATTTTCCATGTTTTAAAACCAATGAACTAGTATTACTCAATGTGACCTCTTGTGTATCGCAGAACTATAAATTTCAACTATCTGCTCCTGTGGGACACCTCTAAGTAGTACATGATTCTTCATTTAAGGTCCCTCTTGCTGTCATTTCTAACTAGGCTACTTACTGGAACTCAGTACCCTTCTCTGCTGCTGCCTTCATGCTTATGTTACCTCATGTGTAGTCAGTCTGAACCAGCAACGTCCTCCCCTCCTGTCTCACTAGTCTCTCCTTCCCCATGTTTGCTTTCACCGCACTCTCCCTGACTCTAGTCCCAATTTCTCTGTGCATCTGAGTCTCAGTTTCTGTATGACCTGCTCCCCACCTCTGAAATCTACCCGCCTCTCAGGGCACAATGGTTCTGCTCTCCGTTCCTCCCTCTGCCTTCCTCAGTCTCAACTCCCAGCCCCGACTCGTCCCACCAGCTCCAGTCCTGCTCTCCTCTTGCCTTCTTTCCCTCCTCCTCTGTGGTTCATCTGAGACTTCCCTCTGCATTCAGACTAGAAGTGCTTGGCCTCTCCCAAGGGCTCAGCAGCAGGATACTTCTGCTGCAGAGTCAAGTTTGACCCCCAACCTCAACATTTGGCTTGTGAGTTCCACCTTTGAGAGCTGCAGATTCCCAGACTCAAGGTAGTCCATGTAACCTGGGGTTACCCTTCACTGGGGCGTCAGCCACACTGCCTGCCAGAGGGGACACTACCACTTACTCAGTTTTCAGCCTGGAAACCCTCTCTCCTGTGCAGTGTTTTTTGTTCATTGTACTGTACAAAAGCAACATGCTTCAGTTCCAAGACTTCCTACCTGTCAGTGGTCTGTTCCTAGTCTCTATCTGCACTCTGCCTTCAACAGCCATGTCAGCTTAATTTTCCTGACAAACTCACAATACCTTTTCCTCCATCTCCGTTTGTGCGTAATGTGAGTGCTCTGCTTAAAATCAGTCATCTATAAACTAAAAGCACTGGCAAGATGACTTCATTATCTTCTTGCTAAACAAAATTATCCTTGAAACTCACCTGTAAAATCATCTGATGTATTGTGTCTGCTGCTAATAATATCACAATTTTTCTGATTTTCTAATTTTAAATTTGCATTTATACCTCCCAGTGAGTTACTGTGTTATCCTGAAGCTGTAGAGGGGAACAGGTCATTACTGCTTACCTACTACTTATCTATACATCATGAGTCCAGTGGGGCTGAGGCCCTGTATGCTGTGGAAGGGCAATCATAGCACTCACTATCTATGGAGGATATTAGATACTCAAAGAGGAGCCATTCATTACTGTTGAGTTGTTCACATTTATACTTACATCCCCCAGGACAGCGATGGAAACTACTGTTTTGTGATGAAGTTAATGCAGTATTATATCTAACTCCATTATTTTTTCTTCCTTTGATGGTGATGGTGATTTCCATCTGCCATGGGATTCCTCACTCAGCTCCACATAATGCATTGCCATTTTAATGTTCTGTTCTGCAATAGCAGCCTCATTGGGGTTTCCTGCTGCTGTCATTAGGCCGTGGTGGTGGAGGCCAGGGGGACTGAGGGGGGGGGGGGTGGTCCTGGTGGGGAGTTGGCCACAAGGTGCTGGGCTCTGCTTGCCCTGCTGTGACCCCCGGCTTCAAGGCAGAGTGATTTGGCTAAACAGCATCATCCATGAAACCCAAGAGATGCTGGGTAAGGCAAAGAGGAAAAACCACACTGAAACAAACTCTGTTTCATCTTTTCTGTACGCAGCTGTGTCCTGGTTTGAGTGACACAGGATTAAAGTATCTTCCAGTAATTCTACTTTTAAATAAGGTCTCTTCTAATGCCTGGGGAAACTGCATTTTTAGAAGACTCTAGTGTTTGAATTTGTGAAAATATTTACTTTATAGCCAGCTCTGGTATGTGGGTTTGAAGGTCTCGGTGTTTCTGAGCCTTGCCAGGTGCAGGGATGAGGAGGTGCAAGACCTGGGCACTTGACTCCAGCTGGCCAACAGGTTCATACCATACACCTCACATTCAGTATAAATTGCAGTTTGCGGAGAAGTTCTCTTTCTCTCATGATGTCTGCGATCCTGAGAACTTCTTGCCCTGGTGCTGGACCCCTGAGCCCTTCCCTTCCTCCTGAAGCTGCAGCGCTCGCAGTGCCCCATGTTTGCTGTCCACTGCTGGGAGCGCACAGCTGATAGAATGGGCTGAGTATGATCCTTGTGTATTTTATATTGGTATCAGGATCAATATCGGTTCTTTAGTATTATTAATGTTAACTGTTTAGATTTATAGAATAAGACTGTTTCTATTTCAACTTGTTTTTTCCTGATTCCCTTTCCCCGATGGGGAGGGATCATTGGATGATAGAATAATTGTCTAAATGACAATAAATTGTGGGTTCCTCAAACCATAACAAGCTGTCACACCACTGCTGGGTTAAACAGCAGGTCTGTCCCATCTCTTCTGTAATAACGAACTGAGCTTGCTAGGGGACTGCTTTCTGCCTAGCGAAAAGCATTGAACCAGTGCTGAGAATTTCTGGTTTACTGTAGACGAGTAATGAGGGGATGCAGGATGGAGCCCTGAAAGATGTGCCTTTGTGCTCTTGATGGGGGAATGAGTTGTTACCGTCCATCCAAACAACGCTCCAGTTTGACACACTGGTTTTCAGCGAAGAGAGATGGGAGTTTTCCCAGTCGCTTGCTCTTGGGATGCTGCTGCTCCTGCCTTAGGCAGCAGCTGCCTCTCCAGCCCCCAGCTACGGTGGCTCCCCAAGGATGGCTAACCAGTCTCCCCAGAGCCCTCCCACCTCCCCTTTGCTTGTCAAAATATCAGCTCTTGTCCCCCCCCAGGGCGGGGCTGAACATCTTGGCAGCAAGGCAAAAAAAACTCAGAAACAAATTCTCGAGGAAGGGTTTTATAAACATTGTGCTTATTCTTTACAAAACGGCGTGAGGCTGTAATCAGGAGTAATGAGAGGAGATGCAGTTCCAGCATGCCGCTAATTAGGTACTAAAAACCTGAGCACAGTTGTCAGCACCTCTCTCTCCAGTGCGGTATTCCTTCCTTGACAAATCCCCCCTGATGAATAAATAAACTGACATTTGGTTGTAATCACCTAAAGTTACGGCAAAACCCATTCACTTTAAGCTGTTACACATCTAAGAACAGCCTGGCGAAGTCAAGAGGACTCATTCCAATTACACTGAAACAGGAAAATATATTGCTATCTTTTTTTTTATAAACAGTTACTGAAAATTGCACTTGTTATTTCCCCACAGCCGATGGCAGTAGCGGCGCTTCCTCGCTTGGCCGGGCTCCAGCCCCAGCCTGTGCTTTGTGCCTGCTACGGCTTGTTTGGGAAAATCAGCTCCCGAGCTGTAATTTATCCCTCCAGCTGGTGCCTGTGCAGCATTACTGTAGGGATGTGCTAATTACCTGGTATTAATTCAAGCAGAGGCAAGCATGCTGCACTTGATAATTTGTAGGTAGGATGAAGTTGTTGGACGTTGGTCCTACCTCCAACAGCCTGCTGGTTTGCTTTGGTGGTTGTTGCACTGGGCAAAACAAACGTTACCAGCTTGTGGGAGATTTATTGCCTCTCTATCCCAGCTGAGAACAAATACACAAATGTTGTAAGCTTCCTCTGAGTCAGAAAGCCCCTACATGTCAATTTTTAGATTTAAAATTTTCCTGCGAAAGTGAATGTTATTTTGAGATTCATGTTTATGCTTTGTAGTGGTTTTGACAAACCATGATGCAAAGGGTGCAGACAGTCCATATTTATTGCTGAAATCTTGGGAGAAGGGAAAGCACATGCTTCTGTTTAGAAAATCTTTGCTTTTCTAGCTCACACTCTCATCTTCTGTGTTTCCAAAGGGAGAGTGCATGCACCAAATGCCGGGCTGTGCAGAGAGATGCTGGGTGGCACCAAAGCCATCCAGCAAGTAAGGTCTGTCTGTGAGGCTCCAGGGATGCTCAGGAGACTCCTGGTCCTCAGCCACTGCTGTGCTGGACCCTCCCCACCAGCCAGTGGCTCCACAGGGGCCTGGGGTGACAGCCCACCCTGGCAAATCGAGTCTCCCAGCCTGGGGGAGACCCCACCATGAATGATAGGGAAAGGTTTCATCCTTGATCCCCAATGGATCAAAAATCTATGGAGATCCTGATAGTTGGTATTGCTGTTCTTGGTAACAGGCTGGACTAACTGGAAGGTCTAAGGGGGCTGTGGCTGTTCAACCTCCCTGCCTGTGGCTCCTTGGTGTACTGCTGGGGGCTCAGGACCCCCCTCCATTCCTGCTACTGCCAACCATGTTCTGGGGGAGAAGTATATTTCCCAGAGCTTCGAAGGCTGGGAAACTGAAAGGGAAGGTATTTTCCACTTCCCCTGACGTTTGCCATAGAAGCAAGAACAAAATCCAGATCAGTGATGGCAGACAGCTTGGCAGGAGCTGCTTAACCCAGGAGTTTGAGGAGCTGAGAGGACAGGTTGCTTCTGCTTCAGAGAGGAGTGGGGTTTGGGCTCTCGACCCCCAGTGACATGCTGAGGTGCTGGCTGCTGTGCCAGTGGGCTCCAATGGGATCCCCTCTCCATCCTCTGCATCCAGTGGCTCCTCCTCGCTGCAGGATGGATTTCCTCACCTGAGAGACCACACCATGGAAAAAATTTCCTGGAATTTTGTGCCTCACCTGCAGTCTTCCCTCTGATTCTGTTTTTCCAGCAACTTTTGAATGACACCTGAGCAAAGTGCGGGAGACTCAAAGGTCATCAAGTTTGTTTCTCCACACCTCATGCGTGCTGATGGATGGGTAAAGGCAACGACCCAAATTATTTTTTCCACTAGTTGTTTATTTTAAAGTTTTCATAACTTTCATATATCTTGAGGTATTGGGGAGTGAAAACCATCTCTGAGAGCTGAAGATGGAAAAAACAGTTCCCTGCCAAGTGTCAGTGACTTTACCCCAAATCCCAGGGATGTCTTCTCAGCATCACTCCCCTCCCAAGCTCTTAAAATACTTCAGGTTTTTATTACAGCCGTTCCCCTGTACAGAGGGGACTATGCATTTTTTTTAGGCTAAATCTCATTTTATTTCCATCCTAGTTTGTATTTTCCATTTAAAAAAAAATTCTTCCTCCAATAGCTCTATTAAAACACATGTCAGTGCTCATTTTTGCTGATTATTTATAGTCCCTTCATTATGCTTATGCCGGGTCATTTCTGAGAAGCTTCCATTAGGAGCCCTTAAGCCTCAGCACGGGGAGGCTGGTCAGAGGTGGGGCAGGGTTAAATAATGGCAGGATGTTTTGATTCCAGGTACGACGTGAAAATACCGACCCTGGTACCAGAGCTAGGGCCTTAGTTCAGGTCAATCTGCCTTACAGTGCTCTGCTGGTGCGTAGCTCTCCAAGAAACATCCTAAACTAGGGCATACTCCTGATATAAGCAAATATTCCAGGAGTTTGCAGCTGACCTGACCTCTGAGCCCTCTGCTACGGACGTCATTGAAATGAAGGTTGGCATCCATAACCCAGTGTGATCCCTTGGCTCACCTGCCTTGGGGCAGCCCCAAGACTGTGCAGCACAAAGCCCAGAGCCAGCTCTGCTTCCCACCCGGCTGTGATCCCAAGCAGCCACGTCCAGCCAGCATTTGCATTCCTTTAGGTGCTCTTCTAACCCGTTATATCGCGCTTCCTGCTTTGGGGCTAGACATAGGCTTTAAAGTCCCACAAATATTTCAGCTGTCACCAAAGGCAGAAAGAAAGGAGCAGACAGTCATTTATTTTTAGAGCTGATGATAAACCCATGGAAAGGATTTTGCGGTTGCGTCCAGTGAATACCGTTCCACTTAATATGAATTATTCACCCACTCTGCCAGAGTTTGCTTGTTTGGAGTAAGCGGTGACTCGGACTTCCAGGCATAAATCCTCCCTCGCCATGTCTGAGGATCCCTCCTGGCATGGTTTAACACCGGCTGGCTTGGTGACGGGCTTGCGTCAGCCCCTCAAAGATGTCTGACTGAGGCAAGGGAAAGACGAGTGGTCTGTCGGCTGGCTGCCATCGGCAGGGAGGAGGGGGACTTGGCACGGCAGAGGCTGGGGGCCAGGGCTCTTCATCTCTCCCCAAGCAGCTGAGGACTGCATGCTGCTGTTAGCAAAATGGACTGTCCCTCTCTTCATTAACTCTGAAAAATATAACCCATTCTTCTGGCAAATGCTCCTAGAAAATCAATGACTGCAGGGAAGTACCAGGGAGAGGAAGAGAAGTTCTCCAGGCGGTGGTCTCCCTAGTAGTAGACGGGCGTTATAGCACCAGGATGCTTCAGGTCCATGTGGTTACCCCATCTCTTAGTTAATTGATTGCTGTTTTACAAATTGCTGGAATGTAAAGACAGATGATTCTGTTATTCAAGATAGAAATACTAGAAAGAAAGCAGGAAAAGGCCTCTGGGCTGCGATGAGCAGCGGGTGTACGGGTGGCATGGGCAGCACTGAACACACAGCAGCTGCCAGCAGTGTTTTCCCGTGGTAGTTGGGGCTTCTGTGAGACTCGGGTTGTACTGAAAATGCAAAAAAACTGCTTTCAAGCAGTCCTCACGGTGGTACTGAAACTTGAGCAGAGTTACGCTCGATCTGGAATAAAATGAAAAGTCCTTGGGGGTGGGGGTGAAGAGGGTCTCCACCTCAAAGTGCTCCTACCCCATGCCCCAGAGTCTACCCAGGGTTTTTTGCAGGGAACAGTGTTAAAGACAGCCATTGCTTCTATATCTAGATCTAGCAGCCCTTCTCGATTTCTTTCTACCCAGGTCCATTACGCATAA
The DNA here is from genome assembly GCA_026413425.1 of Tringa solitaria. Taxonomy (NCBI): domain Eukaryota; kingdom Metazoa; phylum Chordata; class Aves; order Charadriiformes; family Scolopacidae; genus Tringa; species Tringa solitaria. The sequence goes on from JAOXJM010000001.1 coordinate 188,170,072, forward strand.
ACTACATAAAGAGACCAGGAGCCATCCCTCCCACTGAGAGGACAGTTGGCTGGGTGTGAGATTTCCCCTTCCTATGTTTCCACCTGTGTGCTGGGTTATTTGCTGTACCGTGCCCCAGGGCAGCAGGAGGAGTTCTCACCCCACACTCTGAGATGGGCATCTCCTGTAGACTGGAGACAGGAGCCTCAGAAAGGGATGGCAGATTGGGGCCACTTGGTCTCTGGAGCGCTTTCTGCTGGCTTGCTCTCTGCAGCTCCCTGCCCTGAGGGCAGGACTCTGGGTTTGAGTCTTTTCCCTGCTCTGTCCACGCCACCATAGAGTGTATTTTGTTTCTGGGGTGAAGGGGAGGGGAGGAAGAGAGGTAAGAGGGGACAGATGGCCGTCTGCATTGCGAGTGCCCCGGGTGCTTACCAGACCTTTCTGTGAACTATTCCCACTTCACATGAAACATCCTTATTCCAGGTACATTACGTGAGAGGTGTAATTAAAGAATGAGAGGTGCCCAGATGTGGTGATGAGTGCCTGCAGTGGAGAGCAGGACGTGCTGCCTGCAGCCATGGGAACCTGAGGAGCTCGATGCTGGGCAGCTGGAGATGAACATGGTCAGGCACCTACTAAACATCTATCTACAGATCTGCAGATCCCCAGCTGCCCATGTCTCAGCAGCCAAGCTGTCATCTGGACAAGGGTGCTCCTGTCCCCTGGCAGAAAGGACAGAGGTAACATGCCCTTCCAGAAGGTCAAACAGAACTTCCCCAAAGATACTCAGCTCGGGCTGGCTAAAGCAGAACATTTATTTTAAGGCACAAAAGAGTAAAAGAATCAGCAAGACCTATAGGAAGGTTTTCAGAACTCTCTTTTTAAATCCAAGTCTGTAGGAGGTGAAGATATTACACCAAAAGGCTCACATTGAGCTGTTTGGTTTAGTAGGTCAGATTGAGCACAAATGTAACTTCATTCCTCCCTCTTCTGCCTGCTGTCCCCAGATATAGGCCAACTCCCCTTGAGACACAGTCAAATGGTAAAAAATCTGATTTCCAAAGGCCCAGCCTGCCTGTACTGCTCGCTGCCTTCAGCAAAGTTCAGGGGCTCCTGGTGTGTGTGAAGAATCGGACCACGGCCTTTACACACAGCCTTTTCTCTTCAGGTCTGCAAGAGCCCCACATCAGTAGTTGCTTGAGATCCCTGTGGAGCAAGGGATCCATTCAGTGACTGTTTGGGGTTGTGCTTTGCTCTCCTGCTCTCCTGGCTGTGGCACACTGAAGCGTGCAAAGGCTGGAGGAGTGCTCACCTTGGAAGGGAAGGAGAAGCCAGCTCTGCTGGTGTGGGTGCCACGGGAGCTCAAGGCTACAGGTAATCATGGGCCATCTGAAGTTATTTTTGGTGGGGATCACAGAATAACTTGGAAAAAAACCGTGCAAACACTAGGGCCTGTCATCACTGTCCAGGTACTCTCTGGGGGGTTCCCTGAGTCACCCCACTTGGGTCTCCTGCAAGAAAGACCCTTGCTGTTGTGAGGTTGGAGAGGCCCTGGGGGCTCTTCAGCTTGGGAAAAACAGCCACTGCAAAGAGGAAAGAAGAGGAACACCTTAAAATGAAACATGAATGGAATATCCTACTACATCTCAACTGGAGGAGCAGCACGGTAGTGAGAAGACAGAAAGTCTTTACACTACCTCTCCACAGCCCACTTCAGCATCCCCCATGCCTCTGGGGGAATAACTTTGTGGAATCACCTCAGAGAACTGGGCATTTGCTTTTTCAAAATGTGCAGCTAAGCATCAAGGCTTTTATGAAACCCTCAGGCGTTACCATCTCCACATGGGGAGTACAAGACAGCAGAGCGAGAGTGGGCTGAGAACTCTTGCTACACACATTTGCTGGAGGACCAGAGGGGAAATTTTGCAGTGTGCCAGAGGGGTGCAAAACCAATTATGTCCTGACCTTCTAGGAGGGTGGGAGCACTGGCAAGCCAGAGCTTTTGCCAGCCTGAAGCCTTTCAATGAAAGGCTCTTGCTAAGAAGAGCAGTCCCTGCTCCTCTCCACCATCAGCTCACATGGGATCCTGACCTGCCTGCTGGCATTAGTGCAGCTATACATACTGTAGCAATATTATTTATTTCAATTCACCTGTTTTCCAATTCGAGCGATCAAGCCAGCAGTCACACATTTCATAGAAAGGGCCCTCAATATATTTTGTCCACCACTAATGCTGTCAGATGAAGAACCTGGGATCCACACACTGAAGTGTCCTGGGCTTGCTGCCTTCTTGTCCTGTGTCCACCACAGATGCTTTCTGGCACACAGCTGAGTCACTATGTCAGTGCCATCAGCACCAGGAGAGCTGTGAAGAAAAACCCCCTTCAGTAATATCAATATTTTCTTGTACCGGCTGTAATGTCCAGGAGAGTGCACCCACTCAGCTCCTGGGCTGAAACTGCAAGTGAAAGTTCATAGCATCATAGAAGGGTTTAGGTTGGAAGCAGCCTTTGAAGATCATCTAGTTCATGACAGACCATGGCCAGGGACACCCCCCACCAGACCAGATTGCTCAAAGCTCCATCCAGCCTGGCCTTGAACACTTCCAGGGATGG
>JAOXJM010000001.1:188184351-188198998 GCA_026413425.1 Tringa solitaria
CCATGGCAGGGGGGTTGGAACTCGATGATCTTTAAGGTCCCTTCCAACCCAAACCGTTCCATGATTCTGTGATTGAGTCTCACCCTGCAGTAAGACAGTAATGATGACGGCTCTGTTAGCCAGTGCCTGTGGGCTGCTGGGTGGCCAGTATTGCAAACAATAGCTGAGTCCTAAATAAAGCAAACCCAGCTCCACAGCTGTGTCTCTCAGCTCCTGAGGCGTCCACGTGATGCCCAAGTGAATAAGAACTGCTTTACAGCCCAGGCGGTGTCCCATGCCACCGAGGGAGGCTAACAGGGCTGTTACACGCCTTCAGACACAAGGTCTGGGCTCTGTTTGGCTCAGCACACCCTTGCCCATCATGGTCCAGCTGATGTGTTCAGCATTCATGCTGAGGCACCATGTCACGCCAGCAGGACCGGCTCCTGCAGCTGAGGCCTCCCCGAACTGCATTGCCATGGCGATCTGTGCTTCAGCCTCATCCCTCTTGGTCACCCAGCACGCAGCCAGTCTCACCTCCTTCTCATGTCTCTCACCCCTCCTTGCCCTGTTCTCCAGGCCATAGTAATCTTTCTTTCCATGATGTTTTACAAGGCAAGCCTCTGTGGTCCCAGCTGGACTCTCTGCAGTAGCTGCTGTCACACAACCCCCCTTTTTAGGATGAGCATCCGTCCTTGCTTTTCTTGGACTGCTTTGCCACGGTGTGCTTGGCAGCTGCGGGGAGAGCCGAGCTGGGGCTGCTTGGCCACCGCAGCAATTACATCTGATCGTTTGTATTAAACAGTGGGATTGTGGAGCCGGCACCAGAGGCCAAGCTCAAGTGGCCTTAATGATCGGGAGTCTTGTGCTCAGAGGTTGCTGCGAGGATAAAATAATAATGGGGTTGCTGACATGTTACTGGTGTTGTGAAGAGTGTTAGCTTGCAGGGGGAATGGGAAAGAAAGAAAACAGCGCTCAGCTCTGTGCCACTGAGTTAATTGGGCAGAACCAGAGTTGTTATATCTTGCCTGTTACCAGTCCCTGATCATATGCTCCTAAATTCTGCCTGCCTCCGGGTGCCACCTCTGCCGTGTCCGTCGTTGCGCATAGCTGTTTTGAAACACAAAGTGGATGAGAAAAACAGGTGATGGAGAGGCAAGGGTGAAATTGCACAGTCAGAAATTCACCCTTCCTTTTCCTGGGATGAGGAGGTAGGATGAGAAGTTTTTGGGGTTGTGTTCCTCCTCCCCATCCTCAGCATCCCCAGGTGCAAGGAGCACTGCTTCAAAAGCAGAGCAGCAACTCGGTCCCATGTTCAACTGTGTGATTATTTGCAATTAGCTCTCTATAAATCCAGCAGCTGGAGTATGATGGGACTTACCTGATCCAGTACCTGAGCAGTTCCCAAAATATTTAGAAGTGCACTGTTTGTCACTAAACCAGGATGGCACAAGGATGGTGGTAAGAACATAGGGGTGGCCATACCAAGACAGCCCCGGCCAGCCCAGCAGCGTGTCCCCTACAGATGACTGAAGAGAGACAGAGGCTGTTTCATCTTGTTGAGGTTGTGTTTATGTCCATCTCCAATGGAGAAAACCAACAGAAGTGTCTCAAGGAAAAGTAGAAGGACCGAGCAAGTACATTGAGATGTTTCCAAAACATCTGTTCGATCATACAGCAATCTATGGCTCGGGGCTTTTGCACCTAGGACATGTCAGTGGATTTCACCTCCCTGAGGATGTCCAAAGCATATGTGAACCTATGCACATTTACCTTACATCTATAATGTCCTTTCACAGGGAGCATCAGATGTAAATGCTTTGCAACTGTATAATTTCCACACTGCATAAGAACAAATCTCATTTTGTTTTTCTTGAAATCGCAGCCTGCTGCGTGAGTCACCTTAGCTCTTGTATTAAAAAGGCCGGCAGGTGGTTCCTTCTTCATATTCTCCATGCCATTTGTAATTTATTACCCACGAGCATATTCTCCTGTCTGGTTTTGGGGCTAAAGAGTTCTCTCTACCTGTTTTTTTTCCAAGCACAGAATCCTTTCTGTACCTTTGATCACCTTTGTCAGCTTTCTCCATATCTTTCTAGCCATAAAGCAATATGCCCTGTCACCTGTCAATAATGCTGTGTAAATGCTAAGTAAGGCCATGTGTACTATTCATTAAGCCCATGGGAAATCTCTGGAGGTGTAGGAACCCCAGAACACTGAGGTGCACACAGAACATATCCTTGGGGGTGGGAGAGCGGATTTAGAGCAGACATAGTGGAGACCAGGCCATAGTGGAGACCAGGGTGTGGACGGAAGGAACATCTGCAGAACCAGAAAGTGAGAAAATTCCTATCCCTACGGGACAGAGCATCCTGTGGCAGCCTGAAGTAGCCAATACAGAATGTGAAATTCTCTGTACTGAGTACTGGAAAATGCCTGCTGAATACCTGTCGGGACATGTTTTAAACACGAGAGGGGTCACACATATCCTTAGAGTGACAAACCACATTTCTAGGACTCCCCTTAACCAGGCACTGGAGATCAACCTGAGTCAAAGGGGTCAGCCACTCTGCAATCTCCAGGTGTGTGCAATGAAATGCAAAGAGCCTGTGCTGGCAGTTACAGGTGAGTGCAATATTTAAGTGCCTGTCTTAAATTCCCAGAGGGGCCTGGGTTATACAAGGGAAAGTTTCAGATGTGTGGAGTCTGGTCTCACTGTTTACATGATGTGGCAGCCTGGATCCTAGCACGGGGTCCTCCTAGATTCTTAGCATGGTCCTTGGAGGAGTGACTTTCTCCTTTAATGGCTGTCATTGAAACATATAACTGTAAAAACTGACACTCTTTTATACACAAATCATAGCCCTTTTCCCTCTCCTAGAGCTAGAAGAGATACCTGTCATTCAGGGTGGCTTTGCAGACCCCATGTGCTGGTGACACCAGCATCCCTGGATGCATTTAAAACATGGGTAGATGTGGTGCTGAGTGACATGGATTAGTGGTGGGTTTGGCAGGGTTAGGCTGATGGCTGGACCTGATGATCTTAAAGGTCCCTTCCAACCTAGATGATTCTATGAATCTATTAATGAACCACAACCTGAGCCATCACAGCACCTACTTCTAATGCTGTCCCTGATTTTGCCTGCTCGGCTCTGTGAGCAGCACGCATCTCGAGGATGTCAGCGATGCAAGTCCAGTCACTGTCTGGACACATTTCATAAGAGGTCCGTATTGCCTACCACGAAGCTTGTTGGTGTACTTAAGAAAGAAAAAGAGTGCAAAACCCAATTCTGGGTCATCTGAACATTCAAAGAGGAAAAGGGCTTTCTTAGGGAGTGATTTTTCTGCCCCATTGCAGATGCCTCTGTTCTGGGCAGAGCCCAGTTGTGCAGCACGTGGGACTGCTTCTCCTTGTGTGCTGCTGGAGGAGCCCCAAGGGCCCTGGCTCAGAGGTGGACCCTCATCTGGCCGAGTGAGCCCTCCCCCACAGCCCCAGTGGGCTGACTTTAAGGAAGGCAGAGGAAAAGATCACCATCAAAGGCACCTGGTAGGAATCAAACATGCCAGGGACATTGTTTCTGGTCCCCGGCCACCAGCCTCTCTCCATTCTGACACCTCTGTGTGCTGTCGTTTCCTCCTTGGCTGCTGCCCTTACCGTGACACAGAGATCAGCTAAACCGAAAACTGTGTGATGAATGTTGAGGCTAAATGACAGAAGTGTAGGCACTGTTGCCTTGAAAATGTGTTGCTAAGAAGCAAACGAAGAGGCTGAAAAATGCAAAATACAGGCAGCAAGGGAAAACACAAGCACAGCTATGGAAGGAAGGAAGAAGCTGTGCTCATAGCTCCCTATAATCAACACTGTGAGGTTTAAAACCTTGCTTTCAGAAAGATCCCAAAGCCATTTTTTGTTTGAGGGCTTAACAGCCAGGTGCTATCATCAATAAATATCTTAATCACAAAGTAGAAATCAGCAAGTAAATGAAAGAAACAATTCAAAAATGTCTTCACCTTCTTCTCGGGGATCTTTCTGGAAGGGTAGGGAAGAGATGTGGGGTGGGGGAACGTGGGATGCAGTCTGTCTGAGGCAACATTACATTTTTTCCCCGTGTTATTCCTGAATAATACTTAAGTGGTCAGTGAAGAGTGGTTGAAATATCTGTTTGAGCCTCAGCAGAGGAAAGAATGGAGTCCAGAACATTTTAACCTTTCATAACAAATAATCCAAAGGTACTCCAAGCTGACTGCAATGACTTCTACAAAAGGTATGAGCATTTATAGTGCTCTACATAGTTAGTGTATTGTGCAAACACCAGCTAATTAATCTAAGTAATATCATAAAGCAAATTAAACTATTTATCTTCTCAGAGATAAAACCACTAAGCAGAGTTTAAAAAAAAAATCAGCTCCCTAATAGAATACTTATTTAAAAGGGGAAACTGTTACAGTGTTTAATTTATTTCTCCATAATAAAGAAATTTCCTGGTATTTCTGCTACAGACGAGTGCAGAACAAATGGAAGGGCTGTGTTACATTCATTACATTTGGAAGGTTTGTTTTTCCCTCCAGTGTTACACCAACATCAGGCCATTGTTTTCGGAAGCATTGTTTTGTCCAACAGATGTAAGGACTTGGAGAGCCGGAGTCCTAAATCCAGTGATTGCTCCTTCAGCTATTGTCTTCCTCTTTCATATGCATACAAAAGAAGGCTTATCAATACGCACAAAAATATTCTGATGGTGAAATTGGGCTCAGCTGCCTTTCTGTTTCCCCACCCCACCCCCCGCACACACAGGCGCTTTGCCTAAGCTAAATGAAGTGCTCATTCACGGAGCTGAATTCATCCAGCCTCGCAGTCGCTGTCTAAGAGCTGGGCATCTGTGTCGTCGCGGTCTCCCAGCCTCTCTCACGAGCTCATGAGCCAGAGCTGGCCATGTTAACGGGGAGGCCACCGCTCCCACCACCTCTGCAGACCCGCACCTGGGCGGGTTTGGCAGAGCCTGGCTCAGCTGAATAAAGGCGTTGAGGATGTAGCCATATAAACTAATGTAAATACTATATAACAGCTAATCTTCATTGCAGAGGAGGAAGTAATGCGGCTTTATGAGTGGGAAGGTCAAGGAGTGTTATCCGCTTTCACCCAGGAGTTTTGTGGTCTCCATTTACATTTTATCCATTCGCTTTTCTGTTGACACTGGCTTGGGATAGAGGAAACTCATGCAAAGATCAGATTGCCAGTCAGGATCCTGACAAAGGAAGGAAACAGTCATTGATTACAAAGGACCTGATTTGGCATTCCCTGTGGAGCTCTCTGCCCCACCACGGAGCTCCTTGCCCCACTGCAGAACTTGCTGCCCCTTTGCTGGCTGCTTTAGGTGCCTCAGGAGCGCAGAGTGGAGCCTCATGCTTGTCCAGAGCCGGCAGTGGGTGTCTGGTGTAGCTTGCAGACTGCCTGTTAATCACCACACCGGGGCAATTTCAGCTGCAGGAACCAGCTGAAGTGGTTCTGATCATTCAGAGGAGACCTGGGCTTGAACCATAGCAGTGTCCCTGCACGTCTGTCTGCTGACCGCTCCACCAAAGGGAAACCAAGAGGGGTCAGGAAGGGATTCTGTCTCCGCAGTGTTCCCATCATCCGCCCCCAGTGTTTCACCTTCTGGAACATTTTTTACTGTAATGAAGCATAAAGAGAATGACAATAGGTACTTCTAATCATTCTGATCTCATTATGAGTGTTATTTTAACTGTCCATATAACAACAGAACACATTTGCATACTATTATAAATCCATTATGAGTGTATATACACACAGACACACGCACACAGTTATATACCAAGTGTAACCAGCTTAGAGTTGAATTTTTTTAAACACTTTTTCCAAAAAATTATGATGGCACGCTTTGTAAGACAGGGGAAAAAATCCTAGACTTTATGATTCCAAAACATAAAAAGTAGAAATTAAGACCAAGGAAAAAAACATTGCATGGGATCTACAAGTAACTGGAAGGTTATTTTGCTTTGGAAACTATCCATTTAACAGAAAACCACTTGGGTTTAGGATATGCACTGGCACATAATGCAACACTCAAAAGATTGTACGGCATCAGTTCAGGTCAGATTTGCAGATTCTACTCTCAGTCAGGGGGTCCGAAAGTTAAGAAAACTCGTTCTCTCCAATTTCAGATTTATGCCTGTGCACGTGAGACTGGAATCGGGTCTTGTGTACTTGTCCATTACACAAGTCAGAGAAATGCTAACCCAGCCCCATCCCCAGTGCTTGGTTTTAAAGGTAACTGTAGGGAATTTTCTGCCTCTGAAATTAGGAACACTGGTCCAGAGTATGGGCTGAGCAAACAGCCCACCAGGAGAGAGGCTTTGCCCCCCGCAAAGGGTTTTCTGGGCTTGGGAGTGATAAACTTTCCCATTGGCGTACGCGCACGTGTGCATGCACACACACACAGAGCCAGCCAAAGCCTCAGGGACTGTTGCCACCATCCTGTTAATCATTATCGGAGCAGAGCTGTATTCTTTGAGATCTCTGACCTGTTTTGCAGCCCTGAAGGGTTTATTGCAGCCAGCGCAGCCTTGGACGGTGTTTGGATTGCGTGCTGACTGCCAGCCAGCTGGCCGTGGTTCAGAGCTCAGCGATACGGAGCGTTGCAGGGCTGCCCGTTTGTACTTCTTGGCCTTTTGGGAACATGAGGCAACTCCTGCCTCCACCAGCCAAGAGGGAGAGGGCGGCCCCAGGGACGTGGGGTGAGGAGGAAGCAGTAGGGTGAATTTTCCTCGGGTGATAATCAGGTCACGTGGACGTCGTGGTTGCAAGGACGCAGATTCGGGGCTGAAGAGCAGTCAAGTGAAATGGGGTGGTGCAAGGAGAACCTCTGTGTTCAGTGGACACAAAATCTCAGCTTCAAATCTGATGAGATTCACACATACAGAAGAAATTTCTGCTAGAGGTCATTGTTTAAGTTCATTTAGTTGCTTGTTTGGTTTTTTTTTCCAGGAGTCTGGAAGCTTTTCCTGGAGCCTTTGGTGATCTGCTGAAGCCTTGAACTTCAGCAAGAAGTTCATTCAGTCTTGAATTCATTCAAGAACTTAAGTACTGTCCCATTTCTGCTCTCCTAAATTGTAAATAATTTCAAACAAAGAGGAATCGGGACTGATTTGTCCATTGTTTTGATTAGCTGGTATCTTGCTGGATCCTGCATATCCTTTCTGGTTGGTGACTTTCAGGGTAGGCATCCGCTTCAAATTCTATGAAAGTGAGACAATAAAAAATCCCTAAAGAAGTGGAATTAGGAGTTCAAACCCAGTTGCCTTGCTGGGTAAGGGCCCTGTGACTATCTAGACAATCTTTAAAGGTCCCTTCCAACCCAAATCGTCCTATGGGTCTGTGAGTCTACAATAGGTGTACAATAGGGAACACGTTCCCAAGAGGATATAAATAAAGAAAATCGTTCCTTCCTCTCAGTACCGGAAACTCATGAAAATCATCTGCACCAATGATAGAAAAGGGCACCAGCCATGCTACACAGGAGGCATCTCCATGGGATCAAAAGGGGGGAGCAGAGATAGCTGTCTTCAATGCAAGAGTCTGTCTGACCTCCTGAAGAGCTTATTTTCCCTACTCTGACTAGCAACAAAGCTGTTCACGCTGAGACATTTGCTCTTTTACATTTATCAAGAAGGTATTAGGAAATTGAAGGATGTCTATTTCCACCCGCACCCCAGTAAAGTTTCAGCTGGTTTAGTCATATCTCCATACATCCAGATTTTATGATCCACTGCCTTATGTGCTGCCTCCATAAGGCACAGAATTAAGGTAAGCATGAGCATGTAGTGACAGACAAACAGCAAACCGATATCAACACCAGCCAGGCCTGTCAGCTGGACCAGGCAGACTTGTTTTCTGCTTGAGTTAATCAAAACCCTGTAGAAGCTTCCAGAGAGCACAGGGGGCTTCATAGAGCCTGGTTTTGGCTGCTGAGCTTCATATTTCGGCAGGGCTGGAACTGATCAAAGGGGTTTGTCTGGTTCCAGGAGGCTGAACCCTTGCAGAAAAGAGTGTGCTGCAATCAGGATGCTGTCTGCTGTAATCCGTCTTTCTTCGAAACACGGAAAGACATGACTTTTTCATGAGACCGGGAAAGGGGTCTATTGATTTTTTTTTGCCTGTGCGAAACAGCAGTACCATTTTGAGCCTCCCCTGCTGTCTCACCAGTGCAAATCCCAGCGCTTTGCAGAAACGACAATTCTGTGCAGAATGAAATCACTTGGAACTAACTGGTACAAAGAAGGCTGCGTACTATTGACAAAAGCTTTTTCATCAGTTACAGCCAGCTGTCTGGGTGCACACTCTGAAAACCTTTGAAATTCCGTGGGCTGAATCACTTCGGTTACATTTGTCCATAATCTTCTTCATCATTACTCAGGAGTTTGCAGTAAGCAAATTTTACTCATTAGGGATAATGAACATAATTCACTTGTAGTTCCGTTCCATTTTACCAACTACATCACAGGCAGTCATCCTTAAGGTATAAAATATACATGTTCAGTAAGGGTTTATTTTACTGCAGTCAATAGGACATGAAGGCACCGTGTGCCCAGGAAAGAACAACTAAGTGAAATTAAGAGCTGTTTCATGAACGCAAGAACAAAGCTCACTTCCAGCATCTCTCTGCTCTGTGGTTTCTTCGGTGCCTAAAAAAAGACAGCATGTGTCTGGTGGGGACAAAAGGGGGATAAAACCTTCCCCCAGCTGTCACTGGAGCCATCTTTAGATCCTGAAGATGGAGCTTCTTGGTGAATGGAGAGAGGTCATTCACGTGCGGTCAATGACCATGCACTTCTCTGTGGGTTGTCTTTCTGGGGTCTTCCTGAAGACCGGCAACTCTCCTCTTGGAGGGACAATTTCCAGTTCACCCCCATGGGACAGAGAGGTGAAATCTGTGAAAAAATATCTCTGTGGGGACTGTTCTTCTGTTCTGACTGGAGGAGAGGGCTGTTTTCTCCAGTAAAAGCTGATCTCCCACTCTTCATCCTGTGCAACAGCAGAATAGAACTGCTAGTGTGTCTTTGTTAAACTGGTCTAAATAGAGAGCTCTGCATCCTTGGCAAAGGTCTTCAAATTCAGCGTTTAAATGAACCAATCCTGGAAGTTTTGCAAACCCTAGCTCACCTGGGCTAACGTTTGGTGGGATAACACACCATGCTGGTACTTAAACCATTTACTAGGGTTTGGCACTGAGTCCCTTTTGGCATGTAGCAAAGTAGAAGATGATCTACACCGCTCTGAACTTCTGAGGGTGTGGGGAAAGCAAGTTTGCCCCTCACTGAATATATATCTGTATGGAGGGAATGATGGCACTGGTACATTTTATTAGTGGAGGGGGTAGAACAGGATGCTGTATATGCTTTTTTTTGCTCCCAAGAACAGTAGGCTTATACCCCAGAGCACAATGTGCAGAGACACACTCACATTTCTCCTGTATGTACCCAGCTTAGTTATTGTGAGCACCATGGTGGCTAAGGCCAAGAAGGTGATGAGCAATCCAGATTGGTCTCCGGGGCAGCCTCCTTGCTTCACTGATGGTAACACTTAAATAAGGCACTTCAAGCACGCAACCTAAATGCAGAACACAGTGTAGAAAGGCAGGATAGAGGCAAGAAAAGAGTCTGAAAGATGTAAGGGCAGGACGTAGGAGAACTGATACCAGAGACAAAGGCCTGCCAGGATAATGCAGGGTTGCAAAGAGAATCAGAAGTCAAGAATGAGGAGTACAGAAGTGGAAAAGTCTGGAAGAGTGAAAGAAACAGAGGAAAGAGTAAGGGTTAACTTTGGTAGAAGTTTCCTTGGAACAGGGAGGGGCAAGAACAGAGGAACGAAGAACAGATATCAGAGCCTCTGGTACTCGGATTTATAGGACCCATATCAATGTTTAGTCACACAGCACTTTCGTTTTCCAAAACTGCCTGGTCACGGTGCAGAAGGTACTCATGCCGGCGCTGTGCAACCTCTTGCAGGATCCCTCTCGTTCCTGGTGCAGGATGCAGAGCTTCGGTGGCACCTCCACAGAACCTGTACCACAGCCTCAGAACTTGTGGTCTAGAATTTGTACCTACTTAAACTAAGTTTTCCCAGACACCTTGCTCTGCACGCAGCTCTTTGTGGATGTCTCGTCACTAAGGAACACAGGATTTTTCATGCAGATAATTTGACATGATGTCGTGGTCCCACATCCTACAGCTTCCCGGTTTAAGTCCCTGTTTGGAGTCATACTGTTTGGAGCGGGAGGTTCCCGTCCTCCTCCTTAGTTTAGTTGATTCAAACCCTCTGTTTCAAATCCAAAAGCAAGACCTGGCACAGCAATTTCATGACCTGTGGTCACCTTCTGAGCACTGAGGCGCACTAGAGGGCCACCCACGCGGGGTGCAGGACACTGGCTTTGCACCAGTGCGCACAAAATGCCACAATTGTCACATTTTCTGTAAACTACCATACGACGGAGTAAATGCATTGCCTGTATCCTTCTGAGTGGTGTTAGATAATATGTGAACATTTAAATGACCTTTTTCTTCCTTTTTCCTGTAGAATAACATAAGCTGATACAAGTGAGTTCACACAATTAAGACGTGCTACAAAGTGACAGTGGTTGATCAATCAACTGACTAATTGCATCTGACTGTGGCAAGCAGAGGTTCTTCTGTCCTGAGTTTGCTTGCAATGAAGCGAGGAGGAGAACTGGGTCGCCTAAATGGCATGAGGCACCAGCTAGCCAACGCAATCACCCGGTCGCCTTCACTCATGGGAAAGTACAGACAGCTCTCTGGTACCCCTAGGATCTTTATCCAAGATGTCGCATGCCAAAAAAATATTTAGGACTAGAAGCATTTTGCATTTTTGGTATACCTCTAAAAAGTAACTGTTATTTTATCACCTAATCAAGGTATATAGCGGTGTTTTATTACCAAATCTGAAATTTATTACAGTTGTTTTGTGGTTATACACAAGGGTTGAATTAGTTCTTTATTACTATAAGGAACTCATAACAAATACCTAATTAAGGTATCTTTGTATCTCTCTCTCTTGTTTGGAACTGTTCCAACACCAATTTCTTGCTAGCACTGAACAATTGTTACTATTAGTGACTTCAATGGCCTCAAACAAGACTGAATTGACTGGTAGGGAAAATGTGATTGCACCACCCAACTTCTAAGTAGTTTGATTGGTAAATAATACAATAATACCAATTAGAACATCACAGCTGCTTATCTCATAGACATTACACAATAAAATAAATATGTAGCTGTAAATGTGTCTTATTATGATATAGTCTGCATGATTTAAACTGTTCGCAAGAAATAAGTAAGCTTCTTTATGAAGTCAGATATCAGAAATAGCAGTGCTCTGCATCCCAACTTTGCGAACACAACATCACAGAAAACACAAGCAAATAAAAGAAGAACATTGACTAGATATTATTTTGTGTTTCTGAGTTCCAAATAGTATTTCATGTGTTATTTTGTGTCCTTGCTGGAAAAAAATAAATCCTGGAATATGCATGAAAAACTTGGCCCCATGGCAGCAAAGGGAGAAGTATTCTGTCTCGGTGCTAACCAGAAGCAGGGTTTTAGGTTGTGAACATAGGCTATCATTTGTCATCACCCTTCCTGTGCATTCAGAAAATCAAGATTTTGATTCCTCTGTTTAAATAACTGGACTGTAACACAGACACACCTGATCCTAGCAGCAGTTTCCTTTTCCAACTGCATCTCCCAGGCCAAAATTGTTCCAAAGAACAAGAAATATCCCAACAAGTGATTGACACAGGCCCCTGCATGGTACAGCTATTTAACATCTAGCTCGGGAAGATCATGGTGCTAATGTGGACATCGTGCTTCCGAGAGGTGCTCCGTGCTGCTGAAGAGATCAGAAATCACTGCACTGCACCCCAACGTGATCATATTCTTGAGGCCTAGGTGCCTCAGGATGGGTGCTGGAGGCACCTCATTTTTTATTAGTCTTTTGGGAAAAAATGTGAAAGCGTATGCACAGAGAACATACAAGGCAGGTCAATTTGATTTCCTTATAAAGAAAGTAGGGAAGGGGCAAGGACTTTGACTTGTCCAGAGTCAGAGTTGCAGTAACTGGGGAAGGTGGGAACAGAAAGTGGGTTTCATCATTTCCCGCCCCGTGATCTGACATGGAACCAAACCCAGAGAATCTCACAAAATTCGTCAGGACTAGGAATAAAAGGACCAAAAATATTTCAGCTCAAACTTCCATTTCTTCCTTAATCTGGAAACAGGCCTGCCATCCATTTATAGATAACTTACTTCTCTTTCCTTCTTCAGTTATAGTTTTATTCTCTTCCTCCCCTCTTCTCCCACCTACCCTTGGACTGGCAAGTGGGAAAGGCAAATGGTGAAGGCCAGTACTTGCCACACAAACTCAACAGGCACCAGGGCTGGTGAAAATTCCCTGCTCCCAGCTTTTATGGCAGGGTGTAATTGGTGGCTTGTGTTTGCTGTTTAAACAAAGGAGCCTTGGAGTTAGAGGGAAGATCTTCCCCAAGAAGCTGCTGACTCCTGAAACCTAATGTCCTGCTCCTTATCAGGCCAGTTTATGACAGGCTTCATAAATGTTTTACGAGACCCCGATGACTGCATCGCTGAGCAGGGTGGTGGCAGCTGCCTCCAACTTTGTGCATTGTTGACAAAAGATCAAAGACCAGATTTACCACTCTGATAAGATCTGATGGATAAGAATCCCAAACTGACTTTTTCCCTGTTTCCTGCACAGACAAGCACGTTGCAGAACTTACTGACAGGGGTTCAATCCTGAAGACCTTATTTGGACAAAACTCCCACCAATTTCTATACCCCTTCCCCACTGCTTAGTGGAGATTCCTTGAAATGGGCAGTAAAATTTGAAACAGCTGTCAATTTAGGGCTTTGACTGAAAACCCTTCTCCAGAAAGTCCCTAGACAGAGAAGCACTGAGAGGATCATTGGCCTTGGTTGGGGTGAGGTTGATGGGAACCATCATGTATTGCCAGCTTCCCAGTTTGTTAAATCACTGGTGCACAAGGCCTCCCTGTTGAAGAGCTCAAGCTTGTTCCTCTATGTGGTTCTGCAGGCTCAGATCTACTGACCAGTGGCATCCCACCAGCTGAGCCCAGTGGAGGCAGCAGCTGGGAACGTGGGCTGCATGACAGAGGCTGGCCAAGCCTGCCACATACAATGTGTCTGATTTTAACACATCTGATTTTCTAACAGTCCATCCCCCAGGAAGGTCCTAGAGTTGGTCTGAGCCAGGGCTTGAGATTGTACTTGTCCTACACAAGGAGATATCTCTCCTGGGCACGTCCACCAACACCTCCTGCACAAGGAGCACAGACTCCCTGCCTGGGCACTGAGGTACCAGGGCCTAAAGGAACATGAGGGGGCCACTCAGTGCTGTCAGAGCATATTATACCTGCAATGATTTAGCACATCAGATGTGTTAGCAAGCTAAAGAAAGCAGACGGTAAGGCAGGACTGCAACGTGTTTCAAACATAACTAGAAGTCAGAAGACTTCTGTTACTATTTTTTGCTGTAAAATTTCTTGGTAATTGTCAAAAAAGGTATGCTTCTTTTCCTTGCCTAGGAAGAGAAATTTTTTTAGTTTCTTGGCAGAGGATCATGTCATTATTAGTAGAAAAAAAAATTGACATAGCTAAAAATAAGATGCTGTAGAAACACTGGACTCAGTCGTTCTGTGTTTGTTGACTTTTTTAAGCATTGCATGAGCAGAACAACTCTCCTTCAATGACACAGGGCATGCCTGCTCCCTGAAGTTCATTTCCTAGGAAGCCTGACTCCTCACTCAAAAAATGCGCGATAACATGGGTTAGCAAGACCAAAGTATCTCAGAAATTGCTGAGATACTTGGCCACCAGGAAGGATGGCTCAAAGCAATAGGCTGCCCCACAGCACTTATATACAGGCAATGGCATGAAATAAAGAGAGGTAAATTGGGATCTGAATTTCCATCACCAAGTTCCCAGAGCCAGAACTCGCAGTGAATCACAGAAAATCAGTTTCTTCACTGCCAGCCGTATGTGGCCAGAGAGAGACTGATGTTCCTCTGCTTGTAAAGCGGGGAAGGGAGATCTGATCTCATTAAGAAAGACTTAGATTTTCTCGAGTTGCTACGTATCAAACAACAGTTGGGCAAACAAATGACACCTAGGTTTGAAGTGTGCAGTTTGCCAGGAGCTGCCATCTGGTCTGAGTTACATTTTCTTCATTCTCATCGAAAATCAAAGATTTTAAAAAGTGCAAGTTTAAGAATTATTCCTCTGTCCCTGATGCTAGAAGCTTGCTCCTCTATAACTCAAAGAAAGATACTTCTCTGGGAAGGTAGGGCTGGGTGGCCATAGTTTGGCCCATGGAGTGGAGATGGTTGGGCTTTACGCCCTCATTGTGGAAGTATAAGTAACTCCACTAAGTGATGGAGAGTGAAAAATCAAGCCTGCTGTCCTGAAGTACCCAAGGGATGTGGTTTTTAAAAACAGCACATGGAAAGGTGGGTTGAAGGAGGAGGGAGCCAGACTCTTTTCAGTGGCTGCCAGTGAGAGGACGAGGGGCAACGGGCACAAGTTGGAACATGGGAGGTTCCAC
>JAOXJM010000001.1:188239362-188265795 GCA_026413425.1 Tringa solitaria
TTACACATTTTTATTAAGTAATATTTTATTAAGTAATGATTAATATTATAACCTTTGTAGCTGAGCTATGTGCAGAAAAAATATATACTGTTTTTTAACTCTGTACCATTCCTCAAGGCACTGAGACTTTTTGCAGTAATAAGGAAAAAATCCACTTAGTTAGAACTGGAAGATCAGGCCAAATTTAAGTGTTTTACAAATCTTTTGGGGATGTGGTAGTGAATCTCCTGTCACTTTCACTTTTAGTCACAGAAAACTGTTACCTCTTATTTTGGGTGGTTGTAAGAGACCAGACAAATGCTCAAGAGCTGAACTTGTCAAAACCTTTTTTTTGGCTTGAAAGTCTCGTGAGTTTTGGCTTCTGACAAGATTTTTACTACCCCTTGGGTTTAGCTGAACTGAAAATATTCTTAGAAAAGGAGATGGCCTGATATCTCTGCAATCGTGGGCTCAGCTGAAGCCAGAATGTTCAGAGAAAGGATGAACTGAATTAAGAGAGCAGAGACTTCTGATTTGGAACAAAATGTATTTAACCCAATTATTTGTCATTTTTGAGAAAAAAACCATAATTGTATTATAATACAACTTTGCTATTTGGGAAGCTATACACTCTCAGGGAGTATAAGATTGCATCATAAAACTTTTGTGACAGTGACACAGATTACAAGGCAGCCAATGGGGAGGTGACCTGGGCTTGCTCCGGTGTTTTCAGTGGAATTTGATTTCTCTGTGCCATTTGGATGCTCAAGCTGTGAAAGCCTGCTTGGCACCACTTACTAATTTCTGCCCTTAAATGTGCACGCACAAAATAGAGCAGCGAAAGCCCAGGAAATATTCTGGGACTTAAACCCACTCTGCTTTCCATTCCTGGGGAAGTGTTTTGTCTGCACTTTGTTTCAGTGCCTCCTTTGTGGGATATAAACCTCTTTTCTTCAAGGAGCTAGTAAGTAAGCCCCAGATAAATGCATCCCATCTAATGGGACATGGCACATCCGTGCAGGTGTCCACCTCCTTTCACCACCCAAATGAGGTGTGTACACAGCCTGGTACAGTTCTTGTAAGAATTAAATTCACTAAAGGTCATAATAATATCTAATTGAGTCACGGAGATAGATAAAAGTGCTCAACATCACATCAGCTGCTTGCACAAAATGATAACTTTTCATAAAGGGGTTGCATAAAGGTGAGTTGGATTGTAACAGAGGGAAGAAGTTGTTCCTGGCTCTGAATTATGTTTCCCCAATTCAGCCTTTTGAGATGGCACAGGTGAAACCAGAAGGAGAAAGACTATCCAGCTGAAACCAAATATCTCCATTACCCAATGAACAATCTCCGATTATAGCACTGGTGTCCATAATTAATTAGAATCCATCGAGACAGTGCATTTCAATATTTCTAATTTTACCATTTGGCAATTAATCTGCTTTTGGTGACATAGTGCTTACTGTAAAAAGAAACTACTCTCTGCTCTCAAGCCTTGTTGGATAGAGAAAGACCTGAAAAACAGATGAGAAGAGGTGCATTATACATGTATTTTTTACCAGTTGAGAACACCGCAAGGAAGAGCAGGTGTGCAACACGGGTGATTCTTCCCGGTCACCTGAAATGTCTGGATTTATATATATTTATATGAATATGTCTGTAAATCAATGACACAATCTCAGGAAGGTTTTTGCATATCATGAATTGTTTCTTAGGCTTTGTTTTGCACAATACCTATCACAGGATCCTAGCTCCATTTACGGGTTTCTGAAGAATCATAGAGCCATAGAATCACAGAATGGTTTGAGTTGGAAGGGACCTTTAAAGGTCACCTAGTCCAAACCCCCTGCAATGAGCAGGGACATCAACTAGATCAGGTTGCTCAGAGCCCCATCCAAACTGACCTTGAATGTTTCCAGGGATGGGGCATCTACCACCTCTCTGGGCAACCTGTGCCAGTGTTTCACCACCCTCACTATAAAAAGTTTCACCAGGTTTTAGGAACCAGGTCATAGCTTTTTAGCAGCACAGTGGCTTCCAGGTCCTCCTGATTTGTTGCCCATGCTGCACACAGAGGTGCTGAGGCACTTCAGCTGGGCTGTCGGCCACGTCACCTTCTTAGAGGAACATCCCTTAACTTCTTTGAGGTATTTCATCGGTGTTTCCCTGTTGGGTCCTATTATCCTGTTACCTCAGGAGCCCCTGGCTCATCTCTGTAAGACTTCAAGTGCGCCGCAGTGTAGCCAGCACATCCCAGAGAAACAGGGTGAGGGCCCTTGCTAGCACCCTGTCACTCTAACCTTGGCGTGTCCTCCCACAGCTTGTCACAGGCAAGCCTGATATTACCCCCTTCCTCCTTCAAGTCTAATTTAAAGCTCTGTCAATGAAAAAAAGAAGAAATACTATGCTGATAGAAATAATAGTAACTATTATTATTGGCAGAATAAAGGGATGTCTCTGAAAGCATGAAAAGCAGTGTAGCAAAAACCAGTTCATCCACCACAATAGTCTCACAGAGATGAGATTGTCCCTAGAAAATCGTTTTATCATCCCTTCAGGAAAAGTGGGTGTAAGACCATTCACCGTATTCAGCACTATCCCCACTACAGTAGAGTGAACCTGATTCTTTTTCCTGCAGAGTTGTCCTTGGGATTTCATCTGAACAGAATTTGGGTGGGGAGATACGTGTGTCCACACATATGAGTGATAGTACTCTCAATCTCCTTGACTGATTTGTCATCGTTCCCTGATGAGCTGTGACGTGTGGCACCCCTGACAACACCTCCTTCACGTCTCACAGGAGTGGCAGCAGGACTTAGTGGAAGTCCAGAAAAGAACTGAGGTACTCTGAAGTTGTCACAGCAGATCTCAAACTTTATACTTTCTTTGCTTCTTCCTGTGCTTGTGCCAGCAACTTCTGCTATCTCAAAGCACAGACTTGCCTAAAATCATTGCTTACTTCAGTAGCTCTTCTATATTCAGCACACCACCTAACTGATCTAAAGGTTCACATGCAAAACCAGCAGCACTTCTGGCTAACATAAACCTCTTCTGTAATGCCAAAGGTTTTCTCACTTCTTAAAGGGGCTGCAGAACATATTTGCTTAGTTTTTAGCAACCTCTCTTCTTTGTGCTTGCTCCCCACAAGAGGAGTTTTCTTCCAAATTTTCATAAATTTCCCATGGGTTTGCCAAAGATCAGAGTTGTAGCTGCTGAGTGCACAGATAGTATCAGCACTTTGTAAATCAGTACTTATTGCCCATTCAACACAGCCTGGAGAAGATAGGAAACGTGTGGTCTAGCCAAGACTGGGTGATACCTACTCCCCCCTGCAATCCCAGCTCAGCCGTGCTAGACCCACACATCCCTGACAGATGTGTGGAGCTCAGTCCCAGCACTGGGATTTGTACACGGGAAGCAAACCTCTTCAATGACTGGCCTGTAACTGGAATTCAGGTACAGAAAAGTTTTGAACTCACCATTGTTGACCTGTAATCTCAGAGACTTGACATAGAGAGAGAGGTAAAGGGCAGGCTTTAAAGGACTGACCTTCTTCCTGCCAGGAACAATTTCCCCTAGGCAGTTTTCATATAGCCATCCTGTTTTGGAGACTGAAAGAATTTATCAGGAGGATTTCCAAGCTGACCTAAGTTCCAGAGGACAATCTTCAACCTGTTTAATTTTCAAGTGTAGGTGAAGCCAAAATGTCCTGCTGTATTCTCACTTCCATGAACCACGGCCATGTAAAACCTTGAGAAGCAAAGCTGCTCATTTTCAGTTTGACAGTTCTTTTGTTACAATATATTCTAAATATACCTTTGAACTGGCAAGTTTACCAAGATTGTCACCTTTTTCTTTTTCTTCTTCTTTTACTTTTAGGTCTCAGATTCCTTTTCTATAGAAGCTCTTAGCTTTGCACCGAGAAATACAATGAGGAATGCCTCAATGACAGCAAGATGCAGCACTAGGTGCAATGCTATATTCTGAGTAAATGATACCATTCAAAGGGCAGAGCAGAGCATGAATAGCATTGATTTCCAGAGCAGCTATTTCAGTACTTCACAAAGTTATATCAGACTGGTCTCCTTCACCGGCTGAGTTGGTAAGAGGCTGTATACCACCCTGGCAGGCAGCAATAAGGCCTGGGCTATATGTAACTTCATCACCTCCTGCGTGGGTGCCAGCGTGACATTATGCCTGGGCTCGCCACCCCAGCCTTGTGGAAAACACAACAGCATCTCACACTACCATAGTAGGCTAACATAGGAACTTCCAAATTGTACTTTGCTCTCTGCAAGGGCTTATGAAGCAGGCTTTCATCATCAAAGTGCTCTGTGACCTACTGCAGGGGTATCTGAAATCAGCTGGGATCCAGGGATGAAGGCCTGACTGGTGGCTGAGACCCTCCAAGGGTGAAGCTGTGCAGGAGGAGGCTCTGTGAAGCCAGTCCAACCCAATGGGATGCTCTTGCAGCCCTTCAAAACCAGGAGCAGCAGCATCACTTCCAGAGAACGGTTTATCTAATAGATTTCATCTACCTCAAGATGAAGTGAACTACAGCTCAAAAGTGCTGCCTTCTTTGCTTTAATTTTAAATGGAGCTTAGAGGACCAGCTCAGGTGTAAAAAATTACATCTACAAGTTTGAACAGGCGAATCTGTCTCCAAGCAACCAGTTGTACTGTGCCCACCCATACAAACAGCCATACTGAAATCAAAAGGTTTGCAGCCGTAACCCATAAATTTGTATCACTTTTCAGACTAAGCCATATGAAATTGAAGAAACCACATTTTGTGGATGATTTGAAAAGAGAAAATGACCTGTTGTTTGCTCAATTCTACTACTGTATAAAATCTATTTTTTATGGATTTTGAAGTATTTTCTATTTAATGCCTTACTCACTACAATACAACGTTTTAAACCTATTTCTGGTTTTGAAAGTTTTATGAAAACAACTTTCAGCAATTTTACAAGCACAAGTGTGTGAATAAGCTCTTGTCTCATTAGAATGTCCTTCATCCACCTGTATAACTCAATATTGGCAGCATTTCAGAGCACAAATCTTGGCAGAGAAATAGCCTGGCTATATATCCAAAACTAGCACTGAGCACACTTTCTGCCGCATGCTAACCTTGCATACATTGAAAGTGTAGGAGCATTTTAAGTAGGTTAAAATGTTGCTGCCAGTTTGTCAATTATTTCATTTTACCAATTACCACAGCATCAACACAACTCTAGATGTCACAGGTCTCCTGAAGCTGCTGCCAAACTAGAAAATGGAGAGGGATGGATCTGCAAAGCCATTGAGGGAATGAGATTCCCTGCACCAGGGTGGAGGCTAGAGACCTGTTTGCTTCAGTTTTAGCCTATTTACTGAATATTGAACTGGGAATCGTGACTGCTGCCAAGGAAAGGCATAGAAATTGTTGCATTTTTAAAGTTCCAAATTCTTCATGCAGTGTTGTGGAAAGGTGACATCGTGCACAGGAGCAGGGCCAGCAGAGAGGACTGTGACAGGATTGAGCTTTGAAAATATAAATTGGTTGCAAAATCATGTGTTGCTGATCCTTTTGCTGCTCTGGAACAGACCTGCAGTAACAGCTCTCCTTCTTCGTGGCCCACCTCATCTACCCACAGCCTGATCTGTGGGAGATACCAGGCCCTCAGCAGGTGCATGGGCACGTCTTTACAACCACAGCAGTTACCAAAGCAGCTCTGCTCACCAGGATCTGGTTCATGCCTCCCGCCATTTCCAATCCATCACCCCTTCTTCCCTGCTCTGCTGCTGTTCCCATCAGCTACCTCTTGGATGTGCATGAGGCCATTGCTCCAGCACAGATCCCTGCCTAGAGAAAGCCCTTCCCTTACATATCAACCCCTCTGCCAATATTTCCCATATAGCTTTACTGTCCTGTTCATCCCCCAGCACTTTCCCAGCATCACCCCTGTCTGCTTGCCTCCTCCCTGCCTCTCTGATAACTGAGCACTCAGTGAAAGCAGCAGAAGGCCAGAAGAGTTAATGTTGTCTTGTCAACTCTTGAATCATCTACTTCCAATCCCAGCTAGTTCCTTCAAGGAGAGACACAAAAAATCCCCCAAAAAACCCAGAACACAGAAGCATGAAAATGCCTTTGCAAAGGTTGAATGCTGATGTTTAGTTCCTTGACATGATGAATTTACCCAGAAAAGCTGCATCTCAAGTGTACAAGAATCTGTTAAGAAAAAAAGATACTGCAAGTAGCTGGGCAGAGAGCAAGATGCTGTGGCCATGACCATTACTTTTCTCAGGTAATATCCTTGTCAAAGGCAAAAGGACTGCTCTCTGCATATGTGGGATGCAGAACCAGCCACTGAGCAGGCAAATTCCAACTCATTCCATCAGCCATAAAATAAATCCCGACTCCATCAGTGCTCGTATTGAAATGAAAGCTGGTTTATGACAGATGCAGAAGAAAAAAGCCCTTCAAATGCCCACTTTAGTGCCTGCAGTTCTTTCTTATGCTTCTACTTCTCTCAATCCATCTAACTTTTTGCTATAAGGGCAGTTTTAGCAACAACAGGAACAAGGAAGTAACACCAGCAAATTGGCTTAGCACCATGTGTGAATTCTTATTTACAAGCTACAGACAGCAGCATTTTTATCCCTGGCTCAGCTCTAGCTGCAGCAAGCGAGTCTGAAACCAGCCCCACAGCACAAGGCTGAGAGCAAGTAGGGCACGGCCCCACTGGAGCTCTGCTCCTCTCTCCTTAGGCTGGCCATGTCCCACACCACTGACGTGATCGGGTATTGCCATCAACGTGCCACTGTGTCAGCAGAGGATCGGGGGCTCGCTATACACCAGTACGACCCACTACTGCCTGTGGATCTCCCCAGGCCTCTTCTTTTCTGAATTCTGACCTGATTTTTCTCACCTCCTGCGAAAAGGGCTATTCTTGTTGCTGTTCCTGTCATTTTTTCTGCTCCATGGGCAGCAAACATTCAATGGTGCCTGGAAGGAGAGCGGACACTAACCAAGACTGAGCATGAGCCTGTGCCCAGGAGCAGAAGTACCCACATAGGGAGGAGTCAGAGGTTCTGGTTCCCGTTTCCCAGGATGTTTAAACACGTTGGTGTACCAAGAAGAGAAGCAGAAGCTCTGGACTCATCTTTTCCCCCAGCTTACTCCCCTTACATGCCCCCAGTTCTCATTTGTCTTTCTAATGCATTTATACACATCTGGTTATGAATATCACTGTAGGAAATTCAGTGGTTTGGTTGTGGATTTTTTTAATCCAGCTGATTTTCTGACATTTTCCCACATTTCCTACGGCACTTGGGAGGCAGGAGATCCCACAAAATCCATCATCTTTTTTCACAGATTTTCAGCAAGGTATCCAGTGAGGCAATGTCAGGTGCATTCTGTACATTCAGCAAGGTTTTCACTGGGTTGATTTGAAATATATATAGCTAATAAGATAATGATATCTTCATGACTCCTCTTTCAGGATATTACGGATCACATCAAGACCTCTCCAGAATTAAGGGGGGTGGGGTCCTATTTTTTATTTCCTCTTCATTTTCCATCACTTATCCTTGCTGTCATCCCAAAACACTTAGAGTTGTTGTAATATCTCTTCCCAATGTACGAAAATACAATTTGCCTGTTGCTATTGCAAGATGCCAAAGACCAGATGAAATGATTGATTTTTGTGCTTGAATCTGAGAAGGAGACTCCCAGGAGCATAACAACAAAGCATAAATAACATCCACTCTGGTGCACCTGACAAATACAAACCATAAAAAAAAAGTAGGCTATAACATGCTCCAACAAACTTAAGATCTTTCAAATAAAAGACTAAAAGCCTCAAAAATGACAATGCGCATGCAGAAAAAAAGCAAAAAGAAAAACCACACAAAACCCAGAAGAGATTAAAAGTATAATTTTTCTTAGGTTTCTGCAGGAACAGAGAGTCTATTATGCAACACAGTTGAGATGACCCTAAAAATGACCACAAACCAAAAAACAAATTTTGATAGTGCTTTCTAGTTTGACCTGTAGAAAAACTCCTTTCTGATCCTAAAGCTATTGATTGGATCTAGGATGGACATTTATAAAGACTGGAATTATGTGAAATATTTGAGGCAGTGCCTATCTAGATTTCACCCCTGCCACACAGTGGGATATTTTGGGATAAGGATTTTGTTTTGTAATGTAAATCAGGCATGTGGTTCTATCTTACCCTAGGAAAGATTCTCTCTACTCACTTAAACCAGACAAACTTGGCAGTGTGACTAAGCTGAGACTCCCAAATACATTTCATTTTCGTGTGAAAGTCACTATTAGCATGCAGAAGTCCTCAGGCTACTGTGTTAAAAATGATACAGCCCCTGCCCTGTGATGTGCATATGAGGCAGAACAGGCAGGTACAGCTGGCAGAGAAGGGAATAGCAGAGAGAATCAAACCAATGCTAGGACAGTCCATAGCCCACCCTCTGTATAATCAGCACTGACTTCTATTCAAATGTCACACCAGGGAAGATTTTACTGGGGAATATAATGCAGGCAGTGAGGGAACTTTGTCACTATTTATCTGGAGCTCCTCCACACACATGGGAGGACATCCAGCAAGTAATCTTCCACAGGTAACTTCAGAACTTACACCCTCTCTTAAGCCAGGGGACAAAATGTGAAGTGACTTGCTGGAAGATTTTGCAAGTGGTTTATCCAAGCTGTCAGATATTCATGGAACAAAATCAAGAGCTGATGGAGAAAACTCCAGTTTGGCAGGACCAAGGGATTTTGCAGAAATGTATTTATTTCAAGAAACCTGCAAGAAGTCCAAGTAAGGGTGGATGTTTTAATAAAAGCCAGAGGAAGACCTCATCTGACCTGCAAAATCTCAATGCTGCTTGTTCATCATGACTGTTAGAACTGAAATAGCCTGTAGATGCCATGTCAGAGAGAACTTAACAGAGGCCCAGAATAGCCAGTAATCAATGTGGCTTTCACAAAGCCCAGGTTCCAGCTCTGCTTGTGCATGAATCAGGGAAGCAGTGATACCCATATGCGGTACATCCCAAGAGAGCGCTCTTGTGATTACTCATCTCACCATTCTTAGTGAATGTGTTTTGAAAGGTTTGCAATTTCACTTTGACACAAAATGAAACTAGATTTTGGAACTCCCAACATTTCTTCATGACATTGAGTTCTTGTTTCTTAGCCCCACTGTGCTTTAAGTCTTCATTTTCAATGTTTAATGCAAATAATTTGGAATAGGGACATTGAAAAGCCTGGACACATTCTAAATGTGAATATTACAAATCATAGAATCATAGAATTGTCTAGGTAGGAGGGACCTTTCAGATCATCAAGTCCAACCATCAGCCCAACACTGACAAAAACCATCAGTAAACCGTGTCGCTAAGCACTACGTCTACCCGTCTTTAAACCTCCAGGGATGATGATTCCACCACTTCCCTGGGCAGCCTGTTCCAATGTTTGATAACTGTTCCAGTGTAAAAATTTTTCCTAATATCTAATCTAAACCTCCCCTCATGCAACTTGAGGCATAAAACATATTTTTAACTCACTCCCTTTCCCATAAATCCACACCTCACAGCAAGTAAAAGAGAAATCTTCCTGCAAGTTTGGAAGCAAACCACTTCCAAATCTCTCCTTACCTGTTTAAATTATGCTGAATGCCATAGACAGCACACCCTTTAGAAATAACAGATGATTAAACGGCCTGCTTCACCTGTAAATAAGCATGGAATTTGGTGTGTTAGATATGTTATTTGATTTGCACCTACTCATCAAGCTCAAGTCCTGTGACTATTTATTTACCAGAGAGACTCCAGCTTTTTTTCTTTTGAAATAAATGCCAAATGACGAATTGCTTTTGACTCCAGTGATACGGAAACCGAACTGCTGCCCATACGTGTAAGCCTTTGGCTGAGGCGCCATCTGCAAGCCAAAAGCAAAACTCTAACATTATTATTCCAACCCAGTGTGAAATAGTGCAAAATATAAAATCAATCCCCAGTTTCACTCCT
Source organism: Tringa solitaria (assembly GCA_026413425.1). Classification (NCBI taxonomy): domain Eukaryota; kingdom Metazoa; phylum Chordata; class Aves; order Charadriiformes; family Scolopacidae; genus Tringa; species Tringa solitaria. Next base: position 188,249,377 of record JAOXJM010000001.1, read on the forward strand.
ACTACTGTGCACCCAACATAAGGCTCAAATAAAAACGTTCAGCTGTGAATATTTATGTCTTATTCTTAGCCTCGTTGTGTTTAGAGGTTTAGTATACCTTTGGTTGCTTCTCTTTCCCTAAATAAATAACACAGAAAGCCATTTTCTTTGTGGCAATTACATCCTAACATCTGCAAGACAGGAGGAACATGGCAAAGATACACAAAAGGTATGAAGATTTCCTGGTGTTTGCTGCATTTCAATGGAAAGTTTTCAAAAATGGGAAAAGTTCTACTGATTGCAGAATTCACTTTCAAGGACCAGCAGCTTTCTGATGTGTGCTAATCTAACCCGCACTCTCATGCCTCCAGCCATAAGTGTAGTGAGGTGCCAGTGGGCTGCAGAAATCTCTCTGATGTTTCAGTTGCGATTCTCCACCTATGGACGCTTGGCAAGTCTGTCACATGCTTTTCTCTAATTTATTCTCTGAAGGCATAGGAAAAAGCTTTCTGAACCTCCCTGTTAGAAAAAAAAAACATTACTTGGCAAATCTAACATGTATCCAATGGTACTGTGTAGTGCAAGTGCTTATGATATTAATGGAAACTAAGGGGAAACCGTGCCTCTCATTTGCCTTTCAGACACTAAAGTAAACATTCATTATTATATCTATGAGCATAACTTGGCAAATTGCATAAGCCCAGTTGGAAAAAGTGCGCAGTAATGAAATAAACTAGTGCAAATGTGATCTGAACAGTAAAAATTGATTATAAAAGCAACAGGTGATTTCCTTTACTAAACGATTACAGTACTGTCAAAACTAATGGCTGCAACAGCTCTGCAGTCACAGACAACTAATTCATAAGGCACTATCCTAAAACACAATGCACTAAAGAAAATGTTGTAAACTAGCAACAATTAGAAAATTCAATGTACTCTAAAATGCAGAAACTGAATGAAGAAATGAATCAAGAAAGTAAGGGCTGTGTTTTAGCAGCTACGTTCTTTCTCTCCGATTCAGATTTAAATGCTGTCTTGTAGGACACACGTGTCTAGACACTGCCAATTAATGTGTATCTGATACAACTAAAGGAAGTAGTAGCAACACACACAATTTCCTCCGTGTGTCTGACCATGAATCTTTAGTGACAGTGTACTACGGTACACTAATTATGATTGCAGGGAAATAAACGAGAGGAGACACCAGGACTACCCACCCTTCCATCAGAAGCGCTACATCTGTGTTTTATCTTTACCAAGCACTTCTATGAACCTTTCTATCTTTATAGCTCCACTGGACTCATGAAATCTATAACAAGATTTTCTAAAGGGAAAGGCAAAGCTGTCAGTGCGATTGTAGGAGAATTTTTCCCCCCATCTCTGTTTGGCACAATGGCTGTGATTCTTTTCTTGACTGATCTCTGTGAACTGACTCACAGTTGCGTGCGCCACACAAATCAGGGGAGTTGTTTGCCCAAGGCACTGGCAAGGTCCCCATTACCAAATGGGATTACCCAAATGATTCACAAATTAACATATTTCAACAATTTTAACATATTTAACCTCACGCTACCCCCATTATTTCACAGAGTATTATACAGAATTACAGCACAAAGAGATTAATGCCCAGATGCTAGAAAAAGGATACTAACAATAAATTGCCATTAGGTGCCATTGCAATGCCCAACTTAGCATCCTGGTTGAATCTGCAGCACTGTGAATCTGGTCACTTGGATGCCTCATACCGGCATGTACAACAGGGAGCAGTGCTCAGGCAGCGAAGAGCAACCTGTTTCAAATCCTGCCCACTTTCTACAGCAGCAGAGAGACAGACATCTCCAAGTCTCCCTGAAGGTGATGATAAATACACACTGAAGAGATATTACAGCAAGAGATCCCCATAATAATACGCTAAGTAGATGAGTAGCCTTTCAGGGAGCTGGAGAGAGCAGTGCTTTGCCAGGTCCACTGACTTGGTTACAGAAGGGGGTGTAAGCATGTAAGCTTCTGTGTCATTTGAAGGTGACATTGTCATAACTTAGGAGGAGAAGAGATCTTTAAGGAGTCAAAACAAGCTGTTCCTTGACCATGCAGCTAAACTCACATCTTTATAAGCACACTTTTTAAAAATTAACCTCAAGACTTTATCACTGCAAGCAGAAACAAATTTTAGGGCAAAAGGAACTGTTAGATGATCCAGTATGCATCCCCTTGTTTATCACAGGCTCCGTTTCTTCCATGATTACCCCTACCATTGGCCCAAAAATTTAGTTTTGTTTAAAGGAAATATTAGGACCTGGGTGAACTGTCAGGGACATAAGAACAGCCATACATGGACAGAGCAATGATCCATGCTATCCCATATCCTGTCTCCATTCTCCACCTGGGCCAAGAGCAGGTGTCTGGGGAAGGGCATGACAACAGGACAAGCATCCATAAGCACCCCAGCCTCCTGCAAGTTGTGACTCTGGGACCTCCTAGACCAAGCAAAGAATAAACTTAGACAAGTGATACAGAGCAACACCAGGTAACCATCCAGGATTAAAGATATGCCCTTCATATTTCTTACTGTAAAGAATTTTCTTCACAAAAACTATGTGACTTGTTTGCCACTTCTGAAAATTTTTATTGTTATGTATAAACTGGGTGCAACCCTCAAGTACCAACCCTACTAATGCCAAGTGCCAGGTTCAATTCCCTTTCGATTCAGCAGTCTTTTATTTACACCTCTCATGGCCATTTTTGCTGTAGCAGAAAACTAGGATTTCATTTTTCCACCACGTGCTCACTGGGATTCTTAAGATTTTATCAGCATCGCTGTTTTCCTGATGCATAGCATCTGATTACACTTAAATAAAACTTTGTGCAACAAGGTCAATTTATCCACAACCGCAGAATGCTCCATGGGTCTGCCCCCTTACCTCTACGGGCATTTCTACGGTCCTTGCATGAGTTGCAAGTTTTACTTTGGCTTGGAGTTCAGTACTAAAAACATTGAGTCATACTGGGTCTTGTACAGAGCCTCAAAGACGCTCATGAGACACACTTCAATCTGGTGATGATTCTCTATGACAAGCTTCTTGATTTATGAAAATTCAAGACAATTAAAGGTGTTTCTAGGAACATTCCTCTGAAAATACATCTTATGCTCTACTCAATTCTTGCTTTCAATGAACAATCCAGACGTTTGCCGGAGAGTCTGGCCTTGAATATGGCTGTCACAAAACTAAAACGAACTAGGCTGTGATATGTATGGAAATAAAGTGAGCAGGAGTGTGAATGGGGTGGGAGTAAAAGCTTTTACACAGGCAGCAAGTGCCAATTAACAGACAACAGAAGTCTGTGCCACTGTGAGGCAGACGTTCCCAGCCCACCGCCCACCGCAGGCCCTGCACTCCAGGGACTAGAAAAGTGAGTCAAAAGGAGTCAAGGCTGTGGAGACAGTGAGTACCAACCTGAGACTATCAGGAATAGTGAAAGAGGGCAATGAGGATAGTGGAGACACTGATTCATGGTTCTGGTCTGTGGGCATGGGGTGAGAGAAGAGGATGGACCTTCAGATCCAAGTGTGCAAGTGATGGGTGACACCAGAAGCATGTCTTTGAGGACATGGCACACCAGGGGTGGGACCCCCTTATGTTCAAAGCCAAAAGCTTTTTCTCATGAATAGTTACAAATCTTTCCCTCTCCCTTATTTTTGGGCAAATATGATTCTTTTCAGCCTCCAGCAATTAACTGGCTACTAATCTATTGAACATGTACATTTTTGATAATAAGTAGGGCTCCCCTTGCAATCAAAATTTCAAGTGGCATATAATATAAATGCCTCCCAAAATCTAAAGAAACCGCATCAGCTCCATTCCCTTCATATGCAACATTTATAATATCAGCAAAAAATGAAACCAGATTTGCTTGATGAGAGGTAGCATGAAACACTGAAATCCCTCTTTGCCCTGTCTTGCCAGCCAAATAAATCACAGGCCACTTCATACAGCCCCTATCTGAATACATAAACATGACAGGACAGCTTAGGGAACATCTACTAAATCTCATTAAACACTTTCACTGATAACATAATAACATGTTAAATATGTTCTAGCTGTCACACTGTACTCAGAATCATAGTGCCCCTCTCCCGCTTTCTGTAATGCTGCGCTTTGCTTCCATAAAAAGGAAAATCCTATCACAGTTTTGTTTTAAAATACCAGCTCACCCTGCAGGTTGTATATTTTCAAAACTCAGCTTTTCTCACTGTAGTTTCTGGGACACATCATTCTTTAACCTTGGACTGCTCTCCTGACAAGGTGAAAACTCATTAACCACCTCCGTATAATTTAAACACACACAGCTTTGTTACTATGTTGGCTCCAGCCCACAGGGACGGCTGGGTTCCTGTACCGAGAGCTTGTTCTCGTGGCAGGTATGTCCTCAATAGCTTTCTCTGGGACAGAGGATAATTACCTTCCCAATAAAAGAATCACAGGACCAAAAAACCATACAAACGCTGTACAAACTTGTACAAGGCAAGACCACCTCTCCCAGGACTGTCACAGAGAGGGGAAAGAACTATTTGTTCTTGGGGCTCCCTTTTGATGTTATCTGAGCAGTCCCCATGAGATCGGCTCCTCTCCCCATCTCTTCCAGTGCCTGCTGGTATGACCAAGAGCAGCACACACAGATCTTCCAGCTCTCATGTCAATCACATTTCTTCCCTCAGCAGTTATTTCAGAGGCAGGTGGCTTTTCAGAAGTGCCTGTTCTTAATAAAGGAATCGAGAGCCATTTCAATGCTCGGTATCTGTAATAATTTATATCACTGTCCTCTGTTACAGGCAAAGAAACACTAACATCACTGCAATGACATTGGGCGAGCAGCAGCTGGTTCCATATGGCACCACTGTGGACCCACTTTCCTCAGTATCATGGTGTGCCTACATCAAGCTCTTCCACTTGCCTAACCCTTAGTTACATTCGCTTAATCTGGGCTCCTCGTGATTACCTCCCCCCTGCCAACCTCCCAAACATTGCCCAAGACCTAATGTCACCAGGGAGAAAGGCTCCTTTGATGAGGATCACTGATTCAAATTCAGTTTGCAGGACAGGCTTTTAGATCTGCTCATTGCCCCAGTGACCAGGTGGACCCAGCACTGGCGAACTTCTGAGGTCACCAGGGACCCACCAGTCTCCAAAAGCTTCTGATAGTAATATCTGACAGCAAAATCAGGGCTGCATCATTTAATTTACAACAGTTTTAGAGAAGGAGTAGAAGCAGCTTAGCATTGTAGCCACTGGGTGAATGCATTAGCAAATGAAAGACATTTGAATCCTTATGTCAGACTTCCCCATGTGTTTTTATTTCTAGGCTGAACGCTAAGCAGGAACTGTCACCTTTCCAGTTTCAGTTTGCATGATGCCAAAATCTTTTGAGCACAACCCAAGGAAGCCAAAGTGGAAGATATTCATTTCACTAAACAAAAAATACTCTGGAAAGCTCTCTAGAGTGCAATAAAGGCCCATGTACAGTCAGCCCTGAGCTGTGGCTTGGCATTCACATTGACAGAGAGCCTGCAGCATTTGGCCAGTCCCACAATTATCCACTTCCCACAAAGTCCCAGGTGACACCAAAAGCTGCTTGCCATCTACTCTGATGAAGATACAGTGACAGTCCAGGGGTAATGGCAAGAAAGTAAGGAGAGAAACAAGAATTAACAGTCTAGCGCTTAAAGAACTAAAGTCACCAAAATTATGTCTGTGTAATTAAAATTATGACATGGGTTGATTTTGAAAGGATCAAACTATCTTTTTCATATCGTTCATTTTCCTTCCTTCTCCTTCCATCCTCCATTATCCCCATTCTTATCGCCTTCCACCACAGAACAGCTGAGGCTCTGCTTGTCCTTGCCCTTGAACTGGGACACTTCCTTCTCTTTCTTTTTTAACTGAAGCTGTCACATCAGGAGCTGACCATGTTCTTATGGGCTGTCCAAATCTAGGCAAGAACTGCAATACCTCCGAGAAACCTCATTCCTCAACAGGTTTCACCATGCGTAAGGCTCTGGGTTGGAAAAAAGCCACAGTCCTGGCCTACACCTGGAGCATTGCACCAGCTCCAGGGGCAGCACAGCGATGAGCCCATGTGCGTGCCAGCAAGGAGTTACCGGGGACTGATCTAAACTTCCATGAAGTTAGCGGCAAAGCTCCCTTTAACCTGAATGGGATTTGGATCAGCACCCTGGTGAGGCAATTTTGGAGGTAATCTAAATGCAAGACTCCAAGTAAATGATTGACAGAGATTGCTGTACTGATGAGCAGAAGGGAAAGATTGTGGCAGCAAGAGCAACCAGTCGGCAGCAGTAAAGCAGAATAAAATAAATTCCTGCAGCATGGCATATGGATAACTTCTTATAGTTGCCTTTCTGTAACCCCATCCTTACAAATGTCATTCTTTTACTCACACATAGTTTACACTGGCACCTACTTTACCTCCAAATTTGGCATAACACACTTCAGATCCATGCAGCAAGCATGTTTCATAGCAAAGACAACACAAATAAAGAGGTTTCTCAGGTTCCCTCCCATTTCATATTTGCCTGGATCCTTCTCCCTCCTTGGGCTAGTAAAAACTACCTCTGTAGTCGCTGCAACAATTTTTTACCATGAAAACTGATGCTTAGGGAAGTACTTGATGCTATTTGGACGTAATTTAGAAACTGCCATTTTTAGGAAGGTGATTTAATCTCTTGGCAGAAAGTGTCAGCAAGGCCTTTGCTAATTACAGCAAATCAGTTCTAGAACTACCTGGAAACTAATACTGGAGCTGTATTCAACAGACCTAACTGTAGGTACTTCAAGTAGGATGCCATGAACCTACAGTCCATGGAGAAGGAAAGACACCTCCAAAGACAGATTCTGATCTTGGACTGGGCTAAGCGCTCTCTGAAGGTACCTGTCTACTCCCACTCACTGTGGAAGCCGAATTTTGCCTAACGCAGACCTGTGTTCAGAGCAGACCTGGAAGCAGAGCTCAGGAAATGGACTGGCTGCCCAGGTAACATGAGACCGAGGAGATGCAATCACTGTGATCATTTTTCCTTTGAATCATCTAGTTCTGCAGTGGTGGAAATAGTTCCTCTGGGCACTTGCTCATGCAGGCAATCAGGGCAGACCTGGGGACAACAGCTGGGGCCAACCAAGTGTCCAGGTCATCAGGCAAGTTTGTCGTGATGCGGCAGGTCCCAGGTTGAGCTGGGTGGTCAACCCGCAGGTTAGGGTCAGGCCCGGGGTCAGACACTACCCTGGGATGGCCATCAGGGCTGTGGTAGCTGAGGACCGGGACTGCTGCTGCATCGCTGGGGCAGGGACTGAGAGCCCCAGGGGCTGGAATGGGGTCCTGGGCCATGGGCAGGGTAGAGGGAGCCTCCAGGGGACAGCAGGCAGGGCCATTAGGGCCTATTAATGCCCTCAGGGCCCTGGCAGTAGCTTAGCTGTAAATATTCAAGGCCTCCAGCCTTATCAGTTTTCATTAAAACTAATGGAATGAACTCATACTTATTCATAATGTCTCTTGCCCTCCTTTTCTAAAAATTTAAAAGTCTGTTGCTGTTAGCAGGTCCTTGAAAACAGCTGCGAGAAGGGCTTGCTATGAAGAATCCAACCTGCAGTGCTGTAGGCTACTGCAATCACCTAAATTTTTACCACTGTTGTAAATTACTTCCATTTGTCAATGTCCCCGTCCTGCCTAACCTATGATATTTCATTATCTTTGCCTTTGTTTTTGAATATTCCATGTTGCTCAAGTTCTTGCAGAAAGAATTTACTGAAAAAGCAACATGAAATTTGAAGCAGACTTTTGCTCACAGATAGCCTGAATAATGCTATATTAGCATTCAACAGTCTTCACTAATTTATTCTTGCTCCCTTCTAATAAGCACGCAAGCACTGTGTAAGCAGGGGCTCCCTCAGAATGAATGATGCAGAGCTTAACGTTTCCTTCCTCGCGCACAGTAGACCGATTCTCACCCACAAATTGTTCTATTTGTAAATTATCCAGTAGGTTAATATATTTTAGAGCCTGAAGGTACTTCTGGCACCATCTAGCCTACATTACCTCTTGTGCAACCACTGTCTGTATAAGCTGGACAATTTTATCCAGTGATTCCTGGCAAAGAAGAAATTATTCTTCCAAACTTATTGCAGTGAGAGATCTTTGAGAGCATCAGTACGAACAAAATAAATAGTCTTTTGCCCTTAAAACTACTTTCAAAGGGAGATTTTCTAAGTATATAAGTCACTAGTAAAGACAGATTACATTTACAACAAATGATAGATGTTATCAAAGTGATTTCAGGCTTCACTCCACAAAGGCACTTAGGAGTGAATAGGTTTAAACTTGTGAATTGTCTGATAGGTTTCCACAGGACCACCCTTGGGCTTCCAACAGAGACTGCATGTAAGAGCTTTGATAGCTTAACCATCACAAAAGCTAAATGAATACATTTATAAAACAGCATCAGATGAGCTTCAGCGTGAACTAAGACTCCAGACCAGTAATAGCTGCACTGCAGCAAAATGGCTTCAAGGCAGGTCTGGAAACTTTACAGTGTCTCTAAGTAACACCAAGCCAATTTCTACTTGTCCTTGAGTATGGTGATCAACTGCTTAAAAATACAGCTTTGGTACGTAACACTCCCACTTGAAAATCTTCAATTTTGCTATCAGTAACCAAATAATAATGCTCATTTCTTAAGCATAGGACAAGAAACAGTTGGTGTCAGTGGTACATACTGAGCAAAGACTGACTTTTAAATGGTGATTATGGCAGCTTTAGATGTTTGCTTAGCTGAAGCCACCTTCCTTTACCTTCCCTTGAAGTTGACAGCATTGTCACAACAGCTGTGTCACGTCATAAACTCAACCTCAAAGCAACATTAATTGGAATCTATGGGGACCACCTGATACTTTCAGGAAAACACAAAATTATGTCAAAGCACATGAAAGAAAAGTAAGTTACATGACAAGAATACATCAAAATATCAATAAAGACAAATAAGAAGATGAAAGATGAAATGCAACAAATATTATTGCCAGCTTTTGGAAATAACTGTTGAGTGTCCAGGTGACTGCAAAATTAATTGGGACACTGGGAAAAGAATAAGTTAGCTTACTGGCAAGTTAAGTATGAGCTAGGAACCTAACTAAAACTAGCAAGACTGAATAACATGGCTTCAAGATGAATCTGCAAATTTATAGAGTCTATACAACAGTAAGCTGATTTCAGGATATCTTCAGGTAGATGATAACAGAATCATAGAATCATAGAATTGCCTACGTTGGAAGGATCCTTTCAGATCATCTAGTCCAACCATCAACCTAACACAGTCAAAAACCATCACTAAACCAGTCTATACTTTAAAGAACATTCTTTATTTCCTTGATTTGTTCCACGGGTTTGTCCCCATCCCTGATGCTAAAAATTCATTTATCACAAGGTTTGCTTCTATTAATTAAGCCTCTGAGGAGCACCAATAAGATTCTGATTAATCTTCCTCTCGGTGCAGAGTTAAGCCCGAAAAAAAAATGTAGTACTTTAGCAGTGCAAGCGACAAAGCTCCTACCAAAAATGTAGTGCTATTTCTCTTTCCTCCTCTTCTAAGGTGGTAGTGAATCGGATACTTGCACTAAAAATTGTGGATAAGACTTTGTCAGTTAAGGTATTTCACTAAATCTCTGGTTTCACAGTTTTAACTGGAAAAGAAATTATATTCTGAACCTCTAGGAAGGTTTGTTACTGGCTATACAGATGATAAAGTGATGCCTACATGTGGCATAATGAGGAGCAAAAGGAATGGATTTGCAGAGTGAAACATCTGCATACCACCACAAACAGCCCATTAGCAGTAACAGTGCACAGGGGTGCTCCTGGAGAGCGTCTTTTGGTTCAGTCACGTTCAAAGGGAATCCAATCTGAGTGCTCCAAGATCAATTTTTGATGTGAATCAAAGCATGCTAAGGGGACAATTGCTCCTAAAGCATGCTCCCACTCGAAACTAAAATATCACTGGCCTGCAGGCACCATCCTACTCTGCTGGGTCCAGAAATGGAGCAGCAAGTTAATGCTTATGGCAGGACTTGAAAATAGGTTTACTAGGGCTCTTTGGGATCTCTAATTGAAGTTCAATACTGTGTTACCAGAGGGAAAGATTAGGCCTTCAGATCTTTTACTATAGTGAGCTGCTGTTGTGTTCTGAGTGCCAAGGTAGTCACAGAAGACTTCAGCACCGTATAACAAAACTGGAAAGATAAATCAATCCCTTTCAAGCTTCATACAGAGTCTAAAAGTTTCATAAAAAATCTGACCTGAAAAATTTCCAAAAACTGGGGGGGTGTCATGGTTTAACCTCAGCCAACAACTAGGATTGTGCAGCTACTTGCTCATTCCCATTGACCCCCCAAGAAGGGAAGGGAGAAGAGGGAGAAAAGGAGGGGAAAGGGGAATAAAAACCTTGTAGGTTGAGATAAAAACAGTTTAATAGAATAATAACAGAAGAGGAAAATAACAATAACAATAGTAATAATAATGGTAAAAGACTATACAAGACATAAGTCACTCTCACCACCAGCTGAAGTGATTGCCCAGCCCAACCCAAGCAGTGATCGTGAATTCTCACTCTCCAGCCAACCCTCATTTATGTACTAAGCACAACGTCTATGGTACAGAATATTCCACTGGCTATTCCATCATCCTGTCTGTGCTCCTTCTCAGCCTCTATGGGAAGCTGAAAAAAGTCCTTGAATTGTATAAATATTGTCTAGCAACAGCTAAAACAATATGCATTATCGACACTCCTTTGATACCAAATCTGAAACACAGCAAACACTAGAAAGAAAATTAACTCTATCTCAGCTGAAACCGGGATGGATGGGGACTAGAGTTTGAGATTGAAGGACACGGGCACACCCAAAACTTTAGGAAAACTGAGAAAATCACTGCAAGGGCTCACTTGCTTTTTCTCAGCCTTCAGCAGAACTTGGAGGACTGAAATCTTTGGCTGAAGGATAGAAACACAGTGAGGGCTGAAGGTGGGAACAACCATGAGTGACCTCCTTTGATACTTGAATCCCTAAACAGAGATCAGCGATACACAATAGAAACTTCTCTAGTAACAGTAGGCCCTACTTACAGGACACTCCACTCTCCCCTGCCCACATCTGTTTCCTGTTCTTCTGCTGTTAAGTTTCTATTTTGGCACTGAAGCGTGTCAACTACCCAAGCAATTATTTTGTGCATCCGTGGCCCAGGCACAGAAAGGGCTAGAAACTTCCTTGGGTTTTGTCATTTGGTTTCTTGAAAGGAATTTTTTGCCTGGAATTGGAAAGACTTGGCCAAACCAATAGTGCATAGAGTTAAAAAGACAGAGTAAGTTACACAGTTACATGTGTGTTGTGCTCAGGCTGGACTGGTGACTCCAGATGGACCAGTATCACACCAGTCATGTATCACTCATCTCACTCAAAATTTACTGCCAGAAATTCTCCATTCCTCTCAGCTGGTGAAGGACCTGCTCCCGCAGTCCTCTTGCACTGAGCTATGACGGGAGCTGAAGAGCAGGGATGACCTCCAAGGCTGTGGTGCTTTATCACTCCCTCATTCCCATTCCCTCCTAGAGGTCGGGCATAACTCCTTTCCCTGAACAGCTGCTGCCTTGCACAGCCCACCCTGAAATGGCTCACATCCCACTTGTCTGCCTTGACCCTACTTTCCTGTACCAGGACAGATACCCCACATATTTTCCCTGTGCAGCTCATTAACAGGGGATCAAAATAGTGACTTTATGCAGTGGGTTTCTAGCTGCAGTTCTCTGTGATACTGTGCTTTCAGGACATGTTTTCAGACACAAACATCACTCTCCCACCCTGGCGGTTGGCAAGCTTGAATGCACCTTAGCATCACGGCCAAAAATGAGAAGCCTCAGGCATGCCGACAAGTTACAGTGGGGTGGCAAGTTGCTGTGTGTCAGCTGCCCTGCAACAGCTGTCTGCGCCCATGTCGTTAGATGTCTGCAAGGAGAGACCTGTGACTCTGTGATTTGCTTTTGCCACAGACTGAGCATGTAGACAGTTGCTGCACATCAGCTGATAGGAGGTCATTTCTACTTTCACCCTGCCTGGGCCCGTAGTATTTTGCTGGCTGATTTGACAGGCCCTGTGTAGTCACAGCCCGTGGATGGCTGGAAGCTTGTTTCTATAATTTCCCCCTTCCCTCCTGTCTGAAGGACAGCCTGGCAGTGTGTAGGCAGGCGTGGGTCTGGCAGACGCTGGCTGGCAGAGGGCCTAGGGAAGCACCCATGGAGTGGGAAGCAAACGTTGGCTGTGATTTAGTGGTTGGGCAGGGGAGGGAAAGACGGGGACACAGAGAGAAAAAATATGCAGATGCTTCTCAAGTGCAGCGGGGACAGCAAGGGCTCACAGAGGCTGGAAGAGAGCAGCTGATGGTGGGATTGCAGACCTGAGGGCTCTGACTCAACACAAGACAAAAAGCTGTCATGTCAAACAGGACCCTCAGCTCACTCCCAATAAAAGTGTAAAGATATTGGGAAGAGAGAGGGAAACAAACCCCGCCTGTCCCCTTTTTTTTTCTTTTTTCTTTTTTTTGGCTGGTACAGTAAAATAGGAAATTTAGAAGCACACTGAGAAGAAATTTCACTGAAGTATCCTCTCCAAGAACAAACTGTGAATTAACTTCAAGACTAAAGCTCAAAATCATTTTACTGCTCATTCTACAACTACTCAGTGTTTTAAATTAGCTTATTTCAAAGCTTATAGTATTACCTAGTTACAGTTCTCATATATTCTGAGCCTGTGCACCATATATATCTAGTTAATGCTTTCAGTAATGAGGAAATAAATTGTTTCAGCAAAAAAATAACTACTGCAGATATTTGCTTGCATTATAAAAATGTTTGGGTCAGAGAACTCCCTCAGGGAGAAAAATTAGAGATGTCCAAATAAAGCCAGAGACATAAACAGAAACATGCCGTACATCTTTCTTTATCCTGGTAACCAGCATGAGAGTTCAACAAATCTGCACTGAATGACACCCAGCTCAAGGTCCAGCATTTTGCATTTATTATTTAGCTGTTTGGATGAAAGCGTTGGATTTTTCCCCTGTAATGTTTTAAATAATTTGAACGTGCTTTTCAGAGAAGAATCTGTCCTTCTTTCTTAAAAATACTGGACCATGCTGGCTGGCAGGTCACATGGATTTCAACAGAAGCACTGGCACTGTCTTACTCAAGTTGACTACACACAACAGTAGAGATTAAACATAGCGAAGCCCCATGGGGACAATAGATGGGGAAAGACACACATGCCAGAATTTGCTGGATTATTTATAAAATGTGATCACTTTAAATAGGCTCTTTCTGTAGCAGCTCACGGATCTTCTGTATTTCTGAGATTTAGGTTGTTTTCTTTTGTTGTTTGTTTATTTTTTTGTCTCCTGGGTTTCTCACAACATAAGTTGAAGTTTTCTGTTTGTTTGCCTGCCTTCCCCTAGCACCAACAAAATTTCTGGAATTGGCACTGGCACTCTGGATGCTTAAAGAAGCAGTTTTTCAAATTGAGCCATGCACAATTTAATTTCTCTTGGGGTCTTAATAATCACAGTATCTTTCAAACATAAGGTACAAAGCTTCCTTTCAAAAAGAAAGCTTCAATTTTTATATGTCTGCCTTATTCCCCTGCTGAAAAGAAGATCTCAAATTCTCAAAGCAACAAAGGCAGAAAGAGCTACTTATTTATCTGAATTTGTGTATCATCTTTGTTTATTATTTATATCCCGGTGGCACTGTATTATACACAGTGCAATATAGATGAAGACAGTCCTCTCTGCATCACACAGCTCAGAATCATAACTAGAGCTAATAAGAAAAAGGAAGGAGAGGATGGTCTTGATGTCTCTGCCTCAGTTCATCACCTTTAAAATAACGGTAATTTGGCTCAGAATTCTTGGTCATGTGTCTACCATGGAAAATAGTGATAGTTACAGACTTAAACAGCTAGAAATTTTTAGAGACTTCACCAGAGACATCATTTCAGCACTTTCAGCTTCAATGCTGAATGTGGAAACCCCAGCAAACACATTACCAATGCCGGTTACATGTTTCTGTGAATCCTAATGGCTCAAAGACAGAGGGCAAATAAGAACCCCAATTTATTACTAAATCAAACAAACAAAACCCCAACCTATATCATGCAGGCTATTCTCATGAGTTTTAGATATGTGAGTCAGGGTTTCAAACATTTAGGGCTGCAGACTTTGCAGCAGTCACACCACTGACAGTCTCTGCAATATGTCAAGAAATGCATCCTTAAAATCTGCACATTTAAAAGTCTGAATCAGCAAAAGTCTCACCTCTTCCTTTTACTGTTAGAGAATGGCTAAACAAACTACCAATGTAACCTGAAACAATAGATGATAAACACTAGACAAATATTGAACTGATTGGTTTCTGGTTTACAGGGCTCCCTCCAGCATGAGGTACAGATATGCCTAGCATAATTAAAAATGTTATTTGCAAATATAATTCACAGTTAATTTATGGTGAGAGTTGTTTGCTTCTTAACCCTCAGGAATTTTCACTTGGTTGGCTGAACAAAAGAGGAACATTTCTTCATTTTAGGACTTGGATATAGGAAAAGGATCCTAATGTATTTTCTTCATAATCCCCTTGTTCTCCTCACTTTCCCCTTTTTTACCTTTGCTACGTAACACTGTGTCTCATGGGCTGCTGTTTAGTCAAGAGGAGACAGGTCCACTTTGCTCCAGAATACACCACTACTAGAAGAAGCCACATAAGCACTAACCATAGGGAAGAAAAAGGAACTACAGCTTAGAGTTAAGCTATATAATGAACCTCCACATGAAATATTTATAGAATTAATTAAACATTAACCCAGAAGATTGAAAGCTGCCAGCTTGATGACCCAGCTGGGTCCTATTGCAAGTAGCCAATAGTGAATAAGGGTAGCCTTCCTGACCACCTAAACTGGAGGTTGCCTTTACTGCCTCCTCGTTACCCTAATACACCTCAAGATTCACAGGATAAAATCTGCCTGAAAGCTTAATTCTCCCTGCTGTCAGAACTTCCTCAGATTCTGCCCTTCCTATGTAATGTAAGTCCTCCCTCACCAAGCCACTGTGGCCTTTAATTCCGCAAGACTGAGCTCCGCTATGTAGTCTAGCTGAACATATCTAGTATACAGCTACATATGCCCAGCTAATGAGCAGGTTTATAAAAACCTGCTGCACTGTCATCTCATCCCTCCTCACACTCACCACCTGTTTGCTGGCTCATCTGTTTTGGGCTTTTTTTCCCCCCATCCATCTGTTACGCCTTCCTGTCTTCACTGGTAAACTCTGTGCTACATCTTTCTATACAAACTAGCACAAAATGACACCTGCCAGCACTGAGGTAGTAACGAAGTTAGCTGTAGAGTGATAATAACAGGACCTCAGCCCAGTACAATTTTCACCTGAATCTGCTGAACTCACTTACCTAAAGGAAACAAAGGCTGCTACTCCAGCCTTTTGTGTATTCAGGATTTTTATTCATGGCACTGTTATCCATTTCTACCATTACAGCCAGTGCTGAACAGTTTTATTTGCACAGCAATACATTTTCCCTGCAGTAATCAGTAAAGCACTGACCTCTTGGTAGGTAACAGCAGACGGGGTTGCTTTTCCTTTGTAGTAGTGACAGCTCCCTGCAATGCTGTAATAAGCATGCTGTGACAACCAGTAATGACACCAGCCAGAAGACAATCTGAAAAACACTGCAGTCATGTTGAAGTGAACAAAATACTTAACCCTGTAATCTCCCTACAGAGAGCACAGCACTGAACCCACAGCCAGCTGCTTGCTGCAAGCAGGACCCCGTGCAGCTGCACAGGGCTGGACTGGGACACTGCCTACATTGGGTGTCCAGAATACGCCAGGAAGGGAAATGTGTGTGAAGACTGGAGGTTTTGGTTCCTTCTAGCAAGTAGAAGAGTGCCCCTTGTATGCCATGCACAATGGTATGCCTATATAGATATATATATTTAAATATGTCCACACAGGTAATCATGTCGACATCAAGTAACTGGGGAACCACCTGCCTTTGCCCCATCTCCCCGTCAAGTACGCATCATACGGCCAAGGTGCCCAGTTAGCAAGCAGAATATTTGTAACCCTCTCCTTTCAGCTAAATGAGCTTAAGCTATTAGTATTTCCTTTATGTTATACTTACATTTGCAGGAAGGAATTTCTCCTTCCCTATGTCTAGAAGTCTTTGATTTATGGGTACCTGAAGGGGGCCTACAGGAGAGATGGGGAGGGACTCTTTGTCAGGGAGTGTAGTGATAGGACAAGGGGTAATGGTTTTAAACTGAAAGAGGGGAG
>JAOXJM010000001.1:188283403-188294584 GCA_026413425.1 Tringa solitaria
TCCCCCCCTTTTATCCTGGCCGCTCCCTCCGTGACCAAAAAAAATAATCTCGCTTTGAAACCGTGGCGGCTGAATAACGGGGTTTTACACCGGCCCACACCCCAAATTGCAGCTCTTCCACGCGGGGGGGTGGTGGCGGTGTGGGGTGGGTGGTGTTAGCTATTTGATGGGCTTCCTTCCCCTCCCTGCGCCTTCTTCCCTCTGCAGGTGAAGGGAATCGCCGCTCGATCGCTCAAGCCTCCCTCTGTCGGTCCCTTGGCAGATAATTTCGGGCAGTTTTCAAATTTACCCCCCCCCCCTCCTCTGTTTGTTTTTTTTTTTTTTAATTTCTATTGTCACGTTTATGTAACAAGTGCCTGCTTGTGCAGTATATTGGTGTTGCCGTCTAGGGCGTTGCATGCTCCGGGGGTGCTGCATCCAGTGCTGTGTCTGAACATTAAAAAACATGTCTTTCCGTTGAAGAAGGCAGAGGTTAAAATGAATGAAGATCTGAAGGTTAATTTGAGCTGGCTGCCTCAGGATCATGTAGAAGCCAGCTCTACCGAGAATGCCTCAGCTGCAGGCTCCTCCCTGGTTCCTGTCGTAGACCCAGAGCCCGAGCTTTTGGTAAACCCCTGGGACATTGTCTTGTGTACTTCAGGGACCCTTATCTCCTGCGAAAATGCCATTGTGGTTCTTATCATTTTCCATAATCCCAGTCTTCGTGCCCCCATGTTCCTCCTGATAGGCAGCCTGGCACTGGCAGATCTCTTAGCGGGCATTGGATTGATCATCAATTTCGTTTTTGCCTACCTTCTGCAATCAGAAGCTACGAAACTGGTTACGATTGGACTGATTGTTGCCTCTTTCTCAGCATCTGTTGGCAGCTTGCTGGCTATTACTGTTGATCGTTACCTCTCCCTGTATTACGCTTTGACTTACAATTCGGAGAGGACTGTCACTTTTACCTATGTCATGCTTATATTGCTCTGGGGAGCATCTATCTGTGTTGGACTGCTGCCTGTAATGGGCTGGAACTGCCTCAGAGATGAATCCACCTGCAGTGTTATCAGACCACTCACTAAAAATAATGCAGCAGTCCTTTCGGTCTCTTTCTTGCTTATGTTTGCCCTCATGCTGCAGCTCTACATTCAAATCTGTAAAATCGTGATGCGCCATGCCCATCAGATTGCCTTGCAACACCATTTCCTGGCCACTTCCCACTATGTGACCACCCGAAAAGGAGTGTCTACTTTGGCCATTATTTTGGGGACTTTTGCTGCTTGCTGGATGCCTTTTACACTCTATTCTTTAATAGCAGATTACACCTATCCTTCTATATACACCTATGCCACCCTCCTGCCAGCTACCTACAATTCCATCATCAATCCTGTAATATATGCTTTTAGAAACCAGGAGATACAGAAAGCACTTTGGCTCATCTGTTGTGGCTGTATTCCTTCTAACCTGTCTCAGAGAGCAAGATCACCCAGTGATGTCTGATTGGCAGCTAGGAGGACGTTCCTTAATGTGTTACTTCCCAGACATTCTTGCGACACTGTCTTTGGTTTAGATGCATTCATTAAATGGTGTGTAATGGGTTCATATAAAAGCCACAGGATGCACAAACCTTTTTGTAAACAGAAAACCCCAGTGACTAGAATGAATCGAGTGGTTTAAGGAAGACTTCCAAAATCCAAATAATCAGTGTTACAGATTTATAATGTTACTCAGGGTCTTTTTGTTACACTATTCAGACTTTGCCATGATTTTACATTGTTTGCTAATTAAAATTAGATTGAAGCAGCATACCTTCTTTGAAATTATTTATGTGATTGAGTTCAGTCATACTGCATGTTACAGTCTGTTGTCAGTGGTTTTTTCCCCCCTAATTAATTATTTTAAAATAAGAAAAAAATAAAAAAGGAAAACCTGTGTCCTGTTACCCCATTTGTATATCATCAAAATACTCTTCAAAATAATGGCCAATTTTAGCAATTTATGTGGTATTTATTGTAATAGTCTCAGTGCAACAAATTTGCTCTAAGAGAGGAAGCACTTGTATAGCTTTTTATTTTACGTCTCAGCATGAATTAGCTTGATAATTGTTTTAAAGTGTTACCTGTTCTCTCCTGAGTTCTGGCAGGATGTTAAAACAGAACATATACTTTGCCTTCCTTTTCAAGTCAGCCATATGTTTTCACTTAGATATGGGACATCAGACTTCATTATTCATTTTAAAAAGATTTCAGTGGGGAGTTTTGAAATTGATGAAACAATATTGCCTCTTTTGGCTATGCGTTTTTAATAGATGCAAAACTAACGTTCTCAGACAAGTTTATCTTTTCAGAAGTGTATAAGAAGATATCTAATAAAATAACCTAGAAATTACTTGCAAGACGTATTTAGTATCTACGTGAAATGGTTCCCCTTAAGTTTGTTATCAAGTCAAAACTATTGCCACTTGTTTTCATTGTTCTGCTATATACTTAAAATGCTGAAGTTTATAAATTCTCAGAGCAGATCTGGTTCATAATTGTATGCAACCAGAACTGCAACATGAAACAATATTTTCTCCTTTTCTGGCAGTTTCATCCATTACAGATTATGATTCTTCGCACTGTACGCGTGTCAGTTCACTTCATTATAGGTTGTTAGTTGTGGTCAAAAAAAGCAGAGCTTTTCAAACCGCTTCTTCACCTTTTACTGAAGCCGCATTAGAATGCACTGGAAATAAAACATTGTTTTCCAATTTGAAGACTTGATTGTCAGGGAGAAAATCTTTCTGGCAGGTGTCTTCGTGAAACTTAAGGTGTACCCTACTGTCAGCGCATGGGAGTTCATGGAACCACTTCCATTAGTGTTGACGGGAACTCCATGTGTTAATGCCCTGGCATCAGTAGGATGCTATATTCCCTTGAAGTTCAAAGTCAGTATACTGTATTGTTGCTTCAATATCTTCCATTACAGTTTAAAAAAAAACCCCAACAAACTCAAGTGTAAAAATAGCAATATTTACAGTTCAATGAAAAAATATACCTGTATAGTATAGAAAGTAGAGACAACCATGTTGCTGGTCTGGATTTTTCCAGATGGAATCTGTCCTTTTCACATGGATGTTTGGGTGACTGTAGCTTTTTGTGGCAAAGTTTCTGTGACGTTAAGAATCATACGCTATACACAAAGCTGAATCTCAAATGTGAATGAGTTGTCTGTAAACAAGGCTCTGTAGAGATTTCTATGAGCAATAATTCATTTTAGTTGCAATGCTGGGTTCAAATTCCATTATTTCCTTGGTTCAGTCTTCATGATATTTGGCTCTTACTTTGCAATCTGATTAGTTTAATAATTGCATGGCATGGACCAGTAGAGCTGTGAACTTGCAGCTCCCTTGGCTTCACTGCGATTTACAGATGCTCAGCACACTTAGACTATGACCCCTGCTCAGTGTAGGATATCGGTGTTCTGTATCTACTTCTGAATGCTAATGAAACTCTAGTCATTGCCTTGTACCTATTTTGTTATGAATTTTTGTATAAGAAATAATCACTTCATAAATATCCATGCTATGTATGCGTGCAGTTTTGCAAGTATGCAAAGTATGGGGAATAATTGGCAGTAAAAGTCATGAGCTGAATAATGTAGAGAGGCTGAATAATGTAGAGTGGTACGTTTTAAAACAAAAAATAAGTTAAAGCCATGCAAAATTTACACCCCCTCCCTTCATTTCCCCCAATTGTTATTCTGTATCAAATTGTTAAAAAGTGTGATGAGGATGAGGAGCTACAGCTGTGACCAAAATTCAGTCCTGAGGGCAACTGTTAACGCTGCGTATGCAGACCTGTTTTCATCCTCTTGGATAACCTCACAGACACTAGTGTTTTTCTCTCTAGAGCACCCGGGTGGTAGGGAAGCCAGAGAATAACAGCAGAGAGGGAGATAATGTCGTCCTCCCCCTTCTCATGCTGGTTCACTGAGTGTCCTTGTCATCTTCCTCACTCCACAGGCTGCTCAAATCCGCAGAGGCTCTCCAAGAGTGCCGGGGGAGCCGACCTTTTCCTTGTGCCAGAGCAGAGATTTGTAATTGGAAGCTCCTCTCCTGAGGAGCAGTGTGAGTCAAATGGTGGGAAGAAGGATTAATTATAGAAGTTCCACAAAGCTAGCTCGTAGGGATGTGACTTGCCCTCGTTTGAGGAGTAGCGCATGGTTACCTTCCACCACAAACAGATGAGAAACATGATTATCCCTCCCAAGCTACTGCTGTGGCCTCCAGTAAGGATGTTGTCTCTTTCAGAAATACATTCTTAAGTTGAGACTGTGCAGCATATGCCAGAATATCATCCTTGCAGTCAGTGACATAGGTTTGCCTGCAGCTGTCAGAGCAAGCTTTAACATGACTTGCAGTGCTGGATAGATGGGATATAACACACCTGTGAATGAACTCTTGGGAGGGGGAACAGAGCTGTGGGTACAAAGCTGCCTACCTCACTTGCACAGCAGAAAAGCTTGACAGACAGACACTTTTGAGACCCTGCAGAATTAAACAATTCTCTGCCATCATCTCAGAGTTACAGTGTAGGCCCTGCTTCTGTATGGGGAGGTGCCAGTATCCATCCAAGATCCCTCTGAAACTGGCAGAAATCTAGCTAGCTCGCAGGATTCTGTCATTTTGGTGTCCCATTAAACAACACCCATGTGTAAGACCGGGGTGTTAGATTCACCATTCTGTGTACAGTGAAGGATCTTTCATATCCCTGTCAGGATGACAAAAGACTTTTTTCTTAATGCGTAATTTAGTTTAAAGAACTGAAGTTCATTTTTATTTACTAAGACACTTGACCCAAAGTTAGTAACAGGTTGTATCTTGGTGGGCGAAATGCACTGTGGTCAGTGTTTTCATATATTCATTCTCAAAGCTTGGGAGAGGATTTTTTTTCATTGTCTTGTTGGATTTTTTTACCATTTCTCCTAACATAAGATTTCAGCAATAAGGGGAAATACGTTTCTAGCACAAGAGCAATAAAATCCTCCATGTTGCGGGTACTATAAACTGCTGAGTAAACTCAGAGCAATAGAGAGGAAGCAATATCTTCTTTAGACAAAAAAATAGTATCTTGCATAAGGACTTTAAGTAAGCAAAAGTCTTCCTTTGTTAAGCAGTTGCTATCAGACTGATGTGGGACATTATTTCTGGTTGGTTTGTGTTACAGTTACTGAGTTCCTGAATAGAATTACTCAGCAATAACCTTTTACCTTAGTTCTTGGATCCTGAATCCATGCTATTTGCAAGAAGGAATTACATACTGCAGTGAGGATTTTTATTATTTTCATTGTTTGGCATTTACTTGTACAGCATTCTATGGATAAATTCATTTTGTTCAGGGATTCTGATTGTAACTTGATACTGAGAATACTCTTCACCAAACAAAAACTGGGAATACCTGAATAATGTGATGCCTGACAAGAGGGATATGATAAATGATGCTAGCCCACTCTGAAGGCAGCTTGGCTTTTAAAAGAACAAAGTTATGGTATCATTGAAGAAAACCCATCAACACCCAGGGTATTTGGAAGCAAGCTGAAAGGCCTGCTATGGCTGCTGTACCTTCCTACCATGGACAGTCAGTGACACAAAGATGACATATCATCCTTCATGTTCAGGGGCCAGCCTTGAGGCTTCTTGGAGTTGCTAAAATCCCTCCATGGACAGCAGCCTTTCCATCCCCAAAGAGTTATTTTTCTATTGCCTCATTTTCTTAGGAATCGTTTAGCTTCTAAAAATAAGATACTTGTGAAAACAGTTTGATAATTTCAGTGGTAAACGTGGAAAAACAAATTTTTCCCATGCTTAGCGTATTGGACACTTAGTGTATTCCATGTTAGTGAGAAGCCCCATAACTTGACTTGCAAGTTACAAGTGTGAGGCAGCAGGGCTACTCAAAAGCATGTGAAATTTGGTGGTTAGCCAATAAAAAGGCCAGTGCAGATGACAGCACATTACTGCGATTTGGGAAGCATAATTTTAAATGGTATTTAAATTTCCTGATTATTTTTTTCCTGGTTTTTGAATGCCATTATATAAAGTGGTGGTTTACCCTCTCTTTCAATGCCACGTTTAGTTTGGCTTAGTGGTAGTCCAGAGATCTGCAGTGGAGAAAAAAATAAGATCTCTCAATCTCCGCTTATAGAGAGGGGACTAAAAGAAAGTGATGTGATTTATATGTCATGAATAAGCAATAGTACAGGAAAGATAGACTAAGCATGCATATCTCCCTCATCTGTCAGCAAAAGAATAACGAGACTCCCAGTAAACTTGAACGGTTTCATATCTGGAAATACTTTTTGGTACAAAAGGAAATTACCCCTTAAAACTGGGTGTTGCTAACTTCTTCAGATGAAGAATTTGCAGTTCCTTTTAATGTATCAGAAATCTGGATGAACTGCAAGGATATCTGCTTTCGTACTAGATGGGTGCTGAAAGATGAGAGGATGGAAGTCCTCATGGCTTGGTGAATCAGCCTAGTAACGCGATGTTTGAGGTTGGACAGGAAGGATGCTTGGATAAATGCATTCCCTGTGAGAAAGTTATTTTGAACTGTCCATTTGGAACCTTACTAGACGTACGCAGAGCACCTGAGAGGGGCTCTGGGGCTGCTGTCACTCTGGGGTGAAGTACAGCAGTCCCTGTGTGCTTCAGGCAGGCAGTATTGCTGTTCCTGGTGAACGGTGCCTGGAGAACAGAAAGGAGGAAATAATGGTTAGCAGTGAGGTCTCCTACCTTGAAAACATGACCTCATCTCTTTTATTCAGATTATTACTTGTCTTGTTAGCACAGTCTTATATGGCTCCACTTGAAATCAGAAGCAGTTTTTGTGGAAAAATATTGAAAATATAAATGTAGAACCAACAGCAGATTATGTACTTATGTTTCTTCTAAGGAGCAGCTGAGTTTGTAACTTTGCAGTTACTGTTTCTTTGAAAACAATGTGCCCTTGCACCAAAAAAAAACCTTAAAAGTCCATGCTGCAGGTTTTTTTTTCAAAATTGTTGTGGTCTTGTAAGCCAGACAATAAGAAACAGTTGCATATTTCACTGTGTTACACAAATTTCTTCTGGAAGAGAAGGAAAAAAAACTCAAACCTGAATGTAGGTTAGATGAAACCATATTGTAATTAGCTAGTGCGTCACTGCTGTGATGCAAACTAATTCAGTGCCATTGAAAGGATAAGGGGAGATTTTCCAGTGGAGGATTTTTGCAAGTGGGTTGGGAGAATAAAACTAATTTTAAAACAAAGGTCAGTCAAACTTGCATCCCAAGCTCCTTGAATTTCCTTTTGAAGAAATTGTCCTCACCTCCCCAAGCTTTTTGTTTTGTGCTCTACATATCATATACCAAGGCAACTTTTACAAACTGTTGCTGACATGCTAAATATTTAACTGGATGAGATAGTATAATGGGTTTCCCCCTTCAAGGTGGAGGGAAGACTTTTCTGTCCCAAAACTAGTGAATGGATTTATTTATCTGATATCTCTTAAGTACAACAGACATTTCTAAAAAGCGTAGACAACTTATGGACATTCACTGCACATTTAGGGGCTTGATTAAATTGCTAGTGTAGAGTAATTCAGCTGATGGCCATAGGATTATGGGGGAAAGAGGGGGATGTTCTCCCCTTAACCCCCTCCAGTAGTAAGATGTCTGGCACAGTCTTTTGTGTTTCAAGACAAACGTTGATTTACAGTTGGACTCGATGATCTTAGATGTTTTTTCCAACCTAAATGATTCTACGATTCTAAGAACCTGCCTAATATAAGTACAGTGCTGCATTCTTAGGTGAAAGTATATTTACAAAGGTTTTAATAGTTTGTTGTAACCCTTTCAAATGTATCAGCAGCACGTTTTCATTGAACAACTTCAGTGAGCATTTCCCTTACACTAGACATTTATGATTCGCCTGTGGGGGGTGGGTGAACAAGTGAACTGCTACTGTTTTATTTACACTGGTGATACTGGTTTTTTCCCCAAACCATCTGATCCCAACCGTATGATCTACCAGATTTGTCTGAGCACTGGCCTACTCTCAGTTTCTCAAGGAAAAAGCCAGCCAATACTAACTGCACATGCTGAGGATGGCATCCTGCAAGGATTTACCTTGGAAAATGGAGGGGCCATCTACTTTTAAGGAATAGATGCCAACAAAATAGATTTGTTTTTTTAAAAAGCTATAAATAATTTTTAAAAGACAATATGTATGTTCAGGTTTAACTTAACATAAGTACTAGTTTATTACATGCTGAGTGGAGAAAGTTTCTTAGAGTATTTTGGTATGCCATTCACTTAAGTATTATGAGCTATCATACTTAACTAGCATAATTACATACTGAAATGTAATATATACGTAATTATTATGATTTAATTTACTCTTTTTATGTATGATATGCTGGATATCATGCTCTATACCTTCAGTGTTGTAATAGTCAAAGTGTAACCTCATTGCTGAGGCAGTATCATATGATTAAATAAAAGCATTGCCAAACTTGTATGAATGTTGCAAACACTGAAAGATTCAGTGGCAAGTAATCTATATTTTAACAAACAAAGACAATCCAGAGGCTTTGGAAGGGAGGTTAATTCTCATGTCTTTAATTTGCACAAATCCCACTGCCATCTTTGGGATTACAGGAATGTGTTATATGGCCACATCTGAGGCAGAATACAAGAAGGATATTTATCACTAACATGAGCCTATATAGCAGTTATATGTTTCTGCACACACTGTTCCCTGTTTTCGTTTTCTCTCTCTCTCTGTGTCTTTTGTAGGTGCTTTAGTAACAGGACTGCACAGATCATGAGTCTAAATAGCAGTCCATATAGTCATGTGACACAGGTGCACATTTTGCCCTGGCTGATGTTAAGTTGGGGAATATTACCATACCTAAAACATCTTATACATTTATTTTTAAAGGGCACACAAAATAAATGTACACTTCAGGAGTGTACATGTTCTAGGAAAAGTGACTAGGACCTATAAGATTTAGGGCCAAGCTATGGAGCTCTTAATGCATTGATTATTTATGGTCCCTATAGAATTTTCCTCTTTCTTCAGTGTTTGTGAAAATGAAACCCATCAAAATAATCAGGACTACAGCTTCCACTGCTTTCAGGGAAGACATATTTTATAATATGCAAGTGAAAGCAGCATGACCTGGTCCTTGGAAAATTGAGGTACCCACATCCTGAAAGGGATATACTGTTGTGTCCCCATGGAGCTCAGAGAGTGGTGGCCCATCCATGGGGTTTTGTTTTGCTGCTCTTTAGTTTCCCTCTGACAATGTACTCGCTCACGTCATGAGCAACACTCAGTCCACCTTCTGCTGCCTCTGCCCCAGAGGGCTCACGAGGAGCCAGCACAAAGGTAAGGCTTTTCTGTAGTGTTGATCATAGGGTCACAGAGTGCTGGGTTTGGAAGGGAGCTCTGCTTTCAGCAGAGAGCTTTCTGAAGACATGATAGAAAAAAGTGACCCTTCTATGGTCACATTCCAACCAAATTTTAGCTCCTTTCTTTTGTATTTCCCTTTCAGTGTAAGCAGAGACTTACCTAAGTCGAGGAGGAGGAGAGTAACTCTTTGCTGGGAGCTGACACGCTCCATTGTGCAGCTTTTTACACAGCAGATGTCCCAGAGCAGAGCGGCTGAATGCACAGTAGGTCTGCTCATGAGCTCAGGTTGGTCCCACAGGTTAAAATGTATAGGAGGAAAATGCAGTTTTCCAGAATGTGGAAACAGTATGTGTGATTTGTGCCAGAAGTGTGGAATGGGTATTGCAGCTGAAGAGGTGGGTAAATTGCCTAGATTACATATACAGCAAAATGCTCAGGCAATCTCTAGGGTGACTTGCCTGTGCTCAAATATCTTTTCCGTTGAAGCTGATAGCAGTCCTAGGTACGTATGGAGGAGAAGAATATGGACTTCTCTGTTTGCCTGAGCCAGAGCCCACCAAAGGAGATGGGCATTCTTATTTTTGTTATTATTTCTAGGAAGAGCCACGTTAGACCTTAATCTGTCTTGCATGTCTACATTTTTTTTACTCTTAGGGGCTAAAATCTACATTCATGTTGTCCTTTGGTTTCAACTTCACTGTCACAGCCAAAACCTGCAAAAGTTGATTGTAAATGTGTTTACAAATAAAAAGAAATTTCATAGGATAAAATGTTATAACTGTGCCTCTGAAATAAAGCTGTAAAACTCTGTATTTAACTTCAGGCCATGAAATTTGGAATGCCTGGACCAGTAGAACTACTTGTAATATTCTAGACTTACTAACTAGACCCATTCTTTCTCTTTATTGCCAAATGCAATTAAAAATAACCTATGATTTACCATGCTCATCTCATGAAATTCTCAGAATTTTTCGTAGGAAACACAGTACAATTCATGTAAACTCCTGATACTACTGACTGCAGTGTGATTCCATGCTGAATTCTAAAAGCTTTAGCAAAAGCAGCTGCATGGGGGTAAGCTCTCACACTACAGATCTCATTAGGAGCCAAATGGCTTTAAAGCAGTAATTTAAATTCTGCATGTTGTGCTTTTCATATGAGAACGAATTACTGGTTTAGTACATAAAGGCCTGTGGTTATTTCTTATACTACTTTAGGGTTTTTTGTTTGACTGTGGTTGAAGTTTGAACCGTAGTTTGCCAGTATATGAAGTAATTTTAAAAAGAAGTGAAACATCGTTGCCTCAGTTTCCCTTAAGATTAAAGCTTTGGATTGCTACTACAGAGCTTCTTGTTGTATACAAGATAGTCATTTAATGCACTTTATTTAAAAAAAAAAGGCACAAGTTATTTTGTTTATAAAATGTTACAATTGCACTATGCTGTAAGAATCGGTTAATAAATATAAACTGTACAGTTTTGTAGTCAACATCATAAGTGTTTAGTCATAAATGATTGAAACAATTACATGTTTCAGTTAAATGTTAATTTTATATGTGGTATATGTAACCATAAATAAATTTTCCTTTTTAAAAAAAAAGAATGGTTGTCTGTTTCATTTAATTGAATTTCACATTCTATTTCAAATAACAAAACTATTCTTTCTAAAAATATAAAATTAAATGTTTCAGTGCAAAGAGATGGCAGATGTCATGACTAAATTTGGGGGATTAAATTCAGATGTGCAGACTTCAGCTGATCTT
>JAOXJM010000001.1:188315514-188327710 GCA_026413425.1 Tringa solitaria
AAATCTCCAGAGAAGAGGACTCCACAACCTCCCTGGGCAGCCTGTTCCAGTGCTCTGTCACCCTCACCGGAAAAAAGTTCTTCCTCATATTTCAATGCAACTTCCCGTGTTCCAACTTGTGCCCATTGCCCCTCGTCCTGTCACTGGGAACCACTGAAGAGAGTCTGGCCAAGTTCTGTCCTGCCAAGAGCCCTGATGTTCTCGGACAGAAAATTTGTTCCTTCCATCCCACCACAATTCCATTTCATTCTACAGCTCTTCCTGAGCCAACAACTTTTTCTACGTCCTTCCTACAGCTCTGAGGTCCCTGCTAGCATCTGAAGAGACGGGTGAGAATAAATGCTCGCGGCCCAAAACCCGGAGAGAAGCGATACCTGCAGCAGGCTGCTAATTACAGCAATTGTGCAAAGCTCACACCTGGAAGCCTTAAAATAGAGCTGCACTTCAGAAGTATGCTTTACCTACATATTCCTTAAATATCCTACCTCTCTGAATATTCATGTTTCACTTTCTGAGTAGCAAACATTCCCAGTTCACCAGACTCCTTTAATAATTCTTGTATTCATGAATTTTAAAGAAGACCTATTTCCTATTTAAATGTCAACTTAAGTCTATTTATCCTGATGAGGCATTGAGGCCAGCAGCACTGCCAGCGCCAGTCGTACTTTTATGTCTCATCTGATCAGTGAAGGAAATAAAAGCTGAAGCAGGCAGATGGCTGAATTGAAATGTCATTACATGCTGCAATTGATAAGGTGAAGAGAATAAAATAGATAAGGTGATCTTCAGGGAAAAGATTAAAACTTAGCCTCACCATTCAGTGGACATTTCTGTATGGAGATAAAATAAAAAAATAAAAGGAGAAGCATCACCAATAATTCATTGAAATATCTTCTCCTATTGTTTAGCACAGGAAAAATCCTGGCCTTTGTCTTCTTGCCCCATCTCTGTCCTAAAAAAATCTCTATTTTCTTACCTCCCATTTAAGGGACAGAAGAATGCCACGGATCTGTGGTGTTATCCTCCCCATTTAAGTGAGGCATCTTGTACTTAAATGCTTTTTCTCTGGTAACACAGTAAGTAAGGAGCAACATTACAGCTAGACAACTCCCACGTCTCTTATCTCAAATAATTCAAGTTGTTAGCAGCTGCCTCAGAATTTGGTGTATTTTAACTAGATTTGAAAATCCCTAAAGTGAGGATTTATTATCTCTTTCGGCAAAGTACAAAGTAAATCTATCATGCCATATAAATAATTCATACAAATTCTAGAAACATAGGAAGGAAAATAGGTCAGGAGGGGCACCACAGGAGAGGGATGGAGCGTCCTTTACTTAAAGCATGTGGTAGACCTAAATTCAGTTTCCTAGACAGACCGTGTCACCTTACAGAATGAAGATGGCTCTTAAATAATTTAAAAAGCAAAGGGGGACCTGACAGTCACTGAGGGTTTTGAAGAGAATAGAGAGGAAAAACAAAAATGAGATAACTGGGTTTTTTTCAGATAAGAATTTGTCTGATGGAAGTCAGTAGGGTACAAGGTGGCTTCCTTGCTTTTCTTACAAGATTTGTGGAATGTCACAACGGTGATTTTCAACAGTTACGGCAAATCAGTGACTGGTCACTGGGAGAAGCAATGAGCCAGCAAGATCCATATATTTCACAGTAAACTCCAAACGCCCCTAGGAACCTTTGACGTTTATAAGTAGTCAAGATCCAAGTATAAGTCACTATTTCAATGCCCACACTGAAACATAGCATCACACACATTACATACCTTAATGTTCTCTTGTCACAATCAGATTAAATATTTTGATGAACCTACACAAGAGATCTTCACAGCAACTCAAAAAGTGCATTAACTACAGCAAGCAAAACTTCTAACCATTTGTTAAAGGAAAACGTGCCATAAACAGAAATCACATAGAAATAAATTTATGAGGAAGCTTTTACAGAGAGTATAGAAAGTGTTGCTGTGGTAGCCATTCTAAGAATATGAAACAAAATAAAATCCTTCTTCCTCAAATACAGAAATAACGCTCACAACAATGGCAATCAGAAGCAGCTTCGCCAGCTGCATGAAGGCACCATAAGAAAAACAAGGTTTAGGAAGTACGCTAAATTTGGAAAGAAACCCAGACAGAACTGGGAAATGAAATGAACCAGGTGCAGCTGAAAACACCATAAAACCAGACCAGAGAAAATGCATACACACAAATCTGAAAGAATGTCCTGAGCAAAGTTAACGTGAGGTCTCACACAACTGGAATGAGCAGTAACTTTGGAAACACTGAAGTTTCATCACTAAGCTAAGCCTGTGATATACAATCCTTCTACTACCATCATCCTCTGTGGAGGAAGGCCCCATGCCTGGAAGCAGCAGCCCTTGTAATATCCTCTGTTGCCAGCACAGCCACAGAACAAGAGTCTATTCACGGGAACGAAGCCATGGCCAACCAACCAAATTGCAAGTCCTGCTCACACAGTGAAGGGGAAAATCCTCAACTGATAACACGCAAACTACTTATTAAAAACCAGAGGGAAGAGACTGAAGAGAGAAGGATGCAGAGGGACAGGCTGCAAGTGAAAATCAGCGCTAGGCTACTGACTTCAGAAGAGTAAAGACATTTTTACAACAGCTGGGGACTGCACCCAGTTTGCAAAGGGTGACAAGCAACAGGCACAGGCCATTCAGAAAGTTAGAGAAAGGTAACCGATAAAGGACTAGAAAGTTAAATTTGCTAGAAAAAGGAAACATTAACAGGAGCTTTACTCAGAAAACTGAGCAAGGAATGCATCAGCCTGAATTTCAAGAAAAACAGAGAGAACGGATGACCACCTGCCATTTCCTTCAGTACAGTTGGTAGGACTCCTGTTTAGGGTTCCTCTCAAAGAGAGACGGGACAGTCTGCCCAACATTACTGGGTATTAGGGTAACTCTGTCAGATCCCCAGCCCTCTCTCTTCCTCCCTTTAACCCACCCTGCACTGGCAACATGAGTGCCTGCTGAAGGGGGCAGCTAGCTTTCACGTGGCCCGACAGCGTGTTAGAGACTGAAAATGCTGAGTGGCTCAGAAAGGCAACGTGTCTAAGCCGAGCTGTTGAGACATCTCAGGAACAGTTGCCCCCAGCTCTAATCTCTAAAACGCTCCGCACGTGACCTCCCACCAAGAGAGAAGTGCAGAAGTACTCCCTGCTCTGGCTAATCAGATAAGAACTTCTCCATTTATCTGCAGCAGTAAGAATTAATCTCCAAAGAGACTACTATATTTAGCTAAGAATCTCTTAAGGGCTACTTGTTTTCTTATGCAGCTGAAAAAAAGCCCCGTCTGGCACAAACGTATGCAACTACGTTCCACACGTAGGAGCACACACCTATGTCATCTAGGTGAGAACACGTTTCTCAACAGAAACCTACAGATATTTGAGAGCACATGAAAAAATACTCTTTGCCTCCACCGCCTCCACCTATTACTACAAAAAGCAAAACACTATATTCCTTCTCCCTGTTTTGTACTTAATGGATTTTTTCTTTTCAGTGTTCCTGTTCTTTCTATTCACCCCTAATTAAAGACAGTGATTGACTGGAAACCTACATTCCTTCCAGAGTTTCCACACTTCCTTAAGTCCAAGGGAATGGGGAAGGACATTCAGTGCCAAGCTCCAGTCACTCCTGACTATTCCGTGACGGATGCCAGGGCCTGAGAGATTCTATCAGGGATCATCATTTATTTTCACTCCCTGTAGAGCACCGAGCACGCTGACAATGCTGAAGTACGTGAATGCAGAGCTGTCTCAAGATGCTGAAAATCCCTGGATTTCTGCGTGCATTTGTGCCTGTGTGTATGTGCTGGTATCAGGAACACCTCAAACTCAGAATTAACAGCTCAGGCTGGCTGCCGCCACAATAGGGCAAGTGACTTTCCCCAAAGCAGACTATGGCAGATTGCATTTCTTTGCTTTGTTTTTCAGGAGGAAAAAGGGTAATGTCATCTTAAAAAAACAAAACAAAACAAAACAAAACTTTTAAAAAATAACTGTAAAAGCCATCTTTGGATAAGCTGTTCTAATATTTATTTTACTCTGCTGCTAAGAAATAGTATCTCAGCACGAGATTGGATTTGTTCAACTTCCAGCCACAAGATTCTGATGATTTTTTCATTATCACCAGGTTTATACTCAGTTCAGTTTACAGTGAGAATTTAAACATTTTCAGAAGTTACACATTTGCTGTATCCTTATGTGTATTGTTTCAAGTGGAAGCAAAAACCTCTTCATTATTAAAACAACGGCTGGCACATGAGAGACAGCAAACCTGCAAAATACATCACAAGAAATGATTTCCCAAAGAGTAAATTCCCCTTCCTCCCAACTCCATTTGCATACCGCAAACGAGCTCAATTTTGAGCTTGTTCTGAAAAGCCTGCACCTCTCTCTCACATAAAGATTTTTTTCTTCTTCATGCAGTTCATCTTAGTACAGAAAAATCTGAAATATCTAAAAATCCAACTGATGTCAGGTGAGTAACATGGAAATATTTTTAACATTCAAAATACAACCATAAAAGCTGCAGAAGCAATACGCCGAGTGATCAGTCTTAACTCCAACCCCAACTGATAAATGGGCAGTTATAAATGCTTTACTAAAATAGCCTTTGAATCAAATTGTTGGCTCATATACTCAGTTTTTATGTAGAATTGGTACCTTTGCTCTAAATTACCTGAGTTAAGTTCAAATCAATGATGGAAAATTTCAGCAAAATAAGAACCAAGCGCCAGAGGGACCGGAATTTTCAGTTGAACATAGTAAAGATTAATTTATTTTCCCAGGAAGCAATACAGTCTAAGATGCATAAGCAAATCTGTTTAATTTACAATTGGGCTACTATATTACACAATTGGTTTATGTAAGTTCTTCCCAGTATGATGAAAAGCCTCTCCTGTTACCATACCAGGTTTTAACCTGATTATAATTAAAAGATTAAAAATATTTTGCAAGTAGGCAGACATTGGTTTGCATTTTACAGTATTGTGCTTAGCGTCACTAACCTACAAAGACTCTTTCTTATTAAAAAAAAGTGGGGAAGGGGACTTGCTAATACAACTCATACGTTCTGCCCTGTTCTTCCTGGAAGCAAAGCTGTTGTTTAGTACATTTCACTAAAAAAAAATTAAAGCTACCTGTAGGGAAATTACTACCTGTTTACACCAGCCAAGAACTTCACCTTGGAGCTTGAATCAAGGTTGCAAAAGAACAAAGTAGCAGCACATTAGGAGGAGCAGCAGTACCTGTAGACTCCAGTAGTACCTGTAGACTCCAGTACTCTACAGTAGTACTTGCAGACTCCAGCCTCTATCACAGTAAAATCGTGGTTCCTGGGATCACAGATAGCATTCAGGAGCTTTACATTTTCATTACTGTTATTTATCAATAAGGGATAAAGATTACTAGCAAAATCTTACTAATCTAAAGAAGGAAACACAGGCTCAAAAGTGAGATTTTATTCATATTTGTTACTTATTCACAACCCAAAGTGTGATAAAACTGATAAAAACAGCCTAGAATAATGTTAGTTTACATCACTAAATTCAATTCACATTTTATTAATAAAATATCGAAAGGAAAATGACAACATTGCAGGTTCAGAAAAACAGGTTGGCTACTATGACTGAAAAAATCTACACTATCTTAACTGGTCACAACCGATTTCTTGTTTAATGCTAATTATTTAAAATGAACACCAATTACAAAATTTCAGACACACCCAACTCCTGTGCTCATAAAATAGATCTTCTGTCATATCAAATTTCACTAGATTGGAAAGAATTTTCTGCTGAGATATTTATTTCAGCAGGTGTTAAAGGAATACCGTGAGTACCCTCTCTCCCCAGCTGTAGAGCGACGTAACGATGCGGTCCCAAGTCAGGCTTTTAGCCCACCCGCCCAAAGCATCCCTTTGCAGAGCCCTGTGCAAGCCCTACGTGACGATAAGAACAAACCACCTCTCATAGAGCGATGAAAACCATCGTCTGGCTACGGCCTAAACTCTGTTCTCTGTGGTGGAGGCACAGACCTCAGACTCCAGGAAACAAAAATAAAAGCGGATTTCAGCTCTGTATTTTAAGGCAAAGACAAACCCAGCTCCAGCTGCAACGGAGATGAGTATCTTCAGCTGCCACCAGTTACCAAGAGCTGAAGTTGCTCATCATTATGCAGAGATTGGCCATACTTTACGTGATAAATTTTAACGCCCACATTGAGGCAGGATGTTACGACCCTACCGTAAAGACAGCCACCACAGACTGAAAAGAACCATACGCAGATTAAACAGCAAATGCAGTAGCCAATAGTTTGCATGCAAATATCGTGCTAGACTGTTACATTCCCAGGACTGTTAACTGTGTAAACACAGGTCAGATAATTATTTTCCATTTGTCTTTTTATTTTACATATTTTTAACTTTTTTTTTTTAAAAAAAAACAGACGGGGCCTCACGATAAAAAAGGAGCTTTACCAAATGTTAGACCTGGAATTACACAGACTTCAGTTACAAAGATTAAAACTGTAATCTGGTAAGGAAAGAATTCTTCCCCTGCTAGGAACACATTTTTAAAAGCCACATTAGGCAAAGCAGCAGCCTGACTCTCAGTTAAAAAGAGAGAAAAAAAACCCATAAAAATATTTTAATACTGTACTTAAAAAGAAAAAAAAAAGATATTATTTTTAAAGAAAACAGAGACAGCCAAAGAAACTCTTCCTAGGGCAGGAAAAAACACGTGTGTATATATATGGCATAGTACCTAAACAGCCACTAAAGCTGCTTTAACTGCCAATGTTTTATCAATGGGATGTACTGGAAAAGAAATACATTCAAAGTAATAGTAGTTTTGAGTAAACGTGCTACAGGAAACAGAAAACAACCTGTTATGACTATACTTGTACAAATCAACAACAAAACATATTTACAAACACTTACATCTCTCCAGGCATAAAGACCGAGTTTAACACTCGTGAAATGTATCTGATTGCTAGATCTGGACTGTTCCAACCTTTAGTAATAGCAGAGTAACATTTCTACACTGCAATAACCTACATATGGCTTCTATCAGGTCTATTCTGAAGTCTTTGCAACTAGTTGATCTGTACCACAAAAATTAAAAGCTCTACAGGTATTTTAACTTTCATTTGTAACACGGACGTGCATCCGCTACGTACCTGAGACCCCCCAGCACTCTACCCAACAAGCAGCCAGCAGCCCAGAGCTGGTACCAGTACAGACCTACCCAGCCTGCTCACAAAACGGTAACCTAGGGTCATGTGGATTCATTCTCCAAAGCATTGGTTTCATCATCTGCTACATTTTTAAGATAAAAAGAAAGATTATATAAAATCAATTCTGTACGCAAAAAAACCTAAGCCCAGAAGTGATTAAAAATGGACTAAAGTGGGCACAATTAATAACTAATAAAAAAGCTAAAAGTCCTATTTATGGGACTCAACACTTCACTCAGTCACATAGTTAAATGCCCTCAAAGACTAACAACCAGACCAATTCACAAGTACCTAAGTTGCTCACATAATTAAAAGAATAAGATGTAAAGTCAAAAAAATATATTTTATCCCTTCAAGATCAGGAAAGTAAAATAAAATGCTGGTTCTGTAACAGTGCAACAACTGCAGCATATTTTGCACGCAGCACATGATTTGCTACATTTAGTGGCACTTAAGTATTATGCGGTAAATACTGAAAGTAAGACAAGTTTCTGATCTGCATAAGCATAATCACATCATCATTACCAGAGTTGCTAAGCTACAGCTTTCTGAATAATACCGATTCAAATTTAGCACTTCCATCACTAGCCTTAATACATGTCAACGTCCTGCTTTACATCTTGCTAAGAAAGTCATCACCGAAGCCAAGTATTTATTGAACTTGCCACCAGGCTTGGACCGGCTTCAATCTGACCAATCGTTTTCATCAAACTCTGAGTCATCATCAGAATCGCTGTATTCCACGGCAATGCGTCTGGAGAGGATGGTCGCCACGTCATTTCCAACAGGCTCTCGCTTTGCTTCTTGCTCACGTTGCTCCTGCACCTTTTTCAGCTGGATTCCTGTAGAGACAGTTACTCTCAGATGAAGTTTTCTGCACAAGAGATTTTAAATTTCTTATTGTTATTAGTGAGCTTTTGTATTCTAATGATATATTCGGGAAGAAGAAAAAAATAGAAACCATTGAGTTAGAGAGCCTCCCTGAACAAGGAAGAGACAAAGACAAAAAAAGGCAGACCGGAATCAATTCTCAGAGCCTGAATACTTCTAGACTTTTAAAATTGTCAACTATATGTTATAACTAAATATTCAAGACTGTATGGGCCCTTTTGATCTGAAGATGAAAGTTTTCATAGTTGTATTTGGAAATACCATTAGACCTACAGCTCCATTTTGTAAGCAAAGTCCAGAGCAGCCATTAGCCACTGGTTAAAAATCAGTGGGCTGAAACCTGGTCCTTCTGAACAGGAGCAAAAATCCATGTACCTCAATTGGCAACTTTACATAATGAACAGAAGTTCTGTTTTCATTTGATTAGGTCCACACAAGCACTAGAATGTGTTTGACAAAGCTGCACACCTTTGGGCACTAGAAAAAGATCCAAAGTCAGGGTTGAGAAATGTCAGAATGGGTGTGTGGTACCTGCGGTTTAACCGGTCTCTCAATGACATCCTGCCCAGCTGGGAACAGAAACCATGAACTCAGATCACCGGAAAACGCAGTGCTTCCATGGAAAACAAGAAATGCCTGAAACTCAGTGCCCACTTACCCATTCGAATGGCGGCAAGAAGATCGCTCCGTGCGTCGCTTATCGGCGGCTGTGCGGGTTCGTGCCGTTTCGCCTCTGCCGCCGGAGGAGCGTGCATCGGGGAGGAAGAGAGGGATGAACCCGCAGCTGGAGGGCCGGGAGGGGGAGGAGGTGGGCCAGGAGGAGGAGGAGCGGTGACAACAAGCCCACTAGAAGGAGGAGGATGAGTAGCTGCGTATGTAGAGCCAGTCACCAGTCCAGAATGGGAAGGTGGCACAGGAAGCTGAAGGGGGCTAACAAACGCCGTTTGTGCTGAAGGAATCATAGGGGGAGGAGGAGGAGGGGGGGGACCTGTAGGATTGTAATAATCCACCATCTGAGCTGGAAGCATCCTATGTAAGACAGAACAAAAACATTTGATGCATTGCAAGTTAGGACTTACAGAATCATCACCCCTTAAACTGCTCTCATCCAACCTCAGCTAAAACAAAAATCAAAAGGAATTTAAACTGGTGAGTGAATATGCAGCTAATTACAAACATATGGATTGTCAAATATCGGTAATACATTCAGATTTAAGGCATATGATGTAAAGGCAGTGTCCTTTCAGCACTCCACAAAGATTGATTTTTATCTTAATACTCCTGCCTAGGTCAAGTATAAAGCTGTATCTATTACTAAACATCTACTCTGTGAGAATATTAATGATGAAGAAGGGCCTATGATAAAGAAGGGACCAAGAAAACTGCAGACTATGCGTATCACTTCCATAGAAGACCAAGTGTTAGAACAAATACTAAGAGATAATGAAAGACATAAGCATGGAGGACAATGAAGAGTATGAATGGAAAGATTTACCCAAAGGTATATCATGCATCTCATGTGCTTCTTTAGTCAAGTTTATCAATTTAAATATTATTTAATTAAATTGATATATTTGATTGATACTTTAAAGAGGAGGAACAGGGAAGAGCTAATTTCTTTGTTAAAATGTCATTAAAAGAACTCTTAAGCCGAAAAAATGGAAATTAATGTAAGAGTTATGAAGTAAGTAAAGAACTAGATATAAGAGACAGGAGCTGAAGGGAAGCTACTGATGACATTCAGTGATACATGTCAATGTATGACAACTGTGATACACTGACAATGGCCATGTACCTGGGGACTAAGCACAAGTATTTCTGTTATACACTGGAAATAACAGAGAAAATGCAGGTTGGAGCAATCAATCGTAGCAGAACTGAGTCATTTACAGCATGATACAGTCATGAATCGGGCAAATGCTATCCAGGATGCATCAAGTGAGGCTGAAAAACCTTGCCTTGCTTAGTTTAAAGCAACACAGGCAAGAATGATTACACCTTTCCAGGGGTTACAACTTGAAAGTTTAAGCTGTTTAAGCAAAGAGAACAAAAAGGCATGGACTGGTTAGAAAAGAGATGTCTCCTTGCTATTGGAGAGCCAGTACTCTGCAGCAAGCCTTCCTTCAGAACGCATTCAGGCAAAATATCTACATAGGAGTCTGATAAATTTGTATCTTGAATTATGGAGGTGTCTGTGACAGTAGGGAACTTGATTCTGTGTCTGAGAAGATCCCTTTCCAATTCTGTCATAATCCCCCTTTCAGGGATGCAACGCAAACTGCCACATTAATCACATTCAGCAATACTTTTTCTGCACGTTGCCTGAAGTTTGAAATATTATTCAAATTATGCTGTAACTATTTTCCACTTTAAAGGAAAATTATACCCTTTTTAATATTATATTGGGAACCCTTAATATTTTACAAGCATATTGATTTCACCACATTCAATACACAGTTCATTATTTCTGCTTTCACTGTTTCTTCACTTAAATTCCGTTTATACATAGAAATTACACCAAATTTTTTCAGTCCTTCCCAGGGAGATAACGAATGGATCTGGGATCTTTTTGTGTGTATGCATTATATGTTATGATGGTTATGAAAAACATGCATCCCTCTAGTTTTGTCAAGAATGCACTGGAATAAATCAGGAGTTTTACCCATATTCTGCTGGTACCACAGGTACTGAGCTATGTTGGCCATCTGAAGGCTGGGGTGGAGGTGGAGGTGGTTGCTGAGGTCTGTTTAAAGTAGCATGTCGTACAGTGGTGGAAGGTGGTCTGTATTCATGCTCATGGCTTTGGGATGCTGCCATGTACTGTGGGCCATCTCCTGTTCCATATGAAGGCATTGCTATCTGCTGATGGAGGGAATGATTCGGAGTAGCAGGATAAGAATAATCTGTAACATCAGATGCATGGGACCTAAAATTAAAGTAAATGGATGCAGAAGAACAGATTATATGAGTGTAACAGGGTATTATCTAAATAGCTCACAAGAAAAGCTAAAAAGAATGCAAACACAATTATTTTTCTCGTAACAGGACTCCCTGATGATCAAGCACCATTCCCTTTAAGTTCACAGAAAGCACAAGAACAAATGCAACAAAAAAACCACGTGGTTCAGCTTAACAAGACTTGAAAATAAATTAGTCTGACAAGTCAGCATAAAAGGACTGAAATGGATTGTTTTTAATATTTCAGCAGAAATGCATGCAGAATGTCCTCCTATAACGCAGAGGCAAAAAATTTTAGAGCTTTCTCCAGATTTTAGAGTTCTTTAGTAACCATAAGGAGGTAGATTGTTCCTGTCCGTGATTTTGACAGTCTGCTGTTTGAAATGATAATACTTATCAGGCCTGCCTTAAGTTAACAATGGCAGCAGAAAAAGGAAAGCAATACTGCAAGTACTCACAATTATGCAGAAGAATGTACTTCACCAAAGCAGAGAAAACCAATTTCATAAGTTAGAAAATGCTTTTTATTTTGTTTGCACAATTAATTTTGCTGGAAAGGCTTAGAGAAATGGGGAAATGTAAATATTAGTTGAGCAGAGAGTTCATAAAGATACAAAGTCTAGGATGCTCTGTCAAATAAGCCCAAGAGAGGGAGCAAAAGGATCTCTTCATCCCATACTGTGAATAGCTGTTTTAGTACTGA
Source organism: Tringa solitaria (assembly GCA_026413425.1). Taxonomy (NCBI): domain Eukaryota; kingdom Metazoa; phylum Chordata; class Aves; order Charadriiformes; family Scolopacidae; genus Tringa; species Tringa solitaria. The sequence goes on from JAOXJM010000001.1 coordinate 188,327,339, forward strand.
ACAATCGTGCAGCCTGGCTTTTAGTGAACACAGTAAACAGATGCGCTTATCTGTAAGACTGGAAGCAAGGTAAGCAACAAAAAGCCAGGGCTTTGAGTAAAACAAAATGACAAACCCTTTGGGCATTTTGTCCTCTTTCATGCTTCCTGCCTGTTCCATTTTCTTTGCGTCACTCATGAACTCAATGCCCATTTTCCTTCTCTCCCACTCTTCTTTTCTTGTTCTTACTTTTCTCACATTAATTTGCTGGTTTCTGTTTGGATTCAGCTTGTGTTTCTCTCTCTGAAGTACAATAAGTATAACAAATACATTGTAAATTGCCACAGTCTGGACACTTGGATGTCAACGTTAATGTGCAAGTCTTACAATTCG
>JAOXJM010000001.1:188334644-188365772 GCA_026413425.1 Tringa solitaria
ATACACATTAGCATGTATATTTACAGATTAGACATTATGTATACATATGTATAATACATGTATATATATGCCGATACAGTATGATATCTGCTTATATATACACATGTATAGGTATGTTAATATATACAACATATACACATGTGTGTGTGTGTATGTGTATTGAAAGCTAAGTAGCTTCCTTCTATTTCCTCTGAGCAGTCTGTGCATCTTGTGTGGATTCCTTTTATTTTAAATCCCTTATCTCTCACTGAACCTACCCAAAAGGGCACCTTCTGCCAGATAAGATAGGCAGTCATTGCTTCAGACTCTCCTTCTTCACTTTTTTTTTTTCAGAATTATCTTCAAAAATCTTAAAAGCCCTCAGATTTGATTTAAAAAATGGACTTCAAAGAAGCTGCAGAAGTAGTAACTAATTTCTTCATTCAAAACTAAAATCCACTAAGAAAATCTTGATTGCAGCAGAACAAACTTGGATCAAACTGAAGATATTCCAGAAGGACTGAAGACACATTTCTATGAAAAAAGTCTTCTTATGTTGGTTTTAAACTTAGAAGAAACAAAGAATATTTTTCTTAAAATTAATCTCTTGTTGCTGAACCACAGAATAATTTTGCTGTGTATTATCATCTTACTAACTTGTAACAGGTGTAGAAAAGTGAACAGTCAAGAAATTAAAAAACCCAACAAAATATTTATTTCTGGATAAGCTCATGATTTGCTTCAGGAGTTGATGCTGCTGGATAAAGAACTATGAAAATAAAGGAAACCATATTTCTTTTTTTTTATTTTTTCCCTAAATCACAGTGTCTTTTTCCAAAGCACAACAGGGACATTTTGCTGAGTACTAATAAGCAGATGCTGGCAAAGGATTAAAGAAAGTATCTTGGGAAGATAACTACAGTTCCTAAATTAGGAAGATAAATACAGTTCCTAAAATCTAATTTGCCAACTTCTTAAAATAGACAGTATGAGCTATAAAAACTGAACCAACTGAATCTACAGCCACATATAAAGAGGAATAGTCTTTCCATGCACACAAACTAAGTACAACCCAGTAATTTTTATGCCTAAACAACTGTACACAAAATTGCAACACATACATTTGCTATTACATTTCTGCTTTTACCTTTTGTCTCCTTTTTTCTTTCCGCTTATCTTCAGTATCTTGTAACATTTTTTCTTTCCAAAGATCAAAAAAATAGGAAGGATCAGTATAGAACTTCAATCCATCTTTCTTATCATCCCTGGAAATACAGTAGAAGAAAAGCTAAGAAAACATGAATTAGTGTTTTTCAGACCAACAAAACTCATCTTTGATGATTATCCAAACTTAATCTTTTTTGCATTATAGGACGACAGCACACCAAGTGCATTAAATGCCACTCTTGGTACTTACAGCTTACAGTTGGCTTGATTCATGCCAAGAATTTGAGGGAAAAGGGGTAGAATATGGAGCCTTTTGGGAGGGATGCTCCCAGGCTCTGCCTTATCAGAGCTCAGCAGGAGCAGACAAGGTTCCTGCAGCAGCTGGCTCACCAGAGGGAAATGCACTGGTGCTGCAAAGTGATCAGTGCCAAGACAGGGTGTGTGGGGGACAGAGGAGCCTAAGAATGGGACTCAACTGTCTCAAAAGAACTAGCAACGGAGTATTTGGCGCAATCAAGATGGGTCTTAAAATCTGGATAGGTCTGAGTACCTTTGCCCTTACAGGAAGCACAAGGCAGTCACTGTTCTCAGTGGGACCCTTCTAACTAGGGGAAGGGCTAGGAAAGAGGTGGCAACTGAAAGGCTGAATCCTACCAGACTATTCCAGGAGGAATTTGAGACAGAGCTGATCTGGGCTTGCCAGCTCCAAGTGGCAGCAGGAGCCAGGGACACCCAGACTAAGAAACCACAAAAAAGGTACACTATCAAATCCTAGTTTGACCCCATGGCCTGGAAATAGGGAATCTTCTAACATCCTAAACTCCTGGAAAGCAATGGGTGTAGGGGGAATCAACACGACAGGGCAGCTGGCACTGTCCAAACAGCATATGATGGTTATCCCAGTCTCGCTTGCTAAACTGGTGTCTTTCAGAGTCCCTTTCAGCTGTGCTGTCCTAATTTCTTCCCGGGCAAATTCTGACAGCAGCTGAATACTAATTTCTACCAGCAAAATGAAGAGCAATAAAGATCCAGCACGCGGAAACCTTACAAGCACTGGAGAAGGGTACAGAGAGCAGATCTTGCAGACTGTCTGGTCACACGACCAGAAGCTCCTTACTTTTTGTGTGCCAGATCTCCTCACTAAAAAACGTCTAGCCTACTGACGGGGGCACTGGGGCAGTTCTTTCGCCCCTCCAAGCTTTGGTCAGACAAAAATTTGAAATTTTTTTAAGCTTTGTCCAAAGTGAATACAAATAATTTAAATTCTAAATCTAAATTCTAAAGATAATTTAAGTAACTTTCAGTAAAGTATCACCAATAAAACAGGAATAGCAATAAAGGTCACTGACACTGTCATCCAGATACATATTAGGACATGGCTGTGCAGAACAGCTGATCAGTAAAAAATCTTAGCAACCAGACGCCTAAAAGCAATCAAACACCACCATTGCCTGTAGTAGTGGCAACAAACATGGCCTTCAGTCATAAATCTAGAAAATTTACCTTTCAATTAAAAGCTCTTAAAAATAAAATACACTGCAAATGCTCTGCTGTGTGGTTCCTAAAAAAAAAATAATTTAGTAATTCACTGCAAACTGAGTGTCTGCTTCACACAGACACCTCACAATCTAGCACCTCTCAAAAGTTGAAGGACACAGTAAAAATATGTTGTCCACAACCCTTCAGACAGACAAATTATACTAATTTAATGAGCAATAATAAACTTAAAGGAAACAGGAAAAAAGAACAGGAAAGGAAGCCCTGCTTGCTGCTCTTTTATTCACAAGTTACCAGGAAAAAAAATGGCAAAGGTTGTGTGCACTTGTGTATATGTTGGGGAGAAGAGGGAAAATAGAGGGAAGGCAAAAGCAGCAAGTCCAGTTTTCTGGATAAATTAACCAAACAAAGCAGTTTAGTGTATTATTAAATTTATTTTCACCTTTTACATGATCAGTGGCCCTTGCTCTCAAATGCTGTGCTGCCATGTAACACTTATGCTGAAATATGATGATTTTTGTCAGCTACAACTTATGATTTTAAATGCGGTAACAGCAATTTTTGTTTCCATGAACAGCAAGGTCACTGAAAAAACAAATCTCAACAACCAATACCACTTTTCCCTTCTGCTGTAATTATTCTTTGCACACAAGTAGGAGATAAAGGGCAAAGAACAAGAACATAAACAATATTTCCATACCTATAAGGAGAAAGAATATTCAGAGGTGGTGGTTTGTCACTCTGATTATAAATATCTGCCACCGGGTTAGGAATGCTGTTCTTTGAAACTACCTGCTGGTCTTGAATTGTTGAGCTCTTAAATGCTTTTTTCATGTTGATATCCTGTAATGAGACTGTTAGAGACAAAAATGCATTTATCACAGGTGTGAAATTAACATACGTGGATAAACAAAGTCCATTTTACACTAGCTATTTAAAATATTTTCAGCAAAACGCAGAAGGAAAACTGGAAGATTTTTCTTTAGGGGATAATCATGACATTTAAGCACAAAGGCATATAAGAATTACCATAATAAATCAGATTTAAGTCCCACTTGGTCCAGTACCTCACTTACAATAACGGGACCATGACTGGCTTGGAAGATGATTTCCTGTCACATGCAGATGTCCAATGATGAAGTTCATGAAGTTTAACCTGGACTTGTAATAGCAGAAAGATTGGCTTCAAGCCTGAAACACAAGGTCTGGTGTTCCTCCGACACAGCGCATTTTATCATTATATGTTGTATCCATACACATTCAACCTATTCTAAGATTAATTAAATTTCAGCCTCCACAACCTCCTGTGAGAGAGTTCCACATCTTTTACCATCTTTCAACTCCAAAATCTTTCCATATAATTGAACATCCCTTGATCTTAAGTTTTGCTTATCTCTATATAGAGAGAAATACTTATCTTCTTTATACAGTCCAGCAACATACTTCCATTTTATCTTTTCACGGTCACAATTCTGGGGGAAGGAATACTAGCCTTTTCATTCTTTCTCTTCAAATGAAAGATTAAAGTTACTTTTATCTGTTCCTGTTACTTTTATCAAGACTTTGTTTAATTCTTAATATAAAATTTCCCAAGATGGAGTGACCATTGCTAAAAAGATCCAGGTAATGCCAATCACAATTTAGAAGTGGCAGTAAGCTCTCCACATTATCTTCCATTCTTAAGCAACCTGAAATACAGAGTTTTGATTGCAGTTGAACAGAACACTGAAGTCTTCACCAGCTGGTCTACAATGACACTAACAATTTCTTGAATTGATCCAACTGTTTTACAACAGTGTAAGATGTAAAAGTAGAGCAAACTTCTACAGCTTGTGTTCTTTTTATTCCCATTGACATCTAGTATTTCTTGTCCAATTTATTGAGTCTAGAGAACAAACTGTGAGAATTTCACACAGGAACTGAACACTGGGCAAAAGTTTAATATATTGAGGACCTGCAGAACCAGAAATGCATGAAGTTTGATAGAGACCCTGCAAGGTACACCGTTATCCCTTGTCATGATGGAAACCAAATCCCACTCGCATTTCTCTACCCAACTATTTTTGTCATCTGTGGTGAGCTTTTGCCTCTCGCTCCAAGACCACTTAGATTCTTCAGTAGCTTTTAAAATAGCAAAAATATTTGAAATAAAATATTTCATTCCAAATCGTCCTTCCCCTATCCATGTTCTCTGAAGTATCAAAACACCATTTTTGAGAAACTACTGTCTATTTAAACCTGCCTTTAAGTAAATCAGCAAGGTATTTCAGGCATTTTTTCCAGATGTATGTATCTGAATTGTTACATTCTTGTTTGAAGGAAGACATTTGAAAGTGCACAAATCCCACTTTTACAGGGCTTTTGAGTGTAAGTTATTTATATGCTTTTGAAAACTAAACATCAATTATTTTAAATTTTTTTCAACTGTAGTATGTTATACATATATTTTTATATATACACTATATCTTAGTTATACCTAAGAATGTAAAAAAACACTGATGCAATTAAATCAAAAGGGTTTTTTAAATCAACCTAGCAATTGGCATTTTACTTAAATGCCTAAGCTGCCCAGAAATACATTTAGTATTAGTGACAGCACAATGAATTATTATAAAGGTTTCAACTTCTACAGCTAAATAGCTAATAAAATTTCTTACTGACACTATAGCGACAGTAGATTGTATATATAGCTTATTAATGGGAAAGTTAATCAGCAATGCAAGAGTATGCTGTCAATTTAAAATAAAAACTGATTCTCAGTGCATACACTAGTTTCCCCTCCCAATAGGCTGGTTTTAATTATTCTCCAAACTCTGGAAACCAGCCAGAAGGTATTGCATAATACAAATGAGTCATTAAAAAAACAGAAACAAAAGCAAAAAGAACCTCTGATGAGGACTGCATTTCCAAAAACGTTAGACTTGAAAGTCATGAAGACTGACATCATCCACCTCAGTGCAGAGCAAATACAGTATGAGTATCATCTAGTTTGCTCATATTACCACCATAATATGCCTCAAAAACTAGGCTGATTAGTAGTTATAATAGCTTGGTTGACAGTCCCATATAGCACTTAACCTCTAAGATGGCAAAAGAAAAGTGCAAGTATCAACCATGATACTTTACCAGTTAACATCTTCCAAATATAGAAGCAAATCAAACGTGTAATAATTTTCAGGCAGCAACAAACCAAAAATGGAAGGCTAAATATTACACTAGTAAATATCAACAGTAAAATTTAATAGTGGCATTAATAGTAGTATTAAATATAATATATAAACTATACGAATATAAAATAGAATATATAAACCATATAAATACTATTATTAAATATACTAGCCTGGTCTAGTGGAAGGTGTCCCTGCCCAGCGCAGGGGTGTTGGAACCAGATGATCTTTAAGGTCCGTTCAAACCCAAACCATTCTATGGTATCATAAGTAGCATTAACTACTACTAAGGAAATATTACACTACTGTCCTGATGTAATGAGCTTTTAAATTTTACTAAATGTCAGGAATCATCTAAACAGAGAGTAGAGGCAGTGGCTGGCTCAGACATGTAACTGAACATGGAAGCAAACATGCATGTTACAGTTCTTAGAGCGAGACAGAGAAGCATGTTTTACTTTCCCAAATAAATGTTTTCAAACAATGTAATGATGTTACTTAAATCCTTTGGTTTTACTGTGTATTTACGAAGTGAATGACCAAACATAAGTAAGTGAGGACATAACAGCATTTTAAAGGAAACGCTGTTTACAGTGACTAGAACCTCCTAGAGAATTTCACCTACTTGATGGACCATGCACTGCCTCATTTAGGTAAAGAGTATAATAAGACCTTAAATGACCACAGAACAGATCTACTAACATAGTTTGTGACCACCCTATCCTGAAATAAATAAATAGACCTACTGTGTCTCAAACTTTTTCCAATATTCTGATTTATTTCCAGTAAGGTCTAGATTTATTCACTTCTGATTTATTACATTCACAAACTAAAAGTTTTCCCTGTGAAAAAGGCGGCTCAATGGCTCCATTACCACAGGGGCTTCTTGAAGCAACACTAAGTCAAAAATGAAGACAGTTATATGACTCAAGAATATTTTTTCTTGCTCTGTTAACACGATTTTTCCCAGTTTGCCTTACTGAAAAAACAAGATGAAATATCGGTTCAGGATTACTTTGAAAAGGCAGAGATTGTTGTGTAATTAAATACTGTGGTCTTGTCAACATCACTTCTGGCTCAATGCTTTCATGCAATTACCTACCCTCTTCTACTGTCGAATCCAGCTGGGTAACTTTGACAGCAAGGCGATCAATTCTGTCTTGAAGGGAATTTGCTCTGATGTAGAAGCTGTTGGCCTCGTTAAACAATTCACCAAATATGTCTTCAGCATGTTTGCCTGTGTAAGAAAAGATATAGGGAAATTCCTTTGCTAAGGGTTTACAAAACACAAGACAAACAGCTTCAATATCATGAAGTTATAATAACACACAGTAGCTGCAGGATTATAACACCTCAGTTTGTCATTCAGCAAAATTATGGGCAATAGACTTGGACAACATCTCAAAATATACCATAAATGCTGCCTGGAAGTCTGTTCTCCTGGACATTCTAGTTAGTCTTCTACTTAGACAGGGAGAGTTTCAAATTTTAATCCATATGTAGCTAAACTACTGCCAACAGACATGCAACTGATCATTTAAATCTGCCTTTGTGATGAAAACAAAGGCCCATCAAAGTTACGCCTGCCCATAGTAGCTTCTGAAGTAAATTTTGAAATCTAGACTCTTGCAATCCACAGTTGTTAAGATTTAATTATAAACATGAGTAAAAGCCAACATCAAAGAGAAACAGATAAAAACCAGGATCCTCATGCAAGGCAGCCCGCCTACCTCTGCAAACGCTCACAGTTGCTCTTTCACTGGAGTCATCTGAGAGCCTAAAACACCACTCACCGCATTTACCCATGGCCAGTCTGGACTTGATACAGCACAAAAGAGGAGCCTACAACCTTTTCAGCATCCCTTTCAGCTGCCTTACTTTCTCAATCACTATGAGAGCAGACAGTCCTTTTCAGATCTGCAGCCTCAGGCCCTACCCTAAACATGCTACAGAGGACAGGAGTGGCCACACGATAAGCCCAACCACCTCTTGGTCCACAGATCCTTGTGCAGGCCCATTCCTTTCCTAGACCTCCCGCCTTCCGAATTACTAGACATTCTCACCCACAGTTTAACTCTCCTTCTGTCCCAGTCCGAACCTCTCAACCACTCCAGATCAAAATCCCCAATTTAACATTTCTCCTGCCCCAGAACTTCCCCTTCAAATTTCAGATTCCACCACTCAGCTGACAGTACTGCACCTACTTGTCTCTCAGTACCCTCTACCCAGATACTGCTGCATCATTTAAGATCTCCCCCTCCACAATCTCTGCAGCCAACACCCCTCTCAAGACCTCCACACTCCATCAGTTCCCATGCAAAAGGAAAAATCCTGCCTTTTATGTTTAACCATGCTTTTTAAACAAAAATAAATTTTCAAACCCTACTTCTGAGTTACACTCCTCTTGTTATGACCTGAATCAAGTCTGAAGAGCAGAAACAGAAGGGAGGGGGAATGTGAAACTTTGCCTAATATTGGAACATTATAAAATATGTAGTAACGACCTAAATGACAATGACTTCCAAAAGAACAGCAATTGTTGACATTTTAGGTTGCATCCTATAACCAACCTTAATATTTTACAAAGGAAAGTACAGATGTAATCAAAATTTCAGTCAAGATCTGATCCTGCGAACATCTGGATACCGTAACTCAAAGTAAAAACCAGCCACACTTAGGAAGTCAACAGGATCTGCCCTTTTTCTTGGATCATTTACTTGGAGGGAAGAGAGCACAACACTACTGAAACATTAGCTGAAAGCACTGTTTGTGAATTACAGATTAAAAAAAAATATTGATTGCCTTGCTTTAAGTGGAGGACTTCACCAGTAACACATTTTTCTCACTAAACATAAGATCTGCCAATAGCTAACACAAAATGTTAGATATTTTGGTGTACCCAAGCTCTGCTTCGCATGTATGTGAAAGGTGGATAGGCAAGGTGTGCTGCCTACCTGCTCCTAATGTCCTCCCCCTCCAAAACAGAAGTCATACAACCACAGGGTAGTTGAGGCTGAAAATCATCTGGTCCAATCCCTGGTCAAAGCAGGGTGAGCAGAGCAGGTTGCCCAGCACTGTGTCCAGTTTGGTTTTGAGTACTTCCAAGGATGGAGGCTCTACAATCTCTCCAGGCAACCTGTGCCAACGTTCAACCACCTTCACACTAGAAGCGTTCTCTAAGTGCTTCCCAGGAGGTACTTAAGATTCAGTTATAATCCCCATTTGATTTAGTTGCTGCAAATGAAGAGGTTATTCCAAGCTATGGAACAAATAAGCTTTTCAACTCTTCAGCTATATAAAGCAGGCATCACATTCTTCAGCCACCAGTATTCAGAGCTCAAAACATCAATAAATTTTAATGGATGTTAGTTTATGTTAATATATTGAAATCAGCCTGCTGAGGGAGTACTGCCAGATTCTAACATTAAGAACATCACCCCTTAGAGAAGTCAAGCAGACAGGTGCTTGTCAGTTATCTTTCCTGAAGTAAAATAAGTCATAAAGTTGATTTGTGGGAACATACTTCTTTTAATATTGAATTTTTTATTTTTTTTTAAACACTCGCTATTCTAAAACAAGTAAAAGACAGGTTGTCAATCTTCTGTCAGTAAAAACAGTGACACAGTAAAGCAATATTGGATCATGCTATTCTGATTAACATGATGGAGTAAGTTTTAGAAATAAAGTACTAGTTCTCTAGTGTTTTCTGTGTTACCATCTTTTTTATTATATTCTTAACAGTAGAGAAACAAGCAGAAAGAAAACATCTGAAATTACAAGCATGTATCTTTCACCTTAAGAGCTGATTTTGGTACTGTAAGACAGTCATTTGAAAACATGAAGTGATTCCCAATGTATGGGCAACCTAAATATTAATTTAAAAAAAAAAAAAAAAAGGAATTACGCAGTCTTTCCTTCTAAGGCTCCCTCCAACCATAGAAGTAGTTGAGGGGAAATTTAGTCATGATGCTGCCTCACCAAATCCCCACTCTCAATAGGTCTTAATGTCACTTAACAGAAGTGCCTCTTCATCTTCATAGAGCTGTATATTTGGTTGCTCACAAAAATTTCCAAGCATTGTGAGACATTATCAGTATTTCACAAATAACTGTGAAACCTCTACCCAAGTTCTGCAGTAATTACACGAAACATCATCTTGCCACATGAGCTTATAACATCTCTAGCAGAGACTAGACACCATCTGAATTAATTACAATTGATTTTCACGTACTGCATAAAAAGGTGTGCGTTAACACATTGAATACATTGCCCCAAAGGTATCTTTTTTCAGCAAAATGCTCAGTACTGTAACAGGAGAACAGGAGAGGAATTCAACAACGGTGCTGGCTTGTCTGAAGACTGGAAACCCAACAATGTTTATTACTGTGGCTTGTTTCCTTTCACATATTTGAGTCTAAAAAGTACAGCTTTGTTTTGAATTCCCTGTTCCACAGCACAAGGACACAGAAGAACACATTCAAGTTAATGGAAAGATTTACAGTGCATTAGAAGGGTTACAATTTTTCACACCATGAACATGGATTATCAAAGAGAAAAGGTAGAGCAATGTCACCACCTGGCACTCAGATGTCAGTTCTACAAGATACTGGAAGAAAGATGACACTAGGGCTGCCCCAAGGGAGCCAGCACTGCATTAACGCTTTCCTCAGGGTCCTAGGTAAGGACTGAAATGCCCCACAGAACTAGGTGCTGTTTTGTAAATTGGAATTCACCCAGGACATGGCTATTTTGTCACAACATTGAGCAGAAGACAGTGATTCTGCCCATCCATTCGTAACTGTATTAATTAGAATTATGCTTCCTCCAACCCTCATTTATTTATTTTTTTTTTCAAATAAGCAAAAGTGGTAGGCTGTTACTAACCAGGTCTCGATTCTTATCTGCCTCCTCATAGTACCTCCAGCATGATACCTAATGCCAAAAAAGCTAACTTCCCAACTCGACCTGACTGAGCCGTGGCAAAGAGCAGAGTCTCAGTAAGCTGGATGCAGCGTGCTCAGAGCTGCATGCAAACTACTGAAACTCTGAGCCAACGCAACGGTCATTCTACAAGAAAATACCAGGAGGTACACTGGTGGACACCGCGTTCTGTGTGAAAGTTTCCCAAGTCCCCACAGATTGCACCTCCTCTGTTTTATGTTGTAAAGCAAAAAAGTATGGTATCACTTGCATATGGGTCGAAGAAAGTAGCTCTGTACCCACGTACAGATGGTTTATACCCATGTAGAAATAAGATTTCAGGTCGTATCTTAACGAATAAAGAAGCCAAAGATACAAAAATACAAATTATTCAAAGGAAAGAAGTTAGGAAGTGGTAATCTAACTTGAAACACAATGAATATGTTAATGTACAGACTGAAATCTAATTAAGAAAAGCTCAATAAAGGAGTACATATAGGATTTTTACTATTTAGTCTTCAACAACAATCAGATGTAATTTATTACTTCTTTCCCATAAATACACATACACAAAACTCCGAAATGAAACCATGGTGCAACAGATCCTGTTGCAGAGAGCAGCTTTTTTCACTGGCTGAACTCCTGCAGCCATCAGACCAAACACCACTGCCAAAAGTAAGGAATATTCTGTGGAAGCTTTCTTCAAAGCCTCTGCTCCACAACTGCGTTCGCTAGGGAAAGCGTCATGGCACTTACAGGTGTGGGGTGCAAATGCTCCCATTCCCCACCCTGGTAGATTCTCTCCTCCCAAGTGGAGGTGAATCCCCTCGTCAAGCTTTTGCCTAATACAAAAGTGCATGGTTTCATATAGAACGCTACTCCCTCTGCTCCAAACCAGCTGGCTGCAAACAAACTCAAATCTGAAGACATAATAGAAAAAAAGCTCCACTGAGAGCACATTCCTTTTGGACGGGAACTTGTTCGTGTCTCCTGAAAAGAGCAGAGGCAGAAGGCAGCCAAATTTGTACGCAACAGCACAGATCTGCCAGTCTTTAAAATCCACACTGAACTCACAGTGCAGCGTTAAAGAACAGTGTGACTGCAGGATAGACCTGTACTTGCTCTCTCTGTGCTTCAAGCTGTGGGAACACAACAAGCTCTGATGCTGTCAGCAGGACATATACATTAGCTCCAGCACAGCATTTTTCTGTGATCGTTTCCTTGTTCTCAGTTGGCTTGAAACCCAGGCAAAGCAAACACTGTCTGCAGAAAAAACCCTCTGCAAACATCACCAAGCCTGGTGACAGACTTCACTCATTAAATACCACGTATTCATCTGTTAAAACAAAGGACATCATTTATTTGCATAGATCTTTAACTTGACACAAAGTCTCTGTCTACAGAGACTTCTGATGACCCGAGAAATCTGCTAAGGGAAAATTGCAGGGTATGGATTGTCTAAGTGGCCAGATCCTCAGCAACAATCATAAGAGGATCTGCATAGGCAGTCTAAAAGGCAGATTAGCCTCAAGACCAAATCTGGAGAAATGAAAGCTATACATTCCTAGCAAGTCAGACAAGTGAAAAGGTTATTATCCACACTTTGGCAATCATTGTACAATACCAACATGAGGTCTTATCAGATACACTTGAATACAATTAGGAGATAATAGCCATTCTTCTCAATTTTCTGAAACTTAAGGATGTCAATACCGAGCAATTGCCTGATAAAACAGTAAATGAAACTCAATGACAATACAAACACAAATTAACTATGAATTAGACACTAAATTGGCAGCTAGTGCTCAAGAAAGTTCAGAGAATCACTTGGAAATATCAGTGGAATTTTCAAAGAATCATCATGGTTGGAAACGACCTCTGAGATCATCAAGTCCAACCATACACACACAAAAAACACCCGTACAATCTCAGCCACTAGAGCAGCAATCAAAATTTTAGCAATTCTTAGGGTACTAATGATAAACAGAAAAAGTCTGTTTTGATTATGATTTGAAGTCCTCAACACTACACCTTAAAGAAACCCCAACATACTCTAACATAGCCAAAGCAGAAATAACAACAATCAGAAATACAAAATGGTTTCTATCCAAAGAGTACTAACAGGTCAGGACACTCCAACCTGGAAAAGACATCAGCAGGAGAACACAATAAAGACTTTAAAAAATCACAGGTTATTACGGAAATACACAAGATGAAAACACCTTTCATTATTTTTTGTAACTCAAGAACCAGAATGTATCAAAAGAAAGAAACAGATCAGCTTCTATTGTGGGACATTCTGCCACAGGGCAAGAAAACAGGGCAATCCCTATTTGACCACGTCTAAGCAATCCCACAGATGACAGGTTTACAAATGCTCGTTACATAGGATAATTCAGATGGACCTCCAGCTCAGAAAATCCCTGAATCACTGACTACAGAAAAGGGGAACATACTGTGTTTCTCCTACTTTTTACCTAAGCATTGGCTATTTCCTATTATCACAAATTGAACACCAGACTTAGCAGGACCCGTAGTCTGAACTCCATACAGACTTTCTTCCTTTTCTAAACCATTTCCATTTAGAAAGCGAAGAAACTGATGAAGTAATAATTTCTTTTCTAGGACCAGAGCTATCAGCACAAACAAAAGCTGCTGATTGTTAAACACCCTCTGAAGGAATCTTGTTTTCTCATTCATTAAGAAATATTATTCTTCTTGCAAGCACTCCAGGCATGCTTCCAGAATTGCTAGTTGTGGTGTCAACTAACAGGTGTACTGCACTGTCAGCTCTGTATGGAGCTGACACCGGCTTGCATCAACAGAAGCCTACAGGTTTCTTCAGTGAATGCAGCTCTTTTGATGTATGTGCTTAATTTCACTCATATGAATTGATCACACAGTCACATAAAGAAAAGGCTTAAGAAATATTAGCACGTTAAAACAAACTGAGATTTCAGTCAAATGTGTCACTTGATGCCAAGAGGCAGAAGAGTTTACTGGCTTCATCCTGTACAACTGAAAGCCAAGAATAACTCAAGTGCTAGTCTTGTTTCTTGAACCAATTTCTTTTATCTTAGAAAAATTCCTGGTTTTCTACGACATAGGTTTTTGGTTGGTTGTTTTTTCCTTGGGTTTGGGGGAGATTTGTTTGTTTTTGTTTGATTAGTTTAGTTTGGTTTTTCTATTTTTTATATTTGTAAATCTTAGGCTCTTGTACAAACTTCAAAATACAGAAGAGCAATGAAGTACTGTTATATTATTATATTACATAAGTGGCAATGGCCTGTATCATAGTTTTGCTATTTAAAACAAGTAATCTTAAAGCTTTTCATTTATTCAGTTTTTCATCACGAATCAAATACTTGCAGGAAGTTACAGATACTTACTTAAGCTGCTTAGCTGGCGTATGATGGCAGCAAGGGTACTATTCGTTACACATTCCAGTTCACTAGTAATTCCCTCTGGCAGAGCTCCTCGGCAGAGATGCCTCGGTTCAATGTTCCTTTTCACCAATGGCATGGCTCACGACCTGGAATTTACATAAAAATATGTATTATATTTACAAAAATGAAATTAAGAGCTATGAAGCTGTCTAGCACACGTTCAGGTTTTTTTTTTCTACAAAAATACACTGTAACTTTCTTCTTTTAAAGCACTTGCTTCGGCATTCCCACTGTAAGATACTGTACGATTCCTACTGAGGCACCAGAGTCACGCACTCAAGCCAGAACACGACAAGAGCACTGCAGATAAGCCCAGAGGATACAGTCCATGCAGACAGCACACACCAAATCCAAGGCAAAAAGTGTAAGATTTACTGTCTATGCAGACCTGTGCTCCAGTACCAGAATCACTGAACTTTAGTCCACATTTGCATTTGTAAAAAACTGGCAGTCCCCACAGGGGTGGCAGGAAAATCTCTGTCTGGAACAAGCTGGCTCACTGCCTGGGCAAGCTGGCCACCGACGGACTGTCCGTGCTTTACAGCCCCCTGACTACGTCAGACACTGACCTACCCTCGCCTCCAACAGGTTTTCAGTCAAAATGATAAACTCATCTGACAGAGAAGGGCAAGGGCCTCACGGAAATAGGCTGGGTGAGAATAAGGAAGAAGCTGCAATGTGAGGAAGAAGATGGTTTTCCGCAGGTGGTGCTGAATGACAATCTGAATGAGGTGAGAGCCCGTACTGAGCAGATTTTGGGAGCGTGGCAGATGTGAGAAGACATTTATCTGCGAAAACAAAGGCTGTCAGAACTGGTTTTCTTGGAAAAATAAAAGAAACTAGGATGGGGAAAACAAATACAAAAAGAGATCTTAAGAGTCACAAAAGGGCACAACGGCACAGAAAACACCATCCTGCAGAGAGGAGCTCTGAGGGCAAAGATGCCCAAATGGGACAGAATTCCCCCAAAAGGAAAATGAGAGCATATAATATAAAAAGTTCTTAAGCAGTTTTCTTTAAAATGGTATTAACACAATTATGAGTCAATTTGATTAGCTTTTTTTAAACACTGACAATTCAATGTCCGTGCACTACTTATGAATAATAATTCTGTTTAAAGATCATGTGGCATTGAAATTTTCTGGAATGAGACGTTACGGTGTTACCAAGGACATAAGTTCATTTGGAAAAGATTTAACTGAAAATTTCTTTTTTATTGCACTAAAGCAATTAAAATAGCCTTTCAATTCTCTCATTAAAATCACATTAGTAAATTAAAAAGACCTTTTTGCTTTTCAAATGTTGCATAGTAATCTTTGTAATTACTTTCTCCCCTCAAGGTTTAAAATATTTTCTTCTCAAGAACATTTCTAAAAAATTAACATATTTTAAGTATTTAGCAAAAAAGTAAATTATTTAACTGTAAGACTATTTCAGAACAGTCCAGGAAGAAATAGGCTTGTGACTTCTAAGCAATAGTCTTGAATTTTATTTTACATTTTTCTTAATATGAGACAGTTTATTCAAATATGTCAGAATTTAAGGCCAACTGAGTTTGCTAAATTTTAAACAATACATCAGAGGTAAGAGAGGAACAATTTTTATTTTAAATTAGACCCAAAAGCATCTTGTTTCAGTTCTATGTCTTCGTATTCCTCTACAAATTAATACACTTTAAAATATTGCTTAATATCCAATGCAGTCAGTTTTCTGAACTTGCTCAAAAGCAGGTAAAAACTGGAAATTCACAATTATTGAGGAGCAATATCTAGCAACGACACCTTTCAAACAGGCTAGAACATTGCAATTATGAAATAAAAGTCATTATGAATAATTATTTCACCGTGCAGTAAAATGTTTGTAAGATAATTAGTAAGAAGTAAATTAATAGGAGCATATATCAGTGCTAAAGCAGCCAATTCCAAATCTAAGTACTTCTCCAGCACACAAGGTACAATTTTTGGTTTTCTCTGTAACAACACTGTCATACAAACTAAAGGCATAAAGACTCCCTACAACTATGACAACAGAATTCCTGAAATACCAGTGGGTGAATAGACATCTCAAAATCATCTTTCCATAGAACTAATTTTTATGTGCAATTCATCAGTAAAACACTCTGGTCAACAAGGCAACCATTCTAGTGGGGCTGGGGATGTTGGTTGGTTTGCTTTTTTAAGAGAATTACTTGGAATGTGTTTTGCTACACAGGTTCGTACTCTCTGTTTCTTTTTGTTAACTGATCTTACTTAAATTCTTATATGAAAAGACCAGAAGACTAGCAGAATACAGCCTGGTTTCCCCATGGCTTTCTGTCTAGCACTCTCAGAACTGCCCTCCTCTTGCCTTTTGCAGTTTACCTGACTTTTCCCCACCAGCCCACGCACACTGCCCAGCTAATTGCCTGCTACCTCTTCAAACACTCACCACACTGAGTATAATCAAAATGCCTTTCACTAGGAGCACTAATTTAAGTCCCTTCTTCACACCATGTTCTTCCTTGCCTATCAAAGCTAATTTGAAGAAAACATACCACTGCAGCTTGAGTTTTTCATTTTCTCATCAATTCTTTATGAGATGGTGCAATGCGTTCCAGAGCAGGGGAGAGACAGACTGACCCAAGACATCCCATTTCTTTAAAAAGCAAGCTAAAATCCACAGCAACGCTTAGAGTGGGGGAACAAAACAAGTTTAATTTGTGAACGCATGATTTATATTATTATGTATCCACCTCATTTCAATGTGAAGTTTAATTCCGAAAGGTAAACTGAACACTGATGAGTAAATACATGCCACAGATTAAGCAATGCATTAACTGTTCCTGATCAGAGAGGAAAAAAAAAAGCCTGCAATTGCAATTATAAGTTTCTTCTAATTCAAAACCTTCAACTATCTGAATCAAACACTTACGGACCTATTCAGTCTTAAACCATGCACAATATTTTTTTAAACTTCTCACTTAACTACCAGATAGCAATGGCGGCAGTTATCAGAGTTGCAAAATTTTCTCTTTGCCTGTTAGAAACACATTTGTTTTTTATGTTTGTTTATCACCTTAAATAAAAGCAAGGTAACATACAACCCAGCAGTAAATAAAAAAAAAACTCTTATTACTATGTATCCTTGCCACTAAAGCACTACCTCCCTTTTCTTCACCACACACAACTAGACAACCTTAGTCTCTCAAAGAAAATTCCTGAGAAGTGAAGCTAAAATTTTCAAAATATATTTAACAGGAGGTTAAACAAGACAAAGTAAGTCCCACTTACAGGAGCTTCATCAGGCTCAACCAGGCTTGGGGGGGGGGGAGTTTGTTAGTGGGTGCAGAGGAAAAAGGTTTGGCGATGGCAGTTCCACTGCCTTCCCAATTCGTCTTCCACCTGTTTGGAATCACACTCCAGCCCCAGCTTACTATGAGAGGAGAGATTCATGGTGATACTCTGTCACTGTATTAAACACACTGGCACTTGGTAAACCATACTCAGTTTTACAACACAGAGGTTAAGTAACAACTTCTTTTTGCTCCTATCCCCAAATAAATGGAAACCACAAAGCCGAAAAGTTGCTATTATTTTCAAAAATTGTATCAGTTCATAAGATAGGGACCAATCATGGTCGTTGGTCGTTTTATGACATATTTTACCCTAAGTACTCAATGCAGCCCCAGACTTAGAGCCAGGATAAACAGGTCCAACTCTGCTCCCTGCGTGGAGCCACCTACGCCTGACACAGCTGGCTTTAAACCGCCGCCTGCACCTGGCACAAGAGATGAAGGATCAGAAAGATGCTGTACTGCATATATGGAACTGGCTGCACTAGACACGTATGAGACATTAGCCGCAGACCAGAAAAACTGGAGCAGGAGTCAAAAAACAGAGAAGAAAATTAAGGGGGTAAGGTGTCGCTTAACATCTTATTAAATCCACGCGTGCCTCACTGGACGCGGATCGAACACAACAGCTGGCTGGATTGAACGGTGACCGGAGCACAAAGGACACTCCTCTCCAAACCCTACAGGCATCAGCAACTGCACCACTAACCTAACTCGATTTCCACACACATTCTGAAAGGGCGGGACATCAGAAGCTTGAATTAGCTTAGATCAGCCCATTAAAAATTCACATTAGGCGTGCTCCCTCAGTACTCTCACCTCCCTTTTTCTTCCTTTCCCCTCCCGCCCCCCACAAAAACTCGCATAACTGCCTTTTGTAATAAAATCAGAAGGCATTAATCCCAGTAGTTATTGCTGTAGAGGCAAGCAGGGTACAAGAAAGAGATAATCAAAGCATTTTTGCTTTTCTTTCCACACAGTTTCAGGACTATCGCTGCAAATCAGCTCAGATCCCCTTCCTCCAGACAACATCTGTTAAACCGCATGTAGGAAGTCTGACATTGTCTTGGCAAGTCAGATTTTTAAAAAATCAAGTATAAAGCAGATGTACAGTAACAAACATGAAAGATGACAAACAGAATGTACAATCTTTCCAAACAAGAGCAGAGCACAGCTATTATAAGAGACATTTTCAAGTATTTGAGCAACTGGCAAAATCTCAAAGCACCAGCTGTTCCCCAAACCTGCCTTTTTGCCCTTTCACATCCCCAAAAAGGCACTGTTATTTACACTAGCACTAAAAATATGTAGCTGAATTTCATGGCTCTTTAACATTGCAAGTTCTTTATACCACGAAACGAGTGCCATTCATTATACAGCCCCTCTTACTTGTGAATGTTTCCTCATTACATTTTCTCAGACACTGTTCAATCCCTTTTTTTTAAACTCTTAAGAGGTTTCTTCTTATAGCCTCTAGTACAATATAACAAAGCTGAACATTTTTACCATGAAAAAGAGCTTTCGATTCATCCACCTTAAATTCTCCCTGAATATCTTCTATTATTTTCAGGGAACTTTAGAGCTTTTCATTGATGAATCTCACAGATCCATACAAAAGGAGAGAAACTACCATAATTCTCCTGTGGAGAAGAAAAACAAGAGATGGATTGAATATGCAGCTTGTCATATGTGATGCAGCAGATGGGATCCCATTCAAAATAAAGCACCTAAATTTGGATGACTACATATATATGAAGTCAGTGTCTGTGCCCCTCCTGAGAGCTCAGCAGAAGCTGAGAGATCTACTGACAGATAGAAATAAGGATGATATATATGGTGAGCTCAAATACCTCACGTGATAAGTAGGAAG
Organism: Tringa solitaria; assembly: GCA_026413425.1. Taxonomy (NCBI): domain Eukaryota; kingdom Metazoa; phylum Chordata; class Aves; order Charadriiformes; family Scolopacidae; genus Tringa; species Tringa solitaria. The sequence goes on from JAOXJM010000001.1 coordinate 188,354,022, forward strand.
AGAAGGGAAAGCAGGGAAATGAAAGACCCCAAACACGAGGTTTTGCAGAAGCTCTCCATTTTTCCCGCGGAGTCACTCTTGTCACAGATCTCCCTGTCCTCCCAAGGTCCCTCATCTTTCACCACAGAACACAGAGGAGGGGCTACACGGGTAGCAGACACCACTACGCCCTTAACTCAAGGAATACACATGCCTTTATTCGTGTCCCTTTCTGGTTTTTTCCTTTGACCTAAATGATGACGACAACTAGGAACCTGATGTTGAGGAACCTTTCCCATTTATCATCTGTGAACGCCATCTACTTCTGTATCATCAGTGACAACTTAAAAACAAATACAGTGAAGTAGCAACTAATCTGGGAATCATTATTTTAAGTTCATGATCCATATAATGTCATTCTTCTGTACTTTTTAAAGTTTGTTTGGGTTTTTTTTTTCTTAATTTATCCCAATTTAAGGGACAATCAGTGTATTTATTTTATTAATATACATTTTTTTCATGTTTCCCCTAATTTTTAATGCAACTCTCTTGATTTTGATACTGAGTTTGCTGAAGCAAGGGCAGACATTTGTGACGTATATGCAGTGTCCAAATGAATTCTGTTCTATAAGGATAGCTAAAAATCAAGAACAATTTTTTTCTTATTCACAGAAAACCACATCTTTAAACAAGACATCACAAGTAAAGTTAAATGCCTAGAAAATGCTCATATCAAAAGAATGGCTAAAATTTAATATATAGCCAACTCTATCAATGTCATTTCCCCAGATCTTCTTCCTGATCTACCTGAAAAACATGACAGTCAAGGCTAGAATGAAAGTGGGTTTTTTTCTTCTTCGCATCAGACCACCACTCTTGATCTTCCTCTCACATCATATCAACCTGAGTACTGGCAACGATAAAATGGGCACAGAAACCCCTACAGCAATCTTGTTTCTTTAATGGAGCTTTAATTTTAATGTCTGTTGCAATGAGCTATTTCTGAAGGTTGACCAACTTACAGGGTTATTTTCTTTTTTATTTTATTTTTTTTTTAATTTGGCTGGGTTTTTGTTTGTGCTGAGCTCTTCAGGGCAGATTTTATGGTCCAGTGATATTATGAAGGAAATCGAGACATTAAGCAATGACAAGAGAAAGGACAACAGGGGAGGGGATGGTGCTTGGTTTTGTTTATTTACAACCTAAATATATTTTATGGACCTACTTATCCCTAGCCAACCCTCCACATCTCAAAAAAAACCCATAAGAAGCATAACAAAAATTCTGAGTTGGTAGTTAACACTGCGGGCCTGCAACATAAAAAGTTTACAGAACTATTAAAAAATGAACATATTAATTAAGAAATTTCCTATAACTAAAAACTTGGGAGAGAAAAAAAAGTAAATGGGTCTCCACAGCACTGAACATTTACATTTGCAATTACCTTAATAAATTTAATTCTCATCGGAATTTCACACTAACATTAACTCCAAACAAGCATCTGCAAGTTGACATTCACTAATATATGGAAAAAAAAGCCCTGAGACTTATTTAACCTGAAATTAAGTAGATATTCTTTCTATGAACGTACAGACTGTAATGTAAAGGAGGATTTAAAATATATTATTATTTAAAATATTATATTATAAATTCTGAAGACAAGTCAGAAATCTGCCTTTTCTCAAAACCTTGCTGGATGATATTTTTTTTTTGCCTGTTCTACAACTTCATCTTTGCATTATCTGTTGACTGCGGTTCAAGAAGATATTTGTGCACCTGCCACGCTGTAACAGTGTTAAAGGTCTCAGCAACTTCCATTTAAGTACTCGTGTCTATAGATCACTGCTTAATAAGCGTGCCTCAATGAACAAGACTGAGGGATTGCTCTAAAGAAATCACTGCTTTAAATTTTTCCTTCCCAATAGAAATTATTCCAAAACTACAATCCCCACATGAACTTTTCTCCATCACAACGTTTTTCCCCAGCAGTTTCCAAGAAAATAAAATTCTTGTCATTATGAAGTACAGACAGATTATGATAAAGTTCCATCTTCTGCTCCAAGATAAAGGATCATACACATCTCATCCAATTAAATGATTTCACTACTGTTAAAGGAGGAAATAAAAACATTTCTTGCTCTCTGCTAATGAAGCAAGCATACAATCAGTACCATAACTGAGGTTACTGCACTGTTTTATCTCCATTTCCAGGTATATAATTATAGTTCTTTCAGGCCTAACTAAAACATCTATGGAATACAAAACATATCTATGAAATATCATTTTTTTTCCTCTTAATTAAGTTTTTTCATTGTCCAAATTAATGGATTTTGCAATTTATATTCACGGCACTTTGTCACACTGCCAAATACACAAAAAACATTGCAGTAAATTAGTTTGGATTTTTTTTAGTCCTCTGTCACTTAAATCTTTATACTTTCTGAAGATGCTTTATGTTTTTTTTTCTTTTCCTTAAACACAAACAGTGGAAGAAAAACAGTGTGGTCCACTGAAGCTAATTTGTTAAGCTTTTAAATACGATTTCTCCTTCACTAACACATTTTAATCTTCCTCGGTACACTAAATGTTACTAAAATATCTACTGAAGAACAGATTTGCTTACCTGAAAACTAATATAGGTTCACAGACTGCACAATACAATAGCTTGCTGTGGTGAATCCAATCACTCTGCCAGCATCCGATCCACCCACCCTTTTCTATTCATCCTGTATCAGAATACAGATGATCCAGGACTCCTTCACACAAGACTAGAGTCTCTCGTTTCTAGATCATAAGTTGTCCTTTTCCTAAACAAAATTTTGTTCATTAAGCCAAAAGTCTAATCACACTTTCTCTCAAAAGAAATAAGGCTGAAGGGTATTAAAGAAATCCAGGTGATTAAACTGGAAGACATCCACATGAGGTATACTCGTTGCTGTAAAAAAAAAAAAAATCAGGGTAAAAAACCAACATACACGAAGACCATGGACTGAAAAACTCTGGGAAAACATTTCAGAAGACTTGACCCAAAAAAAAAAAAAATTAAATCTGGTTTAACAGAACGATATTACCTGACACTGTGCTTGCGGGTAAAAGGTGGCCAGTTACAGTGCACTGACTGGGAAAACAAGTGGATTTGTGCCTATGGGGGGTCATGTCCAGACTGAACACCACTAAATTTATTAACATTTCTATATAAATCACATTTTCTCTTCTGTCTTCTTTCTACATCCAGGTGGATAATGTAATCAGACATGCAGGGACAACAGTTCACATTGTTGCCTTCCGCTGAACGAAGAGCGACCGGTTTAAAGTATCAACAAAAGATGCGACACGTTAATCTTGTCCTTAGCATGATGGCTGCTCACCCTGCTCGTAGTCCCTTTCCAGATGGCTCAGTGTGAAAGGGATAGTGGGACAGGGAAAAAGGAATATTCCATACTGTTCTGAACATCTGTTCCACTGCCTTTATATGTCAAAAAAAAAAACCCACCACCAAAACCTTATTGCCACTAGCAATTTTACAATTTCAACCTAACACTACTAGGCTAACACCGTGTAAATGTTATATATGTACATGAGAAAGGAAAACCATACTTTTTGCTGTCTTAAGAACAGACTTGTTTCAATAAGCAAGTACTTATGCTGCACTGGAAACACATTTTTCTTTCATGTGACCTTTCTTGAAATCTGTATTATACTCCAAGAATTTATTATCACCCCTTCTCCTATTCAAGCAAATAGAACTGAACTGACTCACCATTTGTTTCCCTTCAGTTTTATTTGTTTGGCTTTACGGAAAAGACAAGACACTATGCATTTGTTTGAGCTTGTTTAAACTCTATTTGAACAGTTTTGCACAGCAACTCAAAAATATCTTCCTTGTGCACATACAGATATAGTGGTAGCTTTTTGGGTTTTTAAGCAGAGGTGAAAGAAAAAAAAAAAAGATAAATACCTTACTACAGTACACAGCCTATCTCTCCAATAACATTTACACTTTAAAAATACCATCTCTTGAAAAGAAGCACTCAGCCAGAACAAGGAGAAGGAAATCAGCGTGGACGTAAGAAAGCAAAGGAAGCAGCGCTTTGTCCTACAACACAAGAAAAAAGACTTAGATTGATCATCCCCCCCCTTTTGTATCATCTTGACATGTGCAAACCATACGGCTGCTGAATTATTCAGCTCTTTCTACTTTGAATAACCAATGACTACACATATGAAAATTCAGAAGTACTTAAACACTGATTAGAAAAAATGACATCCTCTAAAATCTAATTTTGTTTTAACCTTTAGGATGTAAATGGCAAAATTCAGTGAGGAGTATAAACTGGATGAGGTCAAAAGAAGCAAAATCACAAAACAGCAGAGAGCTGGTTACAATGCCAAGCTAATTAGGTCAGGAACAGCCCGCTACTAGCAGGTCAAAATGTTTCCAGATGTCATCAGGCTTGGATCTTACCAGATTTGAGTACAGAGCTGGTTGTGTAGACAGAGCCACACAGTTCTCACTTTCCATAACTAAACTCAGCTGCCCAGATATCTGAGAAAACGTTCACAGGCCACTATTTCAACAACCAGGCGAAGTACTCCCATGAAATAGCTAAAAGTATTCTAGCCTTAAAGTAAATCATGGTTCAAACATCTTGCTGTGCACTTCCAACACTAGTGATTCCCACCTATTTAGTACCTCTTTTTTCTAGCATAGTAATACCACAGGGTAATAAAATTAAAAAATGACAAAACCAAGAGAACTGCTATTTCATGAATACTATTACTTAATTAACATTTAACCACCTAAAGGAAGTTTCTTTCTGGTTCACCACCTGCCTATTCCAGGATCTTCTTGGACTGTAGTCCAAAAAAGCATCATGACAAACACAATCCCTTCTCCATCCATCTGACAATTAAAGTTAAGAGTGCACACAGTAGCTTTTCATTTCTGAATTTACTATAAACTACTGAGAGACTGTTTTAAGTGTGCTTCTTTCAATACGGTCTCTTGAATAATGGCTTCATACATCTTAGAGTGCCTACTTTAAATCTGTTTTGGACATCTAATAGACATTTTTCTAATAGTCAGTTATGGAAAGTAAGTCACATTGTATTTACATTACAGAAACAGAACAATTCTGTAACACAAGAGTCATTACCGAAAGATACTTTATGCTACTTTAGACAATTTGATGCTGGAACAGCTTGTAACAAAACAGTAAAAGTCTGCAACTATAAAAAAAGTCTTTTTTTAACATTTAGGCTACAATAATGCACAAATAGCTCTTGGAGACCATTTCAAGTGCGTTTGTCAGAGCACTCATTCCTTCTTCACAAACAGTAAGTGTTATCAGCAGCAAATACCTCGATTATTTAACGAAAACATAAGTTGCAGCTAGGCCTTGCTGACTTACATTGATCCCATTTAACAGAGCCTTACTGGATTTAATGTGCTTGAAATAACCGTCTGGGTCACAGCCCATGTGACAAAGGCAGCCCGGTAAGGCCTCAGGAGCCAGCCTGCAGGGAGAACATGCCGTTCAGATCCTCAAATGACCTCAAGCTAAACCAGAAGCAAATTCAGTAATTTGTTGCTCAGAACTCTAATTAACCCCAAATTGAAAGGAACAGCACAAAAGGGATGAAGCATCCACTTTCCAATACTATCAATTTTATGGCAACACACAGTGTTCCTTATTTTCCTTTTTATCTAATATACCATTAAAATCCTTTCAGAGGAGCATTTTTCAGAAAAAAAAAAATATTCTTAAACTCTTCTTCCCTACAGCAGTTGATCTAAAATGTCACAGGGAAGTGTTAAGTTTTCTCATAGTTCAGTTAATCCAAAATCTAAAATGTCATAGAAAAGTGTTAAGTTTTTATAATTCTTTTCCATACCAAAAAAACCTCCAAAAAATCATATATGCATATGTACACAAGTGCACAGTTTGTGTACATATATATTTGATACAAACACTTACACACAAAAACATATACACATTTTTTATACATGTGACACTCTAAGATGATGGAAGAGAGCAATAACATAGGTCAAACTGCAAAAGAAAAAACACTTTGTACAATGACAATTCAGCATTAATCTTTGTCTGTGCCTCCTCCATTCCCAGTTCTCACCAAGCGGGACAAACCTTCCCACTGGGAAACAACTGTAAAGATGCTTTATTAGGCTACCACAGTGTATCATGATCCCTAAAATATCTTACAGTCAAGCAACTTCAATGTCCACCTGAACTACCAGGTTCTGGGACCCAGGAGCAGAAATTGCCTGGCACGTGTCCCCAGCATGCAGGCAGCCCATGAAGACTTAATTTAATACAAAATAAATCAACGTCCCTAAAATTGCTCAAGCTGAAGATTCCTACCCACCCCTGCCACAGAATTTCAGCAGGAAACTTGGGATTTCCCTAATTCTTCTGACTATAAACCTACCACCAACACTGCACTTTCCCTACATCACAGAAACCTGGAAGTGGCAGCTAGTCTATGGGTGCGGGGGGAACCACAGATTTATTTTGGGTGCATTTAAAGGAAAAACTGAGCAAAATATTTTGTGTTTGAATCCAACAGCTGTGTCCAAGTGAATCAACATAAAAATTCCCAACTATTTTCATCCTGAGCCAAGTGCACCATCTGTTCCCATGAAGTCCGTCTCCTGGTGGCTACCGTCCTACAGCGTATCACAAAGTGCCAGGCAATCAAGAACTGGTGCATAAATCTAGAAAAACACTATAGGTGACAGAATGCAAAACTCAAAACAGTAGCAAAAAAACCCAACCCAAAACCAACCCGAAAAACCCACCACAAAGCACAAGTAGCCTTAATAAGCCCCAGCAATACAGCCAGGTATTCTATAGCTTTGGGTATTATAGATATTTCACTTTGGTGCCTAAAGGAGGGCTGAGCTCCGATATGAGATTTTCCCAGAGTGGGGATGCCTTTTGTATCTTTCTTACTGCCAGTATTTGGTAACTGGAACATTAACGATGCAATTTCTCTCTATCATGTAACCTTCCTCTCTCTCTTCCACATGGTCAGGTTAATCACAGAAACCATTCATGTTTGATGCACAAGAAATTAGCGATTCATAATTTTTCAGGTCATAAAACAAAATAGTAATAGCTACAGATGGCACAGCACAACATCCAGTTAAAAGAAACACAGAAGCTCCTTTTACCCCTACAATTGAATTACATGCAAGTAACACAGGGTCCAGCAGAAATCAAGATGGATCATAGCCCTTTTCCTGGCCTTATCAATACCTAAGACATTTTTAAAAATTAAGTTATGTGGTCAGATATCCATTTATACCTTTCACCAGGAACAGAATATGAAGAGAAATAAAACTGCAGTAAAAAACCAAACTGAATACACTTCATAAACCTAATATTTTATTAAGGCCATCAGGATTGAAAGCAACTACATTTCCCCAAATATATGACATTACTTTCTCTCAGTGTTTCTGGCCCTTTAGTGACAGATCCTCCTTTTTACTAGCATCCCAAATTCAGATGCTGAAGTTCTGCCCACCATTAGCTTTCTAATAATTCAATGTATAATCCTTGTCTCAATGTTTTTGTTTGCTCTTGATTTGGTTTTGGTTTGGGTGGTGTTTTTATTTGGGGGGGAAGCAGAGAGAGGAGGGGATGGGTTGTTTTTTTTAAGTAAAGCCTAAAATGAACGTCAGGCATTAGTAAACATAACATGTTTTGATACAATAACATTGGCTTACAAAACCTTATTTGCAGCATTAAAGAGATTTCCTTGTTACACATACAGTAACTCCCATTATGAGACAAATAAGCTACTATAAAACCACAGTGAGTCTCAGACCGAATACAGCAGTTAGCCTTCTCTAAAAATCCCCTTTCAAGACTTGAAGGCTGAAAAGCTGTGTTCCATGAAACCTGGCATTGTATCAACAGATCTCCATGGAGCTGGCAGGGAAGAAGTGCTCCAGAAACCAGCTTGAAGGGGAAAAAAAGCATTCTTAACCATGTATAATCAATCACTAAGAGGTTTAAGCAACCTTTTTTCCCCAGCTAAAATCATCAAATCTTAGCTAAGATTACCAGGGATGCAGAGGTTACCAATGATCATACTAAGTAATTTTTAAAGTCTGCTTTCCTCCAGCATTTCAAATCTGCATTAAATATCCTTTGTGGAGCCTTTGTAAACACAAGTCTTTGTGTCTTTCTTCAAGACACATATATACATAAGTCTTGAAAATGTAAACACAGCTTTTTAAGAGTCTTTGAAATTTCAGAACCTGACATTGAACATTTGGAAGTATCATATTGATTTACAGTTATCTCTATAATTCATCTCTTAGTCAATACTAAGTGTGGGTGAATGCAAGTGTGGGTGAGCTGGGAGGGAAAAAATAGTATAACAGCATTACATAGTATAATAAAAGCAGAACTGAACAAAATACATGGAGCCCACAAGAAAGAGCAGCACCATCCATCAGTGGTTTTTCACTTGTGGAACTCGGGGGATGTTCAAAGACTTCAAAAAGAAATTCAGAAAACTGTAACAAAGGTTAAGGACTGCATTAGCAAATTGTGTGGTACAACAGGAGCGGAGAGACCCCCAGAGAAGAGTAGCTGGTACTGATCATCCTGTATGCATCTTTTTTTTTTTTTTTGTAGGGAAGCAGGGATATTTGTTCCAAACTAGCTCTCAACCGGTCTCATTAGATGCTGAACACCACCAGATATGCTCCTAGAGAGCATCTTTAGAAATCAAAAGAGTTCACACACTCCACAGCTGGGGAATTCGCATCATAAACATATTCCTGGATCCAAACCGATAGCATAATGCATCCTAAAATGCCTGTTGTCGCAGCATGTTTTAATTCCGTACATAAAGGCTGAAAGACAGCAGGTTTATTTTGTTTCAATTTTATGAAGACAAGGTGGAAGAAGAGAGGCAAATACTGGTTGAAAAACCCCCAAACATCCTAAGGCTGAAAACCTTTAATTATGGCTCCCTCCAATATTTACAAATGTGGGCTCCATGGGAAAGGAGGGAATAAAGACATTTTTATGCACAGGAGTCAGAGCTTCATCTATCGTCTCCTTCCCTATAATGCACTCAGCCACCCAACACGTGGGGAAGGATCCCATCTTTCCCACTAGCCAGCAGTCAACCACACACCAAATTCCTGGCAGTGCAGCCAACTAAAAGCTACCAAAGGAGGAACAGGCTGCCCAAAGCCAACTAAAACCCACTGAAGGAGGAAAAGGCAGCCCAAGCCTAGCAAGGTTGCAACTGCAAAATAGCATCAGAAAGCCTATTACAGTAAAGTTGCTGAGCAATATCTATATTACTACAATATCTGTACACCTAGAAGTTAAACTGAATCTCCAAATTTGAGAAATCCAAGAAGCAGCATCTCAATTATAGAGTTGAGAGGCACAAAGTTACTTGATGATGATGTTGGCCGGCACACAAGGCTCATAGAAGGATTGGAAATTGGACCTAGATCACACCAATACTTAACAACAAATACTTCAACCACAAGATGAGTTATGTTTCCTTCTCAGAAGCAAAACCCAGTTATTGCCTTAGGATCTACTCCACTTACAGTTGTGCTTTTTAAGACATCTGTAAGCCAAACACTCCTTGATTTAATTAAATGGATTCTTTTCCCTGTTTCTACATTTCTGCTATTATAGCTGCTGCTCCTGGCTGAGTTGCTTCCAGAGCTAGAATCAGATTGGAAGTGAGCAGAAACATAATCCAGACGAAAGAAGTCAAAGCAGTTTATGGAATTACTGCCCTTATAGCTGAGGCCACATAAGCGATAGTGAGAGCGCTCAATCTGCTTCAGTACAAAGAAAAAAAAACAAAAGACCAGCAATTCAAGCTAACCTCCCTTTCATACTGATACAGGATAGAGGCATTCAAAAGACCAGTTACAACATTTAGTTTTATAGGTGAATATAAAGTTAAACACAAGGGATTATCTAAAATGTGGTAACTAGACCTGACAGATTAATAACTGCTTTCTACAACAAATGGTGTCAATATTGTCACAGAAAGAGGATTTAAGTCTAGTTATAAAATCATAGAATATCCTGAGGCGGAAGCGACCCATAAGGATCATCAAGCCCAACTCCTGACTCCACACAGGGAAACCTAAAAGTTAAAACACATTCCCAAGAGCATTGTCCAAACATTTCTTGAACCCTAGCTGGCTTGTGATCATAACCATTTCCCTGCAGAGCTTCTTCCAGTGCTTGACCACCCTCTTAGTGAATAACTTTTTTCCTATTATTCAATCTGAACTTCCCCTGATGCAGCTTTAAATCATTCCCTCGCGTCCTGTCACTGGACACCAGAGAGAAGACACCAGCACCTCTTTCCTCTCCCCCTCATGAGGAAGCTGTAGATGGCAATGAGCTCACACCTCAGATCCCTCTTCTCCAGACTGAACAAGTCTAGTCTCTTCAGCCACTCCTCAGAAGCCATGCTCTCTAGTTCCAATCCATCTTAGTGGCAGGAATACCATTATGACACTGAAGAGCTCAGAATTGTTGCAATTTTCTGTCACCCTCTGCTGCCACATTTCTCAAAAATCACATAGGAGTCCCAGCAAACTGAGAATGCCAACAAAAATTTTATTGAATAGATGAAAATACACATATTATATTTATTCATCAGGTTCACAGAGGCCTCTGTCATGTTGCAAGATTCTATTACACAACATCTCATGTACACGTTACAAATTCTGTTTACCTTGTAAGCCACAGCTTTATGCCTGCATCATTTCCATCTTTTTTATGTGAATACTAGCTTGTTATACGTTGATTTCCATGGTTTATTTACAAAAAGAAAAAAACAGCACATATCCATAAATATTTAAGACCAAAATAATTTTAGAAGCACAAAATATTAAGGGATAATTTTTTAATAAGTATACAGTATGCTGAAAGAGGAAGGTGGATAGAAACACAGCAAAAAAAACCCCTGCTATCCACTTCTCAGGAAGTCACTAATCTGATGAGATGCACCATCACATCCCAAGAAAAGTAGTTGCTCCTTGCTCCTGGTAAGTGTTCGGGTCCCTTTTTTCTTTTCCAAGACAGTAAGATTGAAGCAAGCACAAACCATTAAAAAAAAAAAGGAACCTATTCTCCACATGTTTTTAATATAAAGATTCTTAATTCTTACAATTCATAGAGAACAGAACATTACTTATTTCCCACCACTTTAACAAGAAGTGATATAAAATAGTATACAAATAGATTGCATGTTGAACTGATCACATTCATATTTTATAGTTTCAGGGAGAAACAACCATCTATCGAAATTCAGTAGACAAACACCTGCAGAGACAGTGCTTCATTGTACAATGATGCCTAATTTAAGGTCAAGTTCAACAGGGCTCTGAGCAACCTGATCTAGCTCATTGTCACCTAGCTCAAGATGCAGGGGGGTTGGACTACATGACCTTTAAAGGTCCCTTCCAACCCAAACTATTCTAGAGATGCCTTGCCCACATTTTAGAGCCATAGTCCAACCTTTTCCTCCTTTGTAGGAGCCCTACTGACAATACTTTCTCTTCTTCACTTCAGGCAGCCTTTTAGTACCTAACGGGGGCCTACAGGACAGATGGGGAGGGACTCTTTATCAGGAAGTGTAGTGACAGGACAAGGGACAATGGTTTTAAACTGCAAGAGGAGAGGATTTAGATTAGATGTTAGGAAGAAATTCTTTACTGTGAGGGTGGTGAGGCACTGGAACAGGTTG
>JAOXJM010000001.1:188395349-188405540 GCA_026413425.1 Tringa solitaria
GGCGGGGGGGGGGGGGCTTGAAACAATGCTTCCCCCCCCCCAACCCTGCTCCGAGCTGAGGCGGGAGGGGCCCAGGACGCCCCCGAGCCTCCCCCCCATCGCGGCTGTGAGGAGAAAGGTGGTGCCGCCGCCACCGCCGCCCTGAGGGGGCTCCCACAGGGGCAACGGCGGGATTATCCGCTAAGAGACCGTTAAAAAGCGGTTGCTCCCCCCCCGCCGCCGCCGCCGCCGCCGCTCCCCTCCCGGCGGCGGCGCGTGGAGCGGACCCCCTGAGCGCCGCCGACCCTCCGCCGATAGCTGAGAGAGAGTGGCCCCGCACCCACCTGCCGCCCCGCTCCGTCCCATCCCGCGCCGCCACCGCTCCAGCCGCCGCCGCCGACCGCCTTCGCGGGCTAAGCCTCCGCGCCCCCCGCCGCCGCCCCGCCCCTTCAGCCTCAAGCCCCGCCCCCCTCGGCCTCCCTTTTGGCCCGCGCCGGGATGGGGCGGGGCAAGGCGCGCCAATGGGAGCCGGCGCTTGACTCCACACACCGCTGATCGGCGTGAAAGGCGCCCAATCAAAACGCCGGGAGGGCGGGTAGAGCTGTCAATCAGCGGCCCTTACCTGGGGTTCACGAGAGGCCGGGCGCGGGGGGGAGAGAGGGAGGGGAGTTTCCTCCCGCTGACCGGCGCGGCCGCCCTTTCCCTCCCCCGCCGCTGCCCTGGGCCTCGCTCCCCCCCCTCAGGGCCGCGGCCGAAGCCTTGGGGGGCTCCGGGGGCTGCTCTGGGGCTGTCTCCCCCAACAGCATCCTCAGGAGCAGCCGCCTCTTCCTCCGGCGCCTGGCCGGCCTCGCCCCCGCTCCCCCACAGGCGGCTTAGCAGCCTGACCCCGGTGCCGGCGTCCCCCTGCTCTCAGGGCCCCTCTCACCCTCACACTGCGTGCGGGCCCCCGGGACCCTGCCACACCTCTCCCGGCGTCAGAACAGCCGTCCCAGTCCCTCACAGCCAAGGGGGGTCTCCACCGCTTCCCCCGTTGCTCGTGGGGCCTGCGCTCTCACGGTCTGCCGCCATGGCCCCTCGTCCCCCTACCCCGAGGCCTCCGCCCTCATCCCTGACTCCCACAGAGCACCCAGCGCCCCTGCCCTTTGCCGGCCCTTCCCCACCCCGATTCCTGCTGCATCCAAGTTGGGGTCATTCGGGCCGCAGAGGGATTCGGTGAGGGGGTCGGTGGGGCCGGTTTCCGTGAGGGCGGCGGGGGCCGTTGCCCCACTGGGCCGGGGGCGTTGTGAGGGCCGCAGCTGCTGGCCCAGCCCCAGCGATGTCCCCCTCCCCTGCTCTGCCGGAGATGTCCTCCTTTGTGGCTAGCCCTGTCGCGGGGGCTTTTGTTGCTGGCTGCAAAGCCTTTAGGAAAAAAAAAAAATTAAGTCGGACTTTATCACATGAATGAGATTTTGGGGGTAGAACAATCACCAACCGAACTTTCACGGCCTAGGGCACTTCAATAAATAATCACAGCTGAAAGCAGAGGTTATCGAACGCCATCTCGAGTCAATCATTTTCGGCAACGGAGAGTTTACTGAACTCAAACCCAGTTGTACCACTGGCTTCGGCTACCCAGACTTCACCTTATGGCAAAGGCACGGGCTCACAAGAACCTCCTTTTCCTGAAAAATAATATGCCGTATTGCTATTAATTTTAGAAAAATTATTTGTATTTAAGATACCGATACCAGTCGTGTTAAGAAGCAGCAGTGGAGAATCGCCGCTGTAATCACTCAAGGTTACACGGCAAAAAGCTGCAAGCCAGCTTTGAAGTGCAGATGGTGACAGTTTTATGATCACTAGCAAAGCAAACAGAAAGAAGTCATTAAGTAACATAACCCTAAAAAAAGGAGGCAGCAGTCTTTTTAGTCAGCATAAGGGCTTACTAAAACGAAAATCCCAAGAGGAAAATAGTCTCTAGGTTTTGAGTAAAAGTGGTTCTTTTCAAAAGGGGAGTATTTTCCCTAAAACATATATGCAGCAGGAAAGAGGAAACTATTCAGACTGTAAAATAAAACGGAGGAAAATGACCTGGCATTGTTAAAACGCAGCTGCATTCATACTCATTCACTGATGGTTTTTTCATACTGAAAATGAGATTCTGAGGTTTGAAAAATATTAATTTCAAACACACATATCACTCCCAGTAATTTTTTCAGTTCCATCCATAGAAGTAAGCAGTCTGTGTGATGCAAGGTATTAATGAACACTTATTTGGTTCCAGCTGCATTCCAGGCTCTTGGATTCCTTCTCAGCTCTCATTTTTCTCCTCTGTATTCATGACATTTTTAATGCTATTTTTAATAATATCTACATCTTGTAAAAAAGGAACTCAGGCAGAGCTTTATTACAGCTGTTTTGACCTTGCCTTAGAATTTGCAAAAAAGGCAAATCTGCCAAACAGTTTGCATTTAATCTGTACTGAGTTTTCATTAAAAGGCAAAAAAAAAAAAAGGTGGTTAAATTATCTGCAAGGGATAATTTAATCAGCTTTTGTCCTGACCATTGTTATTTTTATGTAAAATCATGCTTCAGAAAACTCCTCTGAAGGCAGTAGGTTCAGGTTTGGGCTGACACACCAAGACATGTCCAGGATTGATCTTTCTCCTATTAATTTCACTTGAAGACAGAAGCAGGAGGGTAATGAAAAGGGAGGGTTATTAGAGACTGAAGCCAAGTCTCTTGGAAGACTCACTTCCAAGTGGAAGTGAGCATGACATTTTCTTAATGTCTGCTTATAATATCATTGACTTAGATCAAATTTATAAGGACCTCCTTTTCTTGAATAGTTAATTTCACAAAAAAGGGTACAGCATAAGAAGAAACAGTATTTTAAAAGTCTGTTATACTGCTTGTTACTTCAGGCTGAAGAGCATACTTGATGATACAGAAATCTTTTTGTCTTTCAGGAAACACAAAATTGCTGAATAATGTTAAAATAAATAGTGTTACACAAATGATTTACAACGCCACCGATAATCATTACAGCATCTCTGATTATTAATGGGACATTGATGGGCCCCTGAAGAGCCTCTTGCTGAATCAGCTTTTGAAATAAATTGCTTTCCCTCCAGCCACAGCCGCACCCCAGAGAAAGGGGAACCATGGCTTGACTGAGGTAATTGATTTAGGACAGCTAGCGGATGCGTGCAATGCACAACATAAGATGCTTTGTGAATTACTACATCTCTGTTAATGGAGTTTGTTTTCCACAAACACAAAGCTATTTAGCCTTGATAAGTCTGCATACGTATTTCTCATACTCTTCTTATTTTCAATATTATTGATATTTCCATACTATTCATATTTTTCAGGAATATTTTCCTGAGACTGTTAACTATTCTGCTTTTTTTTGTTTGTTTTCTTTTTAATATCCCTGGATCACTGGAATATTGAAAGAGTAGCAAAGTATATGAAGCCAAGATGCAAGTAGATCCTCAAAGGAAACATTCAATATAAGTTCAAAGAGGCACTGTGTAATCAATCTTGAGAAAAAAAATGCAGGCAAACAAGAACAAAAGGAAGTCTAATAACTTTTCAAGACAGCTACTTTCATCAACTCAACAAGAGTTGTAATTCTGCCAATTAATAGTAAGGTCCATTAACTGTAAGCCATAAAAGCTGTTTGCTATGCAAAGCGCTCATTTGTCTCTGCTGGCTCTGACACTTTGGTAGGGCAGTGTAGTAGGATATCCTACAAAGCAGGGACTGGTGATCTATAGCAGGAGTCATCATAGTCTCTTAATGGTTTTACAGCATCATCAGTTGAATAAGCTCCCTTTTTAAACATAAACACACGAAAGACATGATTCCAAGTTCATGAGGAGATTAAAAAATGATAAACAGAAAGCTGTAATTAGTAATGGACTGTTGATTTAGCAGCTGTACAATGCAGGGCACAGCTAGGACTAATGGGATGAAGCTAAGAGTCAAGAACCACGGGGTGAATATCTAGTCTGAAAGAGAGGGTCAGCTTTCAAGGATAGTTGGGGTCCTACAAACAGGACTGTCTGAAATGTTTCAAAGTGTGCTGTACCAAGCATTTTCCATCAGCTAAGGATGAGCTAAATTTTATTTCCTCTGTTTGGATTCACTATAGACACATGCTTTTTACAGACCCAGAAAGAAAATCCCTTACAAGGTAAAAATAAGTTCTCCTGGATAAAAATAAAGGGGTAACATGTTATGCAGTGACAGGGGATTTATGCAGGTGAGTTCTGGGAAGTCCATAGCTGCTTTCTCACTCTACTGAGCCCATAAACAGACATAGATTCATTATAACTATGTTTGATTGCCCCCAGCCTAATGTCCAATAGTTATTGGTGGCCTCACTCCATCTGATTTGTCTCCTGTAGTATCTTGGGTGAAGTTTACCAACACAGACTGAAATCATCCACTTCCTACTGACTTTCAGCAAGAGGTTATCAAGCTCCCCTATGTGCCTTTAGAAACCTCTCTCCTCATCCATGGAAGCACACAAAAGAGTGAGTGCATCAATGTTGTACTCCATGAACATCTTTGACTTTGGGAAAGTCAGGTAGACAGTTAGACACAACCAGAGCATGAAGACTGTCATGTGGCTTTGGCTTATATTTGAACTTCAGTGATCTGCCTTAGGTATGAAGATACTTGGAGTGACACATGGATGTGCAAAACTTCAGAACCAAACCCAGGCTTGTTCAAGATCTTGGAATGTGCCAGCAGCATCCCACCTCTTTGGACAGGCTTTAGCTGCAGTCTAGGATGTAAGGTAGGCCAAGGGAAGAATAATGAAGGAGATGGCTGTGATGAAAGGGTTAGTTACATTAAATGATTTTCCACTGTTTTTATTCAACTCTAAAAAACATGGGTGCCACTTAAAAATACGCTCCTGGAATTGTTAGGAGGCAAATTACCAGTCTTTCAATCATACAAGTATGCATAACTCATCAGAATAAAACTGTCACAGGAGCAACTTAATTACTGACCTCAGTGCCTGCCTCACAGGAATCAACTTCTCTGTATGCACAGCCATTTATCAGCCTGCTCTTAAGTTGCAGCCCTTTCTTGGCAGGGGCCAAATGTGTGTGTAAGTTTGCACAACAACAAGCACAAAATGCTTCTGAACTTTCCCTGGCCCAATGTATGAGGTCTCCTCTTTGGAGTCCTATGACAAGTGCGCTGTTATATCCTGTTATGTGGCAGGGAAGTGACCCAAAGACAGTGAGACCGTCTTCTTTCTTCCCAGCACTTGCCAAGGAGCACATTTTCCAGTTGAGATGCTCTTCTCCAGCTCCTTGACCCCAGCTGCTAGACACAGCTGGATCACAAGTTAGCCTTACCCAGTGGACTTGGCTCCTGTTGTCCCAGAGTGTAAGAAGCTGAGATGTAAATGCTTGAGGTATGGAGGTAAAGGCAGGAGAGCACTAGAAGAAAATTAAATGCATGAATCTCATATCATTCAGATGAGGTGAGACAGATTTTTACTGAGACCAGCCTTCAAAAATATATGTAAATTAACTTCAAATAGAAAAGTTCACACTAAAATTGAATAGAGAGACTAGTGATTGAGACACGGAAAATGAGACCAACATGACATCAAGAGATCTCTTAATGTACTCTCCTGTGTCAAGGCTGAATAAATGAGAGATATACAAATATGGAGTGACGTATGTTTAGTTATTTTAAGGTACTTAATCTAAAGCCTCTAGAGAATTCTAGAGAATTCTCTAATCAGAGAATTCCACAGTTTCATCTTCCATTCTTGCCTAGTGTTTATTGTCAGAAAGTTTTTACTAATGTCTAATGTAACTCTTCCATGATGTAATTTTAGCACACTCTTTTCTC
Source organism: Tringa solitaria (assembly GCA_026413425.1). Classification (NCBI taxonomy): domain Eukaryota; kingdom Metazoa; phylum Chordata; class Aves; order Charadriiformes; family Scolopacidae; genus Tringa; species Tringa solitaria. The sequence continues at coordinate 188,401,194 of JAOXJM010000001.1, forward strand.
CTGCTATCCACAGTGGATATGGAGCACAGATGACAACCTGTGATTATCTGAAGGTTTCTCACATCTCTCCAGTCATTCATTCAATAAATCAAACCCCTAGCTCTTTCAGTCTTGCCTCACAGGGCATGTTTTCTAATTCTCTGGTCATTTTCCTTTCTTTCTTTTGGATTGCCTCCACATTTGCTGAAGTTCACTGCACAGAACTAGACACGCAGCACTCAATAGCAAAGCCTCATGTTTGCTTTTACTGTAATACTATGACATTGTTGATGCATATTCCACTTGTGAGTCACTGTAACCTCAACATCTTTTTCAGCAAAACTTCTGCCTAGTCAGCTGTTTCCCATTCTGTGTTAGTGCACTTGATTTTTCCAGATTAACTGCAGACCTTGCATTCTCCTTTTTGAAGTTCCTCCTGTTTTTTCTTTTTTGACCAGCTGTCCCATCTGTCAGAATCATTTTGATTGCTACTCCACCAGGTTTGTGACATCTGCAAATGTGCTAAACATACTTCTTACTTCATCATCCAGGTCACTGAAGTAAATAGGAAACATTACCAAACTCATGACACATCCCTGGAGAATCTCAGCCAACAATTTTCCATTGTAACATTGAACTTTTGGTAACTATTCTCTGATTACTGCTTTCCAAACAATCTTCTCCAGCTTCTTAAAAGAATGTCATTCCGACACATCACATAACAATGTAAAAAACCTCTGTTTCTACCAACATTTTCAAGGGAGCTGAAGTTAAACATTTCCTTAAAACTCATGTTTATATTAAATGTAATCACTTATCTCTTGCATTTAGTATAGAACACTTACATTTGCACAAGAGACACAAAACAATGTTTCAGAATAGTCAGTGAAAGCCAGGCAGTTTGGACACCAGGCAGGCAAAATTTGGGTTTTCACTCCTGTAAGGTCTTTAGATTTTGAGTGTCAGTATTTGAGTGTTTGCTTACATGATTGAGGGTCAACATCACTTTTACACAGATTGGAAGGCCTCCTTCCATCTCTAATGCTCCAAATTATCACTTCCTTATGCTTTCCCAGTATCCCTCAGTAATGTATCTGACAGTATTACATTAATTGAGAATATTAGCCCAAAGCTGAGCAATGAGTTAGATGATACTACAAGATTTTGCCTAGGCTGTATCAAGAGTATGATATTGTCACTGTAATGACTGACCAGTGATAACTGGTATGAGAGAGAGGGACTTCTGCTGTCTTCAGGGAGCTTCGACACCCACTCTGCCACCTCAAACAGCTGTATTGCTTGAAATATATTTTTTCACCATAAGCCCTCCAAAGGTTTATTTCTTCAGCAGCTCCAGCCACTATAGACTGAGCTCTTCTTTTGAGCAGCCCTCTGGTGAAAGAAGATGCCTTGAATAAGGCTGAGCTGAAAGAAGACCAAGATTAAAAGCAAAGTTATTTCCTGCTTCAGAAGTAATTGTGATTGTGCCTTGATCAAAAAAGCCACTAGATATTAATTTTGAAAAATGATCATGACGAAAGTTAGATCTTCATCCAAGTATTAAAATAGTTGAAAGACCAGCTTTCTAAAAATAAATAGAGATGAGATGGGTATTTGAAAACCAACCAACTTTTTTACAAGGCAAAGCTTTATGCATAATTAATATGTCACTGGGGGATTTTTCAGCAAATAAATACAAAGCTAAACTGTTTAATTATCAAGATAATTTCAGCAATTTATTAATGCTTCTTCTGGTAGGACAGACTTCCGCAGTAGTCTGGAATGTTGCTGAAATTAGCTAAAGCTGAGATACAGCTGATAGTTTAAAATGTATAGCTGAAAACAAGAGGAAAAAAAATAAGGTTTATTTTCATAGGTATGCTTTTAATCTTGAAAAAAACTATCTTTCTTTGTAATGAATTTTGGAAGTGCTTCATTTATTGGATTTCTTTTGTGAAGCATATTCTTTAATTGTCTTTAACAACAGAGCTTCAGCATGTGCATTCTCTAGCTTTTCTTTTTTCTTTTTGGCTGAAGCTAATACAATTTCTCTATGTTTTACATTCAAAAGCAAGGGAAATCATGCTCTTCCTCAAAACACAATGCACATTGTGTTATGTAAGGTTGAAAAGCAATCACCGTGTTAGGTTTCCATCTTGCACCTTCTATCCTAAGCCTCCTGTTGTCTCCAGTTACACTTGTGTACCCACAAAGCATAAAGCATGAGTCTCTTCAGATATCAGTCATGAGTTCAGTCCCGCTGATTGCAAAGCTCCTTTGCCCTTGCATTATGGTAGGACCTTTTGGCTGAGCTACACGGGGGTTTGAAAGTTCTACCTGTACTTTCTGGGTCAGTATACTCATTTTTTTTTGCAGGATGAAACCTGATATTACAAGAGCATGAGAAGTATCATTTTCTGTGGGTCTTAGCTCTACCTGAAAGCTGCGTGGATGCCTACAGCCTTCAGGGAAGATGCCTACTGTTTCCATTCTCATATACAATTCATATACAATTGCCCCAATGCACAAGCAAATCTTATCCATGCAAACCAGAGTAGGCAAGAGGCATCGTGCTGTATTCTGAGTGCTCGGTGTGTCAAAAGGAACAGGAGTGCAAACTCCCAACGGTAATTAAGCCTTGCTGGGAAATCAAGCATATGTCATATAGAATAGGCTGTCTCTTCTGTTTTCCTTCACTCCCTTCCCCCTCAGCCCCATTTTGGGTAGAAAAGAATCAAAATACAGATTGAAGGGGATATTTTAAGTCAATCTTGGCGGCTGCTTTTCAGTTGTAGGAAAATCTGTTGTTTGTATAACAGCATTAGAGGAGGAATTTTTAACCGATACAGGAGAGAAAGAAAAGCAACGACAGCAAGACAGAACAAAAACCTGTCAGAATAAAGAAATCTTAGTCAATCCACAGAAAGGGCAATTGGGAGGCTCTATGAGAGAAAGAGAGTGACGGAGCCCTTATGCAATGTAGATGCTCAGGGACACAGTGCAGAAGGGAGAAATACAGGCTATTTGCTCGTTCGGTTTCAGCCGGAAACAGAGATGCCTGTCTTTCCTACCATACATCAAACCAAGCTGCAGAACTCCAGAACAAAAACAGTTCAATACAGACTGTCTGCAGCTATGTCTTTTTGATTCTCTTTTTTCAACCAATGCCTCATGGGAAACCTCCTCCACCTCCCAAAAAAAAGAAGTCAGTTTAGAAACAACTGTCATTACATAGCATATTTTCCTCATTATAAGGTACTTAAAGAACAAGAAAAAGCCATCTGCTGTAACTTGGCTGCCCTTTCCATTTTAGGTTAATCCACATTTCTGGCTTTTTCATCATCATTCCCAATTAAATCCTTCTCCAAAACAAATTTGGATGGTTTTACAATTTTTATTTAAACCTTCTTACTCAATTCCAGTCCTTTTGGCAGGGTATCTGACAATATCATCGTATCTTATATGAAATATTTCTGCCTAAACTTTGTACACATAACTGATTTTCCATTTTTAGGTCAATCTCTGGGGAAAGGGACTGCAAAGTCCCATGTGACTAATAGACCCAGCTTTGTGCTGGATGCTGAAGTACAATAGCATCATAGCATATCTTCAGTTTTAAATACTTCCTTGTACAGAATTCTTGTGTGGAGCTTTCTGGCCATTTCCATTTTACATTTCTTGGAGGCTACTAGAGGAAGCTTTTGTACTGGGCTTTGTACAGTCGGAGAATTGCACCGTGTCCTGTCTCTTGGGGAAATGGTTGATTTTTATTCTGCCTAGTTCCATCTATTGTACCTTAATCTAATACAGAAGTATCTGTGTAGAGAGCAGAATGATGGGAAATGCTTGCCCTGGAGTTCTAACGCTGTCTCTCCTATTTCAGTCTTGTTAATGAACAGCAAAACAAAACAACAAGCCGACAAGTCTGAGCTTCTCTTAGATATCACAGCAGGCACGTGGAATGGCTTCTCCCAGGCGTACTGATCACTTTTACCACATTTATAGTGCTCTAATAAATGCTTCTTGGAGCCGCTCCAGGCAATTGTAATTAATTCTCTGTGGGATGCTCATAGTGGTCACCCCGGATCAGAAAGGTCAGGACTTTGTCTGTGCCTTTACAACATCAGTAAAAATTAAATACCCACTTTCCCCAAAGGTCATCACAAGCCGAATACACGGAACGATCAATCTCAATCAGTTTCCCGTTCCCCGCTGTTTCTCATTATTTTTGCAGCTATCCTAAAAATTAAAAGTAAACAGATAAACATATCATAGCAGAAGCTGGGTTGGTGTTGATCTAATCCTCTCTCCTCTGCAAGCAACCGATGAAGATACAAACAGGGAAAGTGAGAGAGCCCTCCCCCCCCC
>JAOXJM010000001.1:188417206-188431408 GCA_026413425.1 Tringa solitaria
AAGAAGTTCCTCCTCATGTTTAGGTGGAACTTCTTATATTCAAGTTTGTGCCCATCTTTCCTCAGTTCAGAAAGAGCTCCAAAGCAGCAGGGAACACCAGAAGACCTTGTGGAACCTGAACGAACAATGCATGAAACACAGAGTAATTACCGCCCTTACTTTCATCTTTGCATGACTGGCCGTATGCAGTCTCCTTCTGGTGACCAGTGAGCAGTGATTTCCATCTCCCATGTGAATGAAATTGCAGCTCTGGGATGCAACAAGAGCTCTTGGTGGAACAGGGACAGACCCTCAGAATGGCACCGTGCACTTTTCTGAGATTGGGCTGCACGCGGCAGAGGTTTCAGAAGACCTTGCTTCACAGGGCTGCTGACTTGTGGGAGCCTGGCTGTGAGGGTGAGGTGACTAGATACGGTGATACTTAAGGTTTGCTATTGACAGCAGGAGGCATTTCAGCTAGTAGTTCCTGGAGGAGAATGGGGGCTGGAAAAGATGTTGCTTCTGCTTGCTGAGGACAGAGTTCCTCCAGAACTCAGCATTAAGAGATACCAGCCCTAAGAATAGACCTTTGCAGGTATTTTGTCGGCCGTCAGCCCTTGGGGACCCAGTCGTACCTCAGGGTGAAGGCTCCCTCACATCTCTCCTCTCTTTGTTTGTGATACCTACAGATTAGCACCTCACCCTCATCTGAGGGTTTCCAGCCTCATCTGAGCCCACCTCCAGAGTAAACACAGACACTGCCAGTAAGACAAAACCCCATTTACTCACCAAGAGATAAGGTCAAGTTTCTATTAGAGGATTGTAAACTAAATTGCCAGCAAAGCATAAATGCAGTTTTAATCTCATCCCTGCAACACAATGTGTCTGTTTGCTTAGACTGTCTCACCTAGGACATATCTCTGCTCTCGGAAGAAAGGGCTGAGGGCACCATCCCCCCATCAGTGTCCTCCTCTGCTGTCCAGAAGCAGAGATCTCTTTCCCAGCACAAAGGCAAATGCCAAAGAGAGTATTTAGGAGTCAGACTTGAAATGAAAACCATCTTAAATATCTACATACTATCTTTCCTCTGGTCTCCGAAGGAGGTAACACAACATAATATGTTGCTGTTATATACTTTACCTGTAATTCATCACAGAAAAAAAAAAAAAGTGAAGCTTGTGGTTTGCTGCATGTTTGCAGCTCAGATGCCCATTTAAGTATTGCCTTATTTCTATCCTTCTCCCTCCAGCAAATGTCACAATCAGCACAGCAGAGCTTCTGAAGGTCTTGTTTTTCTCTGATAGCATGAAGCAGCCTAAATAATATCAACGGGCTGTGGCTAGAAAGCATCGCTAGGGAGGAGAATTAACCCAGTTGAATAAACATGGGTCAGCTTTGGCTAACACCTCAGGGTGAAATCTCTAAGTCACTTTGCCAGAAAATGACGGTATGAAATGGGTCAGACATCCAGGCCTCAGCTCTCCCTGTTTTCCAGGCTCTAAAGTCAGTCTTCACAAGCAAAGCAAGCAGGGAATGTTTTCCTGCTGACCCAGTGGGGCTAACGGGCTCCGGGAGGGCACAGGGGAGCACGGGAGCCTGCAGGAGAGAAGGATGGAGACAACAGTCCTTGGGGAGGATGGGACAATGGAGAGGAGGCAGAGAGGGAGCAGAGGCTTGGTGCAGTGATGGTGAGATCCTGCAGCACCATCCGACTGCACCCCGGTTGTCTGCGCAGCCGACAGAGAGAAATAATCATGTCTTGAAAAGGCTGGTTTTAAAAGACACAATAAATTTCCTGACTGACACCTCCCTGGTAAATGTGTATAAATTCCCTTGGCTAACAGGCCGCTCGGAGAATTACAGGCTCTGAGTGCCTGGGTAAGTTTTACTGCTTTGGTTTCCATAGGCTGGCTAATGGCTGTGAAATTCCCTCCCAGCTCTTAGTTTGAACACTGCATCAGTAATTTAAAAGCACTCACATATTTACCCTTATGTTAGATAAAGAAAGAGGCTACGCGGGCTTTATTCTATGTTATACTCCTTGATGCAGCTAGAGGACTACTAGAAAGCCCCGTCCATCAGCAAGGCTGTAACCTTAAGTGAATAAATACACAGAATAGCTTCTCCAGCAAAAAACCAGCTTTGAGCACCAGGAAGAATAAAGCCCTAATTCTGCAAAGATATTATCAGCAGCCACCGCAGCACCTATTGTTTCTATTCATAAGCTCCCTCCTGTATCTTTGCCTCTTTTACCGCATCAGTTTCAGGCAACTGAGAAGTTCCTCAGTTCCCAAATCACACTCAAGCTACTGTAACCCCTGGATGCACTTGAAAGCTGCTGATTTGGATTTGTTTTTTGCTCTATTATCTCAGATTTCCTCCCTTGACCTCTTGAAGAGATACCATTCAAACACTCTGAAAAGAAACTCTGACTTGCTAGTTACATAAACTTTCAAACAAAAGGCATGAATAATTAGATCACCTGATTTTGTGCAGCAGCAGAAGCCTTATTAACACACAGCAACCCTAGAAAGACGGCTTTTTCTTTCCCAAAGCAGTTACATTGCTCTGTGGCTGTAATGCTGAGAAAACTTGGACAGTACTTATCTACTGCAGTCCTATAAATGACATAATGCAGTTAATTAATGGACTTCAGAGAGTCTTCTTGGTTCGTCTTTGTCTACAAGTACATTTAAATAAAGCTTTTCTACTGCTGACCTGAACTCCCTTTTAGGGACCAATCCTGCATGGCATTTGCTATGGAGACAAGCACCCTGCACATACCTCGGGTAAAATAGCTGTACGGCAAAACAGTAGCATCCAGGGCCGAAGGGAGTTCACTTGGCACGGAGTAATGACTTGGTGTTAGTGATGGAAATACATCACAGGTCGGACAACACTAGATGTTACACTTGTTTGCACGAAGCGAAGCTAAAGCTCAGACAACAATGGCAATGGTCACTTTGTTGTTAGACACCTGCTCTTACAGCTAAACATGAGCGAACATGAGCTCCAGGAGATATGGATTATGGCTCCTCCAGACATGGCCATTGTTCAGTTACTACAAAAGCCTGTGACCTGCTCTTCAGCATTGAGGGGTTTGAGTGCACGCTCAGTAAGTTTGCAGATGACACCAAGTTGGATGGGAGTGTTGATCTCCTTGAGGGTAGGAAGGCTCTACAGAGGGATCTCAACAGGCTGGATCAATGGGCCGAGGCCAATGGTATGAGCCCAAGTTCCTTCTTGGCCCTGTACCTTGGAAAATGATATATTTCTCCCAGACAGCTCTAGCCAAGGCCTACATGCTCCTGGCTCTCCATGGAGCCCCTTCCACACATTCAAGTGTTGTCCCTTCTCATTTTTGCTGACTTCAGGCACCTTAGCAAAGGGAGAAACTCTATTTGGTATTTGTAGAGCACCCAACATGATGAAGTTTAGAGTGTTTTGGGTTTATTTCTTTTTTTTTTCAGAAGGGTCTCTAGAAAGAAATTCAAAAAGAAATACAAGAAAGAAAGCAGAAGATGACATCACATGCCATCTGATACAAGCTCTTATTCTGAGGCATCAGAATTAATATGTTTTGCTGAATTCTTAAAAAATATGAATTTTCTCTGCTAGCCATGGAAATGGAATACAAATGTGAAGTCAGTATGATCTAAAGATTTGTTTCCTAACCCCCGCAGGTCATGGATGCCAAGAAGACTTTTCTAGTCACCTAAATGAAGGAATTGTGTGAGCCATGGGACTAATAAATCCTGATGTCCTGTGTCCTTCTTCTGCATAAAGTCTCTACTGTCTGATGAGAGGACAGTTAGTTTTTCCTTCTAGAAAGGAAGGAAATTCACTGAAACCGCTTGAGAGCGCTTCATCACTGCTTTCCTAAGATAACCTGGGAGGGGCAGGACTTGAGGTCTGCAACAAGAACTCCCCAGAGGAGCCGAGAGAAGCCAGTGCATTGGCTATAGTAGTACTGGAGAACCTCTAAGGAAGTCTGGAAATGCTGTTTGCAGTGTGGGACTTTTTCCTTCCGTCACTTTGTCTTGCCTAGAGGAACCACCAGCTCCTTGGCAAAGCAATTGTGCTTTTTGTAAATTGTCTGATTTAAAGGAGTCCTGACCTCGTCAGGTGCTAGCTAGAGGATCCTACCTTTTAAGAAACTTTCCAGTAGGCTGCTCACTCAGCCACTTTCTCTAGTGAGACACTAGAAATTGAGTTGCCTTGGTGATGATGGCTTGCAGCTCTACAGAACAAGTGCTCACAACTCTGCCTTCCTGGCCACAAAGGGAAAGCAAGTCCAGGTGTTTCCTTTCCTGATTTGTTCCCAGTAGAAACTTCTCGTGACCTATTGAGACTCCTGCAGGCACCTGGGAACCATGTGTAGAGCAATCTGATGAAGGGAACAGATTAACAGCACGTTCTGCAAAGGACATGGGAGTGTCCTGGTAAACTTCTGCTCTCTGAGAGTCTTTGAAGGATCCTGCTTAGAGTGCCTTTTTTTTTTTGGCAAAATACAGTTACAGTTCCTGTTCCTTTGCTTTGCTTCAGAAAGAGCCATGGGAAACTGCCAGTCACTCTCCTGCTGCTCCAGATGTCCCATCTGATGTCCTATCCGGAGAGTGGTTGTTCCTAGACCCTTCCTGGAGCTGCTCTGTTCCTGCTCGCACAGATGCCAGGGAGATGGAGCAGCACTGGAGAACTGGTGCAAAAGTCTCCCTTGACTGACAAGTCAATGAATACTGAACTGCTTACCTTTCCCAAGCGGGTCACCACTTGTGACAGCCAAGGAGCTCAGGGAATACTTGTAGCTGATGGCTCTCTCAGGAGAGATGTGACTTGTCTCACTCTTACCTCAGGGAAAGAGAAAGCTGAGGCCACACTGTCACTGCTGGTTATTTCCATCTGTCCTGCTGCCCTGGTCAGCCTTGCTTGCTGTTTTCCTTCATTGTTCTTTTTTAAGGTGTAACCGATGAGTTGTGAAGTGCTGTGAGTGATGTCCCAGTGTCTCTGGCCTGCTGCCACTTCCATTACATCATGTAGGAGCTGCAGGGTCATGTGAAGCCCCTGGAAGAAATCTGTTTGTCTTCATTATCCCAAGAAACTTGCTACCAGCTATGGTGCAGTGATCTCTGCTTTGTGCTTCGATGTGACACCCTCTGAGAGCTGGGAGAAGGGATCCTTCCCTTTCCCACCTGTGCTCGGTGTTGAACTAGCGAGCTACAACGTTATCACTGCCTCATTTCCACTGTCCAGGACCTGCTGCACACTGTGACCCTCGGGACAGGAACATGGGGGTGAAAGCAAACCTACCACAGACCTGCTCCACCCTCTCCTCCCACCCCCACCCTCGAGTACTTCCCCACTCCCACCCCTCTTGCTGGAGACCAGCCAGAGAGGTCCCCAGCAGAAGACTTTCTTGCTTTCTTGTCTATTGACTTTCTCTATCATGCCTTGATTCCTTCTTGCCCTTATACCTGCCCCCAAAGATCTGGAAGACCCAAATCCTTGCCCAGAAGAGATGCTGAGGGGTTTCTGCTGTAGCCCCTCATAGCTGGCTGCTCTCCTTCCCTCTGCCTTGTCCCTCATGGCTTGGAAGGCCATGCACACCACACAGAGCCAAGCAGGCAACAGCAAGCTCAAGCAAGCTTTTTTTTTGTGGCTATAAACATTTGCTGCTAGTGCCAGGGCACAGGGGGAGGAGAAGTGGCCACCCCGTGTTGGACACTTCAGTTTGTTCTCAGGCTGTTGCAGAAATTTCTGAACTTGGCCAAGTTCAGGCCCTTTCCAACTTCAAACAGTCTTGGCAAAAACAAAGTCTGAAGCTTGGGAGATTGATGTGGGCTGGAAGAAAAAGGCAGTTGATGCAATTCTGCTCTTTAACCTTCTGAGACAAGGCTTGAAGAGAGAAAAAAAAAAAAAGGTGTGATGGGAAGAGGAGGAGGAGGTGGGAAATAGTGCAGCACTTTAATGAAGACTTTTCAAAATGTCTCACACCTTGTCCCTGAATTCAAATCTCTTCCAGAAATGAAGACCAAGGAGCATAGTGCCGTTGATCGAGAGAGCTGGGGCTGATAATGCAAGATACCTGCACTGGTACATGTTTTTTGATTGATCTTCCCCCCCGCCCCCTTCTTTTGTTGAAGTTCAAGAAACATGGTTCAAAAGACATAAGTGTGCACTTCAGACCTTGGGGAAAATGTTCTTTCCCTTGGAGGAGAAAGGCTGGTTCTGTGAAAAATTTTTTTTTTTTCTATATGGCTATTAAATACTGGCTTTACTGTTTAAAATAGTTTGGCTGGAAGTGATTGCAGCCTTTTTTGTATTGGAACACACTGGGATACCTGGAATTCTCCTTCAGGCATGGCAGCCTTTCCTAGACCCACTGACAACCTCCTGGCATAAACCCATGGAAAGAACATCATGCTCCCGAGAGGAGGGATCCTGAGATGTCCCCTTCTTTTCTCTGCCAGCCCTTTGTGCCCACCATGGCCCACCCTTTCCACCGGCACCTGCTGCTCAGGACGGGGCTATGGATCCCCCAGAAAATCCACAGGGAATCGTCTCCCTCTTATGGTGCGATCCCGTACTACACTTGGGTGCTCCTCTCTGAGCTCCCCAGGATTTGCTGCTCCAACGAGTGCGTGGAAATGCCCAGCAAAGAGGTGGCAGCTCGCCAACCTGCCAGAGTAGGCGGGGGGACAGGCAGAAGACACGTCAAATAAACTATCGCAAGAATGAGGGGAGCCTAAAATGAGGATGGGCTGGAATTAGAAGAGGGTATAACTACCAGCGGCGGAAAATGAGGACAGGAAGGTGATGACAAGGTTGTTCAGTTGATGAGTGAAATCGGACAAGGTGGCCATCTGCGGCTGCTGAGGACTGGGACCAGTGAGGCAGAACTCCTAGACGGTCCTTTTCACATCAAATCCAGAAATCGTCCCTTGCCCTGAAGCTGTGCTGGCCGTAGCCATGCAGGGCCATGCAGTCCCTTCTCTTGGAGAACGATTCCAGGGGAATGAGCGGCACAGGTCTGTTTGCCCATCAAACAGATGGCAGGACTCAGCACTAAGGCTGGAGGTGTTGCCTTCACCACTTTGTCTAAACTCTTACAAATTCCATACATCTCTTCTCAGCAGAGCCACTCGGTCCATTAGAGCTTGCTCTTATGGCAAGGGGTTTGCAGCTGGGGAGCAGCTGCCCTGCCTGCAGTCCCATCTTGCAGCCTGGCTCTACTCCATCATGATCACCACGGTAAACCTCGTAGACCTCCACTAGATGTCTCCTTCGAGAAGAAGTTGTCAGCCAAACTTGCAAAACAATCCTTAGAGCTGCAGAAAATGTACAGAAGGCCAGGTGAGGGCTGGCCAGATGGGGCATGCCAGTGTCATCCCATGGAGACCCAACTACCCAGCCAGGAAGCGCTGCAGCTCCCATCTGGCCAGGGAAGAAGGTCTCCTCCTGCAGCACCTGGTTGGAGGGATGTGCCTCCTGGCATGTGCCCCTGTCCTGCCGAGGGCCCTGTGCCTGAAAGACAGGGCTGCCAACATGCTCTGATGGTGCATGGCTGGAGCCTCCAGTGGAGCAGTCCCAGACCAGTCTTGTGCAGAGGCCAATCCTGGTTTTCATCATCAGTCTGATAAATGGGAAGCCTTCATGGAGCAATTTCTGCTATGTCAGTGCATCAGTCTTAAAAGAGCCTCCCTGCGTTCAGGTGACTGTGCTGTTCACAGAGCTCAGGGCAACTGGGGACACCTTGCTTCATGACAAATATCCAGAGAGAAACGCCAGCCCAGATTAACAAGAATTCACACTGAAACTGGCCACATCAATTTAAACGACATAGCTCTCCCCAGTCTGCTCTTCAAACTTTGTGATTTTCATAAACCTCCCAAGTGCTTGACTGATCACTTGTAAGCTAGCCTATTTGTGTCCAGCAGCACCCAAAAAGCAGTGGGAGAGCAGTGCTCAGCAGCCGCCCGGGGCTCAGGGAGGTGCCAGAGCCCTGCCCGCACGGGCTGCATCCCCTTGGCAGCTCCTGGCAGAAGTTCTGCCCTTCCACAGAGCTCCTCTCTGCTTCCAACCTCCCAGCCACCCCTTCTGCAGCTCAGCTAACATGACAGCTAATTAAATACATTACTGGCCAGGTGCTCATCCTTTGAGATAGGACCTGAGAGTTATCCAGGGGTTGCTTCTGCTTCCGAGCAGCGCTGCTGGCTGGGGCCAGACTTCATGGGCTGCTCCCGTGCCCAGCTCTCATCTGCAAATTTTGCCCCCAGATTAAATCACCTTGATGCACCGCAGCAGCAGCAGCGAGGGGGAAAAGCTGAGTGCAGTTGGAGCTGGATTTCTATTTTGCCCCTGCTCATCCCTTTGCAATCCCAACCTGAGGAACGTCTGAGTGCTCCAACGCTGTTCATTTTGTTCGGTTACATCCTTGCAGTGAGAAGGCTCATGGGTTTGCTCAACGAATCAGCAATAAAGCTAATGAATTTTAGAAGACAGAGGACAATATATGTGAGGCCTTCTATTTACAAGTTTTCCCTAAATATTTCCCTTTGTGCAAAAATGAAAGCTGCAGTTCTCATGTAACAGCATGAATTTACAGGCTCGGAAAAGCAGCCCAGCTCCTGACTTCCCGTGGACACAGGGAACAGGGTGGGAACAAGTCACTTCTAAACTGCTCAGGTGCTGCCAGGAGAAACCGCACGTGGTCAGCTGTATTGCCCCAGCCAAGCTGACCTCTAAGTGCAATCCCTGGATCCAGAGACACGTTAAAAACCAGGGCAGAAAGCAGGAGATAGGTGTCTTTAAATCCTGGATCCTCATTTGCGAGGAATTCTCCAGACTCCCAGTCCTGCTCAGTAAAACACCCGTGTTCAACGCAACCAGAAGAACCCACAGAAGAAAGGCCCCTTGCCACCTGCCCTCTGAGGGAAGTTTGAGCAGGACCTCTCACTTAGCCTCTCGCCCGTTTGTTTAACAGGAGACATCTCTAATCACATTCAGATTATAGGGAAAGTGAGGGGGAAAAAAATAATCTGAGAATTTATTTGCTATTCTGGAATAACAATCCTTGAGTAATGTTATGGTTGCAAACAAAATAGAGATTATGGAATTGAATTGATAGTCGTGGCACAGCAAGCAGAGTTAGACATGTCCTACTGAAGTTGCAATTTTACATGGAAAGAACACAGAAAAAAGCTTAAAAGAAGAGGACAAAGGATGCCTGCTGCTAGGGAAGGTGGTGATGGAGAGGGAGGAAAACTACCTGTAAAGAGATTTTTGAAAATCACCAATATTTTGTTCATGTTTAATGTCCTGTCCATGCTCCCAGTGCACGGATGTCACGGGAGGTCCTCGTCCTGCCTGGAAGGAATATTTGGATCATTAAGATTTCTCCATGTGACCGACTCCTCCAAAGTGGTCTTTATGGGCTGCAGTGATAAGAGCTGTTCATGGCACACTGGGAGCTGCTGGTGGCAAACAAACTCTCCCAGCTCTGGCTGCGCCAGGCTGTGGCAGCAGCCACGTGGCATTGCTTCTGGGCCCTGACTGGGTGACATTTCGTTCGGTATAAATTACAAACGTTACAAGTGAATGAACAGTTTGAAATTCATAGAGTCATAAATTGGAAGGCCAGGGGGGCCATTACCATCAGCCGCTCTGACCTCCTGCGTATCACTGGCCGTAAAACCGCAGCCGGGAGCTCCCGCATCCAGCCCGGCAATTTGTGCCCGAGCAGGAGTGAATCTGTGAGAAAGACACTCTGTCTTGATTAAAATCTCAACGTGACAGAGAGCTCATCTATCCTGGCTGAGATCTCCTACAGGCTAATTACCCTCGCGGAATTCATACTTTATTCTCGCTTTGGGTTTGCTCCTCGCCAACGCGGGGCTCCTTACCTGCATTGCTCACAAAGCTCCCCTGCAAAAACCAAGCTAGGTATTTCGTTGTACCTGCTGGTGCCTTAGAGATCATTGCTTTTTGGGGACCAGGTTCACAAATTACCCTGAGCAAACAAGGAAGGGCATGGGATTTTGGTAATACCAAAATAATCAGGACATTCATCAAATATATTGTATAGAAATGATTCTCTGAGCCCTCATCTAAGAGGGGTCTTGTGCCCCCCAGTAAGGGCATACAGGGAAAAGCAAGGAGGCGAGGGTGAGAGGAGTGAGAGGATTGACCCAGGGCTGATTACGGAGAAAACTGGAGGCAGTGTGCCAAGCCTCACCAGAAACTGCAGACTAAAAAAAGCCAAAAATAATTACGTTTTAAAAAAAAGGCACATGTTATGAAGCGGAAGGGCTATGGGAGCACCAGTGCTAGCTTCAGGAAAGATGAAGAAAAGGGGTTTGAAACCCACCTATGCCGGGTGCGGGGGTGGACTGAAAGCCCGGGAGATGCTTTCAGCCACCATGCTGGGAGGAGGCAGGCAAAGGGGGCAGCTGCCAGCCACCGAGGCACTGGCCACGCTAGCCCGGGAGGGCAGGGGACCGGCTGGTTTCTCCACGTTCACACCAGCGCAAAACCTGACCTCCCATTCCCATGGCAACCCTGAGGAAGATGAAGGCATAAATTTAACAGCAAAGCCCGTCGTCTCAGAGCCGCCGCGCGCCCGACGCAGCCGGCTTCGGGTTGCTGGGGGAACCATAACTTTTTAATCACGCTGCATTAAGGGTTTTATTACTCTGCATATTTATAAGGGCTGGTTTATTCAGAGCCATGGAGAGAGAGAGAGAGATTTGCCATTTTTACTGTCTTTCATATTACCCCAGGTTTTTCCTTTGCTTTGTAGTGTGCTGGTGCAGGCGACTGGGGCACCCGCTGCTGAGAGCAAATGGGGTACAAAATAGTCACAGCGTGTGCCAGCAAAGGAGCAAACAGAGATGCTAAAGAGACAAGTGCAAAGTATCCAAAGGAGGATCACTGCTTGATACGATACATAACATTTCTGTGGATTTTGAGTGAAAAGGCAGCTGGGACAAACGTTAAGAGGGTGTTTTACATAAATGGTAGCTAACAAACATTTCAACAGCCAAAGAGAATGACAACCTAAGGGAAAAAAAAACCCCAAACAGCTCAATGAAGTACCTTCTGCAAAGACTGTGGAACAAATGCAACCCAAAAGAGAAGCTTTCTGCCCTTCAAGGCCTTTGCTCACCCTTATTATTCCCCCTCCTGGCCTGTACAGCCTTGCTCAAAAACCTATTTGGAAAGCTTTTGGAAAAACATCAGTGCTAGTCTTTGTTTGAATCAGCCGAGAAAAATGTACTTTCCAAAACATTTGGAAAGGCACAAAAGTGACCTCAAGAAACCCTTGGAGCTGTCCTGGGCACAGGGCTCAGACAGACTCCTTCCGTCAGATTTGGCTGCGGTGCTTTAACACGTCCCTCCAAAATTGTACCCTCTCTCCCCCCACTGACTTGAGGACGTTTGGGGTTCTTGCTGAGCTGCTCGGCTCCCTGGGCTGGCTGGGCTGGGAGGTGTGGGATGCCAGGGCCAGGCATCTCCTCCTTCGGCCCTGCAGAGGACCAGGTGACATGCGGGGAGGCTGCGTGCAGCCCACGCGGGGTGAGCCGTTTGCCTGCCCTTGCTGAACCTTACAGACAGATGAGCTCATCGCCAAGGAAAGTTCCTTCTGAAAGCAGCAGGAAAAATAAAAACTATCGGCTTTGTGCCATGAGCTTTGGAAAAATCCCTTCCAGGGCTCCAGTCATCACGACAGCTCCATCCCAAGCAAGCTGAGCATCTGTGCCCCAGCCCGGGCTTTTGATGCCAGCCCCATCTGTGGCGGCGATGCGTTGGAATAGAAACAAGAGTTACAGCTTCCTCAGTATGACCTCCAGCACTGGCTGCTGGGTCTTTGAGAGGGCTGTGGGCACCACAAACACTGGGACCTCCACAGGGGTCTGAGAAGACCCGGCTTGTTTATTCCAGTGACGTAAATGCTGGGGAGAGAAGGAAGAGACGGGAGCTGGTACCCTGCGTACCACAGTGGGTTGCACAGGTTGGCTTGCTCCCACTGCTCACATTTGTCCTCTCCTCCATCTGCTCTCCTTTCCACCTCTGCCAACTCTTGCTACAGCTCCCCGGCCCCTTCACCGCTCCCTCCAGTGATGCCCATGCTCTCAGTGGTGCCAGCAGCAAGAATTGCCCCATCTTCTAACACTGCCAGTGTGGTGTCTCTTCTCACTCACTTTGCTCCAGCACTGATTTTTCAGTTTTTGAACATTTTGGGCTTTGACCATCAGGGCGATGGAGGGCAAATGCATCTCACATCAGAAAGCTCCAGCTGTGCTTGGGGAGCTGCTGAGCTGCGGGACTGGGTGGGAGGATGAGCACAGCGTGTTTCTCTGCATGTGGGTTTGCCAGGCTGCAGCCACGGGGTGATCTTCATGTGGTGGGTCAGGGATAGCTGCCTCCAGTCATGTGGACTGCATGTGGTAGAGGAGCGGTCACCTTTGGTCAGACCAAATGTCCATCCAACACCACGGCTTGTCCCTACCAGCAGCAGATGCCATGGGATGAGAGTAAGGACAGGGTGAACCTGTTGCAGCACCACTCCAACCTCTTCTCCCCACCTCTGGGGACCTAAGGGACCTCCTGGGCCAGAGTTAATGTCTCTGTAGGCAATGGCATTTAAATACATTTCCTTTCATGATTTTTTGCTGCCCTGTTTTGAAGCTGTGGCCAGCACTGACAGCCTCCCGTGGCAGAGCTCCATCGTGTAACCACACGCTGTGTGAAAACACCTCTCTGATTTGAAGCTGGTGCCTCCTGCTTTCACTTGGTATCTCCAAGGCATTGACCTGGAAGAGCCAGTGAGCAGTCATGGCCTATTTGCCATGCCCAGGCCTCCTCTATCACCTCTTCCCTTCAGTTGGGTTGAAAAAAACAATCTTTTTTCCTGATATTGCAACCGCTCTACACCTTTGACTGCCTCCTACACCCGCCCCTGCCCCTTCTCCTCCTTGCTGAGGGCGAGGGGAGCAGAGCATCCCAGAGGGACCCAGGCTGGCACCTCTGGCTGCCCATGGTGACCCACCGGTGCCGGATTGCCACATGGTTGTGCTGGTTGTGAGCACCGAGCTGGGGCAACTCTCCCACCGTAACCCAAAGCCCTTTGTGCAGCGGCTGTCGATGCTGCGATGCCTTTTCAGTGCCCTTTTGTTCTCCACACAGCCAGTAACTTAGAAGCACACACCATATTTTTAGACCTAACTTTGAAGTGCTTCAGGTCTGTAATGGGGTGAGTCAGCTGCCGGTGCTATTTACTTGAGTTTTACATTCAAACTGGGCAATTACAGCCCTGATCAGCTATTTAGAGGCCATATTTCCATGCCGTGCTGCCGGATACTGTGCGCATGGCATTGTCTTGCACACCCAGCTACCTGTCTAAGGGTTTTCCAAAGCAGGAGGAGAATAAAGCTGTGGGCTGTCACACCTCCTTCCCCTGCCTGCTTGGAAACTCGCCTCCCCGTGCCCTTCGCAACACCCCTTTATTTCAAGATGATCCGGCACGCTCTGCTGAGGATGTTCCCCAAGATGACAGCTCGCAAAGGATTGCTGCCCGATTCGGGTCACGGCCGGAGCACAAGGTGGCATTTTCTCCCTAATGAAACTCTCTCTCACAGCTCCATCCTTTCAGAGGAAGAAATCTCCGCTGCTCACAGAGACATTTGTACTGGTTTAATGATGCTCAAGACATTTATCCCGGGGAAGGGTTCTGCCTGAGCTCCCTGTTTACTTCAAGCTCGCTTATTTATAACATCTTTTCCTCCAGTTCTTGAATCCTTCACCTGCACGAACATCTCCTTTAGATCATCTTTATTGAATACAGTTAAGTGTAGCTCATGGGGTTATTGAATTACAGGCATGAACTTACCAAAATGAGATAAATCACTCATATTAGCCTCTCTCTATTAAACACATTTCACCCTGAGGCATTTTTCCATAGGACAGATACTATATATCAAGCGTTTGAATACTCGAAGCAGCTAACGTGGGCTTCTCCCTGTGAGAAGGCACGCGACGGGAACACAGCAGCCCTCTCTGAAGGAAGCTTTACTGACTAAAAATTTTATTAGAAATAACGTACTCTGTGTGAGGCTTGAAGGGTAAGAGTTTGAGATGGGGTTGGAGCTACATTTGCTCACAGAAGCATAGACTCATCTAGGTTGGAAGGGACCTTCAAGATCATCTAGTCCAACCATCAACCTAACT
>JAOXJM010000001.1:188434789-188449035 GCA_026413425.1 Tringa solitaria
TGATCTCTATGGTCCCTTCCAACTCCAGAAATTCAGTGAAATTCAGTGAAATTCTGAAGGTAAGATGGGGCAGAGAGCCAGGGCAAAGCCTGAAGCCTGTGCACAGAGGACTTCAGGAGTGCCCGAGCTGTGTATAAGCTGTTTGCACTGAGGTGAGCACACCTCCAAGCTCACAGCCACCACAGCAATCATTCCTGGCACCCAAACACAGAGTTTATCCCCAAAGAATCCTTCTCCACAGCTTGGCGGGGATCTCTGTATTCTGATCTACAGGAGCACACGGCTGAAGCAGATGTGGAGCACGCCCAACCATCTATTCTGTCGTCTTCCCTCCCCAGTTAACAGAACTCCCAAAGGTAGAGCTTGGCTGGCGTAGGAAGCCTCTCAGTTCCCTACGTGTATTTGAGAAAAACACTTAAAATTGAAATACTTTTGATGTTTATAAAGTCGATTGGTAAGAATAGTTCTGTGCGCTCCCTGCCAGCATCCTGTGGGAAGACCAGCTGCTGGATACACAAGGCGACCCTGCATAAACCTGAAACACACGTGTAGGACAGTGTCAGACTCTGGCACAGCGACTCCAAGAAGGACTGAGCTCCCATTAAATACAGGAGCGTTATTTACACCTCGGGCAAGACACCACCGCTTCGCCTTCCCACACAGCACCTTTGGGGAAGGCATCACGGTGCCTTCCACAAGCATCTGCTCAGGGCTCCTCAGCCCTAGTCTCAGGACTCGTGTAGGTGCTCTCCTTACACAAATCCCTGCTTCATCTCCCACCCTTCATCAGTCACCTGGTTGCATCTCCTGCCTCGCTGGTGGGGCGGCAGAGAGGCTGCTGCTCCTCAGACACCGTGGACACAGCATTGTACAAATCCAAAGCCCCCACAAATATGAAGCAAGGGCTTGCTCTGAGCACACAGCAGCTTTCCTACACCCCAAGATGAGGAAACAGAAACATCTGAAAGAGGGTGCTACAAAAACTATCCTTAGTGCTTCTGTAGGCATGGGGTTCTGTGCCAAGACGTGCTGCGCTGCTTAAATAAGAAGCGCTTCTTGCACTAGCCCTTTCTCCACCTCCCATGGCTCAAGTGGAATATCAAGCCCACCTAAGTAGGACCAGAAATGCAAAGGTATAGTTAAGGTCAGTGTGAAAGCCAAGGAAAGACACCTTTCCAGCAGGCTGGAAAGTGAGTTTCATAGAATCATAGAATGGTTCAGGTTGGAAATGACCTTTAAGGTCATTGAGTTCCACCAGACCAGGTTGCTCAAAGGCCCATCTAACCTGGTCTTGAACACCTCCAGGGATGAGGCATCCACAACTTCTCTGGACAACATGTTCCAGTGTCTCACCACCCTCACATTAAAGAATTTCTTCCTAATATCTAATCTAAATCTCCCCCCTTTCAGTTTAAAGTCAATACCCCTTATCCTATTGCTACACTCCCTGATAAAGACTCACTGTCTCACCCGTAGGCCCCCTTCAGGTACTGGAAGGTTTCAGTATCTTGTGACAGGGGAGCTTTCAGAGCAGCGATGGAGCTTGTCCAGATTCCCATCCCGAGTTGGAGCTGGTGTGTGTCACCCCAGGGCAATGGCTTCATTAACATCAGTGCTGGTGCCAAGTTCTACAGCGCAAGATCCCTTTAACGAAGGACAAGCCCCCTAGAGATAGCTGCCTTCTGCCATCGCTGAAGCCAACCACCAACAATAAAGGCTGCTTAAAATCCTCGAGGAGAGGAACATACTGCTAGAGTCCTGGTGGAAGAAGCAGCTCTGTTTCTGTTTTGCTTCCAGAGGGTGAGCACCTTTTTCTCTACCTCTCCTACTGCTAGAACACAGTTTGTACATCCCATCATTCAGATGTCTGACACGTTATTTCACAAAGTGTTCTTTATCCATAGCTGTGACAAGCAAATTAGGCTGAATTAAGCTCATCTACCTTGGCCTCAAGGGACGCTGACTATTAAACTGTCTCAGAACTGGCATCCTGAAGCACTGTCACCACTCAGCCTAGTGGAAGATGCTGAGGGCTGGCATCACCCAACAAAAAAGGGCTGCTCTGTTCAGGGGTGGAATAGAAACAGCACGTAGGGAGCACCACATTACTCAGTCCTTCTGCAGAGAACAGGCTCAATTTGTAACAGCCACAACATTTCAATGGCAAGTCCACAACTTCACCACCAGCTTCAGGAAATAATCTGTCTTTCCTTTCTGATAACACAGTAACTGACATGAGATCCTGCAGGCTCCATCCCACCGCTGTTATCCCACTGGGTGGCAGTCAAACTGCCTGCCCGTGCCCATAAAATCATCAACAGCCACCACACATGAACAGCAGAGACCACAGCTTGCCTTGCATTGAAGCCAGGAGGGGCTTGGGGAAGGTACAACAGGAGCTGCTCCTTGTGCAAGTAACAATTTTAGAAAGAAATCGATGGATGCTGGGGAACAGCACAAGTCATTTCTTCACAGAAAACCTTCCCTTGCAAATGACTCCAACCCTTGTTCTCTCCAACTGCCACCTCTGCGGGGGCCTGAACAGGCAAGAGATATAAAAGAAGGTGATAATGACAGGAACAGCTTCCAAGATCCTTTTGGACAGAGTGTAAGGGCATTTCACCTGACACGACTCCTGCGTGCCTCACTCACACTCCACTCACCCTTCGCTGTCGTCTTCTTGTTCCAGTTGGCAAAGAAGAGTCAACACCACTTCCCATAAAATAACACCCTAACAATCAGCCTCACAGACCTGCGCTGCTCCATGCTGTGGAGAAAGGTTTGTGCAAAGCTCCTGCAGCCACAGTAGTTGATGGGACACTTGGGGCTTGGGCTGCTGATGGCCCTCAGCACAGAAACATGGAGGAACTTGCCCTGTTTCTTTGGAGGAGCCCAAGGACTGCCACGCTGTTCGGACAGGCAATGGCACAGACCTGCTGCCTGCATTAACTATCTCCCTGGAGACAGCAAAGCTTGGAAATATAAATCCCACAGAAATTAAGCATTGCAAGTTCTTGAAGTTCTTGAATTGGAGCACCAAACGCTGAGCCAGATGAGGAGACACAGGGCTCACACGCCAAGGACTGCCCCACACCGAGCTGCCCTCTCCATCACTGCAATTTGCAACTCCTCTATAAATATTCTCAAAGGTACTTTCCTCTTCCTCCCCTTTCTCTATCCCCCACATAAAAAGCCTCCCTGAGCAAAACAGGGACAGGAATAATTTTTTTTTTTTGTGTGTGTGTGGGGGGGGGGGTGTTGGGTTTTTTTTTGATTTTTTTTTAAGAGTTCAGGAAATTAATTTAGAGCCTCGCCCTCAGTACTCCTAAAACCAGTATTAATAAACTTAATTATACATGATCTTCGGCATCAACTATCTTGAATACGACAAGATTAACCTCATCTGCAAAATACACCCTACTTGAAGGTATGGGAGGTTATACCAAGCACTGAAAAAAACCTTTTCTTTCTGCATTTCTAGAGAAACAAACCTCAAATTCCTCCTCCCAACCAACCATCTGACTCAGACATCAGAACAAGTCCAATATTAAGATTTTACTTCCCTGGAGGATCTCAGTTTGTTGAGGTAATCTGCAATACGTCTACTAAAAACGAGAGTAGAATGAATGAAATTACTGCAAATGGAGTAGCAGACCATTTAGAACTAAACGTAAAATATAATTTAGTTTTATTATAATTAGTTGATAAGCTGTGTCTTCATCTCAAATGCCTTCATAATAGGCAAATTAAATTCAAGCACAAACTAATGGCAAGTCCTTTTTGTCTGTTGGACGCATTTCCATTTGCAAAACTGAAATTAAAGCCAGTCTGGTAGAAAGCATTGGAGACATCATAAGATACTGGTATCAAATAAGGTCTGCATTAATCTTAATAGTATTACCTATTATGCATTAATATGAATATGCATCAATAAGAAAGCAAAAAAATCTTGGCCAATAATACTTGAGCCAAAGAAAAGTTCATCTTGTCCCCATTTCAGTACCTGGTAAGCTAGGAATAATAAACAGGCAAGTTCAAAGCCTGTATATAAATTAAGGACAAAAAAAAAAGGCTTTCATTTAAAAAAAAAAAACAAAAACAAAACCAAAAAGAGGTTTAAGGCACTTCCATCTATATTATTTATTTTTATTCCAAAAACTGAGGAAAGTCAGATTTTGGCAAGACATGTCAAAATGAAAAGGGTATCACACAGTATTACCAAAGCAGCATAAACTGCACTCAGATTTTTCATTTCGTTTTAAGTCTCCCAAGCACTTAAACCTCTGTTTCACTCAGATAATTTCATCTTCACCTCAGTTTGCATTTCAGCCTGGCTACCTGTTTGGTTTTTCTTTTGCTCCTTGTCAGAAGCTCAGTGCATTTGGATGGATCCCACTTGATGACAGTGACACCACATGAAACACTTGCAGAAGAAAAATCCTGCGTATCTTGCATACATTTATGTCATAAAAATCACAGTGTGGCATTAGATAACAAGGTAAGAATGAGTTACAGAAACCTTAGAAGAACTACTCAGACAGGAACATCTCTGGATTTTGTAGACGAAAAGGAGCTGTCTGATCTCTGAGATGCAGCTGGTAATAAACCCACGATCAGTCTATCTCCAGCCGATCGGCTACATGTACGCAACAGGGGTAATGGCATTTTATGAAGGCACAGTATTTTTTTTCTGCTGCTTAAAAAAAAATAATCCTTCTCAGCAGTTAATGGAAGGCTGCCCACTTGCAAGAAAAATTCCTACCAGATACCGTTTCTCAGGACACAACCAATACACGTGTAGATGGGGGAGCCAGGTGGTGTCGCTGATAAAAAGAAATACAGGCAAAGGTCATATGCAGATTTATGAAAAATAAATTTATTACATAACACCTTGTTTTAACAACGTTTGATTTTTTTTCTTTATTATTCAGAATACTTGCGTCATTCATGTAAAATAGTTTGATACAGTACATTGTAAGTTTTTCCTCATAAATTCTAAGGCTCTCCTAACACCTTGATCCTCTGCTGTAGGAATGGCACCCCTAAACAACGTGCGAACATTTAAAAAAAATATTTAACTGAACAAAATTTAAAATCCACTACACCAAGCTGGTTCTCAAAAATCATGATGAAATATCTGAATGGATGCCGCACCTTTTTTTAGGAAATATCACTCATGCTTTTTTAATCCCAAAGCATGCTCACAAATCATTAACACCAACAGGAAAAAAATAAAACACTGTCTATGACAATCATTTTAGTTTGTTTGCTGAACCAAACATGTTTTTATCAATGACAACATACTTATTTTACTATCAAATAGCAGCTTTAATACCAGTCAAGTCATAGATTTAAAAACAAAACCAAAAACTTATGGTGGAAATTAATCTTTGGGACATTTGTAATTGCTGGAAAAGAAAATGCAAAGGTTTTCATGTTCATAAAAAAAAATAAATCTGTTTGTAGCAATCGTGTCGGTCATAAAACATTGATCGAGGCGGAAAATGAACCAACCCACAAAAGTCACTAAAAATAAACATCTATCAAAATTGTCTCAATCGGAGTCACGGTTAGTTTGCTTTTTTTTTTTTACTTTTTTTTGCCATGGTAACATATACTATATGCTTCAAGTACCAGTTCAAAGATGTTGTGTACTATTGGTCAGATAAAAGTTGTTACATCAAAGAGAATTCACCACATACGACAACAAAAATGCTTGCCCCTAGCACATTTCACAGCTTCAACTGCTACAGACTGTCACTGAAAAAAGAAAAAAAAACTGCATCGGTCAGTCTGAACCATGTCAAGTAAACTATGGAAGTAGCATAATCCACAACACAAACTGTGCTAGCACTTTCTTTTCAAGTCTAACCCCAAAAACAGGTAGGATTCGGGAGCCACTACTCCGCGCTGTGGAAGGGGGTGGATCGTGGCGGTCGGACGGGTTGGAGGTGTGGTTGTACAGTACATTCTCGTGGCCCAAAGCCGGGTTCCAGGCAGGCAGCTGCGCGGCCGGTCCCGCAGCGTCAGCAACAGTGCATGGACGTTATCGGGGTGCAGCTCAGTACCGGTGCGTCTGGTGCGAGTACTGTGGCGGCTGCTGGGAGGTAGTTGAATACCCCATGCTGCTCTGTGGCTGCGATGTGCTTGGTCCAGGGTTGGGGTAGGCAGCATGGGGGTTGGAACGCTGCAGAGGGGCAAAAGCAGAGGAAACTGCAATCCTTCCTAACAGGTACATCGCAAGACAGCCTCGCACGCGGATTTATTTCTCCCAGAGGCACCAAGCACACGCAGAAATTAATTTATTTCTCCCAGAGGCACCAAGCACACCAAGCTGCTGCGCTCCCAGGCTTCTTTCCACTTACTCTGACTACTACACATGCAGGTACGACCATCAGGAACCACAGAATGGTTTGGATTGGAAGGGACCTTAAAGATCATCGAGTTCCAACCCCCCCGCCATGGGCAGGGACACCTCCCACCAGACCAGGTTGCTCAAAGCCTCATCCAGCCTGGCCTTGAACACTTCCAAGAATGGGGCATTCACAACTTCTCTGGGCAACCCGTTCCATTGCCTCACCACTCTCACAGTAAAGAGCTTCCTCCTAATATCTAATCTAGATCTCCCCTCTTTCCGTTTAAAACTGCTACCCCTTGTCCTACCACTACACTCCCTGATAAGGAGTCCCTCCCCATCTCTCCTCTAGGTCCCCTTCAGGTACTGGAAGGCTGCTATAAGCTCTCTCTGGAGCCTTCTCTTCTCCAGGCTGAACAACTCCAACTCTCTCAGCCTGTCTTCGTAGGAAAGGACTACCAGATTAGACTGTGAGAGCTACCACCCTTCAGTTATCCATCCTATTTACCTCCTGTGAATCTACACCCATTTTAGTCAAACCTCTGGCCAACCCTCCAGATGGCTACAGTTCACCTGCACGTCACACAAGGCTACGAGCTTTTCTCCACTTGCTCCCCTCCCCTACCAAGAAGGTATGTTGGGGTGAAGGTCCAAACATCTGTGCATCTTACTGCTGCTGAGCCGCTCTGCTTTATTCTGGAGATTTTCTTATACAGAAGATATGTTCGACACCCTCTCATGTGCCCTAAGAGTAAAGGCTGAGCACACTGTGATTATTTAGGCTAAGATGTCCTAGTAGCAGCCTTACAAACATTTGAAGGAGAGTTAAAGAGAACAGCCACACGCTTCCCACTGGAACCAGATATTGCAGGGAGAAACAGCCATGGACTGTGGCTTGGGAGGTTTAAGTTGGACATTAGGGTGTATGTGTGTGGAAAAAAAATCACTAAGAGACCAGTATAGCACTAGAAGAATTTGCCCAGAGAGGCTGTGAAGTCTCCATCTATGGAGGTCTTTAAGCTAAACAAAGCCATGGCTGACCCGATTTAGCATTAGCAACAATCCCGCTTCAAGCAGGAGACTGGGCTACATGGTTTTAAGGCCCCTTTCAACAACTATTTTATGAGTGGAGTGTTCATCATTGCAAGAAGCTCTGGCAAACCAGCAACCGCCCACTTAGATTTTAACCTGAAAGTTAGTTATCTACACATCATGCGTTATAAAGGAAAAAAGATTGTGAGATATTCAATCTCATCATATGACCACTTAGGAGGTTTAACATTTCATTAAGTTAACACAATTTCAGAACATTACTGTGCTGTTTTACATTTATGTTAAGGTTAACACACACACAAATTCTGCAGCATTTAGAAACCGCTGTATAACTTCTGAACTCCTGGTATCACAAGGTGTATTAGGATTTTTAGCAAAAGCTCCTTCTAGTAAAGATCTGAAAGCTTGTTTAAAGTGAATATTCCAGGACTAGGGTATTGCTACTGAGATCTGAATATGCAAAACTACGGTGAACCAACATCCTGAAAAAGTAAGATATTAAAATAGCTTCACAGATTTTATAAGTCACAACGTAAAATAATAACAACTCCATTTTTTCCTGCCGTTCAGCATTTAGAATGGAAGCTATACCCAGGATGCTGAGCTGATGGCAGAAATGGAAAGGCAAACTCTACCTGTTACCATTTGCTCACAGGACTGAGCTAATTCTCTAGGGACGTACAGCGTAAAGGGGAAGAAAAGCTGGAGCAGCACTCGATGCCAGGGGGAACAAACCAGCACTGCTGAGCTGCCCCGTTAACACAGAAACTGAGCTTTCGTGACATTTGCCTTCGGTCTGGAGTCGCACTAAGTCACTCACCAACAGTGTCACAGCTCTGGGTCACCCTCCTCCATGTAACAAATACAGGAGGTACTTCAGAGAGCAAAAACGCCTGAATATTCTTTTTGCCCAAGCGTGGCTCTTGTATATAGGAACCTATCACAAGTTTAACCATTTAAAAACTGACCATCCGTGTCAGTTGTAAACATTTTCTGCATCCTGACTTCTAAAACAGATCTTATTATAGATGGAGGCAATTAAAAAGTCACATGGCCTTTGGAAGTGTCACATCCCAGACTTAAACGAGAAGGCAAGGAAGTCTGTGTGCCATGTGTCTACTATTTTTACACATGGCAGAAAAGGATACAAGGTCAACTTGCTCTGCAGAGAACAATTTGACTTCTGAGTGGAAGGGGAAACTGTCTTAGTGTGTCTTGCCCAGGAGATGGCAATCCTTCTTCACAAGCTTTAGATGGGGAATTTGAGCAAATTAAACGAAGAACAAAGGAACAGGTGTTTGATTAAAACAGAGGGCTGTATTGTAATATTTGTTTGCTTTCTCCTCAAGTTGCAGGATCAGAAGCAAAAAATGTGAGGAATTTTTTTTCAGGGAGATCTGAAACCACCAATAGGCAACTCTTAACTGCTTTTGTTCCACTGCCAGCAAGTTCAGGTCTCCTCCCTTTGATTACCATGTTTTCCAGATACCTTAATATGAACAAATCTACCCACTGGCTTCTTGCAAGACTGGAGGGGAGGTGGTTGTTTGGTTGGTTTTTTTTAAACCAGGTTTTTTGCCTCCAAAAGAGACAGCAAAAAGATTAGTCAGGAGGAGCCAACTTACCAATAAGAGCTCCTGAGATAGCAAAGCAGCAGTTATCATTATGTCAGGCAAATGAATTCTGAAATTAAACTTGTTGACAAGGGTTACCCCCAGCTACATCCTGGGATAGACATCGGAGTACAAAAGTTTTGTACTCTGATGAGCATGAGCTGAAAACAAACCAACATCAACTCCTGCCAAAGCAATCAGAGTCTTCTGACTTCTCAACTACCAAATCTCAGCCCTTGCTCACAGAAGTGGAAGATGAAGTTTGTTCAAAGGAGTGAAGGGCATGTAAATGGGGCTTCCTGATGCAGTCCAGGCAACTTCTGCATCAATCTCCTTAGATATGTGGCTCAACATGAGCGGAAGATTTAAGAGAAAGTTGCATTTGCCTTCTTAAAAATACACAGAGAACAGAAGCAGCAGAAAGAGCCAGCTAAAAGGCCCAAACAGCAACCAACTTTGCAGCTTGCCAAATTGAACGGGATGAATCTCCTGTAACGGAGTGCTCTGTGATGCATAACTCAACTAAAAGAAAGACAATGTTTATATTTAGAGGCACCCTACAGTGCAGCACTGTAGTTAAGGTAACCACTGTTTCAAAGAGCTCTAAAAATCCTTATTCTTCAAGGAGAACAACTTGAAAACTGATACACTATTAATGTAAAGAGCAAAGATGACAACAGCATTTTTATTGAAAGCATTCTTTAACTCTCCCTAAGTTGTGCTACAGAATATAAACATAGCTAAGCGGGTTCCAGATACTGAGGGAGGGAAGGATCCTTTTTCATCTTTGACTGAAAATATTGCCAGCAATTTCTGACTTCCCCATCTTTAGATTCCATCAAAAACTCTCTTCCAGTTGGCCTTCTGCACTGCACACTCCATGTGAACCAGTATTTATCAGATCCTACGGGCTAACACTTTCACCAGCGTGCCTCTTGAGATCTCCTATTTCCAGGCTTCTAAAATCTGCCACCTCCCTAAATACCCCTATGCACGTCATCTGATAAGTCCTCCCTGTTCCCCTTTTGTAATTTCTTAGCTTGCATTAACTAAAGGTTCTGTCCTTAACTCTCTTCTCCCCAGTCTCTGGGAGCAAACTCATCCAAACCCACAAATTCAGGTATTTCCTGAGATGATTCTCAGATACCCTCCTCCTCCAGACTCTTCTCATTTCCTAATGTTTGACCATAAGCTCAAATGCAGGAAGGCTAGAACTCAAGTTTTTTTCCTACACTCCTCCTCTTCTTCCTCAAACCACAACACTCATTGATTGCTACCATCTCACCAGTCCCTTCAGATCTGTAATACTGGGCTTTCTCAACCTAGAATCTCCCTTGGTTTTCAAAACAGAGATTATGACAGCATCATGTCAAGTCTTTCTGCTTGTCATCAAAAATACTGCTTTCCCGTCCGTTTGCCCAACTAAAACTTGTTCAGATTCTTATCCCACAGCTTGTTTACTGCAATATCCTTTGCCTCCTACTATTACAGATTTGTTCAAATAAGGAACGGTATTTTTAGGTGAGACAGAGCACAGCACAACAGGCTCCTAGTCATAATCAGCATTCCCTAATATGAAGGTAAAAAATTAGTAACTGTTATAATTTCTGATCCTAATTTTCTTATTGCTAACCTAAAGAGTATCAGCACATCAATTTACAGGCAAACCATCAATTAAATGCACTAAAAAACCCATCTGGAAGCTGCCAAAAAATACCAGTTAATACAGTGACATTTATAAAACTATTTGTTTAGCTAAAGAAACACTAGGGTGAACATGAAAACCAAATACACAATATATGAATAAAGCAAGTACCTGATAGTCTGAGGTCATAATAAGTCCACCTGAGGTAGTGGTAGGAGGAACAACTCTCACTTTTTTCAGTGGGGGTCCCTGTGTGTGACTGTTGTCTTGGTTCCCTGGATGACCAGTTCCATTAGTATGGTTATTGCCCTGCTGCTGCTGCTGGTTCTTCTCAATTGTTTAAACACAAAGAAAAATTTCAACTCAAAAGCAGTACATGAAATAACATGAAAACAGGAAATAGTGTGAAAGCCAGTGAAGCATGATGACACTGTTCTTCCAGTACTTACTTTGTCTCCTTTATCATCTGGTTCTTCTTCTGTTAAAAATTCTCGTTTTGGGTAAGGGATTTGACAACCTGCAAAAACACTGCCCCCCAAAAAAGTCTATTTATCACTGTATTAGAACAGAAGGGTTAGACCTGTAAGATTCATACTTCACCCATGCTAGTTTCAAGTTGCCTGAGGCACAGCCTAATAGCTGTAACTAATGGAGAAGTTTTCCTCATCTTACTTTCATCATATTCTAAACTTAGCTAACCTATTCACATTTACTTTTAATCTTCAATTGCCCCTTATACACTCAAACTCCTAATAGTTTTCACAGCTTCTGGTAAGTGGTCACTGGAAACGTAACCACCTGTTAGATTATCTGCAAGGGCACAAAGAACTATCTTAATCCAGCTATTGTGTAATTTGC
This sequence comes from Tringa solitaria, assembly GCA_026413425.1. Classification (NCBI taxonomy): domain Eukaryota; kingdom Metazoa; phylum Chordata; class Aves; order Charadriiformes; family Scolopacidae; genus Tringa; species Tringa solitaria. Next base: position 188,446,314 of record JAOXJM010000001.1, read on the forward strand.
AATCTCAGGACTACCTAAAAATACTCCTGGAAACTCCACTATTAATAAAACCACCTGGAACAAAGTTTAAAAGTAACCAGAAATTTAGTCCGTCAACTCATATCTCATGGTCTATATGAATTTGCTACAGCAAGCTAATATTTACCTGCCCTTAATCAGTAGGCGGTATTTATAACAATGGCCCTGTACACTCATTGGCATTACTCATTGTGTATTCACATTAAAATGCCAACCTAAAGCTGGGAAGAAAAAGCTAAACACTGTCCTAAAAGCAGTTTCGGCAAAAGCAAATCATTCACATGACAATATTAAATCACAGAGACAGGTCAGGAGCTGCCATAAATAAACCGGTAGGTTTTAGTGAAATAATTTAGTTTTTAATTAATTACTTATAAGTATACATACCGTATTTTATAAATTCTTCCCTAGATAATGGTAGAGAAGCATACACTGGATGTACTAATAGCTTTTCTAAAAAGGTGTACAATCATGCTCTCAGGCTAGCCTTTTGGGAGGGGGGATTAATTTTTAATGAAATCATTCATCGTCCCTAAATTTTCCTCCTTTTGTAAATCCCCACACACAAACAAAAAGAGAGGAGTGTCTAAGGAAAATGGATTTAAGTTGTTAAGGATGACAGCACAGAGACACAGAGTTGATTTCCCCCACCCACTGAATTTACAACAAAGGCTAAGACAGAAAAATGTAAGCTAATTAGTGAGTGTCATATGGCATTCTGGAGCACAGAAGTGGACCTGCGGGCACTTAGCAGTTGTCTACAAAGATCTGTAGCATGCATAATCAACCTGTCAGTGAATAACAAGATTAGTGCTGCAACTAATAGGATCAAAGTTCCATAAAGCAAGAGATTAATAAGAATGCTACTTAATTTTAAAAACCACAAACGGCATTTTAGTCATTATAGCTTTCTTTGGTTCTTAGAGAGTATTTAGCTCAATAGTCACAAACACAGCAGAGAGAAAGCACGCGTTTCTGAAGCATCCTGCATGTACCAAGAGGTTAATAAACGGACCACTTACTCGGATGTGGGAAGAGGATCTTCTAAGAAATAGGGATCCTGCATAGCCTGTTCTGAGGTAATTCTCTTTATTGGATCCATAGTGAGCAATTTCTGAAGCTGCAAAAACAAAAGATAAAACACTCCGCCTTACCAAAATGTTTCACAGAAACTTCACTGCATTATTCCCGAAAGATAAGCTGATACAAATGTGTCTGAACTCAAAACCCTAACCATAAATGGCATAACCACATTCTTAAAATAGTAACTTCATTTCCCATTGAAAAACACCTATTTTTACTTGCAAAGCCCAGGACACACAGCTCCAGTCAAAGGTGTTCTAACAAAAACATTCAAAGAGTTTCCATGACGTACCAGCAGCTTTAGTCATAGAATCATAAAATAGTTCAGGTTGGAAGGGACCTCTGAAGGTCATCTAGTCCAATGTCCCTGCAACGAGTGGGGACACCTTCAACTAGATCCAGTTGCTCAGAGCCCCATCCAACCTGACCTTGAACATTTCCAGGGATGTAGCATCTACCACCTCTCTGGGCAACCTGTTCCAGTGTCTTATCACCCTCATCATAAAAAATTTCTCCTTTCTAACTAGCCTAAATCTACCCTCTTTTAGTTTAAAACCATTACCTCTTGTCCTATCACAACAGACCCTGCTAAAAAGTTAGTCCCCATCTCTCCTGTAGGCACACTTTAAGTACTGGAAGGCTGCTGTAAGGTATCCCCGAGCCTTCTCTTCTCCAGGATGAACAGCCCCAACTCTCTCAGCCTGTCCTCACAGGAGAGGTGCTCCATCTCTCTGATCATTTTGGTGGCCCTCCTCTGCACCTACTCTAACAGGTCCATGTCTTCCTGTGCAGACAGCTCCAGGACTGGACACCAGGTAGGGTTTCACCAGAGTGAAGCAGAAGGGGAGAATCACCTCCCCTGACCTGCTGGCCACGATTCTTTTGATGCAGCCCAGGCTTTATGGGCTGCGAGCGCACACTGTCAGCTCATGTCCAGTTTTTCAACCATGTGTACCTCCAAGTCCTTCTCTCTTTAACGGTCTGTTCATTTTCCACAAGGAGGTTTAACACGCACATATTTAGCCTGGTTTCTTCAACTGCACTGTACTAAAGAGGAAGCAACGTAATATCCATCTAAATTCACATAATTCTTAGCAATTAATAAACAAAAGTGATTCCATGTCCATCACTGCTCATTATTTGGTACTGCCGTATTAGTACATCTCCATTTTCATCCTCAGTATTTTAAAGACGTTAAATGAAGTCACTCAGAAAATCTTTATGCTGTAAAAGAAAGTAGTAAGCAACATGTTCAGAAAGCCCACCTGGCCAGATAACTTTTTATCACCCACTCCAGCACATGCTTGTTTATTCTGACAAATATGGACTCTCAGACACATCTGTGTATCTACATGCTGTGCAAAAGAACAGTTGTGCAACATCTTGGATTTTAGTTGATTTTTTGCATGACATGATGCAAAATACCCCAGAGAAGTCTAATAAGCTGCCTCCTCCATGAGCACATCAAGTCTGAGCTCTGGTACTGTTCCACTATCCATGTAAGAGCTCAGCCTTTATCTTTGTAACAACTGATGAATCACAGAACAATATGAGGTTGGAAGGGATCTCTGGAGATCATCTAGTCCACCCCCCCTGCCAAAGCAGGTCCACCTAGAGCAGG
>JAOXJM010000001.1:188477399-188511010 GCA_026413425.1 Tringa solitaria
GAAGGCTGGTAGTACTGCTGCAATAGACACTGTATTTATAGCTTCCAATCTGCATTTCTCCAAAGTTGACAGACATTACTCAATCAAGAGCTTGACCTGACAGACCATTGCCAGCAACAACATCCTAAAAGAAAGCAAGACAAATGGATTCTCATTTGCACAGTAGGGTGGGTTTTTTTATGTGGTGTTTTGTTTTGTTTTTAAAAAAGGAAGTTTGTCTGGGTTTTCTTTGGGGGAGGGAGTTGGACTTTTTTGTTTGTTGGTTTCTGTTGGATTTTTTTGAAGTCATGCATGAGCATCAAATACTTAGTTTTGTAGTCTCTTCTGATCATTTCTACACTTTGAATAGTTATCGGTTTAAAAGTTTAATCTAAAACGTCAAGAAAATGCTCAGAAGACAGGCAAGGGAATATTCATGTTCCCTGCAAATAGCAACATTAAAATAACATTTATTTAGTGTTTCTTAACTATAGAATATTTAGAATTATAGTAAATTACAGCTCACAGGAAAGGATGTTATTACCAGCTATGCAAGACAACAAGGTTCTGTCAGACACATTGTTCTTTTGTGGTCTCAAGAAAGCACACACATAATGAAAACCACCTTGGAAAGAAAAATCTTGGGAAATGCAACAGCTGACAATCAAAACAGTGACTGGGTTTGGGCTGGGTTTTGGGTTTGGTTTTTTCCTCCTTTGAAGCAAATCACCAAGAAGTCACTAGAATACCTTTTGGGAAATAACGCCTATTATCTGTTTATATATTTAAACAGGGTAGAAGACCAGCCTGCTTTTAAAAGCTGCCAACTTCTTTTGAGTAATCTGCACAGCTTTTCCTACTATTTGTTTTTAAGCATTCAGGTTAATTCTTTCAAACGGCCAGTTTTGTAAGCACCAGAGCAGGACCAAAGGGCATTCCCGTATTTCTGAATTAATCCTTGAATATTGATGAGGGAGACATCCTTGGATTCAAGAGCTCTAATGCAGAAAATGGTAAATTGGCAGGGTGAAAGTTCCATATATTTAACTTTGCCTAAAGCACATACTTAAGTGATTCACAGCCAGAGCCTGTAAAGTGACTAAGACATTGTCTACGAAAAAACACCCTGGCAGCGGCTTCTCCTCATTTATTGTTAAAAGAGCATCTTTAGCATTCCTGCTAATTGCAAATCTGGCAGCAGGTATCCTTGGGAAGAGTCCAGGTCCCAGGAACCTCCTTTCCCACTGTATTAAAAGTTTGTCGTCTTGAAAGCTTATTAAAAACAGTGCTCATCCCACAGCAGCAGTTCAGCTGAGCAGCACCCTAGGAACGCATGGACCAGGCTGCAGTATCCTGTGCTAGCGTCAGTTTGTGAACGATCACATCCCAGACTAACTAGGGCATGGACATTACTGATGAAGGCTAAGAGATTGTCATTCCTTCGGCAAGAGACAGGAGGAAGGGAATGGGAAGCAGGAGACCCCCCTCTTCCATACCTGGCTTGCCAAGCGTTTAGCACCCACTAATACCATCCACAAAGAAATAGGCCAGGAAATTTAGTCTGAAAATCTGGGAAGAAAAAAAAAAAGTGTTTCATCATGGTGTCTCAGTACTACAAGAGCTGTGAGATTTCCTCTGGGTTTTTTTGTTTGAGGGTAGTTTTGGGTGGGGTTTTTTTAGAAGTCAGGGGGCTGGTGGTATGTTTTTAAGCTGTACCACATGAGTGCTTAAGTAGTTTCCGTGCAATATTATTAATTTAATATTTTTGGAATGTATTATTGATTTTAATTGCAGAATAATCTTCCTGTCGCTACACAATACCAGCGGAGGGGTGCTCATCTCTTAGCTGAGACTGGATCCTCACTGTGTGGGCAGGCCTACTGCACACTAATATCAAATAAAGACACACTTTTAAATGTTAACAGGCATGGCATATTAATTGCTGTGCCATGCAAAGGGTCCTCTATTTTTGAGCTCATTACTTGAAGAAGTCTTCCAAGCACACCACTAAGTCCATCCTCTCTTCCTTTTGCTATTGAAGAGGCAGACTGATGGAAGCACATATATGGCCAGTCTTCTGCTTATGCTTATTTTTAATGTGGAGTAAGCACTTTGAGCACAGGAAGAAGCCCAATAGCTGGATATCATAGAGTGGAAAAAATACAAGGAAAAGAAGTCAGCAAAATGCAGTAGGTTTCAAGCACGCTCGATAACTAAATTCAAAATATTATTAAAACTATAATTGATGCACTTTGTGGTAATTACATGAAGTGTTCTTATTTCCTTCCTGCTACAGTCAGAGCATGAATAAACAATCTGCTTTCAATTGCTCTCAGCCATGGAATTAAAAAAAGATGAAAAATATGCAAGTCAAATAAGAATTTTTTAAAGGACTGACATTTATTTGTTGAAAAATTTTACTGGTATGTTTCAAAGACATATGGAAAGCTAACTACTCAAGCACAGCACTATTCAAAGATAACAAATATAATCAACACCTCCCTTGCTCTGATGGAAACCGTGAATTGGCTTTCACGTAACCATCGAAAGAAAAAAAAAAGTGAAGACACTTGATTATTTAAATAGTTAAGTTATTGCTAAGATTTTAATGCATTTCCTATGTAAAAGATGAACTAGGACTAGAAAAAACACAATAGACAATTATTGTCTTCCTACAGTTTTTACTGTTTCATACAGAATATACTCACTTTATCCAAATCTTGCATGAATGAAGATTCTTCAATTCCACCATTACGAAGACAAATTTCAGTCTAAGTTTACGTGCTTTCAATAGCCATAAAGTTTTACTGCCTGATTTGTGGAAGCTAGCAAGAAAGGAGTTACTTTATGCTGTATTTTGTTTCTTATTGCAAAAGTCAAGATCCCAAAAAAAACCTCCAAAACATTATCTACCTAAAAGCTAACTTCATTAAGACATCTTAAAAAGAAAGAAAACCCAAAAACCAGACAATTGCACTTCAGTGGTGGATAATTACTTTCCCCAATAAATAAGTGTTCTTACCCTTAAAAAGAAAAATCTTATCCTATGACAGAGATGTAGCGAAGAAGAGATTTTTCTGCCAAAGTACTATATTCTTCAGCTTCCTACCACATCCAAGCACCACCACTCTTATATTAGCTAGTATATGAAATGAAAGCAAGCACATTATTTAAGCAGCTCTGTGTATCTGTACATACACATCTAAATCTAGGGAAACATAAAGCATTTTAGAAACTACAGCAACACCTATGATTTTAAAGGCACAGTAGGAGAAACATCTGTCCAGCCATCCAATCGGGAGTTAAAATCGATTATTTAACACTGATATTCGTGAAGGCTAATAGTACAGGTATCCTGGAACAGAAACCCACATCTAAGAACAAGCATTAACATCAGTTATTTTGCTTTGGGTCAGAATATATTGAAGTTCCAACTTGCAAGCTTAACTTTGCACCAATATGCCCCTGTCTTGTGAAAACAAAACACTAGGTAGAAACCCTTCTGTTTCTCAGGCTATTCCTAGGGACCCCGATAAAAGGAAAAAGGTATCTGACAGATAGGATTTTGTCTTTTCACCGGCATGAAACACGTGCCTTCTAAATTCAGCTCAAACTGAATGGTTTCAAAACAATAAACCCAAAGTTTTCCACAGATGAGGCTGCACAGGCAGCCCCTGCACAGCGTTTAGGGGATTCTCACCAACAAGGCTTGACAAGGTTCCAGCGGGAAGACCTCTCAGACTCTGCCTCAAGCTTTTGGTCTCTTCCTCAGATTATCAAAAGATAGCCAATTGTGATGGTGGTTTTTCTGCTGGAAGAAATCTTCATGCTGGACTGAGACCACCAACTCATTTCACATAGGTCACAAAATGAAATGGTAATAGTTTTTCGCAGTTGCCAGCTTAAACTGTATTTGATCTACAGACCTAGATGTGAAAGGCTCTGTAATAAATTACCAATCTCCTGAGCCATCCAGTTAACAACATGCATGATTTTCTTTTTAAACTCAATTACGCTTAAGTTTAGAAGTTTTCTGGAACTGTAGAAAGTAAAACTTCAAAAAAATTTAGATTTCTGATGACAGGTCATTTGTTTTCTGTATGCCTCTTAAAAAAATATACTAAAGAGTACTATTCCAAGTAAGAGATTACATTTTAGTTTAAAATAAAGTGTGTCTAAGTAGAAACATGTACTATATATTTCTACATTGTGTTTTGCTCCACTATTTCATGAGTAATGACAAAGCCACAATCTTTTCGAGTTTTTCCCTCAGTCCTGTGGCTTTTGTTTCATCTTGAAAACCAGGAGGAAACTAGAACCAATATCCACACAATTACTTTAACAAAGAAAAGCTTCCTTGCGTTTCAGTTCTGAAAATGTGATTTATCAAAGACAACTTTTTTCCCCATCAGTTTAAACAGAGACTGGCACTCTGAAGAAGCATATATTGGGCATGAAATTAACAGACAAATAACTAGTCATTCACTACATTTCCAGGAACACTACTAAAGCTATTTCAAAGACAAAAAGTGGCTCTAGAAGAGTAATAAGGAAGTGGGACTTATTGCACCAAGCATCGAATAGCACTGGTATAGATGACTCATGGGAATAAAAGGTCAAACTAATGATACTCCCATGCACTAATGAAATTTCAGTTATTAGAAGCATCACATATAGATAGTTATCACATTTTGAGAGCACTTTTTTCCATTTACTTCTAAGAATAAGAGCTACAGACGAGTGGGTCAGGAAAACTACCCAACTTTAAGGCAACAGACAGAACCAGCCGAGCCAGCTATGGGTATATTTCAAAGGCAAATATATAGGAATTGGTGAGATTCACAAATTTAAAACACTTAATAGAATTTGCTGGTTAAGAAGCGTTCAAAATGTTTTGCTCATACTGTAGTTTGGATAAGCATTGGTTTATTTGCAGAAGTCTTTGGCATGGCTGTATTTCTGATAAATTTTAAACACCAGGAAAATATAATGGCCTTCAAAAGTTACCTTCATAAGTAAAACCGATCATTTTAGGGAGGGTTTTTTTTTTTTTAGCAGTTCTTACAGCCGATCATCCTCTCCCCCACCTACACATATGCCGTACTTGGTTATTTATCTTGCCTGCAGTAATACTACCACAGGCATTTTCTGTACCTCAATATGCCTGGTATTTAAATGAACACTTTTAAAAATAGTTTATTTAGAAAATAAAAAAAAAAAGGAAAACCGCCATCTGATATACCTTGCTGTCATAAGCATATCAGATCATAGTCAGCTTTTAAAATCTGCTCTACTAATCAAAGCTGTCTGAATGCAGTATAAAAATATATGAGTACATGCCCTCAGAACAAAGGTTTTTGTTTCCCAGTGATTCGTATAAAAAACAATCCTGCCCTCAATCATCATCCCAGTGCTAAAACCCATTGCGGATCCACTTACCAAATCCCTGTGTAACACCCAGTTAGCATGCAGGTAGTGAATACCATCTAGGATCTGATATAACAGTGACTTCACCATTCCCCGAGGTAACTGAACTGGTTTCTTGTTTGCTTTAGAAGCCCTGTGAAACTTGATTATATGCTGTAAGGAGGAAAAAGAAATCAAAATAAAAAAGTGTAATGTTTTTCTCTACAGCATTACACAAAAATATTGCCAGCAATTCATTACACAGACAACTTAGGGCGTGTTTTTTCTTCCAAGCTATTATCATTAATTTTCAACATCAGAAACATTTACCTTAAGCATTAGAAAATTAATACTATATGAGATAAAGTGATCACTGTCCCAATCTCTCAAAAATGAAATCAGTTGTTGCTGCAGTTTAACCCTGGCAGGCAGCTAAGCCCCACAAAACTGCATGCTCATTCCCAGTGGGATGAGGCACACAAACCCAATACAATTGTCAAAGCAAATTCCCTTGCAGATCACTGATCTTTAACAGTTTGGGAGTTCTTTTTGTTAAGATAGGCTGATACCTTGTATATCACAGCACAGAATTAAAAGTACACCACGTAACTTCTTTATTATTTTACTTTGAGGCTCTCTCCTAGAGTAGTAATGACACTGTAATATTCAACACCTAATGCCACACAGAAATTCATGCAAACTGTATTGGCAGCTTTAGGTGTTTAAATTAGAAGCCCAGATTTATTCCTTCTTTATTTACTATACCCTTAAAGCACAGTACTCTCAAAACAGAAGCTGTTGACAGAGCAAAGCTATAAATCTGTCCATCTGAAAGTCAGCTACCAAGCCAGGCACAGAAAAAACCTTTTACAATATAAGTGTATACACAGACAATGACATCTAGCAACCATGAGGAGCCCAAAAGGATATGTTGTCTTAGCACTTGAGTGCAAGGTGTCATTAACCTCAATAGCATAAGGTGTGCCACAATAACGGTAGCATTTCCGTGTTTGTCTCCCTTTGAGAGAAAGGTGATTTCTAGAACAAACTTTTTCACACATTCATACTTCTTTTCTGAAATGGCTCACACTTGTGTGATCATCAAAACAGCTCTGATCTTGTGCATCCAAAAACCTAGCACCAAACTTCTATCACGTGGTCTTCCCACATTCCTGAGCTTTCACATTCCAGGTACCAATTCCATACTCAACTATTCAAACCCCTTTGGGAAATTGCCTTTACTCTCTTGCTGCAGTCCAGCCCCATACAGCTTGCCCTCCTTTGCTTCAGGCATTAGCTTGGCTTGCCTGGCAGGAAAAGGCACATCCCTGCTCTGCCCAAGATAAAAATGGAACTGCACAGAGGAGAAAACCACTGATGGAAAAGCAACAGTCCCTGCCCAGTCAGCCAAGTACCACATGCCTGAGCATCCCTAAGGCTTAGCCACAAGTTTCACCTCTTCTCACCTCCCACTTCCACTAACTCCTAAACAAATGTTATCTTTCATGCAGTGCCCAGAGAAAAGTGAATCTTCAGAGACAGACAGAAAGACAGATGACTCTCCTGCTCCTGCTCTAATTTACCCTGTGCCCTTTTCTCAGCCTTGTTTGAGACCTGCTGCGCTAGATATGCTCAGCGCTGGAGGACTTGAGTCCATAGCCAGCTCAGGGGCACAGAGCCAGCCCAGTCACTGCCACTGCAGCCAGGTCTCTTGCATCTAGAGAGAGTCAACAACCGGGAATAGGTGGGGAGTTCTGGAGTTTATACAGATATGTACATGTAAACATAAAGGTCAAAGTTGAGGGTCATTCTTAAGTTACTGATATTTTATTAACAGAGGTGCTTCTGCAGTGTTTTTGGTTAAGCAGGAAGCAACACAGAAATGTCTAAACACAAAACAAGGACAGGTCACTACTAGTCACAGTCCTCCAAACAAATACAAAGCCTTGCAGCACATTTTGAACCAAAAAAACCCTCACGTATTCCCAAGCTTCTGAAGCTTAGCATATCATAAGTATGGGGGAGCAGTGAACAAAAAAATGTACTTGTTTTTTCTCTACTTTAGAAAAACGCTTTACTCCATCTCCTCAAGATTTTTGTTTTGTACATCAGCCTTAAGAATGCCTCAGTATTTCACCTCCTTGGTAATTTTTTTTTTTTGCTTTTACTTTATTTTGGCAATGAAATCTCAATACCAACTACTGGAAGTTCCAAGACGTTGAACTGGGAGAAAATATCTTTGATTCAGCTTAGATGAAAAAAAATTGACAGTTCTTAGGCAAATACTACTGAATTACTCCCAACTACAGCTAAAGCCATTTTCAAAAGAAATTAGTTTTAATTTGACTCATAATTTGACTGTGTATGTATGAATGTGATTCATACTACACAATTCTTACATGAACACATACATCAAAGTTTCCATCTCATTCCAAATTGCCTCTGTAGTACCTTTGGATAAAAATCTTCTTAATATCTTTTAAGGTTAGTATTACAATACTTGTTCCATCAAGACCAATGCTCAAAATGTATGTCAGATTTGAGGCAAACGCATACCTTTTTTCAAGGAAGTTAAGGTTGCATGGGATTTCGGATTCTTTACAATGCTACTTTATTTTTATTTTTTTAAAGCATTCCAAATGTATGTTCAGGTGACAAATATTATCCTCAAACCAGGACACTAAGTTAACAGAGGAAGAGGATATATGTCTTAAAACAAACTTACTTTGCCTTCAACACGTTTGTATTTTAAAGCTGTATCTTGTAATTAGGAACAAACAGCCTTCCTCCCAAATATAAGAAATTTCACCAGACGAGTTGACTAAAAAGCTCTTCCCATGGAAACATATGAATTAAATTTCAATTATATGCAGTGGCACTACTCTCATTTCATGAATTCATGGATGACATGCAATGTAACTAAAACTCACTCCAAACTGTTCTATTCAGCCAATAAGTTTGTCATTGTTCAAAAGGAATATACTTGCATAATCAATTCTGTTTTCCTGCACTCTACTTTAGCCATAATGGTGGGTTATATTTGCATTTATTTAACTAAACAGCCACTGAGAGCTGAATGCAGATTTTTATCTCCTTAAGGAGGTCACAGATTAACTGCGTAGCGTGCTTACCCAACATTTTCCATTGCTTTTCCTTTAATAATGAAAATGTGTCCAACAAACACAGGGCAAAAGGCTATACTGTTTTTGAACCCGTGCGTCTTCCCTGACCTTGTCCTTTTCTGCAACTAAAACTCTAAGCCAGGTACCTACAAGCAATTCACCTTACCCAGAGGTCATGCTCAGCGTAGTCAAAGAGAAGCCACACTTTCCTGTCAGCATGAGAAAGAAACACCTTTTGCAGAGAAATGACATTTGGATGTTTGAGCTCCCGCAGCAACTGCAAAATAAAGAAAGTCCACAACAGTTATATCCACACATCCAAAGCTGTGAAAGGGCTGGAAAGATGAATACTTTAATAGTCTTTGCTACATATGCTACAATACAAACAAGAAAAGTTGAAATCTGCAAGTCATGGAAAACGACACATTTTTTTAATCAAAGAACTACTCATTAGTTTGAAACCAAAGCTGAAAGCAAGTCATAACCCCTTAGGGCATTCCCTTCCTATCCATTTCCTAAAAGTTAAAGTCTATGTATTTCTTGCTATTATCCAGGATCAAGAAGACTCCACAAACAGCCAGCTGTGGCATCTGCCCTGTAATCTTTGATAGAGCCGTTTGAGGTATCCAATTTTCTCCTGACTCAATTATCTGAAAACACTGCATTTTGGTTGCAGCCATTCAAGGCTGAATGGGATGACTCATTTAGAGGCTGTCAATGCAGTCAGCTAAAGAAGATGTGGTTTGTAAGATGGAGTCAGCTGATCTACAAGGTCACCACCACCTACAGAGGAAGGTGCGACTCCCTCCCACCACAACATGTATTACACCAGTCACGTTACTCATAAAGCAATCCACAAACAGCTCCCAGTTCAGGAGAAAGCTAACCCAGACACACAAAGGCGTTAATTTTCTGCTGAGTTCCTGAGCTGAAATGACTCACAGCAGGGACAGCAGACCCAGCACTAGGGTGGAGGGACACAACTAGGAGCAAGAACTTTCAGCAGCAGTGAGCCATTAAACCAGCTCAGCTGCTTTAGCAACTATAGCTTTAACCACCACCAAAAGGAAAACTCAGTTGAGATGTAGCACAGAAACTGAATGCAGACAGCATCAGTCTGTTTGAGCTCTACTGGTCACATCACAAATATACTGTATTCACACAACTGCTAAGAAAGAAACAAAATCTGCCTAAGCAAACTTCTGTCAGGCTTGGCTACCCAAGACTAGATGAATTCTTACCAGATCAGTCTGCCAGAAGTGATGATATTTTTAATAAAAGGAAAGCCTTGGGTTTTTTTAAAAGCCAAGAACAATTTGAACTACTATTTGAATATAAAACAGAAAATTAACACTTCATTTCTGAGATTGAATCTATTTCCAATAAAATAGAATTTTCCCACTATGTAATTAGAAGAAACAAGAAGTTTCATTCCTTTCTACTCATACCTTTGTCCCATATGGTAACATTTTAGCTGCCTCTGAGATCCTAAAATGGGAGTGGATATCTGCATGTGTTTGTTTCCTTCTTTTTTATTTCATTTGAGACAGACTCCCATCGCTACTCACTGGCCAGTCTTCACTGTGGCATTTCTAGAGCAAGAGGACCTACAGCCCCACAGAGCTTTTATCTCAAGTATGAGATCACACAGGGAGACAGAGGGTTGAGGAGATAATGCAGTAATACAAATCATTGCGGAAGGAAGTAGTTTCAGCATATGAAACCTCTTAATCTTAAGATTCATAACAGCATTACATAGAGGCATTTTAAAGCAGGATCTGCAATAATTCCTACAAAGCATAAGGTCAGCATGGGGAAAACCAAGAAATGTTTATTTGCAATTTTTAATCAATTACAGGTGGGGACCATCTGCAGTAGGTTGACACCAGGCAGCAGCTAAGCCCCACACAGCCACTTGCTCACCCCCTCAGTCAGATGGCAGAGGAAGAGCAAAAAATGCAAGAATATTTGTGGGTGAGGATGAAACTTTAATAAGAGAAGGAAGGAGGAATTAAAAATGAAAAAAGCCACCACAAGTGACATAAAGGCAGTCACTCACCACTTCCCACAAGAAGATCGATGCCCAGCCAGACTCCGAGCAAAGGCTACCTCCCCAAAGGGAGGAGAGGCAGAGCGGGAAACAGAGAAAGCCTGGACACTCTACAAGCACCGCTCAGCAATAGCCAAAACACTGGTGGGTTATCAATCCTTCTTCAGTTGCAAGGCCAAAACACAACACCATGTGGGCTGCTATCAAGAAAATTAACTGTATCCCAGCCAGGCCCAGCACAGCATCAAACACCATCAGTGGGAGTCAGCCTCTTAACAGCAAATGAGGTTATAGGGTTTAAGGGCACGTTGTGCCAGTCCTTACAGCAAAGTTGAATTAGTATAGATCCACAGCTCAAATTTATGCTAAACGTTTTGTTGAATTAACTATAGCCACTATTGCATGACAGCAACTATGTGTCCATACCAAAATTTCATCAGATTTCCTGTGGCCTGATGACACACCTGTACCAGACACAACAGACTGTTTCTCGATGAAACAGGCACGCACTAGTCAGAGCTCCAGAAAATAATGTACTTTTCCCCTTCATGTTTTCCTGTCCCATTTTAAGTCCATCCTGCTCCTTATTCCCCACATAGGCATTTTTAAAGGGGGTGATAGCTGCTTTCTCCACTCCAGCTAATCAGGCTTAAAGTTCACATACATGGACACGTGTTCACTGGTCCCTCAGACTCAAGTGCAGACCTTACATCTAGTCAGAATCCAAGCCCAGATACCATCCTGACCTTTCATCCAAGTTTCAAATCTTCAGATCTGAAGATTTAGGTCTCCTCCTGCTTGCTGGCTTTGCACACTTGAAGTTCACTAGCAGGTTACCCATACGAGCTACCAAAGCGAGCTGTGTGTGTTCATCATCCGACCTACGCCTCTCCCCTATCGAGCTTCTGCAGATCTGTGGTATTCTCAGCATCTGGCCCCTGCAGACCTCATCCTGTTCTCACCACCTAGCCCAGCCTGAAGTCTGCCAGCAGGTTCACAGAGGCACACACAGAACACAGAGAGAATGGGTAGGAACAGACACCGGACAGACTGCAGTGACCACGTAGCCACGGCCAGACAACCGTGCTGCCCAGTAGCCTGCTTACATGAAACCTGCCCCTTATTCCATCTCCATTTTACCATGCTTTTTCCTCCCCAATCCACCTCGACCACTCCCCTTCCTGCCTCTTATCCTTCCTCTAAACATCCCACAGAAGTTTTACAGAGTCCCAGCAGCCCTCTCAAATATCCAATAAAACCTCTACCCTCCTATAAGATACCCAGCAATCTGCTTTCCCTCTCAGCCATTACAAAGCCCTGGTTGACTCTTCTCAAGGATACACTTGAAAGGTTCCTTCTGTGGCCCATCACCCATGTTTTAAGAGTTCTAGCCTTTGTTACTGTCTCTGGTAGCAGCTGTTATGGTTTGTGCACCTGTGTGCTCAAGTTTATCATTCTTGCTGGTTTTTGTCTTTGCTTTTTATGTTGAATAGCCATTAACTACATATTCTTTTGGTCTGCCTGAAAAAACAGATGGGTTTGGTTAAAGCTAAACAGCCACAAGGACTCCAGTGAATAGGATGGTTAATACACATCAGCAAAACCATCAGAATAAGGAAATGATTGCTGCAGTGGTGAGAGGTGATCCCTGACTCACTGTCTTGGAAAGGCTGAAATGCTCCAGGACAGTGATAACGCAGAGCAACAAATGCTAAGGCTGTCTAAAGGACAGAAGGAGCTCATGCAGATGATAACACATCACATGAGCTGCAAACAGCATTTCCAGCAACCTCACCCTCCATGAACCAGGTCTCTCTAGCCCAGTGCCACATGCCTCTCCTACCAGATGACTTGCCTCGTGTCCAGCAACTGACAGTTCACTTGGAGACAAAGCGGACTGCAAGAAACACAGTATGACCATCAGTACAATGCCCACCAATGAGAAAGACCACTTTTGGACCTAGTGACTTCGACACCTAATTGCTTCTCTCCACCCTAGTTCAGTTCTATAGGACAGAAAGAGGAAAGCAGAAAAAAAAAATCTACACATTTGGCTCTAAGTTACCTTCATTTTCATTTGCATATCACACAATGATTCAAGAGCATTTCTACAGCCAGAAAGGTTTCACTTAAATTATGTGGCCTGGATGCCCTTTATAAGGAAGAGAGATTCAATGCACCTTCAAAGAAATACAGATGAAGATGAAGACACTGACACATCTAGTTTGACTTAAGTGTTACAATCCCACATTCCCCGAGTCTGGTCTTGCCCTTCCTTTCATAAATATTGTTCAAGACACAGCAAGGGCAACAGCATCCCTGCATGCAAGTCCCGGGCTCACACTGAGGTTCCTCCACCTTCCTCTTCAAATGCAAAAAAGACTCTGTTCCACAGCCACAGGGCAGCTGGTAAATGAAAGTGTCCCAACAATGTATAAGGTGTTAAATTGCTTCACAAACAAGGACAAAGCGGGGTAAGACAGGACGTTATTAAATAATCAACAGCAGCATTAAGGCAGCCTGGCAAAACGCCACATAACTAAGGCAAATCTTTACTTACAGAGTGACACTAACAGTAATTACCTTTCACATCAAATAGGAGCTGAACTCAGCACAAGTCTCGATGAACACACTCTCCTTCCTCCAGTGATACTCCCACATTTCCCGAACAGCTCTGCACCACTACAGATGCTTCTCGTGAGCCAAGACGCTGTACTGAAGGAGGACACTCAATATACCCCACTCTTCGCATGAGCGAGGATTTCTAGCTTTACTGCAAATGTCATTCCACCCTCACTCTTGATGCTTGCTACTACGTGTGGTCCACGGGGTGCGTAACCTGCTTGGTGTTGCAATATTACCATGCTTACTTGTACAGTCAAGCACAGATTCATTTGCTAAAGCAATCAGCCAGGTGACCTGGCCCAGAAGAAGTTTCTCTGATGTCCCATCTCAGGACATCAGCTATTTTAGAAAAGGCAACTCCTTGCTGTCACTGCCTTCCTGTGAGCGCTCTCATAGAATCATGAATGGTTTAGGTCGGAAGGGACCTTAAAGATCACCTAGTTGACATCATGGGCAGAGTCACCTTCCATTAGACCAGGTTGCTCAAGGCCCCATCCAACCTGGCCTTGAACACTTCCAGGGATGGGGCATCCACAATTCCTCTGCGCAACCTGTTCCAGTGCCTCTCCACCCTCACCGTAAAGAATTTCTGTGCAATGTGTTTCTCTCAAAACTTAGGACAGTCAGAAAGCTGGCTAGACACAAAGCCATCGGCAATACCAAGCAAAAAATTCTCTTAAACAAAAATCACTATTGTGTCATCTTACTGTTTTGATGGCGTATATTCAAAACCTAATCATCATCTCATACTTCAAAAAGGCTCACATCAGTTCCAGCAGTGATGCAGCAACAAACAAATCATATATTAATAGTCACATTATGGCCCTCTGATGGAAAATGGGCAAAGAGTGACTTGGAACAGAAAGCAGATTGCAGTTGATGGAGAAAAGGGTGATTTTCAGACCAGAAGATGACTGACAAAGATTTAGTCATCCTGTAATACATAAGACACCAGTGGAATTACTGCTACAAGAGATGAGTATAGGCAGTAGTGAGACATTACCTGAAATGCTATGCACAATTCTAGCCAATTCAGGGAAGATTAATTCCAACTGCCAACAGGGCAAAGAAATCCCAAGCCTACACCCAGGGGAAGGGAGAGCCTACTGCAGAATGGGAAACCAGCAAGCCAAGCCAAAATTCCTATAGCCTGCCAAAACAAAGCCAGAGAAAGAAACAGTCTCTCTCTCTCTAAAATTAAAGCAGGAGAGAAGAGCTATTCTAACTATCTGACAACATTATCATAAGGACAAATGGGTATGAAATAGTCATGATTAATTTTGGCTTAAAGGCTGAATAATTAGAATGAGACTCAGCCTTCAGAGATTTTTCTTTTCCTTACAAGTTTAACTTGTAATTTGCTATATTTCTGAAGGTGCACTTTACCTGTCTGCAAGAGCAGGAGCAGAATATGACTCCAGAGGTGTCACACCCAAAAAACCACTAAAAATATAAATTTCTAAAAATAAAAAAAAATAAATGCTCAAATCACTGCGGTTAGTTTCCAATCAAAAACTGGAGCTCCAAAGTACTTTAAATTTATTTAAACTAAATACCAAATTCTATTACACAAGTTCTTAAACCCCAAGTTGGCTTAGCTGCTATACAGCAGATTCAAGATCTGTTTGTTTCAATGTAAATACAACTTTACAGTTTTATATTCTCATGAGTCAGATATTCCACAGTACTAAAAAAGAACAAAATACCTGCCTAAAGTACATGCTGTTTTCCTTTCAAAAGTGTTCAAATGAAAGCTTACAAAGCAATGTAACAGAAGTTATAATACTGCTCACTCTATGAATTTATTATGAAGCTGACAATACGTTTTTGAAGCTCTAGTTCTTCAGACTTATAACTGTGTGAAATTGTTGCATTATTTTCTTCTTTTTTTATTATTTTTCAAGTCTCAAATGTTGCAGAAAAGAAGCTGACAACATAAAACATGAAAAGAAAAAAACTGAACATTTCTGGTTTTAATTTTTGTTGTTTCCAAAACAAATGAGTCTTAAATGATCCCACTACAAGTGAATATTTATTAGCACTTCTTATATCCAAACAAAGTATTACAAGAGATGTTATTGAACATTCTCTGAAAGTAAGGAGGTGGATGAAACACCCAGATTAGACAGACACTGGATGTCAAGCTGAGTCAGATTCTGCTGTTCAGTGAAAACATGATGATTCCTAAGGATTCCAATTTCTAATATTTAATCAGTATCTTTCACAAAAACTATCCACTTTCACAGAACTAAAAATAATACTATCCTCCCTTTACACAAAATCTCTCAAGAATAGTGTTTGTAGCCCAGTAACATAGCTTGATAACGTACTTAGTCACAACTTAAATTTTACATGCCCTACTATTATTAAAGCATTTGAGAGTCATTAGACTTCCCAAAGAGGGTCAAAATCAAACTTTTGTCTTCCTCAATACCTTTCCACCTTTCACCACATGGAAAGACTGCTAAGAAATCATTACTTGTCTTCTGACCTCAGGACTGTACTCATCTAAATGAGTTCTGTGTTTGGTCTTGTGGGAAACCGCTTTCGCTGTTAGTGTCAAAGGGACACAACAGCCCCCGTAATCTGGGGAACCTACACCCAAATATTGTTCCTTATCACATAGCTGGTATAGGATCTCCTCCAGCAAGCTCACTGGGACAGTCGTTTTTTCCATACCGGGGAAGATGTTGAAGACAGTGAATCCTGCAGTCTACTAGATACAGTTCCTGCCTCATGGGGGCCCTCCAGCTGCTGCACGCTGCCTCAGACTCCTTGGTCAACCTCACACCAGCTCCGAGAAGAGCCCTGAAGCTCTTCTTCCACCCCCTCCTCTGGCAGAGGAGAAAGAGGCCTGACAATCATGTAACAACATGTTTATGTCACCCAGGACATGGAAGGCCCAGTGTGAAAGGAGGACCAGTTCATCTCTACAGCAGCTGCCTCCACCGAGGTCAACTCAGCCAAGACCATTAGTCAACAGCAGCTTCCTTCTCACCTGCCCATGAACACAGGCCAGCTGCTCTGGCTTTGCCTCTTCCTTTCGGCCACCGTCCAGCCCAGAAGATGAAAAGCCAGGGGTGTGGAGCAGTTTCAGAGGTGAGCAGGATTGCTGCAGAGGCTTCCCCTTTTGGGGAGGAGCAGCAGTCATCACCAGCTATCACTCTGCTTAGCCTCACACTGCCCAGGTACTGCATGCGTGCTCCCTGCAGACCCAGGTGAGTTCCTGGCAGGAGGAGAGCTGTACTGGGCCCTGAGCCTCCTGCCTGGGACATAGAAATCACTACTCCCCTTTCTTTTATTAATGCTCAGACACGTGAGCTTTAGGGTACAAGTCTGCATTATACCCAAACCCACCGTGCAGGTTCCCACCACTTCACAGTACGACCAAAGGATGGTTCAACTCAGCTTGCTCACACAACAGAAAGCCAACAAAACTGTTCATTTTCCCTTTGGTGAAGATGAGCTTCCTCATCCTACAGCCACACGACCACTAGACCTAACACAGAGGACACCACCTTCTGTGATGACAGCCTGCATTTGTTATAATAGGAAACCACAAAATCTTAAGAATGTCCGAATGCCTCCAAGGCAGACCTACAAAGTGGACATGAACAAAGAACCCAGCAAAGTATTGTTCTGTAGTTTTCTTTCACACCCTTGGCAGACTCAAGCTGTTCTAACTTGTGCAAGCTGGCTATGGTGCTTGAAGAACACCACACAGACAGGAGACAGCCAAAGTAAAGCATTGTCCATCCCAGCTCTGCTTTGTCCCACTCAGAATTTCCATCACTGAGAGCATCTGTCACCATATCTAGCACTTTCTCTTCAGAGCCAAGTCAAAAACTAATGCTATCATATAAAAATACTATGTGGCATTTTTACACACAAACAAGCTTTTCAGGGATATTTCTGCCAACCAAACCAGGCACCAAAAAACCAAAGCTACATGGAAGTCCTGCCAAAAGTAAAAAAAAAAAAAACAAAACAAAACCAAAACAAAGCAAAAAACCCAAAGCAACCCAAGAAATTTCTCACTAACCAAAGGAAGCATAGGCAAGTGAAATACTTGCAAACCTGCTTAAACTGAATGAAAAATGCTAATCAACAAGAAAAGTGTCAGAAAGTCACTTGTTTACTTTAAAATCTAAGACTCATGTATAGGAAACTGCCCAACTCAAACTCCTGAAACTCTACTTGAAGCCCGGTTAACTACTCCACCTTCCTACAGCCTTGAAGAATTCTGCTTTGCCAACTGTGAAATAGCATTTGCCGCACTATTCCAGGTGGACAGGCTTTAACGACTTTCTTCCTCATGATTAAATCAGAAGACATCAAGTGTCTGGGCTTGTATGTTTTGTATATTTTCATCCAAATCTTCTCACCATTCTATTCCTCTGCTCTCCCATCTAATACAAAACCACCTCGTGGTATAATGAGTGTGCAGTTTTTAGCACCTGCTTGAATCCTCAGAAGTGAAAGCGCAGATCACAAAAAAAGATCCCTGGAATCCCAGGCAGTATATCTGTGTCCGTAAAGAGCAAGAGATGAACAGCCGAATGTTCAGTCAAGATTCTGGAAGAGGCAGCATTCACAAATGCTTACCATGGTGGATGAATGGGGGAAAGATAAGGAAGAACGTAAGCCTACAACTATCTTGATATTAAAGATACTGATTCAATTAGTATGATTAGCACCATAACTGTCAATTCTACCAGTTAAAGTTTACAAAAAATCATTGAAAAAAAACCCGCCTCTTATTTTAACAAAGTAAAAGACTAGCTAGGGTCTTGAAATTTTATTTCTAAGTTCTCATGTTGCAGGAAGTACTGAAATGTAAGACTTTCATATACAAATATAGGTTGAACACATCCCATGAATGAGTCAGCTGTTTCAACTCAGGTCTTTGGGCCTTTCCCTGTAATTGATGTATTCCAATATTATTTTATTTTTCTGAAGATCTGACACAGTTCTTCAGCTCATACGTCAGCATGGGCATTTCAGTTCAAACATATCAGTCTTGGACTAATTGCGTAACTTAAGTTAGTCATCATAAACAAGACAAAAGCCATTGTAGAGTTATAAAAACAAGGGAGAGTTTCACTGGGATTTATCAAACTGTAGACTACCTGACTTCCCAGACAGTCCCAGAGGAAAATATACAAAGCTTCAGCTCTGCAGAGAAACTGAAATGGATACATCTCATGTGCAAACCAAGTCATCCTAGTTTCTAATAATACCACCATGTGTGTAAAATGCATTAATTGGGGTAGTCCAGATCACATTGTAACAATGTCTGGCATTCAGCCTTCACTTTTTAAGTATGACAACAATTTTATTAATTAAAATGTACAGGTTACATTTTAGGGCACAACACTGCTACACTCAGTAGCATTTTCATATATACATTACACATACTCATATGATCAATATAAATAGTATGGCTATTATCCTCAATTTGATCTATCTCCCTATGAGGTTTTTTTTCCTTTTACAATATTAATTGATAGAAAGGGGAGAAAAATTCTATTTAACAGAATTAAAATGGACAACACATTCTAGGGAAAAAATCCTCCTGTTAACTCCAAACAGCAACATCAAAAGAACGGTAAGGAAGAGAGATTCAAACCCTAGACGTCCATGGTGAATTATTAATTCAACTGCAGGGAAATTCAACTACAGTATCAGCAGTTGCAAGCCAAGAAGCATAACTGGAAGCAAAGTCAACAACAGCTCAAGAAGTGCTGCTTCAAGTTATTCTTTCTGCCCCTACACTTGCTTCTGGGCTCGACTCCCTTTGCTCTTGACACCCGCTTTCTTGGCACCTGTGGTATCTTCAGTACGTTCCCCTCCTTCCCCCACTACCTTCTCTTCAAAGGGCATATGCTGCAGGAGCTCAGAGCGAGGAGAAAGCCCCCCTGATTCTTGCTGCTCCTTCATCACTACTGGGGACCTCACTGCCCAAGAGGAATGACCACACAAATACTCCCCAAGCCATGCAATGAAGCCAAACCCTTCCCGACTGTCAGCCAAGTTAGTGATTCTCTTTTAACTGACAGAAGGGATCATATCCAGAGTAGAGACACCTCCCTAACACCAGCCAAGCTTCTCCTGCCAAATTCAAGCAGAACAAACTCATCAAAACTCTTCAGGTAAATCACTGCAAAAAGACGAACAAAAAATTTTCCCAAATCTATCTGAAATGGTAGCTGACATTTCCCAAAAGCATTCAGCCTGAGGGAGTTTCAGTATCTAGAAAATTCCTGCCAAAATGGTTGAAACAAGCAAAATTTAAGACCCTGTTTTCCTTTAGTTCAGTGTGGATGTCTGCAATGGCAGGGAGGGTCAGCTTTCATCAATGGACAGAAGAGCTTCTCCTGTAGAATGTTCTTTGTGCTTCATTTTTCTCACCTCATTCAGTTCAAGGACTGACATGTTTGAAATCACAAAGCCAGCTGGAAGTTGACAGAGTAGGAAAGCCTAGTGCTCACTTCAATCCATAAAAATGAAGTTATGGTAGGTATAGTTTTACACTCTTGAGGAATATGGACTGAAAATAAACTGTTTGTTTCCCCTCCACACACAGAAGTTACACAAATTTCTTTTTAGTAAGAAATTTCAGTTGAAATATTTCAAGAGAAATAAACCCAAGCAGCAGTATAACATAAGAACTTAAAACAGTTAAACTTCAGAATACCAGTTTTACCAGTCTTTCTTTGGAAGCTTATCACAAACTGTAACCAGACAACATTGTTCACCAGTTTCTAACAACATGGAACATACAAATATAAACCTGAATAATGTAAGAAAACGTTTGAATAATATTCATGTGTGTATTACAGCCTCTGAGGCATCAACAATGTCAGTTTCGTTTGAAGTTTTCACTTAAATAGAAGCTAACATGTTTTAATAATTGAGCCAATAAGAACTAATCTGTTTAGGAAAACAACTGAAGTACTAATGCAAAAGTCAGATCAAATACATAATTTAAGCCACTGATTCTATGTTTTCAAAGTGCCACATTTAAAGTTAATCCACCCTGAGGCAAGCAGTAAATTGTAACTTAAAAACACTGTCATTTTTAGACAGCAAACATAACAGGTGCAAAAAACCTCCCACGACATTTGTACTTATTTTATACCTCCATGATAAAAAAATATAAACACCCATAGCAGAATAACATGATTCAGCAAATAAAAAACAGCATGCACTCAAATCAATACTTTTAATAAGTCTGTTTGCTAGTAGAAAGAACTAATATTACTTACTGCTATTTCTCTGCATGCAGACATAGAAATTCCAGTACCTTCTATTTGCTTTAAAGCATAATCTTTATCATCTTTCCTGTGAAAGAAGAAAAGAAGTATTTTTTAAAAATAGCACCATGAATTCCAAAGCGAGCTCTTCACCACCATTCAGAAGACAGCTTCTAATTAATACAAGCTCTGCATCTTACTTTCTTTTGATCCTTTACTAGCTTAATGTCTGGATACCCAGCTAAACTATAATCTAACCACACTGCCTTGGTAAAGCTAAAATATAAATTTGGTCTCACTACAGAAATAGGGATTTTTTGAAAGGCTTTTTTATTTTAAATTCAATGATCATCATTTCTTCCATTCCTTCCTCCTCTTATTACAAAGAAAAGAAACATTTAGAGTACATAGTAGAAATAAGTCTAGATAGGGAAATATCTCCCATAAATGCAAGTCTTCCCCATATTTTGATGAATTCTTGAGTAGCCCAGAAGCAACATCACAGTAATAGTTATCTTTTCTTTCCTCTAGGTCACAAAATGTGTCCTAAAATTATGTTCCTACCAAACTAATACAACTACCAAGACCAATAAGAAAACCCACAAGTTGTTTGTGCAATCTGAAGAATCCAAAGAAATGTTTCTTCAACTTCAAATATGTGTAACTCTTAAGAAGAACACCACCTCCCCGTACTCTAAGCAATTATGCACCTTACATTAATTTATTTAAAATGCAAGCCTATTAGTAGCTCCAGCTACCAAAAGCAAAATGAAGAAGAGATACACTGCAGCAAAAGACAATACTGAACTCTTGCCCACGCTCAGCCTCAAAGAGCTCAAATTTTTAAGAGATGGAGTGTGCTTGTCCTTCCCACTCATGGGCTGACATCCACAGCACTCCTGGGGGACACGGCACTAAACAACAGTTTTGTCTTCAGTATGTGGAGTGCTCCTATAGCCCCAAATCTCCAGGTTACATAAGAATCCTTTTTAATTTTTAATGAATTCAGCTTTCACAGCTGTGAAGAGCTGCCCTGAAAAAAAGTGCAACTCAAACATCCTAAAGGCAAATAAAACAAAACTAGTAGTTAAGCATTTAAAACTTACGCACTTGTTTCTTCAAGCTTGCGTTAAATATTTGCATTGAATTGCTGTATCCATACCTAAAAAGACACACTTCCCCCCTATTCATCACTGCCTTTTTAATCCCTCAAATTATCAGGTCCTGTCCAAGAGATTTTTTCATTGGGTTCAAAGACAACCCACTGTCAGCAATAATCTTTCAAAACAGAGAAGAGAGAACAAGTGGGAGATTAATGGTCAAAATCTGAACACAGTTAGTGAGGAGGAAAAATGAAACAGCAAGTGGGCGAGAGCAGATTTCAGTAGGAGGGCAATTACATATTTTCGGCAAGATGAAAGAGGGGAAAAGATACAAGGACTGTCACAAACAGGAAAAAAAAATAGGGAGGACAACAGCAGAAGGCATTATAAAGGTTCCATACAATAAAACCCTCAAACTTCCTTGTTGGGAACAGAAAGAGCCTATGCTGAGCACTAATTCACATCTGGCCAAAACAAGGCGGGAATAGGGCACAACATTCCCCTATTTCTCATCTTAGAGGAAAACAAATTGCGTGAAGCCCAAAAGCAAGAAACCATCATGGCATTAAGCATATAATTGAACTGTGCAACTCAAGGTGACAGACTCGTACAGAGATCAAAAGTATAAATGGATTTCAAACTGAACTACACACATTTACAGTGGACAGGGGAGTATTGGACCACTCCACAAGCAGCTACTGAACATAACCCCAATCCATTTTCCAGCACAGAGATTTCCTGTGCTGCTGACAGAAAAAGATACAGAGACATTTTCTCAGCCAGAAATCATTTTATCCTCTATCTGCCTTAGCTAGCAAAGGCTCTTGGCTCTTACTGGACACAAATATGAAGCAAAATGGATTGGACTGGAGGTCATTCTTATTGCCCTGTGTGCTCATCTACTTAGTTTTCAAGGTGTTCAGAGAGATCTTTATTTCATGAGAAGTGCTACCACATAACTGCTGCTGTTACAAGCATCAGCACCGACAGAATATGGAACAAAACAGGTCAGACTAAAGGTCTTTCTCATTGCCCTGATGCTTATTTGCTTAGACTTCCAAGTTATTTTAAGAACTCGGTATAACCAGAAATGCTACTGCTCAACTGATATTATTACAAATATTTCGACACCACCATCTACAAAGAAGCCTGCTTTACATTTAAGATTGTACAACTATTTTTAATAGATCAAATTTTTGCCAAATTAAGTCTGGGCTAAAATTTTCTATACCAGATGGCAGACTTTCTCTGGAATTTTTCAGAAAAAAACCCAACAACATATTTCAGATGTTTCCTAGAACAAAACTGGAAGAACACGCTTTCAGTTGTGTACGTTAACTCTTTTACAATCACTGCTTTACTGATGAAATTTGACAGGCGTGTTTAAGAACGCACCATTTGGTCTCCTCGAAACAACAGATGAAATAAGAAGTCACTGAAAATTAATCTTCTCATTTTAAAAGGCAGTTAAAGAGCCGAGATCCAGAGAACCGGTGACCAACCTTGCTCTGCCCATGCAGCAGCCCAGGGCTGTGGGGAAATTAATCCCTCGCTTGTTTGCTCTGCCCTGGCACTGCATGCAGGTGGCTTCTGCCCTGTCCCTAACCTACCCAAGCAGTTTAGAGGAAATGTAAGCATGGTAAAAAGAAGGAAAAGAAACCACAATTTAGGGATAAAGCACATTTTCAGTACCACAATGTGCTCTCCTCCAGAACCTGAAAAAATAACCAAAAGCTTACAAGACTTAAATTCTCCAAATTATGCATGCAGACTTGAGATGCAAAGTAATAAACCAATTACTAACCCTCTCTAACATCTGTTCTATGTTGAGGTTGGTAACAGGCCATGGTTACCCGTTACACCATTAATACCAGCTTTTCCATTAACAGAAAGAAAGCAGGAAAATCCTTCTACCCTTAAGACAAGTGAGATTCTCTTTATAAAGCTGAGTGTAATTCATTGGGAGACAACAAAACTGGGAGAACCGTTTTTAAAGGGAATGCTAAGAGCTTACAAGAATGTTAGGAAGCCAAAAGAAAGGCCAAACAGAGTGACCAAGCTTGTTTTACACAACTTCCAAAAATATTTTGCCAATAGTCTGTTTAGAATCATAATACAGCCCTAATGGCTTCCCCATGGTTTTGGATATAGGCAATTTCCTTCTCTAAAGATAAAGAGATGTTCAATGGCAAGAGAGAAAGAAGCAAACAATACAAAAAAAAAAAAGCCCTGTTAATAAACATCTTCCACAGCCAACAAAATTGGCCACTTAGCAGCTTGTATTTTAAGCACACAGTAAGACTCAAAGCATAATTCAACTAAATTTCTTCCTTCTAACTGAGAGGTCCTGTTGGGAAAACCTGTCCATTTTCTCTGCTGCCTGGGAATGAGACGTTAAGCAACTTCAGCAGCTCCTCCACCTACCAGCAGGCTTAGAAAAGCTGGTCAATCTGCAAACTTATTTTCACACCAATATATTCATACTCTCCTGCACTTCAGTAGGCTGGCGTCTTCCACACAGTAATACTCCCCCCTAGTAACAGGCAGCTGTGAGAGCAGTAAGAATAAGAAAACTCACTTTGTACCTGGCTGCTGGAAATAGCAGGGTTTATCGTAGTCAAATGCAAACTACCTAACCTTGTGTAAAAACGTCATTTCCTGATGGAAAACATTAACATCAGAGGCATAAACTTGAAAAAAATGAGTAGCTGCAACACCACTTCCAGTGTACTTTAACGACAAGAACAAATCTACCGCAGTATCACCATAAAAGAGCTCAACTATCTAGTTTTGTTCCTACAGCTTGAATAAACTAAAACTGAAAACGCCACCTTTCAGGGAATTAAGCTACTATTGTAATGCTGTTTCCAAATATTAATATCTTTGTTAAGTTCTACTGAATTTGGAAATAAAATGGCACCAAAGGAAACAGTCAGTCTGTCTGGAAAAAAAATCAAAAGGAGTAGGAGCAGATGCCTGCTGAAGGCGAGCACGCTGCAAAGCTTTCTTAGTATTGCTAGCCTTTATTTAGAAGGATACTTTTAAGCATAAATATGTTCAGCAAGTGGGAGAAAATATCCTACATATGGAGAAAAAAGGCAGTTTAAAAAATTCAGTTCTACTGTTATTTCATCTCCTATATCATATATTTTGTAGAAATGTATTGGCACAACATTATAATATATCCTTTATTCAGATCACTAGTTCAGCTTAAAATTCAACTGAGTAATAAAAATAGCTGAATAAAGTACTGAAGCCTTAAAATCAGTGGTTATAATTCTAAATTTGCATTACCATTTAA
The DNA here is from genome assembly GCA_026413425.1 of Tringa solitaria. Taxonomy (NCBI): domain Eukaryota; kingdom Metazoa; phylum Chordata; class Aves; order Charadriiformes; family Scolopacidae; genus Tringa; species Tringa solitaria. Next base: position 188,502,242 of record JAOXJM010000001.1, read on the forward strand.
AAAAAGATCTCAAACTCAAAATTAACTGGTCACAACTTAGGAATAGTTTTGTCTTTAAAAACAAGGAAATGTAAAACTTGACTGCAGTTAAACATCTGAGGGAAATTGGCTCTACTGTCTTACAGCTACCACAGGGAACTGTAAAAGCAGCATCCATTCTGCAGAAAACTCTAAGGAACCTGTTAATTGTTTATGGTTATAATTCCCTCCAGAATACAAAAATCCTGATAATTAAAAGGTAAGCCCATCAATACTTAACTTATTTTTTTTTTAACTCTATCCTTGAGAATTGCGTTATCATCTCTGTAGTAAAAGTAACACACCCTGAGTCAGTACAACCGTCGCACTGCTGATGGAGTGATTCAGGCTCAGCAGTACTGACTCAAAATTCTCTGAATGCATTAAGCACGGCATTTTGATTTCATTAGCCCAAACTGGATTTGTGCTGTAGAGCATCTTAGCTTTGAACAACTCACCTCAATGAATGCTGAGTGACCCCAACCCCTAAACTATACAAACAGTAGCACATCTTCACTATTAACAGCAAAAGACAGACAGGAGCCTTCATACATAGTAGGGAGCCAGGTGAGGTAAAATACACCAAATGCTTTATTGCCTACCAGGACTTCAAAAAAGGAAACACATAAATCAGAGGTTTTATTATAATTTACTTGTGAGTATTAGAATAGTGTTCAACATCAAAGATTAAATTTAAACTACAAGAGAAATATAACACGGAGTATGTGGTATTCAAGTTAGTTCTTTCTTTTTTCTCCCCTAAGAGCTTTACTGAAATTGAACATAGCAAACATACAGACTTACTCCAAATGCAGATTTGAGATGTTCTTCTAAGGAAGAACTTAGCAAAACACCCAACTATAGCTTAGAATAAGAAAAACAAAACACCTACGAGAGTAAATTATAACATTTAGGAGACTGACTTGGCATTTTCACTTTGCGACATGATCCCCTGCCTCCTCCCCCAAGTCATAGCAATGCTGGTTTTTGGTTTTAAATAAATTAAAATCAGCCTGGTGCACACATGACATTCAGTAAAGTCAACAGAAAGAAGTAGTAACTCAGTTCTCTGGAAGTATATAAATATACAAATTCGATTTTTGAAGCTGAAAGATTTTATACATTCATACTACATGTCAAAAGAACTGGTATACACAGTTCTTATAAGCAGACACTTATATACACACTAAAACAATACATGGTTTTCTAGAAAATGCAGCAAGATGGGGGCAGACTGATACCCATTTAAATGATAACTTGGAAGGACAGAATTACCTCTTTTTCCTCTTCCAACACCACATTTATGGCACCAAATAGCTTTGCCTGAGTAAGATATTTATACCAGGAGTTCTATTTATTTTTGTATCTTGTTTCTTTTAACTACAAAACCAGAAAATTAATGTGGTGAAGAACCAAGTGACAAAGGACACAAAAGAGGTTGAGGTTCTTAGTGCCTTCCTGGTATTGGTTTTCACATCATGGTACACTCGTAGAACCTACCACGATCCCAAGGCTAGTGGTACTGTTCTAGTGAAAGCAAGTGGAAAAAATCAGATTAGAGATGACTTCAACAAACTGGATATACACACACAAGTCCATGTGACCAGGTGGGCTGCATTCAAGGATGTTTAACTTGAGCTGGCAAATGTCATTGCTAAGCCACTCCATCATCTACAAAAGGTCATGGTGATCATGGCAGGTTCCCAACGACTAGAAAAGGGCAAATACCAGAACCCTCTTCAAGACGGGATAAAAAGTTCAATGATACTATAATCAGCCCAACCACAGTCCTTCAAAAGGTTATGCAGCAAACCCTCCGGGGAAGCTATTTTCTAGCACATGAAGGAAAAGAAGTGACTGGAAACACCCAGCAAGGATTTTCCAAGCATGAGTTATGCCTTAACAACTTGACTTTCCTATAGGAGAAGTCTAGGCTCTATGAACAATGGAACAGAACCAGATGTTACCTTGACCTTAGCAAAGCTTGTGACATGATCTCATCGTTAACTCATAGCCAAATGAGAAAGACAGCTTGGACAGCTGAACTAAAGAACAGAAGAAAAATCAATTGGACCGCCAGACTTAATTGGTTGTAATCAATGGTACAAATTCAACAGGCTGACAGTTACCAATGCATCCCTTAGGGGCAGATACTGGGGCTGATATAACATCTTCAATGGTATAAATGGACAATGGGATGGAGGGCATCCTCAGCAAATCCACAGACATTGGGGACAGCAATTGATACAATGAGGAACCAAGCCACCATTTGGGCAGACCCCAACAGAAAGGAAAAATGGGCAGACAAGAACTTCAGAAAGTTCAAAGACAAGTGAAGACCTGTCTCTAGTTTGGAATAACCCCATGCAACTGGACGCACTGGCAAGTGGGTCAAAAGCAGCTTTACAGAGCAAGTCCTGGGGTCCTGCTGGACAAACTGAACATAATACAGCAATGTGCCCCTGTGGCAAGGGCAGGCAACCACATCCTGGGCTGTGTGAGAAAGAGCGTACCCAGCAAGTGGAAGGAGGTGATTATTCCCCTATATTCAGCACTACGAAACTACATCTGGGAGCTCCATATTCACTTTCAAAGATTTTCCAGTACAAGAAAGACACAGTGAGCAAGTCCAGCAGAGCACCACCAAGAGTCTGAAGTGCACGACACATAAGGAGAGGCTGAGAGAGCCAGGTTTGTTCAGCCTTCAGAGAAGGCCAAGGAGGGATCCCATCACTGCCTTCAGTTAGCTAATGGGGGGGTACAGGGAAGAGTCAGACTCTTCTTGGAGGAGCCTGGCGAACAGATCAGAGGCAGCAGTCACAAACAGCAGAAAGGGAAATACCAATTAGATAGCATGAAGAAAAAACCAAACCCAGCTAGTAAAAAAGTAAAGAGATTTGATGGAGCTCTCCATGCTCAGAGATATTTAAAACTCAGCTGGATAAGACCCTGAGCAGCCTAGGCTAATTTCAAAGTTGGTCCTGCTTTGAATGGAAGGCTGAACCAGGTGGCTTCCAGAAATCCCTTCTTACCTGAAGTATTCTATGTGGGAGTGTAAAATAAACTACATTACTTTTGATTCAACTGAGACTCCAGGGAGTTTCAAAGCTGTCTAGTACATTCATTACGTATTTGCAAAGCACACAGCTTAACACATACTTAATACTGCTTTCCAAGCCCGACAATTTTCCCAAAACTTAGCTAGGAAAGAAACAGGGCAATTCTGGATGCGTACATAACTTTGAGGACCATTTTCTATAAAGGGATTTAAAACTTTTCATTTTCAATGTAATTTAGATTAGTGCAATGACACTTTGAATCTTATCTCTTATTGGAACAGAAATCTTTCTTTATTCGATATTTAGAGGTTGTTCTAATATTTGCAATGTTTGCAACAGTAACTGTTTATTAAAAAAAGGAAGTAATTCTATGGCTCGTAGAACTAGAGCAATGCACAGATATTGCTACACACATCTTTGCCAGAAAGTTGCAGGTAAGTTCTACATCCACCGCAGAAATATTCTATTAACTAAACCTGCTCATCAACAATAGACCTTTTCAAAATATGGAAACAATATAAACTAGAATTATGGCATTCACCTACAGCTGTTTGAGGGTCACTGTCGTTATATATAATGCACAGAGCATCAGTAAATAATTTCCAAAATGAGATTATTCTAAAAATACTTAATATTCCAAGGGCTACTTGTGAGAGGCTCTTTTTTGTTTTGAGAGCAAACAAAAACACATTTCAGTTATATTAGCTAAAACAGGTTGGATGAAGACAGACCAGAAGACAGACATTAGCTCAAATTACTGCTTCTTCATTTGAATGAGTTTTAAAACCTTTTTAAAAATGAGATAGTTCTACAGCATGCATTAAACCTACAGAAAATAGGTTAAAATTATCCTCTCTGTTATAAACTGCCTGCTACACAACCAAAGCATGACTATTTTTAAAAGTTCAGATTTATTCAAGCCCTGAGTATTTAAATGTATTTGAAATCAGCTTAAAGGTTATCCCATCATAGATTCTAGCTTGTTCCTTTCAGAGAAGAAATCTGACAAAAATCAGATAAAAACACAGATTCTGTTGTGAAAGCCTCTTAAACATAAATAAATCAGAAAGGATCTCAATAATGCAATCCAGCCAGAAAAGCTGAGAGTCCAAGCTTTTGTCACGGATTTCAGCTCAAAAGAGTAGTTCACAACTGTTCTTCTCTCCTCTATGAAGTTACCTGTGAAGGCTTCCCATGAAGAGGTGAAGAGAATAAAGAAGGGCCGGTACTAGTTAATCTGCAGACAAGGATAAATACAGTTCATAAAATAGTGTGAATTCTTACATATGTGGGCTTGCCACCAGAAACAGTGCATTGCACCTGTTGAAACACGGCTGCCAGCACCAGTACATGCTTTATGGCTTCACACACTTGTAACATTGCTCACTCCCAAAGGGGAAATTTCGGGCTGCTTCCATATTGCTACAGTACCAAGTGTTGTCTACTTCTCTAATTTCAAACATGAGACATGCAAAAAATGTGAATCAAAAAAATGCATGGAAGCATGTTTAAAAAGACACGCAGTGAACAACTGTCTAGAATCAACAGGAGCTGGATCAGTTGCCTGCAACCAATGCATCCCAGAGGTTGGTGCACACCCCGGAGCAGAGCTGGTCCGGCACTCAGGTTTCCAGATGAGTAGGCAGCATGCTCCCTGGCCAACACCACCAGCCACCCAGGGAGTCCGGTGCTGGTCGAGACCCTCACAGCAGCTGTGCAACCCCTGAGAAGCCACCATCTTCTCCAACAGGAACAACTTCCACAGGCACTTCTTCAATTCCATAGGAGATGCTGATTGCAAGGACTCTCACAGAATGATATCACTCTCACAGAGTGATATGGGGTGGGAAGGGACCTCTGGAGATCATCTAGTCCAACCGCCCTGCTAGAGCAAGTCCATCTAGAACAGGTTGCACAGGAACATGTCCAAGTGTGTTCTGAATGTCTCCAGAGATGGAGACTCACCACCTCTCTGGGCAGCCTATTCCAGTGCTCTGCCACCCACAAATTAAAGAAGTTCCTCCTCATGTTTAGATGGAACTTATGTTAAAGCTTGTGCCCGTTTCCTCTTGTCCTGAAATGGTATTCCTCTTGCCCATTGGTATTGGTATGTAACTGTTATCAGCAAGACCAGCTACATCTTACCTAGTCTCGTAGAGAGAATATGACAGACTAAAATACAGTAAAATTAGTCTAAGGCAAAAATACAACCCAACCCAAAACCAACCAACCAAAAAAAACCCACACCACCACCATGCATCACGTTCTTTATCTCCCAAGTTCCCTTTGGTTTGCTTCTAGAGAGTGCAAGAACAACTACAGGCAAGCACCACAGGTGAAATCCAGGACTCCAAAATTTTAATTTCCCCTTAAGATCATAATTCTGGAGACCATCTGAGCAGAAACGTATTAGCAGGAAAGCACCTGCTACATGCTTGCCCGTCTTACTTTACCTTCTAAAGACCTGCTAGAGTTAACTGTCAAAGACAGCTGGATGATCCTTTCGTATGACCCAGAGCAACCGCTCCTGCTAATCAATACAGCCCTTAATTTTATAAAGTCATGTTGTAGATTACAGCTACATCGATCCAAGTTTCAATCAATGCATTGTACGATCACAGTAAGTTTTGGCAAGTCTTGGGAAGCGTTTGCATAGTTATTTCATTACATTTAGATAAATTGCAAAACTCAGAAGTTGACAGAAACTTCATATTTAATCGTAATTACCCTGCTGTTCTCTCATCTCCCTCTTTGTTCCAGAGACGCAACAAAAATATATTACGATCTTAATGCTAGGCAGCGATTATCTTCAATAATTTGTCGATAATTTCTAGCTGAATTAAAATTTAATTTAAAGAAGGACTGACAGAAAGAACACATTTAAATGTAAATATTAAACAGCCCAGCAGAAGAACAAAATTAAAGGCTTATCTCTAAGGTAACATTTTAAGAAATTTGCAAGGTTAGGGATTCTTTTCCTTTTGCATGTACATGATGCACAAAAAAGCAACAAGGTAAAAGACAGCATTCAGAAGCAGGAAGAAAAAGCCAGTTTGTGCTATTTCTTGTTGCTATTGGGGTGCTTTAACACAAAAAACCTTTACAAAAGGATAGAAGAGTACAAGGAACACTGTGACTGAAGCATGTTTCATGGAATTGGATCTAAATTTTCAAGATGTCATGTGAAAATATAAACCCGCGTTGCCCACCAAAATGCTAACACACAGAAATTACTGCAGGGGAAGATGCACTAATAGGAATGAATTTAAGGGTCTAACTTTTATTAAGGGTCTAACTTTTTCCATCCACAAAATACTTACAGGACATGGCATGATTTTTGTGCCAGAACAGCATCATTATTCTTATCAGATAGGAAGGCTTATGCTGAGAATATTTTCTGCTTCAAAACAAATCTTTCAGCTTTCAGACCTTTTCATGGGTAAAGAAAAGGTCATTTCCCACAGCTGGAGGAAAAACCATTAACAGCAAGCCAATAAACACTAGTGCTTCTGAGACAGCTGATACTATGTGGTGAACAGCAATTACTGATTCACTTTATTCCATTTGTTCTTTGATTTTTTTTAAATTAACACCTTTCACCACAACATGTAGTTTGGCAAGAAGTTCAAAGTAAGCAAGTAAATTCAATGATACACTGTACATGTGGTTCTTCTGATCTAAGAATTTGCTGCTGTCAGAAGAAAAGCCTTTTCTTGACATCTCTGCCTTCCTGTTCCTAGCCAGAAAATCCCTCCCCTTAACACCAGCTCTGATCTGTCCCACGCTCCTCCATGACATGACTTACCTCCTGCATTCAGCAAATAGTTATCCATTTCTTTGTTCCCAGGTTGGGGAACAAATTCTGTTGGTCCCACAAGTCCTGTGGGACATGAGTGTCAAAACTAGCACCGAAGTACGTGGTAAGAGAAAAGACAAGGAGGGGATGGGTAGAGGAAAAACAGAGATGAAGAAGCAAAGCACGATGCCCCGCACTTCACTCCTCACTTTCTGGTGCTAGTGAAACCACAGGGAGTACAGCTGGCCATAGTTTAAAAAAAACCTAAATAATAATAAGACAAACTCTCCCAACCCACCTAGCCCTGCAATTAACTCCAGCACAGAACTTCAACAGAAGCAAGGTTCAGCATCCTCCCCTCTCTTCTCTCACACAAAATTATCCTTTGACAGCCAGCCTAGAAACAAATTTTTTTAACCATACAATTATGAAGATCATTCCTATGAGAAGAGCAGTTACCAATAGCAAAGCTTTGAGAAATTCTGCACTGATGGGCAGCAATACCTCACTCCGGACTCAAAGCTCTGAGCTGCTTTATTAAAGCACAGAGCAATCTTATCAGTATTTTATTTAAAGCACTACATGAGGTACATACGCAAATTCTCTACAAAGTAAAAGGTCACTCTACTTCATTTGCACTTTCCTTCTTCTCTCAGATTGCTCTTAAGTCACCTCAATATTTGTACTTCAGAAACTAGAAGTTGCATAAAGACAGCACGCGGTTTCAAAGCATCTGTTCTGAAAAGCAAACAAGCAGGATTAAAACACTGGTCTAAACTTCAGAAAACCATAATTTCATTAACCTGTATTTTTGGTATATTTTTCTTCAGTAGTCAAATCTGTGAAATTATTTGGTTTACAGGGAGGAAACAACATATTTGCTGCTTTAAAAAAATTTTTATGATGAGTAATTGAGTAATAAATTGGCCTAACAGTCACAAACATACTACTGTAGGAGCTACAGGTTCACAGAGATTTTCTTATTTAATAGCCCTTAACAGATTTATCCTTCATAAATGTATCCAGTCACTGAACAACTGTTTCCTGTCTTCTTGATGACACTCAGGATTTGAGTCCTTGCCCCTCACTCTCGCAAATACAGAAGAGTCCTTGTCTATGGGAACTACTGAAGTTTTCACAGACGCTACTCCACACTTCTAAGTATCCTTGTTGGCCTTCCTTAGGTCTATTATACCCCGCCTGGGATGAAGGAATTAGAAGCACCTACAATACTGAAAACAGGATTTGCAGCAACAATGGCACCGTGCTTTGTGCTCTGCTCCGTTGCTATTAAGTCCTGTGATTCTCTCTGCTTTTGAACAATTACCTGCACTCAGCTGGCACTTTTACAAAACGGTCGTCATAACATTTTCTTCTGAAGTAATAATAAATTCAGAGGCTAACATTGCGTGAGTAAAAAAGGACCATTTTCCCATATACATCACTTCATGGAGTATGATATATTATTGGAGAAGGACTTTGTGATATTGAGGGCCAAGCTTTCACAATCAGTCCCTGCCTTTGCTATTGCAAGTAACTCTCTCTCAGCAGCAAAGCTGTTTCCCAACTATTTATGACAAGTGATTTCCAAATAAAACTTTTGAACAGCACAGATTCACAAGAGATACCACTAATGACCTCTTCTCATTATTTCACATCTTTAATCCGGAGAAGGACCGTGTCCTATGTTCAGCTTAAGTCTTCACTAGGTGATTTCACAGAATGCCTTTTGGAAATCTAGACAGATAACATCAACTGGGTTGCCTTAACCTATATGTTAACACCATCAAAGGATTTTAATAGACTTAGGAGATGCTGAACATGTTTCATAAGGCTGTTGTCTCTTGACCTCAGCACCTTTCATGTGTCCATGATCCCTGCTCTTGGTTCAGCTTA
>JAOXJM010000001.1:188537013-188549563 GCA_026413425.1 Tringa solitaria
GGTTGCTTTTTTTTTTTTTTTAATGTGGTTGGACTCGATGAGCTCAGAGGTCCCTTCCAACCACAGATATTCTGTGATACTGCTGTCAGCAGTTGTATGACTTAAGCAGCCTGTGGCTTTGTAGGAAGGAAAAAGCCCTCTATTTCCATTCAAAATTAATAATATCCAGTAAAAATTAACAACATTTTTTTTTTTAGTTCAGCTTTATTATCTATTTAACTCTTTCAAATGCAACATCTCCACATACAGGTAATATCCAAACCCAAATAATTATTACCTGGTACATTAAAGTATCTCTCTTGGTACATGATGCTTTTTGGGGCCTCTGCATTGTTGCTGGAAGTTGCTTTGAGTTTTTGCTGGAAGTTGACACGCTCTCGACACACGTTCAAGTATCTTTTTTTCCACCTAACCTGGTACCTACTTCTGCTGTTATCTGTGTACCTGTGTTATGATCTCACACTAGTGTGTTTTCTTTTGGTTCCATTAATTTTACCTCATTTCTGAAGATTTTTCAAGATAGGAAATATTGTTATTCCTGCATGGCTGTGTTGAGCTAATAATGATGTCTTATCTAACAGCATTATAAAAATTAAATTATTTCAGGGGAAATAACAGCAGAAGAGTTGCAGCAACGCTTGGAGGGGGCTAAGGAGCGTCTGGCATCACAGACTGATCTGGATAACAGAGAAGGTGAAGGTAGAACTGTTGGAGGTAAATATGTTTCATTCGTGTATATAGATACACATAGTACAAGAAACATAAATATTATTCTGTACAAATATTTTAGAGAGAGGCTGGTGAATTTCAGTACCAGCCATTTCAAGTCTTGTTTTTTCATTGTGCCTCTATGGATTGTTTTAGAAAAGAGATTTGCTAATGATATGAAACCAAACTTGAATTACTTCATGAAAACTGATTTTATCAGCCAAAATTTACTTTCTCCTCTTTTCCTGGTTTCTCTCTTTTAGTAAACTTAATAGCACAAAAATAATTTTCATTCTTCTAATTCTTAAAAGGTTTTATCATATTAAAAAAAGTTGGAACGGGAAAGAAGTTGATTGGGAAACAGTAAACCTCTACACTGTTTTGTTGTTTTTTTTGTTTCATTTCCATTTGTTTAAATGGAGTGAGACTTTTATTATGTGCACCGTCTGCCTTCATTTCCCCAGCAATATTGCCTTAATCATTTGGCCAATTCTTGTCAAATTTAGAAGAGGAATAGGCAACTGAGAGACAAAGATGCCGAAGTTCTTGCAGGTTTCATAAAAGTAGGGAGATGGAGTAGGGAGAGCTTAATCTGATCCCTTCAAGGGAAAACCTTCACTGTGATCACAACCATTGACTTTCTTCATACATGGAGTTAGCACATTGCACAATTTTATCTGTTCTTGAGCTTGTAGTTGGAGGAGATTTGGGAATGAAGCTGTGGTTATTGTAGTAGGATGTATTTGCACAAAAGGAACAAATCTGTCAAAACCATGCATCGTTTACTGCTTATAGGAAAAAAAAAAACCTGTTTGCCAGAAGACGACAAAATCTGCCATACCTTTTCTTGCTTTATCAAAGTTAGTTGGCTAGGATGCACTCAAATTGAGTGAGGGACAAATATTGGACAAATAAAACTAACTTTAGACTGCCTACATCTGAACACTTTCCTCAGAAGAGAGCATCTGGGCATATTAATCTGTCTGTGTATCTGCTGGTGAGACAAAAAGTTAAGGTTGAACTGATGAGTGTTGCTGATGTTTTTACATACAACATATTTTCAGCAAAATTGCATTAGCATAGCAAGGTAGCTGTTCTGCTACTGTAACATTTCTGAAGTCAGGACCCAGCAAATAGAGGTTTTGTAATACATCGTAGTATGCTGAGCGTGGAGTTGTGTGAATGTTTGCAATTCTTCGTTTCTCTCAGATTCTGATGTTCTTGGAGAAAACTCAAATGGTGACTCTTTGCTTGAATGGCTGAACACATTTCGTCGCACAGGAAATGCCACTCGCAGCGGACAGAGTGGGAACCAAACCTGGAGAGCCGTGAGTCGAACAAATCCAAACAGTGGGGAGTTTCGGTTTAGTCTTGAAATCAACATAAATCACGAGCACAACAGTTTTGAAACTGCTGGTGAGGAGTATGTGGGTATAGATAGTAGCAGAATGTACGTAGGAAGAAGACATCAAAGAGCTGTCAGTCCAGTAACCCCACGAACGAGGAGCAGGACTGCAAGAGAGGCAAACAGTGAGGCTTCAAGCACTGCAAGGACCAGGTCTATGAGAAGTTCCGTGGCACAAAGATCTGAAGCAGCCTCTCATCCAGTATTGGGGAGGCTCAGGAGTAGAACGAGGGAGTTGGCAGGCCTTTCCCAAACAAATAGTGCACGTAATAATTCTGCAACTATTGGTGAACAAAGAGAAACGCCAGAAAGAGGTACTTCCACAGGAGCCAGAAGAGGTAGAGCTAGAACTAGTGTTCGGATGAGTACAAACCAAAGACTAGAAATTCTGCGGCTGAGGTCTACTTTAAGTAGTCGAAGCCGTTCTCCGCTGCAAAGGCAAGGCGATGCTGCTCATTCTGAGGAACGCACACAGAGGCAGGATAGAAATGCACAGCAAGTCAACAGAAGTAGAAGACAAGCAGCTCAGCCTTCTCCGCAGCCTGCCGAAGAACAAGCAAGAGGTAACACTCAGACTCCTCAACTGTCTGGTGTAGCCCCATCCTTGGGAATAACTTTGGAAGAGGAGGAGTCTAATAGGCCAGCAACTGCTGTTAGAAGGCACCCAACAATTACATTAGATCTTCAGGTGAGAAGAATTCGTCCTGGAGAAAACAGAGATCGGGACAGTATTGCCAGTAGAACTCGTTCTAGAGTAGGAATGGCAGAAAACACAGTTACCTTTGAAAGTGACAGTGGGGGATTTCGGCGTACGATATCACGGTCAGAACGTGCAGGTATTCGAACCTATGTTAGCACTATCCGGATACCTCTTCGTCGGATTTCAGAAACTGGGCTTGGTGAACCTTCATCAGTGGCTCTTCGGTCAATCCTTAGACAAATTATGACAGGCTTTGGAGAACTGAGTTCTTTAATGGAAACTGAATCCAACTCGGAAGTGCAAAGAGGCGGTCATCGCTTACCGGATTTACAGTCAGAGCAGAATAACTCAAGTTCAGCAAACAATAGCAGTGATCCCAGTGAGCTTTCATCTAGAAATGGGCGTGCAGTAGAAGGCAGCAGGGAAACAAATGGGCAGAGTGATGATACTCAACGCTACGGTCGCAGTAATGAAAACCAAGATAACAGGCAGTCTCAAGACGCTAACAACCTAGTGGAAAATGGAACGCTGCCCATACTTCGACTTGCCCACTTCTTCTTGCTGAATGAAGATGATGACGACGATCGTTTAAGAGGTTTAACCAAAGAGCAGATTGACAATCTTTCTACCCGTAACTATGGGGATACTCACACTGAAAATGAAATAAGTAAAACCTGTAGTGTTTGCATTAATGAATATGTAACAGGAAATAAGCTAAGGCAGTTACCTTGTATGCATGAGTTTCATATTCATTGCATTGATCGCTGGCTTTCTGAAAACTCCACTTGCCCAATTTGTCGGCAGCCTGTATTGGGGTCTAATGCCACAGACAATGGCTAAAATTATTTATACTGCTCAGTACTCAAGGATTTGCTTCTGCTCTATTTATGATGAGCCAGATGGAATTAATTGACTTACATAGGGGTCCATTTGTGTGGGGAGTTTTGTTAAATTTCTTTAAAAATAATAGGAAACTTGTCTAAATCTAGCAATGTAAATACTATTTTTCTCCAAGTACAGACCTAGGAGTACACATAGAACCAAATGATATCGGTAAAGTTTATATTTTTTTAGGTAATTTTGTTATGCTAAGCACTTTTGTAAATACAGAAATGCAATAGTTAATCAGTCCTGCTTAATGTATGTTTTTTTAACAGTGTAATGGACTTGCTTTATTTAGATTACAAATTGTTTCACACAGACCCACCACTGTGTTGAAAAATTAGTGTCTAAATAGCCATTCATTAGCTTTTTGTTCTAAGAACAATTTCTTTTACAGAGAGTCTCTTGCTGGAAATGTTTGCTAAAGATATTTAAGTTACTTGAAGTGCTCATTTTAATAGACAGTATATTTTTTTTAACATTGAAATATCCTTTCCAAAAAACTTGCCAATTTGGTTCTATTTAAAAAAAAATTTATGGCAATTTTTGCATGTGGTTTTACACAATGCTTAAGGCTGATGAGTTCATATTCAAAAGTGGATGGGTTAGGGACATTATAAAATGTACATAATTAAACGCTGTCTTTGACAATCGCTGTCTTTTCAGTGCAGACAGCAATCAAATCAATGATAATTCCAAGGGGGTGGGTCTTACCGAACATGATACTTGCTCAAAGAATAAATGAGCACCGAGGAAGCCTTTTTACTCTTCCAAATTACTCAGTTGATATTCATGGGGTTTTTAGCTGCCTTAGTTTAAAGAGGAAAATATTTCCTTGACCATTATATTGTCTACAATATGCATGATTTCTGCATCCTACTCAGAAAAAACAAAACGAAGGCTTGAAATGTTTTTGTACAGAAGTTTAAGGTACACGTATATTAGTCCTCTTGAAACATGTCTGAGGACCAAATGGCAAAAGACACTAAAAAGGACAAAATAAGCTTCCCTTAAAGTCCCCAGATTACTGTATAATTAGATATTAAACTTTATACCAATAACTTATAAAGAAATAAAGTTGCAAAGGAAATAATGGAGGCTTTGTGTGAATTACTGTTGACCCGTATCCTGTAGATTGGTTAGAGGATTTATCATTCTTTATTTTCAGGCTCAGTTTTCACTTTATTCCTTCCCTGGTTTTCCCCAACTGTGTACTTGCATTTTGACAGTGCTTGTTAGGTGCTAGGGCAGATAAAAATGCAAGGCAAAGCACCCTTGGGGCTTCTGGAAGTAAGCTGAAAGTTAGAAAGTTCATCTTCTGAGCACTGTGCATCTCGATCCTTAGAGAAAGGCACAGTTGTGCAATACTCTTTTGTGGGTATATTCTGAGCAGTAGAAAGAATACTTAAAGTGAAGAAGTCGTCCTGACTTCCTCTGCCCATAGATGGCCCTGACAAATGCCCTTCTGTACCAGGTGCTTTAGTTAAAACATCTGCTCATGGCGTCCTTGAAGGGAAACTGTAAAATCCTGTATTAAGCTGTTGGATGCCTACTTCAGTTTTACAGGTGGAAAAACTTGTGTTGAAAGTTCCACAGAAATGCTTCTTTTTATTCCTAAACATAGCTGTAAGAAATTCTCTTATGAGATTTAGAAGAGTTTAAGGATATGATTAAGATTTTTCTGATGTGATTTGGACTGCTAATTATTGCAAACATTGTTGACACCTTTCTCGAGTGCCTCCTTAGCCATATTAAAGAGCGAGGAAATGGCAACAGGCCACACAGAAAGGTGGTGGATTCTTCATCTCTGGAGACATTTAAAACCCGCCTGGACACGTTCCTGTGCAACCTGCTCTAGCTGGACCTGCTCGGGCAGGGGGGTTGGACAAGATGACCTCCAGAGGTCCCTTCCAACCCCGAATCATTCTGTGAAACAGGATTATCGGAACTAGCTTTTTTTTTTTTCCTGTTATGTCTGTTAGCTCCTGATGTTGTCAGTATCTAAATACATGGGTGCCTTCTGCTACTTTCTTGTCTCCTTATGGTTTTCCTTTATATTTCAAAGCTGCCTGACTCAAGTGCCATGTTTATACAAACCTGCTTTTTGGCTCACCATTGCCTTGCTGGTCAGCTCTTTCAAGGTCAGTTTTAACTTAAATCCTTACTATAGGGGATTTTTTTTCTTTGTACTGCATTTTTTAACTAATTAGTTAGAGTCCTGATTGACTGCTATACTAATTCACGAGCAGTAAAGGGAAATTACCTGTGCTGCCTTTCATTCAAATGGGATCTTACTGTGTAACCATGAGAACAAAATTTTGTATGTGGTTCAAGACAAGATCGTGTGTGACAGAGTACGTGTAAGTGAGCTGCTGTGCGGGAGTATCCAAAAGTACAGTGAGAGCTTTCTGCAGATATCATAGGCTATTGAATAAGAAACATGAAGTCTCCCGTGCTCTTTTCCTGTCCTGCTGCATGTGAATTGTCAAATATTAACTCTCCGTTGGAGGGGTATGTCATTTGTTCCTCAGCTTTCCCAGTAAATTGCGTTGATGTGACCAATTAAATCTCAGTGGTTCAGTTGGTCTTGCCTTCTGTTACCTGCATTCCTGTGATGTTCCATCAGTTCTACACACACACCCTCAAATACTGTTTTACCTTGTCCATGGCTCAGGGGTTTCATGTTCCAACAGTCATATCCGTGTGTTGAAGAGCTTTGTTAATTTATTCTCCGTGCATTTCCTATGACTTTTCAAACCCATGTTTCCTTGATCTCCACAGCTTCCCATTTCAGAGTTATAATACAGTTTGTCTTTTGTGAGAAGTATTTGTTTTATACTTGCTTTGTAGTGTCTTAAATTAAGATCCCTCCCTCTCATACTGTAAGAAGCAACATCACCATAAATAACACCTCCCCATTCACTTTGCTGGTGTCTTAGCCTGGTCTCTTTTTTTTTTTTTTTTTAAGTAACTGAGAGGTACTAATTAACATATTTATATAAAAAGAAGCTATTATTTCATAACTAGTTGTTGAGATGGGAGGACTGCTGGTACTCCTGCAGAATTCATGATGTGGACGCATTAAGTGTTATGTGGTGATAGAGCTGGTGTTTTTTTTCTCGGTGATCTTCCAAGTAATTCCTAGTACTCTGGGTTTGCTTTTGATTGCTGCTCAACACTGAGCTGATATCTTAATAAGTTCGGCAAAAAGATTTCACAGTCACTTTCCTGAATGTTAATTGCTAATTTGCAATTAATTAATTATTGCATGCTTTTTTTTTTGCTATGTGCTGTTTTGTATGGGTTTTGGTTTTTGTTTCTCTTGGATTATTTTGCATGTTGTGCAAGTCAAATTTTCTCTGCCCTTTTATCATCAAGCACACCCAGTGATTTGTGTTTGCTTCTAATAGCCCAATATTTCTGTACCATTTGTGGATTTTATCACTTGTTATTTATCTCTTTTTGCTGATCACTTGTAAGGATGTCAGATGGCATGGGTATTTCACTAGGAATGCCTTCTAACTCAAAGTTTAACCATATATTTCTAGCTATTTAATCAGTACAGTTGTAATTTTTTTTCAGTAAAAGGGCACAAGAGGTAAATACATGAAGAATTTCATAAAATATATATGATAATTGTCCTTAACCTGATACTTGTTGAGGAGAACTGGAAAGCCAAGTAAAGCACTGACAGAATGCAGCTGGTTTGTTAATTATTAAATTCCTTTAGTTATTGCTGAATTCTGTCTGATTAGGTGAGCTAATAACATGTTTTATCCTTTCTTATGCTTGTAAAAGGGGTGAGGAGAGGAATAATACTCTTCATATATTTCATTTAAAGGTGCAGTAGCCTTTGCCTATATCCTCCTTCACAGGAGAGCTTTATGATGTTAATGCAGAAAGCATAAACATAATGTGGTGGGTATTTTTATGGTGGCTTTCCTCCAGCAAGTGCAAGATCAGGGCAGCAGTGGGGGGGTGTAGCCAGGCCCCAGCAGGTCCTTATGGTTCCCACTGATGAATCGGTGATGGTGCCTCTCACTCATGGTGCCATGTCTTCGCTGTACCCAGTGTCAGCGTGATTAGAGCAGGGGAAGGGAGGGACATCTCCACATGTGACAGCAGCTGTTTAATTTGCTGAGCAGACTGTTTAGTGCTACCAGTTCAAAACAAAGCAGGGCTTGTGGGCAGGCATGGTGGGAGCTGTGGCGGTCTAGGGGTGCCATCGCCCAGCAGTGCAGAAGGTGGAAGATGGTTTTCATCGACAGCACAGATAGGGGCCAGTCTAGTCACAGTGATATTAATCCCTGTCTGGTGTGGACTGGGAATGCTTACTCGTCAGGGCACAGGCTCATGTGGAGCAAGTCTGGAGCTTTTGTGTCTGTCACAGCAGGCAAAGGGAGGTTGCTTCCAATTCTATGAAACTCTGGGTGGCCAGAGTTTCTTGCAACCTCTTGATTCATCTTACTGTGAAGAGAAGATCTTATAAAAGGCTACATAAGTAATGGCTTGACATTTACTGAAGGTAAAAGACTTGAAGCCTTATAGTAACTAGAGTCAAGGGGATAGGGTGCTTTTGGACTGGGGTAATGGGCCTCTTCAAACAGAGCCAGACCACCACTGGTGGCACTGGTGTGTAGTGTTAAGGGGAGAGGCAGCTGAGCACTTGCACATCTGTGCAGAAACAAAACATTCCCGCAGTCGTGAAGCTGAGTAGGATGAAGCTGGGAAATGTGAGAATGGAGGTTGCCTGTGGCACCTGAGGTCAGCTTTCTAGTGCCTCTCCTGCTGATCTTATCCCTCCTGGCAAATGCAGCGTCTCAGAGCTGCAACTTGGTCAGGTTCACTTACTGAGCTGCTGGCAAATCTTTTCATATCTTTTCTTATATGCCTCAGTGTCTTTTTTTTTTTTTATCTATGCTTTTAAATTCCTGTCTTTAAAGGAAATATCTACTTCTTAACGAGTTATTTTGTGATGCTTATTGTTCATGGTAATTTTTCAATACTTCTGTGAGAGAAGGATCTGCTTTGTACTTAGAAATTTGACTTTTCATCTATCTTATTTTTTTCTTTTCTTTAAACAAGCATTTATTTTTCCATCTCACTGTCTCCTATTCAGGTATTTAATAGGATGTAGCTTACATAAACATAATTGTATGGCATGAAAGAAAGCTGAAAATGAAGAGATGTTTAAGATGAACAGCATTAAATCCTCAAACTAGAGGAAATGTCTTCTAAGCTGTCTTTGGTTGGTCTCCAATAGACATTTTCTGTTGGTCTTCTCCTGCTCCAGAGTACACTGCTATTGGTACTAGCATCAGGCCAGCTTTATCTCTGGAATGAGTGAGTTGAAATATTAAAATATTGAAATATTTAATTTTATTTAATATTGAAATATTAAATTCACATCAACTGGCAGCACTAACCTAGAGCCTCTCTAGGAGCCTTAATGCTGAGAATGACCTGGAGAGCTGGACTGGACAGTGCTCCTGGAACGATACAGAGAACTGTCAGGCTGAGATAATACATTTTTTCCATTTCTTACATGTGTGATGCTATCAGTGACTCTCTGGCTGCTATTATGTCCCTGTATGCCTCTCTAATAGTCTCTTTAAAAATCTACAATGTAGAAATGGATTCTTGTGTTACCAAATAACTGCAAACAGGGCAGAAGTGTTTTAATTTCCCTGTTCCTCAGACTCTTTCCTTTTCTTTCTCTTCTGTTTTTATTCAATCTTTTTTACACCTGTAACCATTTCCAAGCTCTTTTGCACTCTTTCATCTTGGGAACAGACTGTTTCTGCAAGTAATTTCCTCTGGCACTACTGAAAAGTTCATGTGAGTGATTTATGTATCTAGAAAGGGAGAGAGATTTGGGATAATACGACTTGTGCAGCAGTGTCGCTGTGGTAGGTTGCACAACCGTTCTTGGCTTGGCTCAGTGTCAAGTGGTCGTTCTGCTCATGTTTTTAGATCTTTAGAAATACAAGGAGGGAAATAATTAATTAGGTGTTCTGTTGTCTGATATACAACTGAATTATAAATGTAGGCTTTTCATCTAAAAACAATAGCTAAATGGAAAATGGAACATGAAATATGATAGTTTGGAACATACAGGCTGGGTTACCAGGCTGGTTTTGGCATCAAGCATCTTGCTAAGCCACAGGCATGGTTAAATTATGTTAATATAAAAATTACAATAAGGTTTGGCTTAGCTTTGGTATAAACATGGCTGAATTTGTATAGCCAAGCAGAGTTGCACAGCCTAGTTTTATTAATACAAGGCAGGCTGTTAATTAGTATGAAAAATAAGTATGTAAGTACATAAAGAAATCAGGGGCACATGTGAGAGGACAATTTTCTGGAGTTATTGAGACAACAATTAGCAATATGTGCAAATTTGGAAGTATGAAAGGAGATGGTAAATTATAGTAGGTTGTGTCATGCCACTTCATGCTTTTGCCTTGATGGGAAATAACTGTTTTTAGAAGGAGATGCTGTTTCCTGTGGCCAAGCTCCTGCTGAAGGAAGCCTGTGCAGTCACATAGTAATTGCCAAGTAACTGATCAGGGCCCACCAACCCAGTGAGAAAACCAACCTGACCACCAGGCCAATGAGGAATGGTGTGGGGAGGGATGTGACAACCCACAACCAAGGGAGGAAGCCATGGACAGGGTTGGTAAGCAGCGTGCGGAGTGATGTGGGGACAGGAGAAACCTCTTAATCAACAGAGGAGATTTGAAGTGGGGTCAATCCAGGTGTGTGCCCACAAATAAGGAAGGGCCTACAGGTCAGCATGGTGGGGACAGCTGTCCTACCTTCCCTGGGAAATCAGCAGCTGAAGTGCCTGCAGAGCAGTGCAGACAACATGGGGGACAAGCAGGAGGAATGAGAGGTCTGTGTGCAGTCATTAGGATCTCAGGGACGTGGTGGGATAGCTCGTGGAACTGGAGTGCTACAGGGGATGGATATGGGCTCTTTAGGAATGGCAGGCCGAGACGGCGATGGGGAAGAGCTGCCCTTCATGTCCAAGAGCAGCAGGGGTGCTTGAGCTCCGTATTGGGATGGATGAGGAGCCGGCCAAGAGCTTATGGGTCAGGACTAGTGGGCAGACCAACATGGCTGATGATGTAGGTGTCTGCTGTAGACCACCCAATCAGGAAAAAGAAGTAGATGGGACCTTCTTCAAATAACTGGAAGAAGCCTCATGTTCACAGGCCCTGGTCCTGATGGGGGGAATTTAACCAGCCTGGCATCTGCTGGAAGAGCCACACAGCAGAGTACAAACAGTTCAGAATTTCTGGATTATCATTTCACAAACGATAGTGAGTATTCTTGCTGGTTTCCTCATTCCTTCAAAATTTAAAGGCTATTTCTTTCAACATACACCTCTGAAATGAGACGTTGATGTTAGGTAGATTCAAGGTTTGTAGGATTTTCCTGTTCCTAAAAAGGCTTTTAGACCTGACTCTCCTTTTAGGTGCACTTACCAGGCATCAGTGCAGTCTGCAGCGTTTTAAGGGAGAGAGAGCCCAAGTGGCAGAAAGCTCTGCAGTAATGTTTCCTGGTCATACAACGTGGCTGTACCTATGGAGCTGTGCCTACCCAGCTCTGATGAGAACAGCGCACGCAACAAAAGAAACGGGCACGCTCCCAGAGAAGCACTGAGAGATGAGTCTTCAAAATGAAATGTATCCCTTGCTCTCCTGAGAGGCCGCGCAGCTAATCTGAATTCAGCCTGTAGACATAAACCATCAGCAGCAAGTGAGTGCTGCACGGCATCGGGAGAAGGTTATCCCACCTTTTTGGTGGCACAAGGTACCTCGAAGCAAAATTCCCCCCGTTTCCTTTCTCTCCCTGGGCTTACACTGGACTTCGACTAAGCTAAAAGGGGCCTGCAGCAGGTTCACCAAATTCCAGCTCAGTGCAAGCTGCTTCTTGGCATTCACACTCGCTCCAGAAGGTGTTTATCCCAGCACTAAATTTATCTTTAGTGTAATGTAAATTGCCTGAAGTGCAAGAATGAAACATACACAATAAAACAAAACAAACAGTTTTGGTTTTCTTCTACAGGTTGAACAGCTATAATGCGGGATCACTTTGTCTCATTATTTTAAACAGTCCTTTAACTTTAGGCATCTATAACCCACAGTTGGGGTTCTTGTCCTGAGTAAAGTGGGACAGATAGAGTATTGCATTTATTCCTCCTTCCAAGAAAAGCACTTTGATTTTTATCTTGACTGTTTCTATCTTTAGTATTAAGCCTTCAGCTAGGCCTGTTCCATTATAATGTATTTCCTTATGCAACATTGGTTCTACTGAACTTCTGACATACCTTACACAGCCTGGGAGCTATTTTTGCAGCACATACAGGTTTGAGCTACATTAATAATTGCTCATCCCTTTACCTTCAAGCCTGTGCGCTCAGGAAAGCATACCATGTTGCTATTTTAATACAGAGGTCTTGCCCTTATCTGAGTGAGTGATGCATGAACAGAGCACTCAGGTTGCTAGTACTATTCCTTTTACCGATTCTCAAACACATTTTGCATGCAGTTTATTCCGTTCATTCAATGTTAACAGTGTACATATAGGCAACAAAAGAACAGGGGATGCCAGTATGTGTATGAGCATAGAGTTGGTGTGTAGTTAATGTGTATGCGCGTAGCAGTTAACTTGAATATGTGTATGGTGCGAGTAACAAATCATATTATTTCTTCCCTAACACAGTAGCTTATGTCTCTGTGTGTATGTATATACGTACATTGAAATCTGCAGGAAAAATCATGTGGAATCAGAAAATGGTTTGGGTTGAAAGGGACCTTAAAGATCATCTAGTTCCAACCCCCCTGCCA
>JAOXJM010000001.1:188561857-188579748 GCA_026413425.1 Tringa solitaria
CCCGGCACCGCACCCCGCGCCCCGGCCACCTTCTCACCGCACCCACCCCGCAGGGACGGCCTCCTGCCTCCTGCCTCCCCCAGCATCTGGACACCGCGGGGCACCCCGCCGGCCGGGCCCTGGTGGACAACCTTCACCTGCCTTCCCGGGATAGCACTGCTGGGGGGGGGGGGGGGGAAGGAGGGGCAAGGGGTTGTCCCCCTTCTTTCTCTTGGTTCCGGTAGTTTTTGACAGGAAAATCCCTTGGTGCACATCTGGCCAGAGGGTAGTGGTGCCGGCGGAGGGGAGGGGAGGCAGGGGCCTCTGTCCTGTGGTCCGGAACGGGGAGAGCACCAGCACGGCGGTGAGCTCGCAGAGGGGTGGGTGATCAGGTTTCTCAAGAGGCTCGTTTAAGAACATGCTTTCCAGCTCGCTCAGAATCAAAAAAGGCAAAAATGGAATACTTCGAGGGTTTAATTCTGGCACTGACTTCTGTAGGACCAAGGTGCATATGAAATTCACTTTTATCTGATTTACTTGGGGATAGCTGAATCCTCAGTGACATTGTCTGTGATTTACCGACAGGTCCAGTAAAAGGCTGAGACACCTACTCCTGTGCAAAATGTTTAGGCTCCTAATACAATCTCTGCGGTGCGTAAGGGTGCAGTATAATGCTCCTTCAGCACTTTTTATTTGAGTAAGGAATATGCTTTTGAAGCACATTTCCTGATCATCTGTACTTGGGGTTAAATCTCAGAGCACCTTGGAGAGCATTTCCTGGATTGCTTTTGGATGACGCTGGACTAGAAGATGTCCTCCAGCCTCTCATGGCTGTTCAGCCCATGGAACCAGACTAGAGCGAGCTTGAAGGAGAAGCCACCTTCCCTTTGGCTCCTCTGAACAACCTACTAGTAGTCACTCTACTAATATTCCCCTTTTTAGCCTCACTGCTTGCTAACAAGGACAGAACCTCAGGGTAGCTGCTGAAGTAAGCAGGATGCTAAGAGGTGTGTAATGCTAGCTCATAGGAAATGGTAAGGTTTCAGACTAGGATTTAGCACATTACCAGCTTTACTTATCTTCAGCGTAAGCCATTCAGATGAAAGAGTTGCAGTTAAGCAGATTCCACTCTCTAGTACTTGGGGTTGTGTCCGATCTGAAATCCTGTCCTGTGGCAGGGAGGCTCCTTTCCCAGAGCTGTAGTTTGGCAGGTCTTTTTGCAATCTAACGCTTGGAATACATAACCAGCCCTTCAAAAGAGATCCAGATGCTGGATACTTGGCACTTGGAGAATGTTTAGTTTGAACATGGAATACAAAAGGAGTTTAAGCTTCTGCTTTTTGTAAATCGTACTTGTGGATGTAGGTGGTTAAATTACATCTCAGTCACGCTCTGGGTGCCGGAGGCACACAGATCTTCCAGCTGTGATTAATCTATACACAGCGTTAGACTTTTACATGTTCCCTGCATTTCATGTAAGTGAAAACCAAATTAGAAGATACTTTGAAAAAAGATGGTGCTTGCTGATTAGCATTACTAGCACTGCTTCTCAATGAATGAGAATGATGTATTTCCTATTTAAAACTTTTTTTCTGAAGGATAACAGGGTAACATCTAGTATAGGTGTATATATAATGCCTATGAAATTTACATAATAGAGGTTTGCATAACTTATTACAAAGATTTATTAAAGGGTATGATTGTAGCTGGCCTAGGACACCAGAGCCAACTCTGGTGGCTTAGGACAACCACAACCAACCTCTCTGCCACCCAACTTTTCTGCAACCCCTTCCAACATATTCCCATTGCCTTGCTTGCATCAACATTAGCCGTCAGATAGTTACACTGTCACTTGGATCACTGCTGATGTGGCTCGCTACCAGCCTGTATGATCTCAAATGGCATCAGGGAACAGATGCAGAAAGGCAGGAGCTCTCTGTTTCTCACTGCATGCTCTGGCTCAGTGCAGACCTGCTGTCTGTGTGGACTGAACAGGTTCTTACAAGGAGCTCTGGGCTGGGCTAACCCATCTGTAAAAAGTACACGTTTGGCGACTGAGCCACAGTCCACTGAAAAGCAGTTCAAACGTGGCTGTGTGGTGGCATTGCAAAATCTGAAGATTTTTCTGAGCTAAATTTCATGGAGCGGGGAACGGTCACCCTTTTGTCATCCTTAGTTAGGGTCAGGTAACCCTGTCTTCATCCACCGCAGTTTCCTTGGCAAATACGTATCAGAATATTATACTTTATTTCCTTCTTAGAAGAGAAGTTGTTTCCCTGCTTTGAATGCTTGTAGTTTGTCTGCTAGTCCTGTTTACTTTCGAGGGAGTTTTGTTAATCTTAAAGTATTAGCTTTTAGTTTGGGTCACGGAGATTTCTTTTCATGCCATATAAAGTATTTCTGTAGCTTGCAGATGATGTTCTTCTTTAGTCAAGAATAACAGTACCTCTGAGGGACTAATGATGTCTTTTCACATCATATCCAATTGTGATTTTCTACCCTCTAGCGTTTTTTAGTGTGACTTCCACATGTGCTAATACAGTATAAGATGTAATTGGTATATTCGGTAGAGTTTTAAACCTGCTTAGCACCGGTACAAAGGACTTCACAGAAGAGCAGATGATGTGAAAAGGAGAATTTAGAGATGACGAGTCACCCTGCTGCCACTCAAATGATCAGTCCTCTTCTTTTTTATGCATTTGCTCATTAATCGATTTTTTTTTCTGCTTTGTACAACTAAATCTTTTTATTGCTGTAATGTTGGACCAGCTGAGCTAAATTGATTAGATTTAAATTATTCTCAAAGAAGTCTCCAGCTTTTTACTGTTGGAACCACAGACATCAAGGACTAACCTGTTCTTCTCCTTCCTGTCTCCTTAAAGTCACTAAAAATAAGCAACTGTCAATAACACATTGGATGATTACACAATAGCATTTTTATTTTTAGGCCAAAAAATTTCAAATTCCAAGTTTAGATTGGATTAAAGGTCCAAATGATCTTGCTGTCATTTACTGTGGTCTTTTTCAACTGCTCAGTGGTGCACATCAGCAAAAAGAAATATTTTTAATCTAAAGGTAGTGACAGAATCTTCTCCCAGGACATAAAAAGCTGAAATACAAACATAATTTCATGGTTTGGAACCATACTCCTCTTATATCTTTTCCATCTACATTTCCTGATATATTTGCTTTTATTTTTTGCTGTGTATTTGGTCTTAATAACAGCGACTGTCTCCTAGAGTCATTCTCCCTTCTGACTGCAAAGGATCCATCTCTTTGTTTTTACAGAGGAACATCTATGTAAGAGCCTCTTTGGGCTAGATCCTATTTTTGTGCTGTGGTAGTACATTACCATGATTGCAACTGTTGGGAAGCATCATATGAAACAGTTATAACTGCACACAGGCACTTGTTTTTCACTCAAAGCTTTCATCTGTAGTCTTTTGCAGGTTAGACACAATTCCTATAGATATATGTGAAATGCACAGTAGCTATAGGTGAAATACTCAGTTAGCTTTGCACTATTTACACATCACTGTTGCTGCTTCAACGGAGGTGTGTTTTTTGAAGGTCAGGTTCAGAGAGTGTGAGAAGCACAGTGAAGCTCACTCAAATCACCAGTACTCACGGGATCTTTTGCGGGCAGATCGGCAGTTGTCCTGAATGCATTTTTAAGGAAACAAATGCTATGAAATGGGTGAACACAGTGCTGAGATAACAGATTCCTAAAATATTAACATTTAAATGTTTAACTAAGAGCAAAAGCCCTGCTCTGCTGTGAGACATGTACCTGGCAGGTGTAGTGACAGTGGCCACTGAGCAGAGGGATGTACTTCCTCAGCAAATGCATTTAAAGCCCATTAACATTACCAAGAGTTACAGAAACATCTAGTAAGTCAATTGCAACCTTGGTGTCAGCACACAGAAACTCTAGCCTATGATGAGAAGTTTTTCCAGGTGAAGGCTAAAGGACGTGTGTGTTTATGCACACACTCAAACTGTGTGGTGGTAATTACGTGTAAGTGTCAGGGAGCTCCTGTTTCTTTTCATCCATGTTTAACAGGCACATAGCACAATATAATGTGTGGCTTATTCAATCACATCAAAGGCCTGATCCTATTTCCATAAACACCAGTGACAATTATGCCTTTTCAGCAAGACCTCATCACAATAAACCCCGTGTTTTACGTTTCTATGCTTTTATAGTAGCACAAAGCAGCGTCTTCTCAAGCGGTGTGAGATCTTGCTCAGCTGTAAAGTGAGGTGGTGACAGTGACAGGGCTAACTGGAGGCCAACCTGAACTTCTGCTGTCTTGGGTGTCTCACTTAAAGCTAGTCTGGCTGCTAGACTTAGTTTGCATTAGGATAGGAGGGAATTTAAAATACATTTGCTTACGACACTGAATTAGAAAACGATGTCGTCTACACAGTTACTGTGGAATAACTTCATAAATAAACAATGTCCTCAGTAGTGTGGCAGAAAAACCACTTTTTTTTTCCTCACTGTGGCGGGGGAGGTGAGATTGTGAATATATGCATTAAAGATCAAACCACTCAGATGATGGGGAACACATCTTGAAGAGATTTAACTAACCTTCAGTTTTTAAGATTACATTACATGAAATGTATTTAATGAAAACAAAAATTTCCACCCCACTGGCATAGCCAGTATATGAACTCTCTTATGTTATTTGACCATATTCATAACTCCATTGAAAACAAACTCATGTACTGTCTATTTATAGGAACTATTTTATTCCTTCTCTCTGCCCTCTCTCCACAGGTCTTTTGTTTCAGATTTTAGTTCCCTAGCAGTATCTGCTTTGAGTGACTTCCCAGTGCTGGGTGAGTCAGTATCATTCTCACTTTTGGGTAGGTGTAAAAGTACTGCCCTGCTAGTGTGATTTGGCAGTAATGCTGTTGCAATTCCATGCAGGATTAAAACATCTGTCAGTAAAATGATTGCAAGGAAGCCTGCTTACTGTTCGGGGTCCTAGAATACGTCCAAGACAATGAAACTGCTCTTACTGGGTACAGAGAGAATATTTGTTCAGTATTGCATTTTCACCACCATGAGGTCTGAGTACAGCTTTGAACTCTGCCATCTCTGTAGGGAGTTTTTATGTGGAAATCTATGGCTTCAGAAATTATGCTTTTTTTTTTTTTTTTTGATAATTAACTCTTCTTCCCTCCCCAAGAAGTTCCAAGCTGACAGCTCCCATTGACTCCACACAGTGTTTGGATGATCGTCTGAAAATTGATGTCAGAATCTCAAACTGATCACTCTCCGATTAGTTACCAATTCACTTGGCATTTTTATTGTAGTCAAGGCTTGCTGAAGACCTGATGAACAACCAGGTAATCCATTTCTGCTCTTCTGGAAGGTTGTGAAGTGATACTTTGTAGACTTGCAACAGGGTGCTACTCTTAGCTATTTATTTTCCCTTTGACCCTTCTTCACTCAGCTGTCAAGTATACCCTCTAAATAAACTTTGAGAGGACTGATTCGCTACTTGTGAAGTAATATTCTAAATGCCTTTGTTAGCTTTATTACTATAACAGCTTACTGTTTCATGTTTGTTTTCCTGCACCATGTTGCATTGTGGCACATTTTAATTAGTTTATAGTAGTACAAATATCAGAATATCTGTTGCAAGCAGTACCTGTGGAGCCTGGCTGCCGACAGGTTCTTTTAAAGAGTAGTTAATCACAAAATCTCTCTAGTATGCATAGCTGGTAGAGCAGAGCAATATATTAGACTTTGAAAAGGCAGTTGTACGTCTCTGCAGCAACAGCTTTCTGCTTCTGGGACAGCCATTAATTAAGTTTGACTTGGCCTTTTCATCAACATAAATGTTTTCCTTTCAGTCTCACATCTTTTCTAGCTAAGCCTTTTGGAGCAGTTGTAGGTATTTGAGATATGACATCTGAGAGCTTTAGGTAACTGATTCTCAGCTGGAACACCCAAAGGATAACTTGTGGAAGATTGTTGATATAGTGGAAGGTGGAGAAAAAAATTTAAATTGTATACAGGGGTTTTCATTTTTTTCAAAATGAAAAATAAAAAAAAATGAAATATCGAAAACTTATTATTCAAACAGTTATTCTGAATATTTATTTGGAAAGATTTCAGATTTCTGATTAGCATTATTGCCACTTTTTCATAAGGATTTTTTTTCTGCTAGAGAAGTTTCTGGGCAGTTTCTTTCCAGCCTGAGGAGTGGATAGATGGAAGTGGATGCCTGTTTGGAAGCTCCTAGCTCTCTGACCACTGGTTGAGACCATGATAGTAATTCCTGATACTGGACATTTTTAATTTGAGGACTGGAAGCCAGAATGTAGCAAGCACACCTGAAACCAGAAGATGCTAAATTTTGTATTTCAGGCTGAGGCATGATAAGGCAAAGCTGACATGATACGGATTTTAATGAGTGACCCAATCAAACCACCTGTTTGCACTCAGAGAAGTGACATAATCCATAGATATAATATACACATATATGACATTCAGTGGACGTTTATCAGACAGCTAGAGGTGTTTCTTAACAATGCAGTTGTCCTTGCAGTAAGCACTAAAACCAGTTTAAATCAGAAAGAATATAAAGTGTCAGTAAATTAGTCTCAACACCTTCATATTGTGATGAAGATTCACAAGACATACTGTAGATCCTTTAATACATTTCCACTGCTTTCCAACCTCACACAGGATACATTTGTTATTTTTAGTTCTAATTAACAACTTGGAAATTGTTGTATTGGGGCATCAGTGCAAAGGGCAAATAAATGAGAACTTGTCTTCCAGGTGACTCAAACAGAAGAGCCATGATTGGGTCAGACTTGTAATTCATGAGAGATCCACCAAAGTATGTCAGTTTGTTTTAGCTAAAGGTCTGGTCTGATGAACCTACCTTTTTTTTTGGTGTTGCAAATCAGGATTAACAGAACTGAAATTAGTGTATAGGTTCTATATGGGAGAGAAGGCAGCTTTACGTCTTGTTTAATACTGGCTGGAAGGTCTTGAGTTTTCATTCCTAATCTCTCGAATGCAGATGACCAAACCCATTTATTTGATTTCATTAAAGGGGTAGGTAGTCATAAAGAGTGAAAGCAAAAGTCTTTATCTCTTTACAATAACACCACCCTCATTTGCTACTTTGAATAGCAGGAGGGCTCAGGTGTTATCTCCTGCTGACCCAGCACTCTTCTGCCTATTCATAGGAAGCGCGGTGAAGGCAGGCTGACATCCTGTGCCTGTGAGATCTAGGAGTGTTCAACTCAATGCTTATAAAAAGGATATATGAAAGAAATACCCCAGGCTTTGTGTGCCATTAAATACTCTAAGCAAATGTCACCTTAATAGATGTAGTTTATCTCTAAATGGGAGACAAAAGATGCTGAAAGAATATTTGCGAAGTCAACAGCAACCATCATAACTCTGAAACAGATACAGAGGCCACATCTGCATTTGTCATATCAGTTACACAGATGGGAATCAGGACTCAACATGGAAGCCTTAAATTGAAAGCCAGTTGTCATTTGCTCAACGTTTCTGTATCACTGCGAAGGCTCAGCATAGTTCGTGCTTCAGTGGTCCCGTGGCTACTGAACTGAAATACATTGACCTCAATCCTGGTACCTTGTTTTGAAGAGGGACACAAAGACAGGGGAATTAAGGTATGTGGGTGCTCCCCAAACTGGGGAGAGGACCAGGCCTGCTGTACAGATTAATAGCCAGATCTTGTTCCCAGAGTTTTACTAATACAGTTCCATGCCTGGAAGCCATCCTTATGCCATTTGTCTGCCTCATCCTAAGGGGAAAAAAGAGCTTTCATGAGAGCTTACCAAACAGACAGGAGGAGAGTGCTTTCCTTCTCTCTCCTTGCCCCCAATCAAACATTGCAATTATTGGTAAATTTATTAACATACAAATGTGCAAGGGGACTCATTATTCTAGAGTAATTTTAGATATGTTCCATCTTAAGAAATTGGAGTTGGGTTTCATTTCAGGTTTTTATACACAGTGTCAAGTCCTATAATAAGAAGAATTAAAAATATGTTTTCTCGAATGGGGGTAATAGTTAAGTTTCTGTACATATAGTCAAGAGAGAGAAAAAATATTTCGACTAGAGGATAATGCTAGTGCGAGAACAGACTTTCACAGACATTTAGTCTGAAGGTAATAAACATATTTCTAAATATCAGACAACTGTTCAGAATAGCTTTCCAGAAGGAGTGGTGGGAAAGAAATCTAGTCTGATCTCATGATGGAATTTGATTGGTGTAAGTAAAGGACTATAAAATAATTCTCTGAAATAGGAGGATCTGAACTTTTAACCAGGCTTTTGCTTCTAGGTCTGTGTTTTTAGACACCAAGTAGAACCAGGAACTTCACGGGCAGAAAACAGACTGTATACACTGATCTTTCCAGGAGCAGGTTGTAAAATAGCACCTGCACTTAATATCTGGTTTTGACTGAACAATAACAACCATCAAATGCAGTATATTTCAGTACTTCCTTTATACCGTGCAAAGATTGGGATGATGTGTGTGGCGTCTGCTGTCATTTGAGTTTCAGATTAATTTCTTACTCATAAGTGACCAAAAATTGTTTTGGAAAATAGCAAAAAGTGCATAAAGGCAGTAAGATGAGAACTGTACAATAATGGAAGAGCATGGTGGCAGAGGCAGAAGGAATGAGCCAGTATCCCTGAATGTCCTGCCAACAGGAACAAAATAAATCAGTTTCTCTGGAAACCAAAAGGGAACAACATGAAGTCACTACAAGCAGCACAACTGTGACTGTCCAAGGGAGTACTCTCAACTGATAAAAGAAAATGCATGTTATGGATTTGAGAAACCTGTTATGGTTTGAGAAAACCCATAACAATCTATTGTCATTTAGACAATTATTCTATCACCCGATGACCCCTCCCCTGGGGAACACAAAGAAACATGAGGGTTGAAAAATAAATAGATTTAATAGCATAAGACTAAATAATTAACAACAATACTAAAGTTTTAATCCCGTATAAATCAGTATTAATCCTGATACTGATGTAAGATATACAAGAATTATAGTCAGCCAACTATGTTAGCAGGGAGCTGTGCACTCCCAGCAGTAGACAGCAAA
This sequence comes from Tringa solitaria, assembly GCA_026413425.1. Taxonomy (NCBI): domain Eukaryota; kingdom Metazoa; phylum Chordata; class Aves; order Charadriiformes; family Scolopacidae; genus Tringa; species Tringa solitaria. Next base: position 188,570,967 of record JAOXJM010000001.1, read on the forward strand.
CGTGGGACACTGCAAGCTCCGTGGCGCTGGGAGGAAGGGAAGGGCTCAGGGGTCCGGCACCAGGGCAAGGAGTTCTCTGGACTGCTGCCATCAAGGGAGATAGAGAACTCCTCAGCAAACTTTTCTAATTTATGTTAAATGTTATATTCATGGTATGAAATAATCCTCCTGACCAGCTTGGGTCAAATGCCCAGGCCTTGCTCCTCCTCGTCCCTGCATCTGGCAAGGCTTGAAAACACTGAGACCTTGAATCCCACGTACCATAGCTGGCTATAAAGTAAATATTTTCATGAATTCAGACACTAGAGTCTTCTAAAAGTGCAGTTTTCCCCAGCATTAGAAAAAAAGTTAGTCCTGTTTTGCTCAACTCAGGACAAAACCATACACAAGTAGAGAACAAGTGCCTTTTGATTTTTTTAGTGTGACTGTGTGCAGAAAGAGATACAAACTCTGAGTGTCCTGCTGCCTGCACTATATTTTCTGACATCCTAAATTCCAGTCAGTGTATTTTTTTCACTCTGAAATATGGACAGCCTTTGGATACAGCTGGCGATTGAACCACAAGGGAGTTTATACATTACCTACTCAGGAGGTAGGATGGCACGTATCTTCCAACCTTCCTAATGGCAGTTTATCAAGAGCTTCCTGCTGATGCTTTCCCTAAGTGCATGCCAGGGAGTCCTTCTGTCATGGCTCTCTCTTAGCTGGAGCCATGTATACAGCATCCTCCACACACAGCATCTCCCCAGTATCATTCCTTCTCTTCTGACAGAGTATCTCATAGGAGATCTGCAAAATCCCAGATCCTACAGTAGGCCCAAGAAAATCTCTTTAGTTGCAGGATCTCTGTTTCAAGCAGCTGAGGAGGAAGTCTGTTTTGTCTCACAGTAGATGCACCTGCCATTTAAATTGCAGTCCATTTCCATCACTGACTCCATGCTGTCTCCCTGAAGTGTGCTCATCTACATTGGTGCCAGGAGGAGTTGGATGTGAAGGACTGCATCTGGCATGGCATGGGAGACAGCAGTAAGGGTTCCAAGCGTGAAGTGCAGGGAAGACCTCAGCAATCCTAAACTTTCATCATCAAGAAAGACTGTTCATCCAGGACACCAAAGAAGAAGATACTCCAGTCCTCAACACTGGATGGTTTTGTTGAAGTTTTGGATTCCCTGCTGATTACCTAAACCATTTTCTTTGAGGGCTTTTTGCCAGAATCCCAAAGAGAGAAACATGGGAATAAAATAGCTGCAATAATAGGTCTGATATGATTTTTTTGAGACGGTGCAATTTTGTGTTAGTGCTAAACAGCAGAGGATGTAAATAATTTAGTACTCCTTTTGGTACTTTCTGGTTCATTAGGCAGCCAGGTTCCCAGGCTCAGTGCACTGGCCTTTCCTGCTATGGTGGCTGTTGCTTAAAGAGACATGAAACTTTTATTAGGTTATCAGTGCCATCTCCTATGTAGAGAGATCCCTGACAACCAGAGGCAAGAGTTCATCTTATACCTTCTTCCTATTAGAACATTTATTTTTTTTAATTAAAGTCCATTGTAAGACATCCAGCATTTTACACACAGACATCTTGCTGAATTTCTGCCTCATTCTATTACAGGCTACAAATCAAATCAGGACTTTGGTTTTGCCCACTGATGAGATGATATAGGGTTTATATTTCTGTGGCCCTGTTCATGTCTAGACAGGGCAGATGGTACCATTGCAATGTACAACATTATTAATTTGGGACTCAGAAACTGTAAACAACCATATTTTTTATTTTCATCAGAATTAGTACATGAACTAGCATTCACTAATAAAATACTAGTACTCTAAGCAGAAGCCACAAAATTTACTGAGGTGGAGAAGGACAACAGTGATGTGACGTCTTCTATCTTCACAGGGAGCCAAAGCTCTTTCACTTCAGTTCCAGGCATTTTGTCATCGATGTCTCCCAAGCAAAGGAGTAATTTCAGTTATCTACTTCATTGGGTCAATATGAAGATGACAGGCAGCTACACAATATTTGTATCATGCTGGGAAATAGAAGACGGTATACAAAAAAGTTTCTTTAGTCAGATAAATTTGCAGCCCTTAGGGTTACAACTTTTTTCATTGTTGCCGTCTGGCATTGGCGGTGTCAGCCCTCATAAAACCAAGTCCACGTGGATATTCTGGAAAAGACAAACAGAGCATGACCTTTTATTTAATCCTCTATTTCTTGTAAAGGTTTATTTTTACAAGGGCATTTTAAAAGCTATATTTTTGTAGTGTTTTGGCATTATTTCTTATTGTTTAAATACCTTATTAACAGTCATTCTACTCCTACAGAAACAATTCTAATAAGAAAATTGATATATCAATTTTTGTAGACTAAAATTTGAGAAGAGTGATTAACAACCTGAAGAAGGGGGAAGGGAAGCTCTACATTAAGAAGATTGGCAGTGCTTCAACTAGAAGACTATGCTATGACTGAGACTATAGCCAAAAATAGAAATGGATTAACAGAAGAAAAGCAAGTAGCTAAAACTAAGGTCAAAGCAGAAATAGATGCTTTAGAATAGTCTTATACACCAAAACATATGAAGAGATACTTAAGGATCTTTCTTATTATTTACACCTGTAATAAGTAAAATCAGTTCACAGTAAGAGGAATTGTGAAAGAAGACTCAAATAAGTAGTTAATTAAGAGGTCAAGAACTAAGCTGTAAAACATCAGAAAAAAGTACAAGAAACTTTTCTGGTTGCTTATACAGGTTTTAATATGTGTACTATTACAAATATATTGAAAAATAACCCGTAAACAACAGCTATAATAATAACAACACTTACAAAATCAAAGGAACAGTAAAATTAAGTTATCTGAAAACTCTCATTCAGGTGCAGCAATGTAGTGACTGTTTAGGCCAAATAGGTTGTGCTTTAACTACTTACCAGAAAGTAGGCTTAACTAGATACAAGTTCTACCCGATGCAAATCATTGCAGCTTTGTTTACACTAATGAGCCCAGCTCCCTAATTTGTGGGTGAGAGAAGCTAATGCACACAGGTAAGACTTTAAAAGAGGAGAACAGAAGGACAAAGTCATCTCTGTAGAGGTTTTGGTAGGATAACCTGTAGCAGATAGGAGGCTTGGCCTCTCTTTTAGCTTTGGATTTGTCAGGTAAGTTTATTTTAGGGTTTAAGGGGAGGGAAGCTTGTACTTATTAAAGAATGCAGTTTTAATGTGTTCATTTCTAGTGTTATAAGGTACATACTGACTGTCCTTATCTTTTCTTCACTTTCCTATGTTGAAAACCCTGTTTTCCTGATAGAAAGGTTTACTCAGAACTATAGAAAGAGCCTTGTAGTAAGCAAAGCTGATGTCTGCTTTTCCTGTAGTGGCTTTGTTCTTTTTATCTGTGATTAGATACTGCTTGGTAAAAAGTATAGCTAAAACTTAAACCTGGAGAACAAACAACTATAAATCTACCCTTCCTGTGGGTAATTCTATATTCCTGTTGCTGTCATCATATACACTTAAACTGTGTGACGTGAGCACTACAATGGTTGTTATCTACAGCTGTATAGTGGGAATTTTCTTAAAGATGAAAGGTATGCTTAATGTGAGAAACTCCTTCAAATTTATTAGGATGTAGGGCTAATTAGAGGTGAAGAAATGTTGTGTTAGTACTGAGCTTGATATTAAGATGATAACTGAATGGAACGGATTTATCTCCATTGAGTAGCTCTACTATTCACAGTAAAGTAGAATAGCTATGTGGAAATATTGTGCTAGTAATATTTCTGAAGACCTCTAAACATGGTGTAGCAAAGTAATGTTTGCCAGTGGGGGACTTCTGCTCATGTGTGAGCAAATAATCTTCTGTAATAGTCTGTGTAGGGAAGAGAAAGAAGGCTCTTAAGATTTCAGAAAAAATTGCTGTATGAGCTTTGTCCCCAGTAGTTATTTGAGAGAACTGGTTACTTGCTTCTATCTCTTAATTAAAAAAAAAAATCCAAAACAACCCCACCCCCCTGTCCCCCAACAAAACAAATAGCCAAGTCTAGGTGATGCTTATACTGGGGATGGGAATGACTGTTTCCCTTTCAAAAGGCTCATGAAGGAATGAGAGACTGGAGCAACCTGTATCTAATGCAGGGATGGATACAGCTCAGCACTGTCTGAAACTCTGTCCTCAAGAGTTTGGAGCCACTCTTGGATTTTGCATTGTAAATCATTCCCTGCATTGAATAGAAGGAAAGAGAAGACTGACCGGTGTCTAGCTGATAAGGCTTTCTTTAGAATGAAATGGCAGAGCTCGCTGTACCTGGATGGATGCAGTGTCACTGGAGACTGAGTCAGCTAGGTGGTGATGTTCAGCTTCCAGCAGTGGGTGGTTGGTTTGGGCTTTTTTTCCTTTCTTCCCTAGGGCTGCTTTATTAGGGAAAAATCTCCTCCAGTACTAGCATATGAGTCATAAGCGTGATTTCCTCTAAATCCACAGCAGCCTGTGCAGTACTAGATAATTAAATATTGAAAAGGTCTGTGATTCTTGTCTATGCTCATCCTGGTAGCAGTTCCAATAAAACTGCCTATTGTAGGCAGGTGTTGGAATGTCTCAAAAATGACAGACGGATGCAGTGCAAATGTATTTAATCATTAGCAATGATGGAATAAGTCAAGTTGAATCCCAATCTGATAGAAAACAAATATTTAAAGTTTTGTCAATAATATGCCTTGTGTGAATCCTAGCAGGAGACCTGTATGGTGATAGCCCCAGCTGGTCCAATCAGTGCAACTCTGCCTAAACCACACACTGGCACCAGTCTGCAGCAGTTTCAGGATCTGATTTATAGGCTTCCCAGAAAAATTTGTAGAAGCACCATAAGATATCTTTTAGAGATCAAGACAGTGAGACCATTATCTCTCATTAGGAAGAAAAAAAATGCTAGGGGGAGGGAAAGGGGAAAGAATACTGCTAACATTCATCTAGGCAGTGTGGATGCTGCAGACAAGATAGCTGTTCCAGGAAGAAGAGCTAGCATAAGAAAGATTACTAGGTTGGGATTTTTCTAATAAAAACACTTTATTGGGGAAAACTTTTCCAGCTATACTTACAGTGCAGGACTTCAGCATAACAGTAGCAGGTGGATAATAATACTTATTACTGTTGTGTTAAAATAATTCATAATTAGATTTTTCATATAATGTGCTTCCGAGGGAAAAGGAAGGTCCACATGAGGTTCTAGCACAATAAGCTTTCCTCTCATCCCTGATCTGATCTTCTGACTGAGGCTGCAGAGCAGAGATAAGACTGGCTGATACTGCAAAACCTGTAAGCCTCTTCTATCTGTCAGTAGTGCTCTTTCCTGCAGGGTACGGGCAGAGGCGTGTGATGGCAGCTTTTCTCTTGTCCTTGGTTAAACATAGAACTGCTGTTGAATTTTCTGTTTTGGAAGTCTGTCTTATACATCCATTAAGCTAAAAATAAACTTGTCCTACGCTGAAGATTTTCATAAAGATTAAGTTCACAAGTCTGTCCTGAGCTTTTGTATGTTTTTGTTAAGCTGCCTTTAACATTATTAGCTGTGTTGCTGGTTTTGGTAGTCTTTTGTGATACAGATCACTTATGAGCATCACAAGAGATTCTGCACTGGATTCTTAATCTGGTGTTCAATTATAGGAACTACTCTTCTAAGTCCAAATGTAAGAAACCAGGAATGCAGGCTCCCACCCCTCCACCCCCCTCACTATAAGTCTTGGGGTGGTAGTGGCTTCAGTCTAGCCTCCAAATCCTCTGGAAACTGCCAGGTGGTGGGAAGGATTGTTAATTCTCATATCATCATAGATATTCTTGCTTTAAGGTACCTTTAAAGGAAGAAAATGTCTGTTAGTGCCAGAAAATTAATCTGAGGATTGTGCTACCTTTCTGCATGCCCTATCCATGTTGTGATGGTGATGTAGGATAGCAGAGTCACTGTGCAACGTGTCTGTTACTCCTGGAGCTTTGAAACGCTCTGAGACTTATTTTTTCTTCCTGCTGTTAGTAGTCAACTCTGTTATCCACTCTTCCTTGTTTCTGCTGGGGCAGAGTGATTGTCTGCATGGGTTATGGTGATAGCTCTGGGATGCAGTGCAGCATTCCACAAGCATGTGGAGTGTCCAGTCCACCATGTTGGGATTGCTGAACAGTCCTTGGTCTGAAGGTGGATGGCTAAAATATTCTGGTTAACAGGATAGTATTGATCTTGTTTGTACACTATGTCAACTTCAACACAGTTAGTAGCTATTACATTAGAAAAATGAGTATGAGTTAAATATTTTCAACAACATAATAGCCTGATTTTATTAGTTACTACACTAAGCAGTTAAAGATGCTGTTTTCTGCAAGGCATTTGGCTGCTGTGTAAGATAGCTGAAAATATATTGCAATTAGTGAGAATGAATTAGTTGCCAATTTTGTCTTGAATGGTTCCATTAACTGTCCCACTAACGGTTGTAGTGAACTTTTAATGAATATAGTAAGCCACATAACCCACACGAGCCTGTATGGCTTGGTACATGCTGTGTTCTGTAATGGTAGCATGCAGTCAGGTTTTCAGTCTGATTTACTAAGTACTTCATCAACAACTTGGTATGATTTTTATTTTAAAAACATTGCCTCGGTGAGGAGAATAAACTATAACTTCATTTTTGGCCTACTATTTATTTCATATCTTTGTTCTGTGTTGAGCACTATTGAAGGCAAAAGTAGCAGACTAGTACAGGTATAGTAGGTTAATAATGTGCTGTTCATAGAATCATAGAATAATTTGGGTTGAAAGGGACCTTTAAAGGTCATCCAGTCCAACCCCCCTGCAAGGAGCAGGGACATCTTCAACCACATCAGATTGCTCAGAGGCCTGTTTCCAGGGATGGGACATCTGTCACCTCTCTGTTCCAGTGTTTTACTACCCATATTTTAAAAAAATTCTTCCTCGTATCAAGTCTGAATCTACCCTCTTTTAGTTTAAAGCCATTACTCCTTGTCCTACTGCTATGGCCCTGCTAGAAAATTTGTCCCCATCTTATAAGTAGCCTTCAAGTACTGAAAGGCTGCAGTAAGGTCTCCTTGGAGCCTTCTCTTCTCCAGGCTGAACAACCCCAACTCTTCCAGCCTGTATTCAGAGGAGAGGTGCCCCATCCCTCTCTAGACCTGCTCCAACATGTCCACGTCTTCCTGTGCTGAGGGCTCCAGAGCTGGACACAGCACTCCAGGTGGGCTCTCATGAGAGCAGAGTAGAAGGCAGAATCACCTCCCTTGACCTGCTGGCCATGCTTCTTTTGAAGCAGCCCATGATATAATTGGCTCTAAGGGTGGTGAGTGCATGTTGTTGGCTCATATCCAGCTTTTCATCCACCAGTGCCTCAAAGCCCTTCTTGGCAGGGCTGCTTTCAATCTCTTCATCCCTCAGCCTGTACTGATACTGGGGGTTGCCCCAACCCAGATGCAGGACCCTGCACTTGGCTTTGTTGAACCTCATGAGGTTTAGACAGGTCCATTTCTCAAGCTTGTCTGGGTCCCTCTGGACAGTTGTTCTAACACTCAGTCCTTAAAACTCATAGCATGATGCTGGAGTACATTTTTTGGTAGGATCAGTACCTTACAGGGGCTTTTTGGTGGCTTATGGGAGCAGAGTAACCCCTCAGTGTTGTAGGCAGAATCTGCTCCATGCCCATCCCAAGGCATATCTATGCATCTAAGATGAGCACTTGGCCGCATAAGCCTGTACTAAATAGCAGGTCCTTCACCTAACAGAGGCAGGAGGAGGTAAAATTATGCCTGCCTTCTGCAATAGCAGAGCCAAAATGAACTTTAGAATGTCCTAGTCTCTTCTTACTGTAAGTGATCCTTCGCTGTTGTCTTCTGTGTTACATGTGACACAGCTGCCAAGTTGAGAGAATTGGTTTGAGGAATGCTGGGTTGCTTCTGGATGAATCCTGGTAGTCTTTCTTCCTCCCCCTTGCAAAAGAAGGAATATATGGTTTTGAAACCTTGGGGTTCAATGGAGGTTGTTAAGCCTTAGTTCCCTATTTTGTAGTCAAGTGTCCCTTTGAAAAAGCAGTGTCAGCTGTCATGTGTGGCATACCAGCACACTCAGGGCATTACCATGTTGTCATGCTATTTAAACATCTTTTCCTCAAGACTTGTGGTGTTCTGCTAACATCCTGTAGTGATTGGGCTGCTGAGGGCTGGGATCTATGTTGCTGTTTTAGACAAATGTGAGGGTAAAAGATGAGGCATCTGGGGGTTTCATAGTGAGTTGGGGGTTGTTGCTCTTGAGTGCTGAGGGAGCCCCAGTGTTTGTTTTTTTTTTTAAAGCTGGTTCCACTTTGTGCCAGGCCATTTCCTCAACATACCATAGCTCAGGTCAGCATTGAAGATGTGGCTCTGTCTCAGCTGTCAGTAGCACTGCTGAGGAGATGGGGGTTCAGTGGGACATGGCTGGCTTGCTGCTGGTTGAGCCCTTTCTAGTGACAGCAGTTGGCAGTGGTGAGATGAAGATAGTGTTGGACTTGTGCTTTGCAGTAGGATCTGTCACAAAATCTGTCACAAACCTGCTCAGGCTTGGTTTGGTTGTCATTAGGGCCACAGTTTGCTGTGTTTTGCTCTCTGCTGTTAAAATTCATCCCAATACAGTTAGCACCCATATCATAGAATGGTTAGAGTTGGAAGGAACCTTAAAGACCGAGTTCCAACCCCCCTGCCATTGGCAGGGACACCTCTCACCAGACCAGGTTGCTCAAAGCCCCATCCAGCCTGGCCT
>JAOXJM010000001.1:188580018-188600516 GCA_026413425.1 Tringa solitaria
CTCCCTGGAGCCTTCTCTTCTCCAGGCTGAACAACCCCAGCTCTCTTAGCCTGTCTTGATATCTGATCAGGGCAAGAGTTTAATTCATGTGTCTGCCTAATAGATCAGATGCTTTGAAGAAACAGCGCTTTTCTAATGTGTGTTCTGCTGAGCTCTTCCACAAAACCTGCTAATGCCCTGCACATCTAGAGTAGGTGCCTTAATTCACAGGGCTTACATGTTTCAAACAAGTTTAGTTAGGGTGGATGAGGGAAACTGAAGTTGAATGATGACTGACGCACAGTACTGGATTCTTGTTTAATGCAGATCTGGATTTTGCTAGAACTCCACTGTGGTAGCTGAAGTCAGTTTTCCCTGAGACTTGGTCAGACAGATTACCTGCAGTTGCCAGGATAGAGCTATCCTCACCTTATAGCCTGTCTGCCTGCTGTGGATAACTTTGATTTGCTGGTTGTTTTTTTTAACAATTGTTTTTGATATGTAATGAGGATTGCTCATAAGGGAGTTCCTATGGATCCACTAATCATTAGAATCATTTTATGAGAAGAGTCTCAGGGCTGCATTAAACCCATCTTGAGAGCCTGTAGGGAAAAGGCTGTGCTTGGTCTCTGTGGCTGTAGCTATAGCCCATCATCTTTGAATCCTTAGTTTCTCAGTTACACTTGGGCTAAAGGCCACAAGTTGGGCCATAGAACTCTGTTGGGCAAGAACTGGTAAGCGATGAGGTTCCCTTTTGGATTAGTGCAAGTGTAGCCTTTAGTTTTAAAAGGCATTTTTGTGCAGTGTTTCACCTGGTAAACAAGTTCTCTTCTGGCCTGTTGGAAGGCAGTGGTGTCAGGCACAGACCAAGTGCTACAAAGTGTTGCTGCCACAGGGTACGGGGAATGCATTTCTTTGCTTTATCCTGTGGCTCTAAGAAGATTGATTTTTAAATGCTTTTTTTGCCTTTACAGAAGTCTAATGTTCTTGCCTCTAGAAATAAAAAATTGAATGAAATCAACTCTATAGCATTGTTAATGCTGGGTTAATGTAAGTGCAAATAAATGCAAGAAGCTGTAGTGGCTTCAGGCTACTTTAAACAAACTAGAATTATCTTACCATAGTGAACGCTTGACTTCTGCTGTTTACTCAAGAGGATAGTAAGAAGAAAAGGATGGAAGAAAAATGCATGTTCTACTTATTGATAGTATTTAATTGTTTGCAAGTACTTCATCTTCTTTATCTACATCAATATTTTAGCTTTATAAAGTAGAAAGCTGATTTAATATGGAAGCAGCTGCATTGATAACTGGATTGCAAGGATTATTTATTAATAGCTACCCTTTAGCTTATGTTTTGGTGGCCTAAGTTAGTAGTAGAGCACAAACTAGGTGGCAGGACATTAGCTCACAAAATGAAAAATGGTTCCCTATAATTAGTCACTATTATCTTCAGATTATAGGTGTAAAGGGCATTGCACCTGTTTATTTAAATGCTTGGTTTCTATGCATTGGTTTTCATGTTAATTGGAGAGCAGATCCAGTTGGGATGAAGGTGAGTGAGAAGTTGGTTGTCCTGATAGTGAAATCTAAGACCTAATTTGTCCCTGTTGCATGCTTTTTTTTGGCCCTCATGACTGTTTGTAAATCAGTATTTGAAGAACTGTCTTCTGGTAGTCCTGGATGTCTTTATGGAAGTCATGGTCATAGATGACTTCAGCTGACAAAGCTGTATTTCTGGTATACAAACCAGGGGTGGCTTTGCACAAATAAAAAAAAAAACTTTGGGGATGCTTCTGTGTTTTGTCATATCTGCAGTGTTGCCAACATATGATGTGGACATGTTCACAGTAAGAATAGATGTGATCCTGCATCTCCTACATCTTGAGGCTGGAAGACTGCTCTGGAGTACTTGGAGAGCAGAGGTTCATTTTGTGATAACTTGATATCTACCACTGAGGTTTTTTTTCCAGTCACTAGTATGTGTTATCATCTTTCAGATTTTCCTTAAAGATAAAATTGGTGGTTTGTGCTTTAATTTTGACTGCCGTTGCTTGATGAATAATTCTCTCTGGAGAATCTCTTTGTAAACATCAAGGGCCCTTGCAGTAGGTAGTACCAACATAATTTAGGAAGAAATATAGCTGCAGGGAAAACTTGTTCTCTCTTCTGCATGTTAGGTGTCGTAGAAAATGCCTTTTTTTTTTTAAAAAAAAAAAGAGAATATTCTCACTTGAGTATGCATAGATGGGACAGTGGTTAGGGCTGTACCGTAAGACACCTCTGGGTATGTGTACTTACACAGTGAGTAGTAAGCACGCAGCACAAATTTGATGGTAGGGGAAAATATTATTTTTATTGCGGTCTTAGTTTGCTTAATTTTATGGTGCACTTCTCTTTGATTTTTCATGATTATTCCCAGTTATACTTGAGCAAGCTGCTCTGTTAGACAAGTTATGAGCGCTTCAGGCCAGAGTACTGTCTCTGTGGGACTTGTGGTATTTTGCTATAAACCTGCAGATTGAGGCCAGAAGTCAAAATCTTGAGATGAATTCATGTTTTGTACCCTTGCTGAATTTCTGGTCAGAGATGTCAGCAACTTGGAGAACTAAGTTCTTGAAACTAGAAAACTTTTCCAAGCTGCAGTTGTCATTTTCTTATTAGAAACCACATAAAAAACCACAAAAACCAAACAAACCAACAACTTACTGGCTCAAGTGTGTGTACTGGAAGAGCAAAAGCTGTTCTCTACAAATGCTATGTCAGTGAGGCTGGGGCTTCATTTTATGTTTTTGGGCTACCTCTGTTTTCTTATGGGCAGAACTCACAACAGCATCAGGTTTTGCCTCCTGGACTGTATACTAGATAACTAGGTGGATGAACTGAGCCATTAGTCTCTGGAACAAAAGATGATCAGAGAAAAGATACTATCTCTTTGTTTATCATAGCTATAGCTTTTGGTTATCAAACTTGACTGCTTTGTTTAGAGAGCAAAGGGCCTGAGGTAGTGGCTGGAGGGAAAAAACTTCATGCAGAAAGATGAGTGGAGTTGAAATGAGGGAAGAGGAGTAAGGTGTAAGACTATAGCAGGTGTTATGAACTGAGAGAAATGAGGCAATCCAAGTCTCTTTCCAGCTGGAACTTGGCAGTTTGGGTACAATCAGAATGCTCATTCTCATTGGGACAAAAGTGGTATATAAAAAACCGCGATGTTTAAGTGTGACTCTGCTAGGCACAACCAGCTTTACTTTTAAAGAGAAGCCCCTGATACAGGAACTAGTTTCTATTATGCCTGTTAATTTTAAACTATGTTTTGTGACAACCTTGCACTAAAAAATTAGTTTGCAAGTATCTTTCTCCTGTAGGATGCAACTGAAATGGTTACAGGGGAGAAGAAAAGACTGCTGAAATAAAGGCTCTTAGCAGATAGGACAAAATACCTCAATGTTAGTAGAGAGAGTGCCTTACAAAATAGGAGGTACCTCAACTTGGCTGTCTTTTAAGACTTATTTTGCACTGGAAAAAAACCCCCGCACTAAACCACTTGCAATTTAATTTGTCCCTCACACCTCTTGGAAAAAAACAAACCAACCCACACTTAATATTTGAAGTACTTTTTGCAGGTCAAAGACTTTGCGGAGAAGGGGAACAGAGGAAGGCTTCCTTTAGAGGGATACTAAGAGATGAATCTCACATTTAATGATTTTGATATATACTTTTTTGTTTAAATATATAATGCTAAAAGCAAAGTCCCCTGTAGATGATGTGGCAATACAGGCCAATTATGGAATCAAAATTGTTAGTTATACTTTTTCCCATTAAAGTTCTGTAAACATGAATTGACTGACTCATCACTGGAGACCTTAATCTTACTCAATTCCCAGCCTTTTATTCTGTGCTATAATGTTATTTGATTTTTTTTTCTTGTTTGTACTGCATGTGTTTGCATGCATGTCCTTACTGTTTCCTGACTCTGAGGCATACCATCAGCAGCTTGGAGATGATAAAATTAAAAAATTACCTGGAAACTGAAAATTCTCTTACTAAATGATTAGAGGTTACACTATGGTCTCTAGCTGCTGAGTGGCTCTGAGAATTAATTCCCTTCCTGGTCTATGGCAGAGAACATAAATCTTTGATTATATAAGCTAGGGAAATATATTTAAACGAGAACCTACAGCTACTGTTTCATTATTAACAAATGTCAGTTATAAGGATTGTCTTCCTGACCCTGCAGGCGATTCTATGCACATCTGTCATTGTTTGCTATCATGAAAACATAATGCTTGCATCTAGCACCAGTTTTATCTCAGGACTCTTCTGAACAGGTGCTTTATATAAATCTTGAAGGGATTATCCTGGAGGAGGGCAGAGAGCAGGTTTCTGATCTTGAACAGCATCAAGCTAAGAACAAAAGAACAGAAATTTGTTATGCCTGAACTTGGGGCTGGAAAATACACTAAAAATTTGTGTGTCTGTAACATTTACTACCCTGCTCATTACCTGCATTTGAAAAGTTGATCTCATGATTGGGGGAAAACTGAACTTAGATAGTGGGGTTTGACAAACAAGTAAAATGATCTTAAATCACTGTAATATACAGTGTGGCAAACTGACAGTTCAAGAGCTGTGTTTTTTAGTGTTCCACCAATCTGTTCTCTGAACAGCAGCCTCGGGGAAGAAGGGATTAAATCTTTTAATTAGATGCAACCCCCATCAATCTGCTGAGTTTTAAGTCAACATGTTAAAGCTTTTTAGTCATCTAGAATGAAATAGCAGGTAAACTAATATTGGGTGGGGTAGTGAAGTGTAAGGAGTGGAAAACTTGTCAGTTCATCCCAGCAAAACTCCCGTGAGCTTCAGTGATACTGAATCTATCTTGAAATTACTCAAACACAGGCTTTCTAACTTAGTGTTTAAAGAAAATGTTGTATTTCTGTTTAAGGTACCAAGAATCTGAATTGTTAGGTAACAAATACAATTTATATCTAAATATAGCTCAAAGGACTACATTCAAGACTGTAGAAATCATGATCTACAACAAGACTTGAGTAATTGCTAATTGATGTGGTTTGTGGCCACACAAGGCACCAGAGCAGGAACAAATATACTTAAACCAATTGTGTATTTGGTTTCTGGCTTGCAATTCTTCTCCTTGGCTTGCCAGAAACCTGGTTTATGTGTTTATTTGCTTTCCACACTGGAGTACAAACAATGAAGAGATATTTGCTTTATTGCTAATTATTCATTTAGTGGAACTCAAGTTTTTAACAACTTGCAGTGTTCCAAGCCATACTTGTGGCTGTGGGTGCTGCGTTGGCTTCCAGTGCTATTCCAGGTTTCTCTTTGCCTGTCCCTCTGACCGTGTGAAGGGAAGGTGCATCGCTGGTCACCAAATGGTAGATATACATTTAAGTAGTCACTTTGCATGGAATGAAGGTGCTACAGGTGTTCAGCATACAATGAAGTGATCATGTATTCAAGGGTGTGGGTAGGCACAGGAGTGGCTTAAAGTCTGAACTTGAACAGCGTTAAGTCATTTAAACCTCCCTGCAGAGTCCTCTTTAAGAGCATGGATCTCTTGCTCCCTACAGAAGGAAAAGCTCTATTTACTAGGACTCCCAACAGTGAATGGGATATTTCTGGCCTCAGAAGTATTTGCATTTCCCAAATAAAAATCAAAGAATGAAGATGCAGTAGAATACTTTAAAAAAAAAAGTTGACACCTTGATGTTCAGCCTGTGTCTTCAGATCTGCCTCTGCAGCCATCAGTCCCTAGGACATGCTCACTACTTCTAGTCCTGGACTCTGTACTTAATGTTATCTGTGACTCAAAGAATAGCTCAGTTTAATGAATGGTATGTCTTGGTACCCATCTCTGTGACGTACTCTCTGCTCAGAGGCAGGAATGTTGTGGAAAGGAGTAGGAAGGGTCTGGTCACTGTTACATGAAGAAGCCTGTGTGGCCACAGTGCTGCCCAGCTGTGACTCTGACCTTAGCCAGCTGTGCTGAGTTTCCTGGCTGCAAAATGGGAAACCTCTGATGGTGACTGGGTGTGCTGAGACTGACTGAATGTTCCTGAGTTAAGTGGTTAGAAATTTCCTTGTGATGTGTTTCTGTTGGTGACTATCAAGAATATTGGCTGTTAGCTGGTACTTACTTAATAAATCGTTTAGCTGTGCATTCTTGGCTTACCCTACCATGTGGTTCTGATTATCAGGTATCATGGATTGATCATGGCAATCACAAGTTGACTTTAGAAGCAGATAGAAGTATATATAATACTACAACTGACCTAATATTTGCTCACTCTATATAGTTGTTAATGTTTTTGTTCAAGTGTAAGTGTTTTCCCTGGAGAAGGAACAGGGTAAGGAATTACCTGTCCTTTTGTTCTATTTATGTTTTAAATCGAGTCCTTCTAGTACTTTCATATGCACAGTAAGTAAGTGGGATACTTAGTGAACACTAAACTGGCAAAAACCTGTTAGGGAAGTGTACACAAAAAAATTTGAAACTTATTTTCAAGTCTGCTATGATACAAGAATATATGTTGGACTTAAAATGACTTGTGCTTTGAATGTTCTCACTAAACTTGACACAAAAACATCTATTACATCAAGGCTGAACTTTATCTTCAGCATTAAAGCAAATTCCAAGTACTTCCATCCTTCATGATACTTCTAATCAGTCTTATGTTGAGCCTTCAGCTCACTTTCAAGGTAGGGAGGTGAACCTGCATTGCAGAACAATCAAGCTGTGATTGCAGGCAATTCTGAAAACATGATGTATGTTTACTATAAAGGGTCAAGGGTGAGAAGATAAATTTTTTTAAAAGAACAAAACTAAGTCTCAAACCCCAGAACTCAAATAATTACAATGCCTAAAAAATGGCTTTGTAATGTTTTGATGTCTGACTCATTTTTGTCAATGCCTGGAGCTGCCAGTACTGAGTTACTGATTCTCAGCATTATGCATGGAAGGAATTCCAATAATAAAAAGGAGTACTGATACACGACAGCATACAGTTGATGGTAAATATGCCAACAGTACTGTCCTAAAACGCCTCCTACTTGTTCTTGAGTATATTGTGAAAATGGCTAATGTATGTTCTACTTTTGAGAAAAGCTTGGAGAGGCTGCACGAGCCATTGAAGGATGTAAGGAGCTCCAGCAGAACTTGAGTTCTATCACTTTGCTGTTCAATTTGGGTGCAGGAACATAGTTTTGCAATGTACTTTTATTCTATGTGTCTCTTCCAATAATTTTGGAATAGTCACAAATCTTGGAGGTTAATGTGAAGTATGATATGCTTGTTTTATTGATGTTAAATAATGTATAACAGGTTACACTTAGCTTCAGGACAACAAAATAGAACTAGTCAGTATAGAAAATGTCCTGATAGCATGGTTAAGTTGGTGCTTCTACCCTCTCCACTGAGTATACTTGTCATGTCTCTTATATCTGTCAAGGAAAAAATAAGCTATCTGGAAATAACCTAAGTTATAGTATCAGTGCAGCTCAAGTGTTTACATGAGGCTTTTCGTTTTTGAAAAGAAACACCCCTAAAAACTTCAGTAATCTGATTATACCCTAACATAACTCTTTATTTTGATCAAGGATTTTTTTATAGGAGACTTCTGTCCCAAATACATATCTTGGGCTTACTGATCCAAAGATGGGCTTCTTGTCTGGTGTGTATGAGCAGAAGTATTAAGTTTGGGAAGATCCAAGGGAAGCTTTGTTAGGGAGCATGTGGTACAAATCTTTTCATCAGTATTGTGGCAAACTGGGGTTGTGCTGTTCACTAGAATAAGGTTAGGGCAGATGTTACTAAAATCATACATTTCACCACCAGCTGAGACTTTGCAATAAGGTGGATACAGGGCTGGCCATGGTGGCTGTGATGAGGTTGTAGAGCATAAGTGGAAGCCCAAGACAGAAAACCCCGATTCTGGGCCTGGCTGGTCTGGTGCTATTGGCACACTTGCCTCTAGATGTGGTAATAGTGCCTCTGCTGTCAGATCTCATGAGCCTAGAGAAGGTGATTCAAAGCAGTTTTGATTTAAGGTAGGTCATTCATATGCCACATACTAGGGAACTGCTAATCTAGGCTAGCCTAGTCAGCTGGTGAGCTTTTACCATTTTTAGTAAGAAAATCAAAGTCCAGCTATATGCAGAGGACAAACAGATACTGTCTGCTCATGGATTCATCTGTGTAGGGAATACATAATGTTCTCAGACATTGTTCTCAGATGTTTTCCTCATGCATTATGCAACACGCTTCCCTAATGAAAGCTGGATAAGAGCAGCTAAAATTTCAAGTTACCTTCCTCTCCTGAGGAAAAAGCACTTACTTGTAGCTAGCAGTGTCTTCCATGGCTTCCTGTCATTGTCTCGCTCATAAATATTTGATATCCTTTATGTGATTATCTCTTCCTAACCATGGTTGTGCCAATTGCCAGGTGATATTCTGACTTTATGCTCCACCCAGCTTGCAGTCCATGGTAAGAGATGGGCTTGATACACTCCTCACATCTGGAATCTGGCTTTGCACAGGCATAAAAAGAGCTGAACTCCAAAGTTGATGGTGTAATGTCAGTGTGCTGGTAGTTTCAGAAAGACTGAACTGGTTAACAGCCAGTGGTGGTTCTTGCCTTCTTTCCCTGCTAATGTGGTCTGGCTTTCTCAGAGCACGCAGCTGTCATTGCATAATTCTACTCCCTTGCTAAAAATAGCCAACGTATCACTGAAGTGGCCCTGGTGGCCACAGGGAAATGTTCTGCAGATCCAGTATTTCATTGGGGTGGTAACTTGAGATAGATACAGGCCAAAAAGCCAAATCCTTGTCTCTTCCCATGGCTTGCTTGTGGAGCTTTAAGCACGCTGCTGATGATTCCTTTCCTCTTCCAAAAGGCAACCAAATAGTCTAAAGGGGGGACAATGGGAGAGAGACGAGACTGTGAGGCAGGAAGGATTCTGGAAACCTGCTATAAGGCCTGCATAAGTAGATGTGACTCTAAAGAGAGGCTTGTACTCGTGGGGTTACTACAGGTGAAAAGTAAAAGTACCCTTTTCTTAAAGGAGAGGGATTTTTATTTGCTGAAGTTATAGCAGAATTAATCTTTAACCTTTTCATTTGAGACCCAAAATACTTTGCCATTAAACCTGTTCAGAGGCAAGAAAAAGTAAGTTTAAAAAAAATCCTTTTTAACCTGCAAAGATGGATGGATCTCATGATCCCAAACATCACAGAGCATTTCTAGGGGGAACAGCACTTGAGTTCTACTGTATCTTTCTATTATAGAATCACAGAATGCTATATAAGGTTTCACTTGAGACACTGTGCTTTGAAACCTGGTGTGGGGGGGTCAGAGTCCAGGAACTGGGCAGGTGGTTGTTTCAAGTGCTGAAATAGAGGATGATGCTGAATTCTCCTTTTTTTGCTGAAATGTATTAGAGCACTCCAGTGAAAGTCACAGCTCTCTCTTTGTGTATGGGTATGCACAGGCACCCACTGCACACTTTCCTTCTGTGAATCCAATGTGGAGCAGTTTGAACGTGCGAAACATATATTTCACAGATTACCATGGGGATCACTGTAATCAGCTTTGAGACCTGCTAATGCTGTAGAGATCTTTGAAGGACTACTGCTGTTTTCATCTTCATGCAGCCAGTGCAAGAAGGAATGAACATCATGTCTCTGTGCCGTCGCTGGAAGAGATGCTTCTCTCTAGGTAACTGCACAATGGGCAGACACTTTTGTTGTGTGTTACACTGAGCTGTGGGTGGACAGAACTAAGAACAACAGCTTTGGGAATGCTTTAGAGCAAAGGTCAGTATGTATTTGGTAAATCTTCCTAATCTAGCATTGGCTAGAAGCCAGCATTACAGGCCTCTGGGCTTTTAGTAGAAGAATACAGAGAGCTTTACATCATGGGCATATAAATGGGAAAACATTTCTTTTTCTTGTTTAAATTGTTCTCTTAGAAATCAAGATCAGCTGTGCTTGCAGCTGATATGCTTAGAGCTGTTAGTAAATTGTTATAGGAACAGATGCATTACAGAAATGAAAAAAAGCACTTGTGTGCCAGAATACTAATAGAATTATGATGTGCCAAAGGTATTTTTAGCTTCAACCAATATTAATACAGAGAAACAAGCCTCAAAGGTGGGAGGAGAGAAGGCTGCAACTGCTCTCTTCTAAGGATTATCTGTGACTGTCAGTGGTGCTAAGGAGATTTCTGATGGCTGGTTTTGAAATATTCCACTAATCGCCAAACAGACTCACTGTGCTTGATAGTTATGTCTATGGCCCACAAATAGGATTACTAGTCATGGTTATCCAAGGTGTATCTGACAAAAGTGCTGAATTCCAGGTTTTTCCTTGAGCAGTGGGACTATTCCGAGGAGAGATGCTTGTTCTTGTTTGAACTATAATAATCCAGTTTAGCTGTAACTTCTGCTACCTCATGTTCATTTCTTAAAATTGCTTTAAGAATAAAATCTCTGAAATTCCAAGAAATCTAAAATAATGATGCTGGAAGAAGGGAGTAGAATTGCCATTGTGCACTGTCAAATACAATGGCTTCAGTGTTAAACTAAGGTTTTTTTTTTTCCATCATATAGGAAGATTTCTTGAGCTGAAAATTCAAAAGGAACTTCTTAGTAAAGTTGTCTTCATCTCAGAGGCTGGAAGTGCATGCACAACGGACACAGGATGTGTTTTTGTGGTTGCACAGTGG
The DNA here is from genome assembly GCA_026413425.1 of Tringa solitaria. Classification (NCBI taxonomy): domain Eukaryota; kingdom Metazoa; phylum Chordata; class Aves; order Charadriiformes; family Scolopacidae; genus Tringa; species Tringa solitaria. The sequence continues at coordinate 188,590,742 of JAOXJM010000001.1, forward strand.
AATCTGCATTTGCACTGTTACCTTGTATGTAAATTGCTTCTAAGGGATGTTAAATAAGGGTCTCTAAATCCAGTGTCCTCCAAAATGTCTCAAATGCTGAAGCCTTGTTCAGGGCTTTCTAATGTGTGCAAATGTGTTTTGAGCTTGACTGACAGTTGGTAGGCCATGCTAATCCAGCAGTTAAAAATAGAATTGTGCAAGGAGCAGAGAAATGTTGATGTGTGACATCACCAATAGATGAGCAGAAGCATAGTTCCCCAAAGTCTCAAAACCACATACAGGAAACACTAATCCTTGGTATATCAAGTTCTCACAGAACCAATACCTCTTTCTTCTTCTGAATCTGCCTTACTGCTGATTCTTACGGGGCTTGTTTAAGCTGGAAAAAATTATGACTAATTTCTTGTAGGATATCTTGGTGCCTTTTATAGTATTTGAAACCTGGACCATATGGAAGTCATAAGTAGCTTTTAGAGTTTAATCTAAGTTTGAGAAATGCCACTTGTTTGAACCAGCTTTTAGAAAACCTCTTGCACATCAAGTGTTTGGAATTTGGATTTGAGGGGTTTCAGAGACAGCTTGGGAGGCTCCTTTGCCTTCCTGGTGCTGCAGTACTTCTTGCCTATTTAAAATTCTGGTGTTGCTGAAGCTGAGTATTCAACTTTGTGTCAGGCTATTAGATCTAATTTATCTGCTGACTGAGATTTATTTTTTTCAGGCCCCAGATGTATCATTGATTTTTCATAAATCAGACACAATATTGTATACCAGAAATAACCTGCTTGAAGTCCAGGTTATGGTGACAAGCTGCTAGCAGATACACAAGTGAGTTTGGAGAACAGCTGAGGAAAGAGTGGAATATGGGTGAAGCTTCTAGAAAAGCCATTTTTGTCCAGTGCTGTATGGGAAGTTAAAAAGAACAACAAACCACTTGTTTTTAACTGGTGTCAATTACTAGTGCCCCTAATGGTTTTGTAAATTTACTCTGGAAGCTGCATCAAGGGAATGGGTGACTTAATTTCTTTTTACTTATCAATGATACAGGTTCAGCCTTGGAATTTATGGCTATGAAGTTGTGGCTATGAAGTATGAGGCAGAATAAGAATAGATTGTCTCATGTGGCTTTATTAGCTCAGCATTATCAGCAGAAGCTGCTTGGTTTTGACATTAAGTGAGCAGGTACAAAATGACTTGGGAGATGGAGAACAGCTATTTTAGGTAAAGTGCTATTTCTCTTGTGTTCTCACCGAGGCTACATACAAGGATTGTTAGAGGAATGGAAACATCAGACCTTTATTTTGCCATTCAAAGAAGCAAATGCAAATGTATCAAGGAGACCTTAACTCAGACAACAGGCAACCTTAGGCTCCTTTGCTCTCCCATACCAGAGTTTTCTGCCACCTCATTATTGCTTTGAATAATGTGGCTGTCCACTACTCATACAGAGGGAAGTGAATTTTATTGGCTGGACCTGCTTCTTATCCCTTGCCTCAATAAAAGTTCTAGTCTGTCTCTTCAAATGTGCAGGATTTGTGTGGAATTGTGCATCTGAATCTTCTCTGTACATAGTTTCTGCTAAACTGTATACTCTACTCCTGCAGTAGCATGATTCTGGTTGTTGCTTTTTAGTTCTCTGAAGTCTCCCTAGCATTCTGCTTGGAATATGTTCTGGTCATCAGTGAGAACACTCAGCTACTTCATCCAAATGAATTTGGGCATATGCATCAGAAACCATGCTCCTGCTGTTTCTGCTTGTGGCATCCAGTTCCATTCACAATGTGATGAGGTTGCGCTTCAAAACAAGCTGTGTTTTGTGCCTTGAACTTCTTGGAGTTAAGAACCTTCTTGTTCATAATTAAAAAGATTATTCAGACCTTTTTCAGTGATGTCAAATTTAGCTTAAATAAGGGATACACCCAAGAAAGAAGCGACTTAACTTCACAAGGCGTATACTATTCCTGTTCAGACTTCCATTAACAGGACCAAGCAAACTGAGTTCTTGTCTTCCTCACCTTGTAGCCCCAGCAGTTGCTTTTGTATCTGCTAATGCTATAGAAGTCTTTCATGAGTGTGTGCAGTTCTAATCACCTACTGTGGGCAGGTATGTGATGCTGTCTGTCTATTAACATGATTGATGAATTGCCTGTTAACTACTGATCCACCTGTAATATGTGTATTTCTGCGTCATATAATCTATCATAGCACTGCAGTTACTCTGTAGTTACCTCCTGCTGGCAGATCAGTCCTTCTTGGATTGACCAGTATATCCAAGCTTTTCTTTTTGGCTTAGCTGAGCTCCTGATTTATAGCAGTGCTCTTTGCACCAACCCCTAAAGTGTGCTGTTAGGTGTTTTTGTCGTCTAGGATTTTAACATTTATATGATCCTCGAGATTGGATTCACATATCTCTTTAAGACTTACACTTGCTGTAAGCTGCATGTAGCTCTTCAGTCTTCAAAGTAAGCAACTAGTGGCCACTGCCTGTCTTGTGTTTTTGACTGATTAAATGTAATTATTACCAAAATTAGTCTTGGAGTAGGTTGACAAGTGACCTATTTTCCAGCATGGCAGCTTCTCTCAAAGAGTTTTCTCAACGAGAGAAGCTTGATATAGCAGCTTCTCTTGCAGAACAATCCACTGTCTATTCCCATAGCCAACTACTCGAGTTCTAAGCAACATCTGAAACCCATGACCATTGTCACATTGACGCATTGTCACATGGCCAGCAATACACTTCTTTGTCTTGTTAATTTTTATAAGCTGTACACATTGCATAGCTATGAAGAGAAAGACAAGTTACAGACCTGTGTCTGTTTAATTTCCTTTGTAATATCTGGGTTAACTTGATTGATGACAGCTTTCTCCTTGCATCTTGGAGTTCAGAAAATAAACTTCCTTTGCTTAGTCTTCCCTTGTCATGCCTCTGAAGCTTTATTTACTCTTAATATCCTTTTGGGGGCTACTGTCTTCATCTGAGTCTCTATTTCTTTATTGGTCTGTGTCTAGCACAGAATAAAGTTCCTATCTTAAAATCTGATTTTCTACTATGCATAAAATAACTTTCCTTCCTTGCTGTGTGCATTTTTAAAACAAAGGTATGGATGTCTGTGCTCCGACCTGAACAGAGAGGTTATCTGAGAGGTTTAAGACCCCCTGTCCCAAGTATGACTTATAATAGGACTGTTCCACAGCAATATCGAGTTGCTTGACCTGAACACAAAGTCTTTCCACTATAGCTTTAGCTGTTGACAGACAAATTTAGGTTTAACTTTTAAGAATGAGATCTTGTGGAAGAAATCTAACTTGATGTTGTTTTGCTCATTCAGTATCCTGGTAGTTCTGCTGGAGCATGAAACTATTTAACAATAATAAAAAAACCCCAAAACAATTTTAGGCATTTGGAGAGTGTACCTACCAGTTACAGTGTTAGAACTGTGGTCACTCCCAACTTTTCTGGTTTATATTGTCCCTAGTCTGTAAAAAAACCCAGTATCTTCCCAGGGATTTGCATATAATGCTGCTCTTGTGTCTTGCTGCACAAGCTGGTAACTGAAGGGGCTTGATCTGACTGAGTGGCCACCTAATTACTGAAATGCTAATGCAGGTCTATAACTGTACTACATTATTATCTACTTTGTTGGTGTTGCATGGTGGCAAACCTCTTGTCCTCTTAGTGTAAAAGGTCTGTTGCAAGGTTCCTAGAGGCTGGAATGAAGGAGACAGAGGAATAACTCTTGCTTCCAGTGTCACAAGTATTTCTTAATGATACTCTGAAGAATGTGTATGCGTGTTTCCTTGTGCATATTGTAGCTAGCAACCATTTAAAAAGTTGAAGACAACTCTGGCTGCTCATGTTAGCAGAACTGACACCATTTCCTTTTTAGGTAACTCTTTTCCCTCTAACCTAATTTGACACTACTAGAGCAGAAGCTCAGTGCCAGTGAAGTCCTAGGCTAAAATATACAGTTCTTTGCTCCATTTTCCTACTCCCTATTTGTATTCCTGTGGAAATCTTGTTACTATCACATAGAAAACATTGTTTTTAGCAAATGGCCTTTACAGAAGTTCTGCTTGGCCTAAAACCCCAAGCCCTTGGGAAAGCTGAGGAAAGGTATGCTCTTCTCTGCTTTACAACTTCCTACTAAAATGGATGGGATTGATTATGGAAACATGAACAAAGTTAATTGAATACCAGACTACTTAACTACCTGATGAAAGCTTTAAGTTATTGAAAGATGTGTGTTTGTACACAGCACCATGGATGATACTGAACTTGAAAACATCTTGAAGTAAAGCAATAACTACTTACTAAATATATATTACTTAGCAATAGTTTTTCAGAAAACAATAGCTGCTTTTCTTGATGCAACTTGCATTATTCCTAAATTACAGGGAAAACGTCATCTGTTCCAGGTATACTATGCCATGTTTGTTTCTCCTTCAGCAAATGAAGGAGTTGTTACATCTCCAATAACTTCAAGCAGAGCACCTCTTGAATAATTCTGGAGAGAAGTGAGAGGTGTTTTGCAACTGCAGTATTAACTTGAAGACCATTGCTATTATGAACCCTGGTACTTGCATGCAGATGATCTAAAGATATCTTTCTTTGCAGGACTTGTATCTACAAACAAGGAAGCATGTTTAAGATTACTCTTGATAATAGAAGAACTGGAAAATAAAACTTCCACTGTGAATTATTCCAGAACTTCCTTTCTTCCAGCTGGAGTATGTCAGAACGCTTACCTGCAGTCGTAGTGTTGAAGCCTGTAGATGTTTTCTAAATTCCAGAAGACAAAACCTTAATGCTGTTCATGGATTATTTTTTTTTATGTGAACTGGTTATAACTCAAGGTTAAGGTATTCCAGTCCTGGTGGGAACAAAGCTTTCCCAGAGGACCTGGTAGCTGAGTTCATGTCCTGCATCTCCTGTAAGCATGCTGTGCTATGCCTGTTTTGAACTCTTACCTTTACGCACTCTTAGATTCACTCTCAAGTGCATTTCTGTTGAACAGTGAAGGGAGCTAATGAAAGAGTGCGAGAAAGAATGTATTTTAGGTAAAAACGACTCACTTAGAAAAGCCTCAAAGTCACTGTTTATATCACTTGATAATTCTCAACTGCAGAATTTCTCATTTGGTGTCACTTTTGGTATTCGGTCTGTGAAGGTAATCCTGTGAAAAGGATGTTATCCCAAGAAAATGACAGTGAGTCACTGAATCTGGGGTGCCTTGTTAAGAGCAGACTTTGCATTTCAATGCAGGCAAAAGTCCAAACTTGTCTGCTACATGGGAGCTAAATATGGGTCTTAACTTCTCAGATGTTCAGTTTAACTCTTACTTTGAGCCTATGCCTATAACAATAACACTATGTGCTCTGTAAATGACAAAGTTTGGAGGCTTTTGGTGAGGTTCTTTTTCATTTTGAGGAAAGCTGTCTTTCAAATGTCTCTTATTTGAAAACTGCCCCTTAATACAGTTGGGGAGACTCAAGGAGTTCTGTAAGACTACTTAAACTCTGACTTGTGACTGTCTAAGATTAGAATCACAGAGAAGTTGAGGTTAGAAAGGACCTCTGGAGACTGTAGTCCAACTCTGCTCAAGCAAGGTCAGTTGTTTTAGCTCAGTGTCTGTTGTTCTGCTAGATCCTAGTCCGGCAAACAATGTGCAGAATCAGTGGGATGATTCTTGGCTGTGACCTTCAGTATTGCTTTGGGTTCTGAACCTGATACAATGAAGCCTGTCTGAATTTCTTTATTACGAACCTGCCATTTCTCATAGCCTGTGGTTCTGCTGTCTTGGTGAGGTGCTTAATTGCTCTATTATCACTTGTTCTTAAAAATGGAACACATGTTATAGTCATCAAGCACTTCACCAAGATAAGACAGAAGTAGTAACTAGCCAGCTAATCTACTTAAGAGAAAAGTACAATTTCAGTAAGAGTTCTCCTGTGACTTCTGACAGTTGGCAAGCATCCCAAGTGACTCATCTTTAAAAACACTACAGAATTCACAACACTTTATTTACTCAATCATAGAGAAGCTATTATTATTACTGAGCAGACATTAAGAAGACAGATGTACATGGGAAATGTCATCTTTGCAGGGCCAGTGAAGTAAGAGTATTAAACTATAATTTCTTGCTTTTCAAGTGATAACAAATGCAATGTGAATTTGTCAGGGCATCAAGCCTGGCTTCTTTTAATGATGAGAGAAAGCTATGATATTTTTGTCAAGCTTTAATCCCATCTTTTTTTAGAAAATAAACTTGTTAAATAGTGTGAAGTAAGAGCCTTGAAGAAACGAATGGGCTTTATAGAAGGGAGTTTATAACTCCTTTACTCATGGAACTTGTAAAGCACAGTGGGAAACAGTATGAGACACCAGCAGTAAGTATTTCATGTCTCTGAGTTGAAGCCAGATGTGTTGGACATCCCTCAAATTCCAGAAGGATCTAAGTTCCATAAAAACAGATAGCAGTCATAGTGTTTTACTCTAATAATCATTTTGCTTTACTAGTTCTTTATCCATGAGTTTGTGGTTGGTTTTTTTTTTGGTCAGGCTCTTTTGTTTACTTTTTGATGTTTTCTGCTCTGCTCAAGTTGACTTTTCAAGGTCTCTTTCCTGAAGATAAGTGGAAATAATAATTTAATAACATGTCTTGGTTCTGTTCCTGACAACTTTTGGCCAGGACAAAAATTCTGTGTTCTCTTCTCCCTGAAGTACAAGTTACCAAGCTGAGAGCAGAGTAAGTGGTGACCCTAGCAATGGATTTTCGTGACTTTTTTTTTTTTTTGGTTGGGGGGAATACTGTGAAGAGGCAGAGCTCAGGAGATATGAGCTAAGCCAAACGATGTCTTCAGCAAGTGAAGAGAGCTGCCCTGCTAGCACACCAAACCCATGCTAGGTTATTCTTCTAGAATCAGCTTCATTTTAACAAGTTGTCTTGACTTCTAAACATGACACGATGAATTTACATTCATCTGTATAGAAGATGTAAGTGTGAGATAATGCAGACTTAAGACTGATGTAGTTGGATCTGAAATCTGATGTAGCTAAACATACTAAATGAACAGACTATGAGGTACAGTGGTCTACTGTTAATGTGCTCCTTGAAGCATGAATAGCTTTATCCAAAATAAGTTGCATGGCAGTGTTGCAAGTCCTTGGGTGAGTAACAGAAGATGCAGTTCTTGTGGGAGAAAAACCTTCCCAGAGTGATAACTTGGTCTACCCTAAAATGAAGTCAATGGGACTGATTCCCTTGGATACAGGTAAGTAGACACTGTTGAATAAGAGCTGTTCGCACCAGTTTAAAATTCCACCACTGGGGGAGTTAGTCAAATCTGTGCTGTTTTTATCCATATCCATCAAACAGGGAGCAGAGAGAAAGTGGCTTTCATGTGGCTGAAGTGATGGTCTGCATGTGTTGAGGTTGTCTTGAGGGGGAGGCTACCTCTTCAGAGGCTACGCCTTCTGAAGGTGGTGTAGCCTCTGGGACTTCCACCCACCAGGAGCCCCTCATAAGATCACGGCTCCTTAACCTTTCTAAATGTGGGGAAGGAAAGCATCCACAGCCAGTAGCAGAGGTCACTGTCTGCAGGTTTCTGACTGTGATCTGCTTAGAATTATGGGAGGGAGGTGCAAGGCATTCTTGATGGGCAGGATTACTGGATAATCTTCCAAAATGAGGCTTATTCCACTAAGAGTTGAGACAGCTGACTTGAGCCACTTTCAAAAGTTAAAACCATCTTAGCAGAGATGTTTCTATACTCACAAGCCTGCTTTGAAAATATTTCAATGCCTCTGAAAAAAATAAGGCAAATGCTATTTTCCTTGCGGCACCTTGGAGCAAGCAGTCAAAAAAGCATAGTACAGTAGGTAAACCTAAATACTGCAGAACTTTATCAGCTGTATCAACTCAGTTAATCCTTCAAGTTGTGGGATGGCTTCATGATATTTGGCAGGGAAGACTTCAAGCACCAGAGTTGTGAAAAAGTGAAACAAATAAGGTCTTTGGAAAAAAAAAAATCCCACTCCAATTTTTACAGCTTTGTTCTAGAATAATTGTACTTCTGTTCTGGAGCTTGACTAGGAAAACAGATGAAAGCTGCTTCCTTGCACTTAATGCTCTTAAAAGTACTGTTGTTTGATCTCCTTTGCAGTTACACAACGTGAAATCAATGAGAAAGAACAGCAAGTATCCAGTCATGCTCTTATCTTTGTTTTTCTGAAGGGGAAAATAACTACTCACAAGGTTGAGTAGCCCTCTCTGTTGTGGCAAGTTTCTTTAGGCTGAGTAACCTAATATAGTATGGTAATGGTGTAGTCTTGCATAATGTATAGTCTTACATATTTAACTTCCTAAACTTATATCCTTTTTCACAAAGTAAATAATAGCAAGTTGGCATATTTTTGCTGTTTGAATTAGTGTCAACTGAAATAAAAGAAAATCAATTTATTAGCCCCACACTTGCAAGTTCAGCTTAATGCCTCCAAAGCATGAATTCACAATGTGCAACACTTGCATTGGGGAAAGAGACTGTGCTGTTGAAAGTATTTTAGTTTAATTACGTTAGTTTTATTGGCCAGCTACTAGCACTGCAAAGTTGGGGGTGTGTGTGTGTGTGTTTGGGTACTGGACTACATTGTAAGATGAATGGGTAATGTTGCCCTCCAGTGGCTAACGTCTAGAGGATTCAGAGCCTGGTTGCACTAACAATAACGAATCAATCATTTAGAAAGTCTGGGATTTAGGAGGAGGATGTTAACGTAGACCTATAGTCTTTTTAAGAAAAGACAAGTACTGGTAATGTGTTAGAACTGAAGTGTGTGGAATAGTAAGGTTGTATTAGGACTGAAGTTTTTCCCTCAAGCTGTAGTTGAGAAGGACATCATTTCAGGAGGTTTTTGTCTGCTCGCTGACAGTCGTCTTTTTTTTTTTCTTTTTTCCATCATCTAATCAGATTGCAGTTTGTTGCAGTATAATCTTAGTGTTGCATAGAAATTGGAAATAGCGGCTGCATTTGGCTTTACGGTAGTTGCTTCTCAATGTTATCTTTGAGTGGACTTTTCAAATAACTGCAAAATACCACTTTTTACTACATTTTTATGGAACAAGTTGTCTTATTTTCATCTATAGCCACCTGTGCCAGCTTGTAAATCCATGGGTTATTTCATAAACTGGTAATTCTTACCTACTACACTTACAGCTGAAGTAATGTGTAGTATCTCCATGGCTCAGAATGGAAAAGGAAAGCGATAAATCTGTTTCCAGCCACTCCGGTAATATTCCCGGGTTTGCCGGGGGGAAACGGCTCCTTTCCTTTACAATTTGGCTTTCTCTTAGGGCGAAGCCACACGATGCGGGCAGGAGTGTAAGGGGCTGTGCCCGCGGGGACCTGCCCGAGGCCGGGCGGGGATGCGGGCTCGGTTGGCACCACGCAACGGGAGGGACCTGGAGCCCCGGGCGGTTGCTGGCCGTTACCGCCGCCGCCCGCCCGCACCGCCCCTGCCCCCCGCGGGGCTGTCCCGCACCGGAGCCCGCGGAGCTTGGGGGCGGGTGTGTGTGTGTGTGCGTGCCAGTCCCCCGGTCCCCGCCAGCCGGTTCTTGGCGGTGGCCGTTCTGCGCCGGTACCGGCGCTGCCGGGGGCGGTGCGGGGTCTGCGCCCCTCCCCGCGGCCTGGGGCGGGGCGGGGGGAGCCCGGGCCCCGGCGCCGTCCCCGCTGCCAGCTGGCTCCGGGCGGGCCCCCCCCCCCCCACCCCCGCCACCCCGTAATT
>JAOXJM010000001.1:188600549-188618742 GCA_026413425.1 Tringa solitaria
CGGCCACCCGTTATTTATCGGCCTCCGCCGCGGTAAACACCGGCGAGGGCGCGCCCGCAGCCGCCGCTCGCCCCCGGCCCTTCCTTCCCCCGGCGGCTCCGGCGGGCGCAGCCCCTCGCTGATCGCATCCCCTCTGCGCTCTCCCCGCAGGACCGGTCTGCTCCCCCTCGGGCTATAAGAAGGCGGATGATGAGATGTCCGGAGCCACGTCCTCGGCGGATCTGGACGAGGCACCAGCCCGCACCATTTACTTGAACCAGCCCCAGCAGAGCAAGTTCCGCGACAACTGGGTCAGGTAGGGAGCGATCCCCGCTTCTCCCCTTCCCGGCGGCAGCCTGCGCACCCCGCAGCCACGGGCAGGGAGGGCTCTGGTCCTTCTCCCCGCATCCTCTCCCTGCCCGGACCCGGTTCCCAGGCAGCGGGCTCCTGGTGGGGCGGCGGGGTTCGTGGGCCGGAGTGGGTGCCAGGGTCTGGATGGCAACGAGGAGGGATCCAGCAGCAGGAAGGGCTGAGCTTCTCGTATCAACAGCAGTGAGAACAGGGAACTCATGGAGCTGCATGGGTGAGAGGCATAAAAAGGTCTTCGCTCGCGGCTCTTGTAGAACCACTGAATTTTGGAATAACAGGTCCTAATCCAGTATTCTTGGAGACGGAAGGTTTAACCCAGGGAAAGCTTTTGTGGGACTTGGGTAGAACTGGCTATGTAAACTCCATTTTCTTAAAAAGTAGCAGCATCCAGTTGTAAGAATAACTAGACTAAGCGGGGGGAAGGCAAAAATAAAATAGGAAGGGAGAAGAGAAAAAGTAAGTCTAATAGGACAGAAGTAACTATGGAGTTGACAAACTTGCATCCTTATGCATCCAAGGCTATGGTCCACTTCTTTAACTGAAGACCAAAGGGAGTTTTCATAGAATCATAGAATGGTTAGAGTTGAGACGGACCCTGAAGATCCAGATCACTGAGTTCCAACCACCCTCCCATGGGCAGGGACACCTCCCACTAGACCAGGTTGCTCAAAGCCTTTTAATTTGTTATTTGGAGCCTTTCATTGTAGGCATGTGTGTTCAAGACTTCTGCTGGTATCATTAATGCCATTGTTGCAGTTTAGAAACACAAATAATGTGCACTGAAACATGGAATATAAGGATGCGTAACATCAGCAAGTTGTAGCAGTGCCTGCCATACTTGCCCTGCATTAGGTAGCTGAACAGATGGCTCCTGTCATGACTGAGGAGGAGCATTATTTAGCAGGCTTCTGTCTGTTAATGCAGATGTTTGGGTTATTGTTCAAAGAGTGGTTTACACAATGAGTGCCTTTGTGAAAAGAAAGGAAGCTTATATCCTGCTGAAACGATGATTTCTATTAGTTGGTTTATTGTGTGTATTATAAAGGGCAATTTTAAGAATATCCGCTGGAAGTGTTCTGGGTAGTGCAGCAACTTATACAGGATTTTTTTTCTCAACATTGACTTATTATGTATTTGTGTAGGAAAGCCTATGGTTTAGGAGCAGTTAAAGTGACAGATTTTCTTCGTGTCTTGCTTTTTGTTATGTGGGCAGCAACATTGAATGTTTTCTCACTTTATTTTTATTTTTCCTTGACTAATTATGAGCTGAGTTCGACTGTTTTCTATGGATAGACTACTTGTGCTTTTTCTGCTTTACAGAAAGAGGCAGCGGGGTCTTTACAGAAAGCAGCAACTGGCGGAATCTCCAGTTTGTTTTCCTTAAGGGTTTCTGTTCTGATCTGGCTTAATATTAGGAAAAAGTTGTGTGAGACTCAGTGACCAAGAACTTTTCCTGATAGCCCTATTGGCAACACCTGAGCAAGCTGTTGTGTCCAAGTTGTTGTCTGGAAGCCATTTCCTGATAACTGTAAGCTTTTTGATAGGTGGTTGGTTTTTTTTGAAGCTTTACCTCCTGACAAAGGCAGCTTGAGGCACAAGGAATTTTGGTGTGGCAGGGGGAGGACAAAACGCAGGTAGGGTGGTGGGAGAGGTGTTTGTATCTCGTGATGAGGAATATTAGCTCCTTAGTGTTGTTTGGAAATTACATTCACTCTTTAATAACTTGCTCCTGCATGGTAAGAAAGCTTTGATACCTTTGACTTTTAAAAGGGTGACAGGCTTTGGCTGGGAGTTCTCCATCCTCTGGATTAGCTTTCTTCCATCAGCCCAGTGGGCATGAAGGCAAAGGTGATTTGGGCTTGTAATATCTGAGTAACGGTGCTGTGTGTGGAGTATGAGTGGTGACTTATTTCATGGCTATTACAAGCCCAATTTCCTCACTTGCTTACATATATTAGAGTTGCTCTTGAGGAACTGCAAATCTGTGTGGTCCTTGGACTTTCTTGCTGTGTCCAGCTTCTGGATTTCTCAGTACTATTGGATCTGAAGGCTTTCTGTCTCCATAGGAAGCATTGGTGTACCACAGCACAAGGCACTGTGTAAACAGATAAGCACCTGTACGTAAATGCTTATGGAGATGAAACTGAAGGGGGTAATAAAACAACTTGTAAAACATGTGATTTCCAACTCACTTTTTTGGTAGTCATTGAGGATCCTCCAAACAACAATGGCAATTTGCAGATGTTTGTAGGAAGCTTTCCGAATTAAGGGGTAGTGTGGAATAGCTTGCTCAAAACTAGGTGAAGTGCAGCAAGAAATGGTGGTGCAGAGGGTGGGGGAAGGTAGGTCAGTGGTATGGATTTTTGTTGAAGATGTTCTGAGCATCTTGAGGTCTTTAACAGTGCCTCTCTCCCTGAAAGAGTTAAAAGTGATTTTCTAGGTTTGTTTCTGTGTGGAAGCAAAAGGAGAAAGTACCAAGGTTTTTTATTTTGGACAAGATAAGCAAAATTCCCTAATACCACTTCTACATAGTGTATAGTGCTATTGCAAAAGCTAATGGGTGACAAGATGGGGTGAGGCATTTGTACTTCCAAAAGTCTTAAAGTGTGAGGGTGTAGAAGGAATAACTGTTCTCTGATTTTTGTAGTTTGTGTTTTTTCCTTTTTTTTTTCCTTAAACTTTCAGATGTAAATAAGTGAGATTATAAGAACATGTAGAGCAGCAAGGGCTGAGGTTTTTTTGTGCTTTTCAAACTTTGTCATAAACTATTTCAAAATCTAGTGCTGTAAAACTGGTGTTGGCTGGATTTAGCTTGGCCCCTTTACATGTACATATATATATGGTTGTCACCATTCTTTATTACATTGCTGCAACAGTGATTCCTTCTGTAGGAACACAACAGCTTCTAATGCAGGTAGAAGAGATTTCATCCTTGCCGTGCTAAGTTTTAAAAACTTTCTGTATGTGTATCTCCTCAGACTTTGTAACAAAAGGCACATGGTGCTCAATTTTCAGCTGAAATATTTTAGGAGCTTAAAAAAAACATAACTATTTTGTCCAACACAGCTGTAGCTTTTATGAAAGCTAACTAGTACCTGTTTTGATTTGCTCAGTGTACATAACTTAAATATTTACTTGTTTATTAACAGGAACATTTGTATTTAATACTAAACTTTGGTAAGAAATCTGTTTTGAAAACTTCCAGCTGCTGTGTACACAGCTTTGTGCCACTTAAAGGCAGTAATTATAATCTGTTCTCAGACACTCTGTTTGGGGATTGAAGTCAACTAACAGCCTTCAAAAACCTAAGATATCTCTGGCTACAGACAGTGTGAGATAGTAGCCAGCCTTCCACAGAAACCCCAGACAGCTTTTTTCACCCCTCTTTCCAATGAGCTGTGGAAAAAGGCTTTCCTTGCACTTCTTGAAAATACTGGGTTTTCCTTCTAATTCAGGCATGAAACACAAAATGGTATTGGATCATTAATGTTTTCAGCCTCTAACTCTTCTGCTGCTGGCTTGAAATAGTGTGAGCAATTATGGTAGTTTGTACACTCACTATGTAGATGATCAGCACAGTGTGAAAATAAGTGTTTAGCAGATGTGCCAGCCTGGCTGGTGGTTTTGAGTTGAAATGTTGGGTTTTGGTTTTTTTTTTTTTTACTACGTAAGTTTCTCTGCTTAAATTACTAAGTTAAATTTATAATGTGGTTACCTGAATGGTGGGGGAGGTGACTTGGAGTCTTTGCCTTCTAGTTTGAACTGAAATTTGCCTATTGCCTTGTAAAAACACAGGAATATGGATGGGATATGATAGTGGTTTGAATGTAGTGTCAGTACTTCTGAGCTAATCAAACTAATGGCATGAACCATTTTCCTAATATATACTTGGTGGCAGGTGAAGAGTGGTTTATTTTGCTTAAAGTGAGAATGTTCTACAGATCTGGTTTTCATGTAAATACAGTTCCTTGATGTTGGTTTTTTAATACTGGAATTGACTCAGTGGCTTCTACTGGATGTGTAACACTACTGAAAAATTCTTCTAATGTATGCATTAAATTCACTTGTTAAGTGTTTTGAGGCCCTCAGTTGTTGCATATCTGTTAATGTTGTTGAAAATGTCATTGGAACTTCTGGTTTCTTGATCTAGGAAGCACAAAAGTGCTGAAGAAACTTTGAAGGACATTTGCAGTTGTCTCCAAATTTTCCCCATACGTTGCAGTTGCTGTTGCTCTATGTAGTGTTCTTATATTCAAAGCCTGTTAATGCATCCTGGTGAAAGTCTGATTTACTTCTAAATCAGGACTCCCAAGTTCAACCTCAGTATGTGGCTTGAGGAGGAGGTTGGGGCAGAGCAGCAGCCAAGAAGGGCAAAAATCTAGTTCTATGCTCTTCAACAAGAATTCTGGATTCAAGATCTATTAAAACTTTCTCATCAGAACAGAATTTGGTTTGATCTATTAGGGAGATCCCAAAAGATGCATTCCAATATCCAGAAAATTCTGTGTTAAAGGACTTGCCTTTCATACAGGTAAAAGGTGTTAAAGACGAGCAAGAAGCTTTTGATTTCCACTTCTAATCTGTACAGGGTCTTAAAACTCGAGCAAACTGAGAAGGAATGTCTCGTTTAAGACAGAAGCACCATCACTAGGAATTTAGCACTGAAGACTGTAACAAGGCTTCTAGTTGCACGGCAAGGTCTGTGTTAAACAGGCTGCTGTTTGTCTGTAGTCCCAGACTGTCCCATGAACGCCTGCAGGATGCTTGCTGGTGACAAGGTTGTAGGTGCAGTCTGAATTCTTCTTTAATTTCAGCTGCATGTTGCAAGTGAAAGCAAAGTACATTATACTCTTGATGTGTAAATAGGTACAGTAGATGCCACTTGTGATTTAGAGCAGTTGGTGCTTTTTTTGAATGGGTGAGAAGGTTCTCACTGATGCTTAGTGAGCCCCTGCTGCTGAAATAAGAGTTGCTGGCATGGATAGCTAATTAGTATTGACCCTTGTAACATGATGTTGTGGCTTGGGCTGGGATGGAGTTGACTTTCTTGCTGGCAGCTGGTTTTTTGGATTTGGGATGAGAATGGTGTTAACACACTGGTTTTGGTTGGTGCTGAGCACTTGAGGCCTTTTCTGCTCCTCACAGCAAAACAGCAGAGAGTGGGCTGGGGGTGCACAAGACACTGGGAGAGGAGACAGCCAGGACAGCTGACCCCAACTGACCAAAGGGATATTCCGTACCATGTGACACTATGCTCAGTATATAAAACTGGGGAAGGAAGAGGAAGTGGGGGATGTGTGGAGTGACAGAGTTTGTCTTTGCAAGTAGCTGTTACACGTGGTGGAGCCCTGCTTTCTTGGGGATGGCTGAACACCTGCCTGTTCATGGGAAGCAGTGAATTAATTCCTTATTTTGCTTTGCTTATGTGTATAGCTTTTGCTTTATCTGTTAAACTGTCTTTATCTCAACCCATGAGTCTTCCATATTTTTCCAATTCTTCCCCTCATCCCATTGGGGAGAAGGAGAAGAGAGTGAGTGGCTACGTGGTCCTTGTTTTCAGCTAGTGTTCACCGTGATCTGCTGCTGAAAATGTGAATAGTAGTCTACATGCAAGTGCATTTCTCTGCACTTATGTTGTAGACCAGCATTCCTTTTGCACTAAGGTGTACCTCTTGTTCTTTAGGTAAACTTGTTCTGTTCTGCTCTTGGTGGAGTTCAGATGTGGTGGCTGTTTATTATAGTGTTTGTATTAAGTTTGGAAACTTCTGTTGTCATGCGAACAGATCACCTGCCCAACTGCAGAAAAGCATTTTGGAATTCTTCAAGGGGATGTATTATATTCTGAATGGTACAAATAATCATGTGTCAAACTAATCCTCTGCTAACTCTTTTTGGTTCTAGGTAGATCCTGTTCTTAACTGCAGAGAAATCCTCATTGTTACATATTTCTTGTAAAACAGCAAATAATTTTCCTGCAATGCAGGAAATAGTTGTTGATAGATTACATTGTCAGCAACACTATCACAATGACAAAGGCTTGGGTACAGCTACAGAAGGATTGTTTTAACCATTAAAACTCACAAGAAGTAACTGGTATTGTGTGCCTGGTGTTGATGTCGTGTTTCCAGATTTTGCCAATGTATTTGAAGTTGCTGTATCTTTGGTCTTAGTGGGCTACTCCTTGGGCCAGAGCACCTGGACAGTTTAACTGTGTAATTCTGCCTAGATGAAATGTACAGATGAAAAAAGAGCAGATGTGAGAGAGTTCTGGTGCCCTTCCACCTGCTGCATGCTGAACTCTTGGGCACACTGAAATTGTAGTTGGTTGGTTGGGTTTTTTTTTTTTTAGCATCACAATGGATTTCATACCTCATCAGTAGCAACACAGCAGGGGAATTAAACTGGTATTTTTCTGCTTTTTAGATAAACTTACTGTTTAAGCGACTTTCAGACACCAGAGCCAAAGCTTAAAAGGAATCTGACTTCATGCAAACAAAGCTGCTTTCCCACATATTTGTTGAATAAATATTGGCCTCTATTCAGCAGTGTATATTCCCTTGTGACTCTGCATTTCTACTTTTTTCTTCTACTGTTGATCTCTCTACAGAGAAATATGTGAACAGGAAGAGACTAAACAATTTTGATGATTCTTTGTGTAGTTTGAGTGAGGGTGGAGCCAGAGCAGGTGTCATTCAGGACTTGGAGGTGGCATGTACAGTAAATCACACTACCTGAAGTATCTTGCTGTTTACAGTTGTGTGTATAGCCTTCTGCTCAGTGCTGCAGACCTCACTGTCTGACTGCTGATGGCCTGTAGAAGAGGGTAGAAGAGTAAGAAATTATCTTAAGTTGACCCCAGTAGAGTTTAAGAACTATAATAGTGGCTCTCCATATAGTTTCTGTGGACTGTGAAGATACTTGCTCGGTTTTGAGAGAAATGTAAGCATTTTCCCTAACACCCCTCTGCTTGTTACTAGAAAACAGTAGATGCTTAAGTTGTGGTGACACTTGGAATTAAATAATGGTTTAAAACTGAAGTTAGCACTTGGGCTTTTAGACAACTAAGTAACTTCCATGCCTTGTTTTGATACTTTTTTCAGTCATCTTCATGTCAATGCTGTATGTTTACTGTGAAGCCTATTTTGGGTTTGCACAGTAACTAAATGTGGTACTAAGCTTCCTTTATTTGACAGTAGTATTTCTAGGTTAACTGTTCCAGTCAGCTCTTTTCTATTAAGTTGTTCTTGCCAGCAGGGCTACTGAAAAGCAAGGGCATATTTCTATAGTGATGACCTGACAGTATCAGAGCGTGCTGAAACAATATCATGCCTACAGAGCTTTTAGTGCTGTTTCTAAACAGGCTTTGTCTAAGGTATTTGTTACTGAAAAATAGCCAGGAGTCTGTTCCCCTTTCTGTAGGGATTGCATGAATAGAGAACAAATGGAAAGGCGCTTTCTGTTTGCATGCATTAGAAAAAGGCTCCAGGGTACAGTATTTGGAAGCAAAAATGCTATCACTTTTATTAAATGTGACCATGGTCTTGTTTTTAGGTTAAACTGAGCGTAAGCAGTCGTGCTAATGCCTGCTCTGTATTAAGACTCCCATGAACACTAGTGTAGGAGGCCTCTCTAGTGGAAGTAATGCTTGCTTTGGCAACAGCAATTACATGAGTTTTTGTAGTCTTTCCCTGGCTATGTATCGCAGAAATCTTGCTGATACTGGGGTAATTTGGGACAAGATACTGTAGATTAGGAATTCTGAAAAATCATCACACAGGAGCTGATCTTGCTGAACTGGAGAGTAATAAGATTGTCATGCTTTGGTGGACAACAGTTCATAATGCATTTTCATGTATTTTTGGCTTAACAGTCATCTATACAAAGATAACTATAATGAAGCACTCAAAGATAAGCTTGTTGCTGATGCAACTTCTGAGGAAGTGCAGATAGCTCATCTAAGCTGGGTATGTCAGCCTGAATGTCTTGCTCCTGAAGTGGAATCTGTGCATTAGGGTAGGTAAAACTACTTGCCAGCAGAAGCAATGATAATCAATGAATACTGCACTCACCACCCTGCCTTTTTATTAGGGTTTGGTGTGGGACACAACACTAATGGTGTGTATTACTGTAAGTTAATGATATAAGAATGTTTGAGATGTCTGTGCTAATTTAGATTATCCCTTGTGTAAAACACTGTTAAACTTCAGTGGTTGGTTGTCTAGCTGACAGCTTGTCTGCTTATTTTTTTCTTTTTTATTTGGTTGTATGTGAGATCTTAAGTTCAACTTGAAACAAAGTCTTTTTCAGAAGAGCTTTGGTGTCTTATTATAGCAGACCCAAACCATTCTGGCTCACAAAAACAAAATTCTGGTGGAACTTGGCATGCAGGGGATTTTGTGGGCTGGCCTGCTATGTCCTGACTCTTAAACCTGTATGAAATAATCTTTTTCTCCCCAAATCATGTGATTTGAGAAAACAGGGCTCAGAGATGCTAAGATGTGATTGGTTCCTCCTGTTATTCCCCTCCCTTGTGACAAGTCTTCCGAACAAGTCTTCCTTCAGTTCCTTCTGGTAGCAGCCCATCCTGTCAAGGAAGGAAGCCTTGCATTGAGGGAGATGAGGGGAAGTGGTGAGGTCCTTGAGATGCAAAATGTCCCACTGGTAAGAGTTTCACTAGATACTGAGCACTGCAATTTGAAGCAACTAAATGTTTTCTGTACGCTGCCAAAGTTCAGATAGATTAATACATTTGGATAGTCCCAATTGATTTCCCAGTATGTGTGGATAATTTAGGACAACAGATTTGTTGCTCTTGCTTGGGAAAACCTTTTGGGATTTGATATTTCAGTGGCTAGGCGGAATAATGTCCTTTAAACAAAGTTATGACCTCTTCTGTCTTCTGATAATATAGGAACTTGTATGTGCAAGATGTAATTGTAACTGTAGGGAAGCTGTAGGGGAGTGCAGGAAAAGGTGGAAACAGAACAGGCATTTAGACTATGGACAGTGATTGCTCCAGAGCTGGATGATAGATTTGCTAACATGGTGGCTCTTGGTTCTTCACCTTGCTCTGGTTATATGTTTTAGTTTAAACAGTAATATCTTGTGGGATTTGAGTCATGCACTTCTTATCATGCAAGAGCAGGTCTTTCTGCAGTCTATTCTGCCTGGAGCTCAGAGTCTGTCTCAAATTGTGGCCTATTTAAGTGTTGCCTGCCTTTTTCTTAGCTGATGGAAGCAGGCAGGCCATGTACAAACCAGCGAAGCCTTTGGTGGCTGAAGTCTTCCTCTGCAGGAACTGTAGTCTCAAGGATTCATCTGTCAGCAAAGCTCTTTGGTGGGATTGGGGGCTGCACTGGATCAGGCAGAAACTGCTGCCTGGTAGAATAAACCAACATGGGTTGTTTAGGACCTGGTTTGCAATCAACCAATAATCATTGCATAGGCATGTAAGTAATTAATCCTTATAAACCTTCGTGATGTGTTCCCTTAGGGATCAGTAATCAGTTGATTTTTGTGTCTCTTTAGCAAGTTTCATGATCAAAATAGACCATCTTCCATATGTTGCAAGGAGGTGGGGGATCTTTCAGCACCATAAACGTGCAACTGCTCAAAAGGTTGTTCATGACACATGTATTTGTAACAACTTAGCTAGTATTCTGCATGGCAGCACTGTTTGTTCGTGAGATATTCCTATGAATGAGCTTTCTCTGTACTCAGTGTAATAATTGCCTGTTGTTTTTTGTGTTTATGTAGTTAAGTACCACTTGGAATACGTAAAGCTTGCTGCAGTGCCTTCCACAACAATGGGGACTGTCTGGAAGTAGCTTGTATTCTTACTGCTTCTGTACTTGAGACCTACAGCAGGACCTCTGAAGATGGTGTCAATCTTGCCATTAAAAGTGTCATGTGCCTGCAGGACCTTAGCATGCACTGAAGACAAAAGTTCCACTGAAGACAATATTTGAGCTCTTAATTCAAGCAGACAATCTTGGGACTTTTATTTTTTTTTTTTTCTTCCCTCTCAGTTATAGGGCATCTGATCTTTTGTACGTGTAGTGGAAACAAAGCCTCCTTGGTGAGAGAAGAGTTCAAGTCCTTAATGTTCACTTTAATTACCCAGCCCCTCTGTTGTGGTTCAGATGTCTGTGCTTGGCTTTCTTACTAATTGTCCCTGCAATTGATGTGTGTTAAAAGCAGTAACATCAAGCAACATTCATTCTTCACCTCTCAGATTTGAGAGTGTTTGAAGTATGTGAACTGTGGAATGGATAGCTGTGGGTAAATGCTGCCCAGGAAAGGACACTTTGTACTTGTCACCCCTGGAAATGAGACCACACGTCTCAAAGAGGTGCTGTGTTCTTTATCATTCTAAGCCTGAAAGTGAAGTTCATCTCAGAATTGTCCATCTCAATTTTCAAGGAAAGGCATTGAAAGTGCTTTAGATGGCTGACTGGGAAAACATAGAGCTGTATTCAGCTGCACGTTGCCAGCACACGTACGCTTCTTAAGGAAGTAACCTCTCTGTCTCTACTATTGGCAGCCTTTGCCTCTTTGAGTAGAGTAAAATTGAAAAAGTTTTGAGGAAACGGGGAAAATGGCAACTATGGGGGTTGTTAGGTAAAATTTTCACATCAATAAATTGAGGAACTGTACTGGAAAACTCCTATGGAGTTGCTCAGTGCAGTGTTTGCTGCTTTTCATTGGAGTGTTATCAAAATAACCAATCGATCCCTGGTACTTTAGTAGCAGGGTAGTGAGTTAAGGTATGTGAATGACATTGACTTTTTTTCAAATTATACAGTGACTGCTTTTAGGGGAATCTCTGTACTGCCCTAGAAGGAGTGGGGCCATACTCTCAGCAGGGCTGACATATCTCCCAGCTCAATTAACAGGGTTTGGAAGTGTTCCTCCTGACTTGCATAGTAGTGTGTAACTTGAAACATGACTTACATGAATGAAGTTGCAGTTACAGAGGAGACATCTCTTTGAATGTTTGCACACCTGTTTAAACATCAGACTTGTGTAGTTAAGCAAGGTTTGCACAGTTAACAGCTGGTCCTTTAGAGAAAAAAACAGTTTGTTGTTTGGCTTCCTGCATGTGCTTCCTTCCTCCCTGTGTGGCAACCTGTTGTGGGAGCTGCCGGCCTGGTGTTCTTGGAATTCAGTACCAGGCACTTTGGAGATAAGATGGCTCTGATTGGGGCTGGTCAGAGGGCTAACCTTTGCAGGTATTCGTCTTTAGTGTCTAAAACTGTGCTATGAATGAGCTGACTGAGTTTTCTACTTGTTCACCTGTAGATTTTTAACTTTTCTGAGCATTGATTAACCTGTGGTCACCTACAATACATCTATTTGTTGGGAGGGAGCGCAAAGCTTATTTTTGGTTTATAATTATAGTATTTGTCCTTTAGAGAACTGTTCTTCAGAGCCAAATTAATTAAATACTCCTGCCCAGTTTACAGTACGAGTTAGCTTTTCATAAGACGCTTCTTTTTTTAATAGAAACATGCACCTTCTTTTTATACACACATGATTACTGTTCTGGGTCTGCATGGTAGCAGCTGAATGTGCCCCTTTCTAATTAGAATGGTACCTATTTTCTGTAGGCATCTGTCATGCTACTTAAGCAATGGATGAAGTGACTCAATATGCAGAGAGCTCATTCAAAAGAGCCTTATTGTGTTGGCATTAACACTATCATTAGAGTAGGAATGTTGTTGGCACCAGTTAGCTGTCAAGTTGGTAAATGGTAGAATGTTGTTTAATAGATATTTCAGCTTGATTATATTAGAGCAAGAATTTGTCAGTCATATGTCCTGGTTTGGGGTGAAGCAGGGCCAGCTTTCTGCTCAGTGAGAGAGGCTCTCGCTTATACTTGTTGCCACTATATCATAGCAATGAGGTATCCAAGGGAATAGTATTTTGATTTAAAAATTTGCCAGCTCTTGATTTCCAATTAGTATTACTGAGGGAATTCACTTGTAGGGTAGGTCTAAACTATTAACTTGATTAACCCATATTTTTAAAATCATAAGGTACTTCTGAGACATGTATGTTTTAATTATGTTCTGTATTATAGAAAGGTTATTGCATATGGGACCAAGCAAATGTGGCTCAAAACAAAAAAATACTTACTGGTGGAAGAAACAACTTGTGTTTTAAAGAAATACTTTGCCTTCACTTATTGTATAAGTGTACTACATTACACGCTGTAAACCCAGATGCATGTTTTCACTCAGTTGGCTTAATTGGTGTAATTTATGTTGAAGCATGACCCCCTGCAACTTCTGTAAAATATCACATTGATTATTTTAATACACGATCCTGCTGAGCAGCAGTAGGGATAGGAAGTCTATAGGCTGTAGTGCTAGAAATGCTATTATGCTGCCTTCTTTTAGAGATGCACTTAAAGTAATAACTGATTTGCATCAAACCTAGTAGGGGTTAGTAATTGCTTGAATGAGAAACCAGGTGAAATTGAAATATAGCTACTACAAGCTAATAAGATGGGAACTTAATTGATTTTAAGGTAATCCCACAGATTCTACTCCAGGGTGCAAAATAGAGCTTTGTATAATGAATTGTGCCATGTTGTCCCTTGTTACTGTTTGATTCTGGAAGATGCAGCACTACATCATTAAATAGGGATGTGGAAGAAAAGAGGGAGAAGAAAATGGTTAAAGCAAATAAATGGTCTTGGAGAATGTAGTTCTTCAACCTTATACATACAAAGAGGAAAGGACCCCACTGAGCTTAACTGCATGTGGATCAAGGATGTAGTAAGCATTTTATGCATAGCAGTCAATTGTGAAAGGCAGATTATGTAGATAAAGCATCTGATTATACTAGTCCTTCATGATTTGTGAACAGTAATGATATGGATTTCAGTTGACCTGGAAGGCTAATTTATGGGAGAGAACAAGAAAAGTGCTTCACATAGAGGACCAGCCTTAATGGTATGGTGCTCTCGACACTTCTAGGAAAGTTCAGTAAAACAGTACCTTGCCTGTCTTTGAGGAGTTGTGTTATTAGAGCTTCAGGAAACATTTTTTTTGCCTTCCTTGGAAAGGAGTGTTTTAGGGTTCTTAGTTCTTCCTTGTATAATGGACTACTATGTGCAACTAGATAAACTTGGTGTCTCATATAGCTTAGGCAGTGCAAGAAAACTCAACATGCTGCAGAACCTGTCTCAAGAAGGCATGTAGGTGACTGGATTGTAACCAGTGCATTCAGAGAGCGAGGGCTTGCACATAATCTTGATCTTTTCTAGGTTGTTTTTTGCTTATAGAACACATTTAATGGTTAAATCTTCTTGTCATCTTGGATGTTTTTTCCTGAAGTTGTACTTGTGCCCATCGTGGGTTTGATGTGAAATAGACAGAAGTTACATGGATTGTTGAGACTAGCGCAGTACACTTTTATTTTAAGGTAGAAGAAGTAGTAATACAATTACTCAGGGAAAATAGCCAGGGAAGATTAGCCTAAAAAAGTATGTGTTGTTGTTCTTGAGGATGCACTTAAATCCATGTTTTGATAAGGGGCAAGCACTTGATCAGGTGCTTGGAGCTGAGGTAAAAGGTTGTTCATGGTGCTGAAGGTTGGATGGATTGTAAGTTATCTGGTGATTTATCCGATAACTAAAGGTGCTAGTGATTAAAGTGGGCCTGTCCAGCCTTCTGGGTCTGTGTGATACTTCTTTTGCTCTGTATAACTCTTTCTCATAGCACAGGCAACTTTCTCCATGTTCTATATTTGTCTTTATTGTGTGACCCTTCTAATGTTGGCTTTTAGAAACCTACATGAAACTTTCTGGTTATAATCTCAATGTGATCTTCCAGTGAAGTACTCAAATAAAAATCTTCTAACCTGCAGCACAGCCAAGTACAGTGTGGTGACATTTCTACCTCGATTCCTGTATGAGCAGATAAGAAAAGCTGCAAATGCATTCTTCCTCTTCATTGCCTTACTGCAGGTATTGTTTTATTGGTTTGTCTTGATTATAAAATGAAACTACTTTTACTGCATTGATTTCAGTTTTGCTTAACTGCAAAGAAATTACTAAACCTGTTTTAAAAGTAATATTAATGAGGTGTGTACTTTATGATTTAAACTATAAAGCAC
The DNA here is from genome assembly GCA_026413425.1 of Tringa solitaria. Lineage (NCBI taxonomy): Eukaryota > Metazoa > Chordata > Aves > Charadriiformes > Scolopacidae > Tringa > Tringa solitaria. The sequence continues at coordinate 188,615,022 of JAOXJM010000001.1, forward strand.
CTTGGAGGCTTTTTCTGATGTAGTTTGTAAAATCAAGCTACTCTTATTCTTAATAAGTAAAACCAAGAAGTAGTAGCATAAGACATGGAGCTATTGACCATGCTGAGAAAAGTATGTGTGGAATCTTATGGAACTCCTAACTGTTTAGATAGTCCAGATTATCACTGCTTCCAGTTAATTACATTAGTTGAATGCTGTTCTTGGGGAGAGGGGAGAAATAAAAGGAATATACAATAACTTTATATTCTAAATTTATGATAGTAGTTTCTTTAGACTGCTGACAAGGTTAAGCTAGATTGCCCGTTGAAACTTGACGTCAGTCAGGTGCAAATAAGCAAGCTCTATGTTCTCTTTTCTGAGAGCTTTGCATCAAGTTCTGAATTTCCTAGAAACTAATTCTAAATACAAATATAAAATGGGTATCTCTTTTCCCTCTGTTCACAGCAAATTCCAGATGTCTCTCCAACAGGAAGATATACCACCTTGGTGCCATTGCTGTTTATTTTAACAATTGCTGGCATCAAAGAAATCATAGAAGACTATGTGAGTATGAGTATGTGGAAGGCTGTGCTAAAGACAGTGTTTCAAAAAAGCCACATAATGCTACAAAGCTGTGCATCTCTGAAATTTATTGAGTGATTGCTGAGCAGCAGCAAAATATCCCTTTGACTTTCAAAGCTCTGACCTTGGCTAGAGTTTGAGGCACGCTGAGATAAACTGTGCATTTTCATTATAGATGGTGAACAAGGAAACAATAGAAGACAGGATACTTGTTTCTACCTCTTCAAACTTGTTTATTCATGCTTCTGTTAGAAAGGTCTGGCTAGAAAGACACTGTAGAGTCCTGACAGATAGGACTTTTTTAGTTGGTCTTGAAAAATGGGTGGGAGGGGAAAGCAACTTTAGTATGGGGCAAACTGTTTTGGGCAAAATCTGCACCACCTTGTATACTCTTTATTATAAAGAGATCTTCCTGCTTCTCAGAATTCTGATGAATAAAATAATTTAGAAAACAGTCTAAAACAGCACATAGAATGTATAACGCCACTGTCATCGAAATATATTGTTCCTCACTGTTCCTATTGGTTTTCTTCTGAAAAACAGTTTTGGAGACTTTGGTTATTTTACTGTTGATCCAGGTTTGAGCCCGTTTTAAATGATTTGGATGGTCTGTGTGGCTTTAAAAAAAGGTAAAAAACAAACAAACAAAAAAACCAAGCAAAAACAAAGGCAAAAATGACCCAATGTATCATCTTGCAGTTTGTCATGTTTCTAGCTCTAATGGTTTTGGAATTTGTAATGAGCTGTAATTAAATGTTTTGTTTTCTTGCAGAAAAGGCATAAGGCAGACAGTGCAGTGAATAAAAAGAAAACAATAGGTAAGACTAAATATTTATGTTAAATATTTAAAGTGCAAATAGTGAATACCAAAACACTTACTCTTGAACAATTCTGTTGCTTAAATGGTGGTGATGGTGGGGAATGCATGTCTTTTTGGACTAGGTAGTTACTGGTATGTTAGGATTTTAAGTTTCCAAATGTCTCAGACTGTTGCTGGTGTGGGGGGCATTATTAGAATTTATAAGTTTGTGTAATTTCAAGGTTGTCCCAAGTTATGCAGTTCTCAGCTTTTCAAAAAAAAATGAAGCCATGTTCTCCCTTGTGAAACTCTATCTTGATTATTCTGGAAAAAAAAAACCTCAACTAAAAATGAAGGAAACACCCCTCCACCCAAAAAACCTAAACCAACCAACAAAAAAACACCAATAAACCCTTAAAATAGTAAAAGTTGGTGTGAAAGAAACTTTAAGCCACTTTGATAAATGCTGCTGCCCTTAAAATCCAGGAAGAGCTCTTGGCATTTTGTGGATTTGCTTTTCTGAAGCATCACTGAAAGATTTTAACACTGACATCCTCTGGATGCCTGTGTATCCCTAACGTATTGACCCTACCTGGCACTGAATGCCTACAGACATCACTTTGTTTTCTTTATCTCCCTTAACTGAAAATGGAAAACCTGAAGAATTTATTGCTGTCTGCCATATGGTCAGTCTGTGTTGCAGTCGTGGAACCTCTGTGTTCCCATCTTGGATGGCTCCTTTGCTGCTCCTCTGTGGGGTGCTGCAGATGAAATGGAAAACACAGGGACTTGACCTTTGAGTAGAGCCCCTTCCTCCCAAGCACTTAAGCTAAAGTGTCAAAAAGCTAGAGAAACACTTAAATGTGGGGAATGGCACAAGCTGCTGGCTCCATGCTTCAGTTAACAGGCAAAATGTTTGTAGGACTATTTTCAGAAGGGTTGTTTTTCCTTCATGCTTGAAAAGTTAAGTTGATCATTGGGATTGTGTATTAATGAACATCAAAAAGCATTGCTTTACCAGTTCTTCAGGGTAATTTCTCTACAAGAGTCTGGGAAGATGTTTCAAGTGTTATGAGAATTTCAAGTGTCATGTTTCATTAGTTGTGAGAAATCAGCAATTAACTGTCTGTAGCACAACAGGTCTTGTTATAGATCATATGAAAGACTACTCTTTCAAAGGTCACACAGGCAATTCTAATTCACTTGTAGTCAGAGAACATGTGCGTTAATGCTTCAAGGAAAATTTATCACAGTAATTGTGGAGAGACAACCTTAAAGAACATAAGGTATTCTTAGGGACCGAAGTGGAACTTAGCTCTTGAAAAATTTAATTCAAGTTTTATTTTTTACGTTTTAATACTCTAAATGCAATTTTCAAAATGATACTTAAAACTGTATCCTTGTATTTCTTAAGAGGAAGGCTAAAGAGGTTTGCTCTTGAGACTGGTATTATGAGAATGAAAAGCTAATTTGTATTCAAGGTGGGATTAAGATAAACTTGGGTTCTGTGTGTGCCTTTAGGTTCCTCTTATAGCTGAGTGAGGTCTAGTCAATGCAATCAGTATAGAGAGCAGTTCAGTTGACTGAAAAGCATACATCTATTGGCTGCTTAGCTATGTCCTGAACTATACCAACTGCAGTGACCAGATTGCTTGCTTCAGTAACATTGGTGTAGGCTTTGCATTTGTCTTCATGTTTAGTTTTTTTAAAGCGGCAGTCTATCTTCAAAGCACGCTTCCTCTACTAAATTTGCCATTGAAAAGATTGGTTTGCTTTGCAGAATGGCTTGGTATGTAGGTATTGGAAGAAACTAAATTGAAAGTTCTGCTCCAGGTGAGCACTCTACATCCCCATTAGGCACTGGAGTGTGTTAGGCTCTGAGCCAGTATTTCATGTTTTGGACGGCTTCACGTGGTTTATAGGGAGATGATGTTGAATCCAGGGACGAGATTAAATGTAATCCCAAGTGAAGCCCCTGAGCAGCGTATTGCATAGATGTAGAGAGCTCAGTGATAACTCTGCTGATGTATTGATCCTCTCAGTGTCAAATGACAGAATAAGCCATGAACATTTAATAGGGTATGGGATGCCCTTGAATAGTAGACAAGCACAGGGCTAGAAAATTATTATACAAGACTGATGGGAAACGCTTGCCCTTCAGGAGTAGCACTTCAAGTAGCCTTACACAGCTGGGTGCGAGTGACAGCATTGAGTCATAGATCTAGAACATCAGTACACTGTTGTTTAGTCTTAGAAGTCTTAGAGGGTTAATACTGAAACTGTTTTTGAGTAGGAGCAGTCTTTTTAGGTACTTGTTACTTTAGCCATATACCTTTTGACAAGAATAATTCATCAATTCTA
>JAOXJM010000001.1:188619755-188663390 GCA_026413425.1 Tringa solitaria
CTTATTATCTTTTCTATCCTTTGGTGTATTCCTATAAAACTGGGTTAAGCAGAATAGAAGGTGCAAAATTGCAACCCTAAAATTTCTGAACTGTTGTGTGTCTAACTGAGATTTTCTCTTTAGATTCTGGGGTTATGAGTTGGGGAAAAAAAAGATGAGTTTCTTCAGTGACTTTCTTGGTTAATAAATTTTATTAGTTAAATTTGGGTGGTACAGAAGGCAAGGCCTGTTTAAGTACCTTGCTTCCTTTTTTGTTTCAATGTGAGCTTCAATGTTTAGGATTCTCCTCCTGCCAAAGCCAATCTTTGCTTTTCAAGTAGGACTTTAGGCCTGCTTGACAATTAAGCCTCAGTCCTGTAAGGGCAGTTTATATGGTAGTGAAGATGGAGGTGTCAAAACATAATGAACAAAATGCAAGGAAAAAAGTGAGAAGTGAAAATTCTGTGGTTAAATCACACATAGAATAAAGATGCTTCCCAATACTGATTGACAGTGGGTAATAATGCCCTTACTTGTTTGGGAAGTGACCTTCCTTAAAACAAAAAACGCTGCCCATCTGTGTTGGTATGAAATGATGCCAAGGAGAAATCAGGCCACCAACTGTTGCCTAGCAGGTGATAAAAATCTTATATTATAATAAATACTAAGGGCAGATTCTTCCTTCTTCTTGGATGCATATGCCTACAGCAGTGGACTAAAGTGTGATCCCAGCTTTTGAAAAGTACTTTCCTGATATGTGTGTTCCCATTCTGGTCAGCATTCACTACTGCTGGTATAATTGTTTTGAAATTTGTCTGAATCTTGGGTATTTATTCTAATACAACTTTAAATTTTCTTTCCAGTTCTAAGAAATGGGATGTGGCAGAACATTATGTGGAAAGAGGTAAATAAAATTTGGTATGGGAGAGAGTGGAAGATGTTCAAGAACTACTTTTGCTGAAATAAGAGTTAATAGAGTTAACGCACACACCATGTGACGATTGCCTGTGATTTGGGGTGGGAGGGATCAGTAGCGGAAATTTACAGTTACTAGTGTTTACTACTGTTACAGTAGTGGAAATTGCCCTGGGCAAGGCACCTGAGTACCCATCCTTAAACTCTAGTACTATGTTTCTGTCAAATGCTAATGAACTATTATAAGCATTCTTGCTTTGACAGTTAATGTGCTCCAGGATGTAAACAGTATTTTGTTTTCAGTCCATATCTAGAAGAGTACCTTTCACTGCAATGCTGTACCTCTCCTGAAAGTCAAACAGAGACTTACTTTGCTAGCTGTGCTGAAAAGTTCTTGGGTTTTGAGGCTAATTAGTAAGCTCTTTGCTCAGGAACACAAGCCCTGCTTCTACCTCAGGCACTCAGGAGGTGTTCTGTGAAGCCCTGTGCCAGGACCTGGTGAGCTTTATTTCTAGAACTTGCTGAAATCCCTCAGGATGGATCAGTCTAATCATGGCTCTTAATGCCTTTTTAAGGACAAAATCAGCCTTACTAACTAATAACTAAGGAAAAGGTACACTCTTTTAAAACCTCTGGGAAATGAGACCTGCCTCGAGACCTAAAAGTATCCTGCTGAATTGTTAGGCTATAGTAGAAGTTAAAGATTGCCAGGGATTCTCATGGCTAATACTGATTGCTGTTCCTGCTGTTCCATGTCCTATTTGTAGTGAGGACACTGAATTGAAAGATATTTAAAGCTGAGCCTGGAATCTAGTTTTCTTATATCCTTAAGCATTTCTTGAATTGGCCTGTGTCTGCCTCTGCACACTGTCCAGGCTTGCATTTACTGTTGGGGAGTAACGGTTCTGCACTACACACCTTGTTTACTTTAAGGCATACTTCTGATCTCTTTTTGTGCTGAAATTGGTAGGGAATTTGTTTTTAGTGGGGTCAGAGTAAGATGAGTGATTCTGCCTGTTGAAACAGTTGCCATCTGTTTCAATTTTTACAAATTAATATCTTAAAAGTATTTTAAGCCCACTTCAGACACTCAGCAGTGCAGTGATGCTGAGCAGTCTGATAGTCATCAGGCAAGCCTGGTGTACTGTTCTGAGTGTTACTCAGTCCTTAGAATGAAAGTCCCATTTATGTGTGACTCCCATGCTGTAAACTTTTATGTCTTCTGTATTCCTGAAGTTAGGACTTTGCATATCTCAAATGAATATATAGGTCAGGGATGAACTGTGGGTCATACTATTTAATAGTACAAGTAGTGCCTCTAAAGAGGACTAATGGAAAATGATAGTGATGACTGGGTAGGTAAGTAGTATGGAGAAGAAATTGGAGAAACTCTTGATACTTGAGGAAAGTAAAGTTTAAAGTTAACTTTTGTACTAGAAATTTGGATAATGGCAGGATTATAGAAAAAAAAACTTTGTTAAATAAGCCACAGAAGTTCATACTTTATAATTGAGTGTGTCTATTCTTCTATAAAGAATTTTTTTACTTTACATTGAAAAAGGGAAGGCTTTGATACTTCCAAACTTGCAGTGAAAAGTACTCTGACTTTGAGAAGCACTGTCTCTAGCTGTTCTGTGCATGATGCTGTTCTTTTGACTGGGTGAAAGAAAATAACAAACTAACATCCCACACAAGCGAACTCTTTGTTTTTCTTTTCCATGCTACTGTACTCCTGCCCCTGACTCAACAGGTAGCAGTAGGCGATATTGTGAAGGTCACCAATGGGCAACATCTTCCAGCAGACATGATCATTATATCGTCCAGGTATCCTGAATGGGTGTGGAAATGATGTATCTGATGAACTGAGGTGCAGAGGACTCTAAACTCTGTATTTGCTAATAATAAAAACAGACATCAGATAGCACTAATTCTTCTCCACATCTAAAATAAAATTTCAAAAAAAAAGTCAAATATCAACACAGTGCTTTACTAGGTAGTGATTCATGTATCATTGTAGATAAGCTCTTAAGGCTTCTTTAAGACTTCATAGTATTATATACCTTTAATTCATGAAGTGTATCATTGAGTTTGTTGGAAGTACACAAACTTCATGCAGCCATTTCTTTCTGGGCCTTCTGAGGATCCCTTCATTTAATTAAGGAAGCTTAAGTTTTCTTCCAGTTAATTCTGCCGAGTTCCCAGCATATTTTCCTGCCCCTCAGGAAAGGCTTATCTTTCAAACAGTAATTCTAAAAGGATAGCCCAGCTGGCATCTAGTAGCTATTATGCAAAATAGCTTTTGGGCTTCATTGTTTACTGGTTGTTTTTGGTACAGGGCACATATGGCCTATCCCTAGCATGGCAGCAACAGTAAATGGTTGAGTCTTGTTCACTTTTCTTTGTGAAATATAGGACAACTTGTTTATACAGATACACTGATAAACAAAGCTTGGTCATTAGTTCCTAAAAGCATCTGAGTGGTACTTGGCTGTTACCCTAGATTCTATACTGTGTTGAATAGCTTGAGGCCAAATCAAGACCTCGGTCCCCTTAGAGGAGATTTAAACAAGAGTGCAGTTCCTGTTTTTGAATAGGCTTTATTTTTCTAATAGTCAAACCTTGTGACAACTTGCTCTTATCCATATTTTCCTTCTGTCGGCATGCTTTTCAACCATGACTGTAGGTTGCCCTTGTCTTCAGGTTAGAGCTCTCTTAGATGACTCAATTTCAAAGGGAATTTGTTTTCTAAGCTATTACATTTTCTGCTCCATTCTTCTTGTCTGTGCCAGAGTTTTCATTTTTTTGAAAACTGTATGGGGAAGCTCAGTTTTTTTGAACTGTCACATGATTCCATTGTATGCAATACTGTATTTTTTGAAAACAAACCCCAAATTGTGAATAAGCAGTTGTCAACTTCATTATGCAGTTAGGCTACACATTGACATAAATAACTTGCTGTTTCAGCACTGAGGAATACTTGATCTGCTTGAGAACTTCTGCTCTAATGTATGACACTAAAAAACCTTCTGATTTATTTCTTAACTTGCATGAGTCAGCTTTTTGTTCTATGTTATTCTACTAATCTGCTGTCATTGATAATCATGCAAGTGGAAAATTTAACCCAAAGTATGTTGATTTGAGAGAAGTTTTGCTTGAAGTAAATAGCAATTTCTATGGCAATTCTACTTAACAATCGATATTATTCCCGTGATCCTTTTAAATGGCAATACTAAGTGTCCTCAGTTCACCAGAAGGCTTTGCATGCTCTGAGGGAGGGGGGCTCTTTTGCTTGTATGTCTTGACTTTGTGTCTGAATGGACTGTCAGAGGTGAAATAGTTGTCTTACTCTCGACTGTTTTATTTCCCCCCTTGTAGAAGAAAGGTGGCATCAATTTAATTTTACATAGAGAATGAATTTACATGAAGGAAAAAAGACTTGAATTCAAACACAACTTTGTATGGAAATACTTCCATACTTCATTGGAAATGAATTGGAACTGATTGGCAAGAGGTCTCCCTCCTGAGTTCAAGTGTACACTTCAAGTGTAGTGGATAAAGTGTTTGTGACAAGCAAAACTGGAATCAAGCTGAACTTAAACTGTTTTTGAAACTTCTTGTATTCAGATTCAGGTTGCTCATAGAGGAGTAGACAAAGAATAGACTGACCTTTTTTGGTTTTGTATTTTTTTTTAAGAGAAATTCTCTGGAGTGAAAAACCTGGCTTCTTACTGAGTTATAACTGTACCTGCCTGTTTCAAAATAATTTTTAATTTAAGAAGCCTCAATTACTGACTCTTCTGCTGATTAATTACATCTGCTGTTAAAGCAATTGGTTACTTTGGAAAAGAACTAGCAACATCTCAAGAGTATGAAAAGTGATATGCTGAAGCAGCACTTGCTTGGGTCCAGATAGGAAGCTGGTATTTCTTAGCATCTTGAGAGTGTGTTCAGGGAAAAACAGTTTTGGTTAGTGCCATACAGAGGCTTTAAATCTTAAGGGGCAGGAAAAGATCCATGGTAAAAGTACCCTTCCTTATCACAAGTGCTACCTATGTACAACTTTTCCATGTGAGGAAGATAATTTATTTTTTTTTCCCCTGTCCATAAGGGCAGAAGCATCTCTGTCAGATGCAGTTAACAGCCCTCAGTTGCAATGTTATTGTGCCTTTTTCTGATTCTCAAAAAAAAAAGGCAACTGATTAGCAGTGACTACCTCCACAAGTCTCAACTTTAAGGTGATCTTGTGGCCATGACCTTTTTGTGTGCCCAGTTAACAGATGGAACTCAATAGCAGAGCATGCTACCTTCTTCACCCAAGCACATCCCTTGTTTATAACTGCTCAATACTTAATATTTTATCTATAGCTCTTGCTATCTGAAGCAGTTTTATGGATTGCAATGTAAAATAGTCCACTTCAGGCATTTAATTTTATCATGACTGGTTAAATTGTTATTAACCTTCTGATTTAGACTTGTCTTTTTCTAATTTGTTGTATGAGTGTTCATATGCAAAAACATCTCTGTAAAATGTGTGTTTCAGCTGGCTCTTTCATGATCATACACAAACAATATGGATTTTTGTCTTCTGCACTCTATGGAAGAAGTGTATTGTGGCCTATTTTAGTGCAAAAGTAGTATACAAAAAGTACTGAGTTGTAATACTGAAAAATCTTATGCTCATTACAGTGAACCACAAGCCATGTGCTACATTGAAACAGCTAATCTCGATGGGGAGACAAATCTTAAAATACGACAGGTAAAACAAACTGAATTTCACCTTTTTTTTTTCCATTTAGGTAACTAATACTAGCTACAAAGCAGAGTCAAACTTGCATGACACCAGTAGAAGTACATTTTTTTTTTTTAAAGGGGTGGCTATAGTTTTCTTTACAACAGATACAAACCCAAACAGTAATGCTTCATGTGCAAGCGTGAGGAACTAAACTGGAGGAAGTACTGTAAGCCCACAAAGGCAAGTCAAGCAGCCCTTGGCTGAAGGCTGAAGGTTCAGTAAGTAAAATTGAAGTCTGCATTTAAAAAAAAAAAAGGCAGCTGTTCTAATGATGAGAGCTGCAGTTTCTGCTGTCGCAAGTACCAGTCTGTTGCTTTTGCCTGTGCAGAGTGCTTTAAAGAACCCTTTTTGTTTAAGTGAATTTGTTCTCTTTGTGTTAAGTAGTAGAATTTACTTAGATATTTCTAGTTTTGTTGAAGAAATACTGTGGATTATGGTGTTTAGAAATAGTTCAGAATCTTTGCCTACTTTCATTACAAAAAAAAAAAAGAAATTTGCATTAGGTTTTTGAAAATAGGTTATTTGCTTTAAAAAGCTGTAAGTTTGCTGCTTGCTTACTACTGTTGTAGAAATGTGATTTACAGTTGTGAGTTAGCCCAATAGATCAGATTTCGAGTTCCTGCCTTTTAAGGCCTTGTTCTGTCTTGCAGTGCTGCAGTCAAAACCTGGCAAAAGAAACACTAAATGGATCATTCTTAACCAAGTGGAAGTGTTCATAGAAAAATGAGAAGTAGTGGAGTGTTATGTGCACTCAGAGCAGCAACCCGTTAGGTTACAGTTGCATGATGGGTTGATCATTAACCTTGAGTTGGATCGGAGCATAATGGCTGCAGTGACCTGAGAGAGACTACGTTTAGGAGTGACTATATTTAGCAGCAGTAACGCATCAGTGGAGCTATAATCTGAGAGAAAAGCCAGGCCTGTTTATACTGCTTGTCTCCTACTTCCTCCTGCACGTGTGCTACTTTGTCCTTTGTGGGTGGGACTTTCATCTTGGTTGCAGAGAAATCATGTAGATAATAAAATTTTCTTGTGTAGAGGGATTTAAAACAATCCTATATAAGCAGGATCATGTGTGTCAATAATAAGTTTTCATTGCAGGAAAGACATCCTAAAAAAACCCACAAAACCCAAAAATAAACAAAAACCCAACCAAACAAAAAAAACCCAAACTCACAAAACCCCACCAACAAACCCAGCAGAAAACATCCACATGCTTAGTTACATTTGATATCTTAAATATTGAAAGCACCATTTTCCTAGGTTGCCTTCTAAATAATGTTTTTTGACAAGAATCTCCTTTGGATTGCTCTATGCAGGGATTGTCTCAAACTGCTAGTCTCCAGTCAAGAGAAGAGTTGATGAAAGTATCTGGAAGGATAGAATGTGAAGGACCCAACCGTCACCTTTATGATTTCACTGGAAACTTACGCGTAGATGGTCAAAGGTATTGACAATGAAACCATAAATTCTTTTGGTTAGAAACATGCTTCCTGTGTGCTTTTTAATCTGCAATACTGAGTGTATGCGTGGTTTTGCTGGGGAGGAGGAGGGTCATAATTAACAGTTGTCAATCAGAGCATCTGCAAGTGTAACACTTTCTGTCTTTCTGTGGAGTCTTCTGCTTGTTATGGTAGAGTTGGTTTTTTTGGAGTCATAGCGTTTTGGTAGTTTTCTTAAATCAAAAATAGCTTCTGATAAGGAGGAAGAGTGAGGGAGGTGATTGGGGTTTTTCGGGCCTTCTTGTTACCGGAGGTGCACAGAGGAAATGGGAAACCTTTCCCTTCCAGCGAGAGCCAAAGGCTGCACTAAATTTGGATCTTAAGAGAAAAATGATCCCAGAATCTGGAATCTTTATCAGTGTGACCTTGATCTGTTGCACCTCTTTAAAGAAAAGAACTTGGGCTTAGTACTTCAATTCATAGAATTTGAAAGATCAGTAGGAACATACAGGTTTCATCTTGCTGTACCTATTTTCCTGGACAAAAATTGTATTCCATGAGCAACTCAGCTGAACAGTGACAGAGGCAATAATAGAGGAAGAACACCTTCATCCCATTTGAAAATTACCTGGGTAATACAGTTTTCCCAAAAATGTTTGTTTAATGACATATGTGAGGTGATGGTTTGCTTGGAATGGATGGTCTGGTGCAAGTGTGATACTTATCTGTCCTTCATGTGAAAAAACAAGTCAGCCAAGGAAAAGTGCAGAGTAGGCTTATGGCTGCCACAACTTCTTAAGTTTGCGGTAACTAGAACCCTTGCATTACCTTTGCCCTACTGTGCTTTAGCAGGGATTAGATTTACACAGATTTCAGTGCTCGCTTGAGTTGTGTGGACAACGTAAGTTCATTATATTACTTTCCTCCTTTTGTGGTTTGGGTGTTTTTTTTTTTTTTGAGGGGGGAGTGAGGAAGAGAACTATTTTCCTGAAGTCTTATCTAGAATTCAAAGATGTGCATACTTCTTGCTTTGCAGCCCAGTTCCTGTTGGTCCAGACCAGATCTTGCTACGGGGTGCACAACTGAGAAACACTCAATGGGTCTTGGGTATTGTTGTGTATACAGGACATGATACGAAACTCATGCAGGTAAACTTCTTAAGGAGATCTAGATCTGGGCATCCTTCCTGTATTCTACTTATCTTTTGGAGTTGAGTTTATGAAATGGTTTGACCCACTGTAGCTGTTTAAGCCCTGGTGGCTTTGAGGAGTACAAGGATACTGTTGTATTTGAGGTTGCATATGCACATGTAAACACCTATTGAGGTATTTGTCTCAAAATAATTCAATAAGTAAGCAAAACTAACTGCACCTTAATTTTTCTGGTAGCTAGACAATATTTAAAACTGAGTTTTAACAGATGAGATGGTAATTACCACATATGATTTTAGCATGTGGAGATAATTAGGTTAAAATTACAGTTTCTGAATTACCTTAATGGCAGGGAGTGCCTGGAGAGCCCAGCAACATGTGTTGCTCACCTCTGCTGATGGTCAGTGGGATGGACAGACAGGAAATAAGTGTACATCTACTATCTTCAAAACTGAATGGTTCTCTTACTTTATTGTCCTGTCAGTTTTGGAGTCATTAGGAGTATTGGCTCCTATTACTACCTTGTTGAGCTCTGCATATGATATTAAGCTAAATAGAGTTGAAGTAGCAAGTTCTATAATGGACTTTAAAAATAAAGACTGGATTTGCCTCTGCAATTTCCTCTTCTATAAGCCATTGACAGACTTTTTTTTATTTATTTTTCTGCTGTTGCTCAGAATTCAACCAAAGCACCTTTGAAGAGATCAAATGTAGAGAAAGTGACCAACATGCAGATCCTGGTTTTGTTCTGTATTCTCCTGGTGATGGCCCTTGTGAGTTCTGTAGGTGCCTTATTATGGAACAGAACACACGGCGAAGTCGTCTGGTACCTTGGCTCCAACAGTGAGTACGCAGGCAGTGTGCTGGGCATTTATCAGGCTGTAGGCCTAGCCTGGCTCTAGCTTTGCTAAATGAATGCCTAGAATAAGAAACAAAGGAACACAAGAAACAGCCTGTTGTGAACTTTTGATGGCCCAATGTTGGATTTTTTTTTTTTGGTAATGGGCTGGCATAAATGAACTTGCCAGTGAGGCTTCTGTTAATAAAACCTTCTAAAGGTTAGGTAAATATCACTGAGCTACCACCCAGGGAGCAGGGAAGAAACAGAAGAGAGGCAAGAGTTATTTTTGGGTATCTGGTGTTCAAATTCTTTCAGTTTTGTGGAGATGCAGTGCATGAATTTGTTTTTAGAGCAGGTCCTGTACTACTGCCTTACATATCATACCTGACTGCAGGGTAGCAGGTATCAGTCTGATCATGCTGACCTCAACTCTATGCTTATATACAGAAGCAAAGGATTTCTCTAGCTGTTTTTACAGTCAGAAGTGCTGATCTGCTCTAGTTGTATAGAAAACTGTTAAATGCTAACTGTTACGATTTTGTATTTATTGGATAATGTTTCAGAGTAGTTTTGACTTCTGGCTTAGTTTGTAATGAGGAAACTGATCTATTATCATGCTTATTAAGGGGTTTTATTTGATTTCATTCATACTGCTTGAATTTATTATTTCAAATAAAGACGGGCCTTATGCAAACACTTAAGGATTAAATAAATTGTTCTCCCGTAGACTTCTGACTTGAGGGGGTTCCACTAGCTAGCTATAAAATATGTTGTTATAAATATCTTGAGATGCAGATCTGAAAACAATTCTCACAAACTGTAAATGGTCTTTCTGCTGGTGATTGCGAAACGGATGGCAAAGGGTGCCTTCTGCAGTTCAGGAACTGCAGTTGTGCTAGCAATGACAAAAATTCATAGAGGAAGAGCATGGAAGTGCCTCATATTTGACTTTGATTCTTAGTAGTTGTAATGTCTTCTAGTATTGTAATCAGCAACTTTCAAAGTTTCTTCCCTACCCTCCCCCTTGCTTTTTAACAACGAAGCTTAAATTTGTGCCTTGCAATGATGGTAGTAGTACTGGAAAAGATGAATGTAACAAACTCTTGAACTTGTGCTAATATAAAACAGGCACAACCTGTAATAAACTGGAATGACATACTCTGTGTGTATGCTTTTTTGTGGATTTAATACACAATTTCTATCAGTTCTGTAACTGCCATGTAAGGGAAAGCTGCTTTTTCAGGCCAGAGAGGTAGATATTAAATTTTTGTTACACATCTAATTTCTATAAAAACTGTACTGGAAAAACCTTTTCTAAATAATCAAGTGTACTTCTACTCTCTGTACGTGTATCAAAGATATGGAATTCATGTGTGGTCACACTTGGAGGTGCCCGGGTCCAAACTTCAAGTCTAGTTCACATCTTCATTAAGATTCAGCAACTTTGGCTTCTGTCTCCTCCTGCTTTGCTCCCTTGCCTTCTCACTAACTTACTTGTAATGCTGAAACCCCCTTTGTTGTGGGCTGTGACCCCATTGTGCTGGGTGCTCTGTGTGCTGGCTCAAGTGCCTTCCAGAGCTTCAAAGGAAGAGAAGAACAGACAAATGTGGAGACAATAAAGTGTAAAGAGAGGCTGTGGGCAGCAGCATGAACAGGAGAATGAATCCTGTGTCTCTGCTGAGCCTTGTCCATTCCTGCCTGCTGTCTATAAATGCTTCCCCTTCATTTTAGGACCATTTGTACTACTGGATTTATCTGGGCAACTTGTGCAATGTTGTTACCATTAATAACAGCTCTTCTGCTTAAGCAGGGTGTCTTAGTTCACTTACTAGGTGCCTGTTTAACAGTCAACTTGTTTTCTTAGATTTCTTTAGTGTAAGTTCTCAATTCTGCCGGTGCTGGCAGATTTTTTAGAACAAATTTTAGTCTTTATTTTTTGTTTTCTAACTCCCCTGAGACAAGTAGGTACTTTCTGAAAGGTAAAGTTACTAGTGATATTGGTGGCTCTTAATTGGGGCAGTTGACATACCAGATAAATCTCTAAATTTGGGTTATTGTGTGGAATATCATAATTCTCACCATCTGTTTAGAAAAAAATTGTTCAGCAAGTGTTCTGTTCTCTAATATTTAGCCTTACCAGTCTTGCTCTTCTTCAACTGGTATAATATGCTGTGTATTCAGGCATGTGTTCTGTGGGTGTTTTATATATGTGCTATTGAAATCAATATTAAAAAGGCCCTTTATATTAGGCCTCAACACATTTGCTGACTATTTTAGCACTACTAAATCTGATTAGGCCAACTACAGAAAGATCATTGTCCCTATACTGTGCTGCTCAGACTTCTGCCTTCTGTCTACTGATGTCTTATGTCTTTTGGTCCACAGAAATGCTGTCTGTCAACTTTGGATACAATCTGCTGACATTTATAATCTTGTACAACAACCTTATTCCAATCAGTCTTCTGGTGACATTGGAAGTTGTCAAGTTTACTCAGGCTCTTTTTATAAACTGGGTAAGTAACAAGAATAAATGTATTAACATCAGTTTTGGAAAAGGACATGAAAATAAAAGCACTCTGAAATCTTTACCAGATTTTCTGATGACTTTTCTAATGCAACTTCTGGGAAAGGCAGGGAGAGAAGTTCAGAGGATTTATTCTATTAGTTTGTGTTCCACAGGAAATGAAAAGATTGTTGTAGGAAGATTCCCTGTGCAAATGATCACTCTTGTATGTTTTAGGCTTTCAGGATGAGAAGTAAGGCTCATCTTTTCTGGTTGAAGGAGGTCTCTCAGCTGACTCATCTTCAGTAAATATCTTTTGAAAACTCTTCAATACCTCATAACTTCTCTCAGCCATAGCAGAGGGAAAGACTAGACTTGTTTGGGGGTGTGGGGTTTTTTCATTTTTTTTATTTTTAAATCCCCAAGCTGGCCTTATGGTCCACTCTAGTATGAATCACAGTATTTCTGTGTGGAGATGAGTCAGTGGTGCCTCATGCAACAAAACAGTGATCCCTCTACTCAGGCAAGCTTTGACTTCAAAGTGTGCTTCTCTTCAGTTGTGGACCAAAAATACTGTAGTGTGTCTCTTAAACTGAATGAAAACAAGAGGAGTACCTTGTCTTAATATGTATTAATCCTTGGTCTTTCAGTAAATTTGTAGTGGCTTCTCTAAAATTTGAGTAAATGAGGTCTAACGTGTCTGTTCTGAGCTGCTTAAGTAGCTTATCTGAGAAATTGCTTTGTTTAATGTAGCAGCTGTTTTGTTTACCCTCCCAATTAAGTGTAGTAATAGGAGTTGATTTCAGTCACTTAAATTGTCTCTTGGATCATGGGTATGGCTGGAGTAAATTGCATTGTTGTAACTGAAGACCTATGATTAGTGTGACTGTTAGAACTTCTTTCTACCGCACTAAATTCTTAACCTAGAGATGTGGTGAAGAAAATGGTAATTATCTATAGTCAAATCTGGCTTTTCTTGTGTACAGATGGTTTGGAAGTACACTTTGGAAAGGAGTCACCCCTATTCAACTTGGGATGCTGTTTATGTCTCAAGCTTTCAGAACCTTCACCAAAGGAGTTCAGTCAAGTTGGAGCTCACTAAAAGAATGGGAAGTTCAGTGTTTAATGCGGGTAGCATAGGTCTAATTTTGCTCTCATTTCAGGACATAGATATGTATTATCCTGAAACAGATACACCTGCAATGGCCAGAACCTCAAACCTTAATGAGGAACTTGGGCAGGTAAGGCAAAATTTTCTTAAGTGTTATGTTTGATATGTTCTAGGATGATAGAAGGTGTGAGAGCATGCTGTACACATCTGCTTTATTCTGTTGGTCTGTGGCTCAGGTTAATGGGACAACTTAAACAGGAGTCGAAGTCTTACAAGTAAAATAATGAGATCACAAGATTAAATTTGAGGTCAGTTTTAATCCTGGAAATTGAATCTTTAATCCCGATGTTTACTCTAAACTGACTTTTTTCCTCAAGGGTATTGAAGAGATGCTCTGTGGTTGTGTCTCTTTATAGTTCCGTACATTTTGTTCCACTAAGCTTGGCTGAAGAGCAGGCTAACAGCCTCAGCCTGTGTTCTTAGTTTTTCATGTTTCTGACTACCTCATAGAAAATGCAAGTCCAAAAAAAAATGTGGTTCTGTTCCTCATTTAGATTGCTTCTTCAAGCATTTCCATTTTACTTTCAGGTTAAGATAACTGTATATTAAGTTGTAGCTGTTTTAAGAGATCTGTTCTAAATTCTGTGAATGGGATTTTTTCCAAAGTGGAAGGGCTTCCCAAAACAAGGTTATTGGAAAATGAAACTTTGCCATTGGAATTTTCTAGTACTGCTGAGAAATCCTAACTTCTTTCCTTGACCACCAAAGTCATACATATGCAACTGAACCATATGAACTTCATAATTTGTGTGAATTTAGGGTTGGAGACAATATTTATGTATGTAAAACACAAAATTGTGTACTGATCAGCAGGGTGGTAATCAATGTTCTTCCTGCTTAATTCAATTGGCCTTTTCTTTAGGATGGTTAAAATTTTATTAGTTTTCAGATTGCTGTGATGTAAAGTTATCAACCTCCACATCAGGGTAGTGGTTTTGGCTGAAGTAAACTACACTATGTGGCATAATGTATATTGTTGGCCCATACATTGCCTTCAGAAATGGCTTACTAGTGATTCTATGTAAACAAGCTGAATTTTTTTATTCATTAGCTGAATTACTTGTTCACAGGTGTATTTTAAAACTTTATCTGCTAGAATTATTAATCACTTGAAGTTCCCTAGGTATTTGGGTATCTGCTTTCATTTCTAACTTGCACAGGCTCTGTTTCTGATGCTGTGTTCAGAAGCAGCATAGTGCACAGCTAAAGGGTCATTTAACCAGTTAAATTGGCTGACTCTTATGTTGGCACCATCCCTTTCTACTTTTTTGCTGGTTTAAAATCTGACCTGGTGCAGAGGTAAAACAGCATGCAGTTTAGCTTGCGATTAATTTTGGTCTGTTGTGGACTACTGAAGGTGGGAATTTTGAGTCTGCTAACACTCCAAGAAGTTGTGTTGCTGCGTTAGAGTTGTCAATCATTCTAGTGACTCTTCAGTAATCTTAAGAGTCTTTGTTTTAATTTTCAGTCTTGTTGTTTGATGTTAGTACAGTTGAAAGACTTGGTGAATGTTAAACTAGCACAAGCAAATACATCTGTATTGACCACACTGGAACCCTGGCAATTGATACCTACTATTTGAGCCTTTCTGCATGTAGAGATAAAGAAATAATGCCATTGAATAACTGAATATTTTCCTGTAGCTTTAGTAAGACAAACCAAGCTGTGATAAACCTGCATGGGCCAATACTGTGACACTTCAGCTGTATGTGTCTCAGAATTTTCCTGATACTTATTCTATTTTCCACGCGGAGTTTTGTTACTTTGCAAGTTGAAAATTAGACTTATTTTTCTTCCAGGTAAAATACCTGTTTTCTGATAAGACGGGTACTCTAACATGCAATATCATGAACTTCAAGAAATGTAGTATTGCTGGAGTGACATATGGGTAGGTATGATTTTTTTTTAGAAATTGTGTAGCTTAATATGTGTTTATTAATGGTACATCTTTTATATCAGAAGAGAACTTGAACATTCTGTTCTTCAGTTTGTATTTTAGTATATTTTGTGGTTTTAGTTAATAGCTTTCATTTTCATGTCCTGCAACACAAATTATGAAATGCAAACCTGGGGAGTACTTTACATGACAAAGAAAACTTGCTTCCTAATTTATCTGATCATCATTTAAACTAAACCAGAAGTGCTAAATAACCTCTGGCCTTTCCAGAGGGAAGAAGATGCAGCTGAAGGGTAGCAATTGCCAGTCATCTTTCTGTGACTTCCTCAGGTGAACCAGGATTTCGTTGCAACCATGTAGCTGTAACTGTAGTTGTTGAGCTAAATATTTCGTGTGTGGGAGGGATACCCACGTACTGGTTTTGTTCTGTGTGAGAAGGATCCCTTTGAGTCATGCCAAGTTGATAGCACTTAGCCTTTTGAGTCTTGAGTACTGAATCTTTGTCTTTGCTTGGTTTTAAATGGGTAGTCTTAAGATCTCTGTGCAAGTTAACCTTTGAATTTCATGGTAACTGAATTAGATACCTCAGAAGGCAGAACTTGGTGCAAATGTGTGAACAGCTGAGCCCATGGTTTCAGCATATGTTTGTATGTGTTGATGACTCATTGGTCTTTGCCTTCTACCTATTTCTTTTGATTTGCAAAGTGGAATAAATACTCTTTTTTCACTTTTCTACTCCTCAGTCACTTTCCCGAGTTGGAAAGAGAACGTTCATCAGAAGACTTCAGGTAAATACGCTTGAAGTTGTTTGTGTTCTGTGTAGCAGAGTGAGAACAATTTATATAAAAATTGCTTTCCAATTTGGAACTGGAAGAAACCCAAGAAAGCAGCATGTTTCAGTAAAATGTTCTTCTAGCAAGAGCCTAATGCACAGCTGGTGGGTGGGGATGGATCCTCTCTTCTGCTTAGAGAGATGATGGGTGAAGGGGGTGAGGGATAGGCAGTGGCTGGGGTGGCCTGGATGCATGCCAATGCAGTGCTCATTTATAATTGCAGACAACCAAGTTACAATCGAAGAGTAACTTTCTTTACAGTAACCTTACCTCTAGTTAGAGACTGGATGTTACTCTTTGCAATCACTAAGTTCAAACCTGAAAAGGAGAAGAAAAGGAACTTGATTAAAATGCTGTTTTAATAATTAAACTGGGAAAGATCTTGATATGGAGGTGTCTTATGTCAAGAGAACCTCTCCTTTTTATTCAGAGATTTAATGAATGGAAGTGATGGGTTTGTCCCATTCTACAGAAAGGGGTGAAAACCTGGAATTGTTACACAGGTGTCACTGTAGTGTGTTCATATTAACGCACTTCTGTGTTAGCCTGGGGAGAGCCAGAGAGGGTTGATGCGGCTTTGGCAAATATAAGTAAGAAACAGACAGATGCTGAGTGCTGTTAACAGCTTTATGATGAACTAAGTTAGGTTTCTCCACTGGTCCATCTCATTTTTATGATCACCTTTTAGGAAGGGTAATATGATATGGTGTGTTGCTACTTTGGCTGCAATGTGATTTCTATGTATGACTTTTTCTTCCAGTATATTGCAGTTTTCTTTATTACCATTTTTGCCTCCTTGTACACTCCTTTTGTAGTCAGTTCTGTGGAAGAGTTTATTCTAGGTACTAATTTAGGGTACTCAGGCTTAAAATTCTCCAAGGATCAACTTGAAGCAGAGCTTACTGACTAGAGAGGGACCTTAGGAATACTGATCTTTGACCTAACTTAAAAGCAAGTGACCTTGAAATTAATCTATTTAAAGCAGCTTAAAAGCTGCTTCTGCTACATTTGTCCTAGGAAGCATGTTGACATTGGAGTCTTCTCAAATACACATTCAAGCATAACCATTTTGGGTTTCTTGGTGGTGTTCTGAAGAAACTATTGCTCATGTTCAGCACTTAGTGCATTACTCATATGATCTTTTCACAGTGTTTTCAAGGACAGTGGAATCTTAGTTTTTCCTTTGTTTCCCATAAAATAGATGAAGTAGTAAGATTGGAAATATTGCCACTGTTATGTCTCAATATGCTTGTCTTGCTTTGCAGCCAGCTACCTCCTTCCACAAGTGAATCGTGTGAATTTGATGACCCAAGACTGCTGCAAAATATAGAAAATGACCATGTAAGTCTAATCTTTGAATATCATGTCTCTTAAACACGCTAATCTAGGCCTCTCTGGAACTAAATGCTAAACAAGTCTACTTGTGCGATCAAGTCAGCTCTACAGGTGTGACATGAAATCACAGATGCAAGCACAGTGAATAGCTCCCCCAGCCCTTTCCTGCCCACTTGTCTGTCCAGGGGAATAAAAATGAGATTGATGCAAGTACCAGCTGGCTATAAACCAGCTTCATATATGCCAGTGTATTTGGGAGATAGTGTCTTGTAGCAAACGATGGTAGAAATTGTAATACTTTGAACACTCCAAGTAGGTTTTCTTTTAAACATCCATACTGTAAAAATACCATTTTTAACAGTAATCCAGAGTGTTGCAAGGTGACTATGGTGTGAGGACCTGCTTTAAATACTGCAGATGTTGGGAATTTCAGTTGTGTAAAGGGTGTAAGAGATGAGACTTAATTGCAAGTTTAAGCTTAGCCTGAGATTTAGTGATTAGTAATTTTAGCCTAACTTCCCTGTAAAGGGACCTAGTCCTTAGGAGAGTGTCAGTTCACTGTGAAAAACATGACCCTTCTATTCTGTAGAAGCTGTCTCATGGTAGGGCATCGGGGCATTGGCAAGCACTAATGCAAATGACAAACTGAATTAGCTGATCGCTCTCCGGTAGCTGGTTAAATTTAATATGAGCTTCTAAAATATACTTACAACATACTGTCTGTGTGCAGAAAACCTTTGGTTTCTGTTTTGCTTTACTGTACATAAGAAGCTGAAACGCAGTGTGGTGTAAATGCCTGAAGGAATATTTAATTACTATGTAAGTCACTTCATACTCCTCAGGGTGATAGAGCCTGAAGATAGCTCTTGATGGTGGCCCTGCCAGGTCAATGTACTCGTTTCTTGTGTGGCCTTTGTAATCATTTCTACTGGAAGGACTTCCCACTGCACATCACTTGCATCCCAAATCTTGGCTGCCTCCTGTTCTTTTGTGTTCTTCTTTTATATATGGCTACGGTTATGGTTTATGGCAGTTGCTAACTCCAGGTGCTCATTCTGAATGGAAGGGTACTGGTTTAGGTGCAGGCTACAGATAGTGTGTTTAAGCTCTTCCTCACTGGCTGCTGTTTTAGGCATCTATACGGAAAAATGCTTTGGTACATTTTAATAGATTAGCAGAAGAGACAGATATCAAATGGGCTGTGAGATGGAGTTCCTCATCTAGCCTTGAGATGGCTCCTTAACTTCAGATATCTCTAAGGCTTTGCTCTTATCTGGGTAGAGCTTCTACTTTGGGAGACACAAGGAGTATTTGCTGTTGTAGCAGGCAAATAAAGGAGTTTGGTAGCTTCCGTAGGTGTCACTTAGTCTAGAGAGCCAGAAGTCATTGTTCTTTACATGCTGGACCCTTATGAGTCCAGTTTCCTTTTGGATGGCAACTTGAACAGATAAATATTGTTGCTGTTGCACAGCTGTCTATTGAGCTGAGCACACTGTGTGAACTCAGCCCTCAGACAATCAGTGGGCAAACTTCTGGCTGATAAGGTGTACCTTGTATAGGCCAAAGCTATCTTTTGGAGCCTGACAGTACTGGAGGGATGGATGTCACCCACTGACAAGTGGTGATTTAGCACAAGACACAAGAATGCATGAACTGTGTGTGACAGTTTGCTTAGGAAGTTCAGATCAGCTCTCACAAACTGCATCAGTGAGATGAGGGCTGGATTGCAGGATAGTGGGAGAAGGAAGAGTTGCATTTTTCTACCACACTACGTTTTTGCATTATATCAGCTGTTTAAGGTGCATAAACTGCTTCCTTCTACTGAAAACTCCTTGGTGTCTTAGTTTTCATAGCTAGTAGATAGCTGCAAATGCTATTTACTGATGTCTGACAATTTCTAGTTGTTTAGTCAAGTGAGGCGATAAAAGTGAAGTGTTCTAGCACAAGCTGCCTTGTGGGGTCAGATGGTGCTGTACTCAGCTGGGCAACAAATTCCCTCTTAAACGATTGCCCTTTTGCAGCTGAAGTTGTCAATGTGCTATCTCTCACAAACACTCTATAAGTGCTCATTGCTCTGGGCTTGAAGATTTTATTTTTTCAGTCTAGTTGCAAGTTTTAGTTTAGAGCTGTCTCAGTGCCAAGTAATTTTCTTTCCAGGTTGAAAAATAAAAAATAATGTACTTGTCCTCATGAGACTGTCTTCCATCTGCTAGGAAGATTTTTAGCATCCTGCGTTGCCTCTAAAATTCATAGCTCTTCTGGGCCACTGGTGTGTACGGACTGACTGGCCAAGTCCACTCTTGAGCAACAGGCAAAGAATTATTGCCCTGTAGGAAATGTTCCAAGAAAAAATAACTTGTCTTGTAAAACACGTGGAGATTTCTCTTAGTTTCTCTGGGATTTTAATGTGGAAGAAAGTACCTAGATTTGTCTGCTTATGCTTTTTCTTTTTAACAGCTTCTGTTGGATGAACTGTGCAGTGGTGCCAAGAGTATGATGCTGGCTTGTTTCTATAGGGGGAAAATCATGTAAACTCTTATTAGAATAAGAAAATATAAGTTATTTCCAAAAGCTTAAAAGAAAGTTTGGTGAATATGCTAGATTGTCTTTATCTTGGTGCTTTTTATTGCACATGAGCTGTGAATATTGTCATGGAGATGCAAGCCTGTTTGGTGTGGGTTTATATTTTATCCTGGTGATATGACTTCAGGGAAGGAGTCAAGAAGTGAGAGAACTGCTAAACTTGGATCTCATCCTAGACTCCTTTGTCTCCCTGGATTCTCTTTGAACTTCCTCTACTAATTCCAGTTCACATAAGAACTTTCTTCTGCTGCTCCCAAATTACCATTTGGGCAATAAGCATGTGGTATAGCTGCAGATGTGTGAATTGGTTTCAGTGAGTATGTGTGGTGAGTAGTTTAGCAGCTGGCCAGGCACAACAGGTAACTCTTGTGCTCAGGCTGAGCTTTTACCTCAGTGAAGGTATTCATTGAGATCTCTTCAACATGTCTGTTTATTTTTGTGAAGTGTGTGGGAACTGAGGCTTTTATCCCATCAGACTTTGAAAAGGCTGCTATGACCAGCTGATTTTTAATTCCTTAGGAAAGCAGAACAAGAAAAGAATATTATTACTTATCAGGATGAAAACCTGTAATTTAAAGTCCAGTAGGGGGAAAATAGGTGCAGGTTGTGAGAACCTCTGGGAGGTCTTAGTTCAGAAAGTAACTGTTGCCTGAAAACTGTCCAAACATCATTTTAC
The DNA here is from genome assembly GCA_026413425.1 of Tringa solitaria. Taxonomy (NCBI): domain Eukaryota; kingdom Metazoa; phylum Chordata; class Aves; order Charadriiformes; family Scolopacidae; genus Tringa; species Tringa solitaria. The sequence continues at coordinate 188,639,874 of JAOXJM010000001.1, forward strand.
AGCTCACAATTAAGTTGTTACTTCTTGACAAGAAGTATCTCTCACTCTTCTGCTTCTGCCCTTACTGTGCATGGGACTTCAGTACTGCTCTTTCGCTAACATACGAGGCAGTATCTTTAATTATAGGTCATATTTCAGTGGCTCTATTGATGTTCAAATGCTAATTAATGTGTTCTTTGAGTCTGTGCCTGAAGAACCCTAATCCCCTCCAGCCTTACCAGCTTCACTCTTCTAGAGGTGCCTGACATGGCTGGATCCTCACATTGTTCTCCAGAAGTTTTAATGAACAAAACAGTAGGAAGTTCACATCTTTTTAAGACTGTTAGTCATAATTCTGCCTGGTAACAAAGTAGATAAGTATTTTACTAGCTGTCCTTGGCAGAATGTGCCACATCTAAACAAAGTTGTCAGCTCAAGTCGGTAGACTGTCCTGTAATGTCCCATTGGCCATTTCTAAGCCATTTTTTTAACCTGTCAGTCCTGCTCTTCTGGAAATATTGTGGATAGAGGAACTGATCTGATACTGCTACAAATAAAAGGAGACGTGACTAAATATCTTCAACTTCATATCCAACTTCTTTTTAATTTTATCAGGCTGTGAACAGTTGGCTAGAATAATGCAGTTTCTGTTTTCAGAGTGAGGAGGTCTAGATAAGCACGCGTGTGACAAGCATGCAGATACGTAGCTTTGCAGAGTGCAGCTTGTTCCCCAAAAGACTGAATTTTGACTCAGTGTTTTGTTCCCTCTGAATAAGGGAGAACACAAAGGGATGAAAACTTGTCATACAGCTTTCTGACCAGTGGTCTGTGGTGTGCTTGATAATGGATAATGCTCTACCTTCTAGGTAGGGGAGCTTTGCTTTCAGCTTAGGTAATGCTTTGTAGATAACAATCCAGAGATTGCTTCTGGAACTATAAGGCTATGTCTCAATGTGTCTGTACTTCTCAGCTTGTGGGGGCAGCATGCAAAGTAAGTTTAGTCAGGGGTGTATATTAATGATGTTGGTGGCTGTACACCAGGTATTCCATGGATCATTGGAAAAGAGAAAGAGAAGCAACAGCTTTCACCTAGAGCTGTTGGCACACAGGGAGAAAATGTAGGGAGAAAGCACTTAAAAGGAGAGCTGCCTGTGGACAGATGACTAAAATATGCAAGCTTTATTCCTGCTACAGATACATAGAGAAGGCAAAAATGGGGTGGAAAGAAATAGAGCTGAGCTCAAATGAGCAAGAAAGGAATCTCAGAGACAATCAGTAAGAATTTGAGTACTAAAATATCAGACTTGCTTTAATAAAGCATGAAAAAAGTAATAAAGCAGAATCAGTTGCTGAGGTTAAAGTTGGCATGGTGCAAGGGATGTATTGCCACAGAAGCTATTAATGAGTTTTCTGTTTATGGCTCTGAAGGTACAAATTTCAATGCTCTGCACTGATTCACACCAGTGCAGCACGCATTGTGTCAGCGCTGGAAGAATACAGAAAGGAAACAAAGGACAGCTGTGTGGAGGAGCTGATGTGATAAGCTGGGCCTCTGCTGATCTCTTGCTGTAGAATTGGAAGATTGCCATGTAATATATTGTGAGCTGTGAAAATACCAAGACAGCAAGAAATTACATTGCTGGCTTGAAAGCAAAAATATATACATAGGAAGGATTAAAATATATGACATTACCGGAGACAGGTTGTTTCCAGCTGATAGAACACATACTATGAAAGTGTGGAAGGGGCTAGGTGATACGCATGTAAGGAAGACATCAAAGGTCTGCAACAATGGATGCAGAAATGAGAATCTAGGAGGCTGTGCGTTCTGAGATGGAGATAAAGCTTTCATTGCTTTCACTGGAAATAATGGAGCAGCAGTAACCTCCTGACCAGTCATTTGCTGTGGACTTAACATCTCACACACTACTCTCTGACTATATTCCGTCTGCTCATTTTCTTGAATGCAGCCTCTGTGCTCCAGCATGTCAAAAGTTACAACTCTTGTTGTAGCTAGAATTGTTGTAGCCACTAGAATTAGTGGCATGTAACTATACAATTCCGAAGTTTTAGTATGCAAAGATAAAGGTCCTGTTTGAAACAGCTATTTTGAAAATATTAATGACGAAGTACATGAAATAAAACAAGAAAAAAAGTATTGTCTCTTTATTACAGTTTTTCCTGATATGCTTACTAACATTTGTCAGCTGACATTGTTTTGGGGCTTTCATAGTAATTTACTTCCTGCTAATTATACCTTGCTATTCCTAGTGTATCTTTGTTATACAAGTATGTAGGCTACATGCACCAAATTTGAAAAACAAAAAACTGCTCAACAATTTTACCCTATTTTTGGTCTTAACAGGCCCTAAGATAGAACAAAACTTTGTTCTCATTTTTGTCACAAAGCTTGGCTTGGGTGGAGAAGCGCTACCATGTCTGAGAGCTAGTTGTGGATGCTGCTGGCCTAATTGTGAGAAGTTGTATTTTAAGTGCCCCTCTAAGGGGAAAATGGAGGAGTCTTTAAGGTCTTAGTAGCTCTGTGGTCAAAGGGTTTTATAAAATAATTGTGCTGCATTTCAGGTAGTAGTACTGCATATACTTTTAGAAGAAGACCTGTAATACAAATCTCTGTCTGGATTTTTGGTGGTATGGAGTTTTCACTTAGTTTCATTTAAACATTGTAGCTTTTTTCTGTTGTGAAATGTTCTGGTGTCCACTAGTATAATAAATTGTGTAGAAGCATATTTTCATTAACTATTTAAAAAAACTTGTTTTACTAGAATCTTGCAGGATTCTTCATGTGATCTTGGTTTTAATATTACAATAGTGTTTTTTTGGGCTGACCCTATGCTATCGTAATGCTTTTAATTTTGTAGTGGTTCTGTTAAGACAGAGTTTATAGAAAATATGCTATGCTAATGAAGACTTCAGGAACTAAATGATAATTCTATATGCAAAAATTCTGTGAGAGTTTGCAAAGTCAACTAAGGCTTTCTGCAAAGGTAGAACTGCTGAGTTCAAGTCTGACTCGTATCACAGCAGCCATTTGCTCAGTGACTAAGATTTTGATGCTCCCAACTGTAGATGTTACAGATATAGCAGAGTTGGTGAAGGGGAACATGTGTTCACGTCAGCTGTTTCAACCAAGTGTCTTAAGAATCTGTGTGAAGTGTGGATGAAGTTAGTATGGTGGGTTGTGAGCTGGGCAGCTGAGTGCTATGCCTGACTGCTGAGACTGGAAACACTGTGCCACAGGCAGGGATGGAAAGGAGGGAAGAATGAGATAGTGACTTGAAATTGAATCCCCTACAGTTGTTGTGATTTAAGTGCTGTAACATCTTCAGGGAGTTGTGGCTCTTTAAGCACTTTGGGATGGCTGGTGACTGTAGTTTGTGAACACTGTTCTCTGTTGTGCCTTTTCATGATGCTGAATATGTAAGGACCATTGATCAAATTTCTACTTGGCTAGATGTTGTCTTCCTGTGGAAGAACACATACTACCTTCTACTGGCTGATCAGCTGATGTCAGCTCTGGATGATCATCACTAAGGCTGCAGTTGCAATGAGTTTAATTTTGGTGTGGTTACTGTCAATCTACTGTGGTAGCTTCCACAACATCTTTCAGTAGTGTTTCCTGTTTCTTGAGTATCATCAGCATCTCATGGCACACTTATTTGCCTGTATGAAGCCTGGGTTGTTACAAAACTAATGTTTTTATATTTGAGGGGGTGGGGGAATATTCTTGCTTCCCAGTTCTCTGCAACTTAAATGAGGTCATTATTATTAGCACTGTGATTTGTTAACACTGCCCTTTTACACTGCTGCACTGATGTTCAGGGACCAAGACAACTACTGTAAATGGAGAACAGAATATTTTTTTTGTCTCTGGTGCCTAAGGGCTCTTATCAGTTTTGTGAACAGCTGGTCTGTGTGTAAGATACTAAACCTGACTCTCCTGGTCTCCTGTCTAGCCCACAGCTGTGCACATTCAGGAGTTCCTCACTCTGCTGGCCGTGTGTCATACTGTCGTTCCTGAGAGACAAGGAAATAAAATAATCTACCAGGCCTCTTCTCCAGGTTGGTTGTTGCTGTCGTCTTGGGGAGGGAAGGAGTGACGGAGTAGAATTGGGTGGATAGAGTTGAAAGGAAAGCTTACAAATTTCTTAAAAGGTATTGATTTTTAAAAGGGAGATGTCATCCATAAAAAAAAAAACCAAACACAAACCCAAAAGAAAACCATACAAAAGGACCCCCTCATTACTAAACTAAGTCTCTAAACACTACATCAATCCATCTTTTGAAAACCTCCAGGGACAGTGCCCTAACTACTTCCCTGGGCAGCCCATTCCAATGCTTAATAACCGCTCTGTTTAATCTTCTGTCACCAATGCACACAGCTTTGGAATGCCTCATACACAGCTTCCAAGTCCATGATGTTTTTCTAGAGGTAGGCTTATGATCCCTCTTATTCTGGCCTCTCTCTGCAGGGGTGAAAAGCAAAACTAAAACTTTAAGTAGCTTGTCTTCCCCACATAGAGCTGACCTATGGAACTACTGAATTGTTTCTGCGTGAACAGTTACTTCTGTTTGGCATGAGTGCAAACTGGTTTTCTTGACCTGGTAGCTTCCCATGTTGCTTTATGCAGACACAAGATGCTGATAAGTGACACGATACAACAAAGAACAGAGTCTTGGCCATATTCAGGTCTACCCTTTACCCATTTCTTGCTGCTTTCAGGCAGCCCAGTGGGACTGAAAGAGGTAGGCAGGGCCAAGATGCAGAACAGTAGGGCCCTGCTCCCCATCAAATTTATCTCTGTTTCTGAGGATGTTTTTAGAATTGTTGTAGTGATGTATTGAGTGATCAAGCAGCAGCATTTCTATTTGTCTTAAAGCGTTTGAAGAGTTGGGTGAACAGTTCATTAAGGCAGTTCTAGTCACAGTGTTGATGAACTCTAAGGAGACCAAGGAAGCAGTAGAGATATCAGAGCTGCTTGAGCTGTGTACTAAATTGACCTGTATGGTGGTTGTGCCTAATGCCACTTGCTCTTTAACAAGACTGTTAGTACATACTAGAGGTAGAGGTGTTGGCTTTGGTTTCAGCTCAGTTATTTGAGCTCTTAATGACACTCCCCAGTTCAGTCTCCAGAAGACAATGCTGTGCTTATTTCTATAGCACCTGAACTTTGTGCCTTTATAGCAGGAAATGGATTATGCATATTGTAGGAATTCAAAGTAACATAGCTTTGATCTTCCTTTCAGAACAGGTATTTCCTTTTTGATGTATAACTTCTCTACAACAATAGTTTAATGCTTCAGTAGTTACAGGATGTTTTATACAGACTGGGTATGAAGTTTGTGTTGTTGATATTACATAGCCTTTGTAGGACTAAAATGTGAATGTTCTTGTTGGAAGTGTGTGCAGAGCTACTCTAGCAGCCCTACAGATGTGGGAGTACCTGGTGAAAGGGGGGGGTTCTGTTTTGTGGCATGTGTAAGTATGGGCTTTGTAGGCTTCTTCTACATATCAGATTAAATTCAAAGCTTTTCTTATATTGGCAGATGAAGGAGCATTAGTGAAAGGAGCAAAAAAACTTGGTTATGTCTTCACAGGACGGACCCCACATTCAGTTATCATTGATGCGGTAAGTAGTAGATGTGTATGGCACAGACTGCCAAGCTCCTGCAGAGCGTAAACATCTCTTGCGTGGTCCTTGTGAGTTCCCCTTCACAGGCTCTTTAGGATGCTGCATGCAAAAGGCTTTTGCAAGCTGGGAAAAGTTGTCTTCATCTGTTTTTAGATGCAAAGTCCTCCACCCTTCTGTGTGGCATGGGCAATAGGAAGTTGCAAGCTTATATGGGAAATGACAATAGTTATTCTTGAATAATATTTCCCTTGTCTGGGAAGCACAGATGAGCACACTCACAGGAGAAGAAAATTTGTGTTTGGGAAATTTTCTGACTATGCTTAATGGTAAATGTTTGATTTATTGTATTAAAATGGAATTCTTCTTCGAAGTAAGATCATCTTTTGTAGAAGATGTATCTGTTTAACAAGCTCTGTATGCAGGGGTGTGTAGTTAACGGATTAGAGTCCACACAGGCAGTCTCAAACTCATGGGGCCACGTTCTGACTTAAGTTGCAGTCTAAGCTACTAAGTGACTCCAGATTTACACAGGTGCAACTAAGAAGATTTGTCTCTGCAATACACAGTAGGGTGCTTATTAAGAATAATGGATGTATTTTTGTCCTTCCTCTCAGGTGCATTCACTTTCAAGTTTCTTGGTACGCTGCCAAGCTAAGCACTTAAAATGTTTATCTCTCTAGGACTTGTCACGGACTTTACAACTACTCAAAAAACTGATGCTTATTTTAGGAGGAAAAGCTTAGGATGAGCAGCGTCATCCAGAGCTGTTTAGGATCTTCTTTCCTTTGCAGAAGGACCCAGGCCCACCTGACCAAGCTTTATATAAAAAGCTGGGAGCATGGTCAGTCTATAGTCAGCAATAAAAGCTGTCACTCTGAGGATCCTGTTTCTCCTCATTGCCTACATCTGTGGTAGTACATGTAACATGGCTGGAGATGGCTTTTGGTCCTGGGGGTATTGCTGAATTGATATATGCCTCATAGGATATAACTCTGTACTGCAGTTACATGTTGCTACAGCCCTTTCTTTAATCACTGGAGTACTGAGACTCCAGTAACTCTTGCTGTTCCTTCCATCTGTCATACAACAGGAATGGCAAAGAAGAAGCATTTCTAAACCCTTTTCCTTCATCAGATTACTCATGTTCAATCTCAGCAAACAGTTTTTGGTAATGAGAATTATTCCTCAGTTAACTTGTTTTTCGCCACAAAAAATTATAATCTAATATGCTAGTTAATTCAAGTAAAAGAAATGCTAAGGCATTTCAAGCAAAGGTTTTTGTAATTTGGTTTTAATTTGGAATAACGCTTACAGTCTGTAATGTCTCTTACTTGATAGCTGTTAAAAAGTAAATATGCAGCTTACCTTCCAAAGTATACTTATACTTCTAGACTAAGATATTTCCTTGAAATGGTGTGAAAATAGTAAATGGAGAATGCCCCAATTTTAGCAGTTCGAGGAAGATTAGAATACATTCATTATATAGGGGTCTACATTGCTTTTTACCAGGAGAGGGAGTTATTACTACAGTTTATTTACACTGGGATGGGTAAACAAAGGTGCTTTAACCAACTAGCATGTTTACATGTGTAAGAATGTACTGCAAGTTATAATAGTACATGCTTTCTTTTTGTAGCTTGGAAAAGAAAAAACTTTTGAAATTCTTAATGTGCTGGAGTTTTCCAGGTAAGTTTTCCTCTAATGTAGTAAATGCAGAACAAGAAAACCATTTTTGTAAACATTATCTAGAATAAAAAGATTCAGTTGATGCACTAGAAAAGCTGAACTTTTTCAATTTTTTCCTGCCCCTTCATTTCCTAGTTTCCAATATAGGAGTAATACAGAGCTTTTTATAAGCTGTTGGCATGTGAACATGAAGCTCTCCCCTTCCACTGCAGCTCTGTTACCTTACTGAGAAGTGTCATTCTCTGCCTCCTTGATTTCCTGACATGTCACTTGTCTACTTAAAGAACATGCTTTGAGATTGAGATTGCACTTCTGTACTGCTTCTGTAAAGTACTTGTTTTCGAGTAGGTGGAATCTCTAGCTGTACATCTTTTTGGCGCCCCTTTTTGAACCAGTCCAGCTAGGAAAAACTAAGCCTTGCAGGCACTCCTGTCTTATCAGGCTTGCCAGGATGGGCACTGCGTAGGTAGCAAGAAGCTTTGTGTGATGAATTGGGCCCCTAAATCACGGGAGATCATAAAAGGTGCTTTCTCTTTGTCAGCTGATAAAAGTTTTGTCAGTTTGGATTGTGCTAATCAGCAGGCTTTTCTACTGTTTGTTGTATTCTTGCTGTGGCTTAAAGCCTTGAAGTCTTGCTCTCTGCCCTCTTTGAGTTGGCTGGTTCCACTCCAATCAGAGTATGTAAAACTGAAGTCAAGGAAGATTTAGGAAGGTAGCTTTTCTCGTGTCGTGGCTTTCTTTGACGATTGCTCTTAATTACTTTTCCTTTTCATTCAGAATGCAGCTACATAGTCTTCTTGTGGGAATATCTAAAAAGGTGCTAGAAGAGTTCTTCATGGTTTCTGACAAGCTGACCAGTTCCCTGGTGTCCATAGGCAGGAGTATATGTAGCCTACATGCAGCACTGGTAGAAAATGTTGGCTAGAACAGGACTTATTCTCCATCACTATAACTAATGAAAACAAATATTTTTCTTTCAATAGTAACAGGAAGAGAATGTCAGTGATTGTTCGAACTCCAGCAGGAAAACTACGTCTCTACTGCAAAGGGGCTGTAAGTAATTATGCTACCTAATGGAGAACTAATGCTACCAGTTATTGTTTCAACAGCTGCAGCTGATGCTGGTGTTTCATGTCTCACACATAGTACCTGTTGGTTTTCTGTTTAGGGCTAAGTGATTTAAGAGATCTGTAATTCCTTCTCAGACTCGTTTTGCAGGCAGGAAGATTGCTAGGCTTTCTGCTACCTAGCTGAAATCCTGAAAATAATGGGAGCTGTACCCTTCACTTAAGCAAAGGCAGGATTTCACCCAGCTGTGCAGCAGCAGTTCAGGAGCTGGACTAAATGCTGTTATCAGAATCTGTAATGCAAAAATCTGTTCTCAAGTGGTTGGCTCTTGATCTGGCTCTTTTGTGTCTCTGCACCTGCTGTTATTTGTCATCATGGCTTGCACCATGTTGTGCTCCTGTCTTCACTGACAAGCGCAATAACTTACCGAAGTACAAAGGCTGCAAAACTAGCGTTGGCCACAGCCAGACAGTGGTTCTAATTTCAATGGAAAGCTGTGGAGTTGGCTTTTTGCAACAGAGAAAACTATTTCTGATTTCCATAAGGATCTGATTTACTGGAATTTGTCCTGACATATGGGTCTGGGTGCACTGTTCTGTTGCTTCAGTTTAACCCCCCTGATTTGATAAAGTTGTCAGCTTCATGCTGGTGTGGTGGGAGTTAATTAAGCCCACTGCCATTGTGCAGTGTTTCAAAGCTGTAAGCCTGGTAGGACCAGACAGTTCTGCAACTGCTTGTTGCTCATACTGTGCCTGAGTTCACACTGTTTCTTGGAGCATGGTACTGGAAGGGATAACAGGAGAGTTTGTACTAAAAAAATTTCATGCTGTCTTCCGTATGAGCAGGCTCAGATGTCTTAACAGAGCAAAAGGGTTGTAGTAATTAGTATAATCTGTTGGTTTGTCTTGTATGCTCTACTGCATCCACCACTTATCTAAACTGTAAGTTAACTGTCTGTTCTACATGGACTTTTCCACATTCTGACAGTTGCCTCCTGTCCTGTCCCTTCTGTCATAAATTACTTGTTTTGTAAGCCTATCAGTAATCAATGATAGATGTAAGCCTTTTTACTTAGCTTAAGAGTACATGTTTGAGTAAAAGCACAGTTTCTGTATTTCATGAGTGTAACAACTTATTCTGGTAGCTGCAGAATAAAATCCAGAGTCTAGATATGTAGATGATGGTGCTGTGTTTTGTTTGGAGCTGTTATCTAGGCCTTTTCAATTACCCTTTGGTTTAGTGGTGATAAAGTTGCTGCAGGAAGAAGGTTATTTCTGAGAGAATTTTGTAGAAGAAACTGTTCCATGTTTCTGCCTTTTTTAACATCAGTGTGTATCTTTTCTAGAAAGGATTGCAAGAAGCTCTTCTGTATGAAACTACAATGTGTACTGAATAAAAGCAGATGCATATACTTGGAAAATCAACGTATCAGCTTAGTAGTTCAGAAAGGAGTGTTCTGTATTGCCCAATAATGGGGACCTCTTTATGGAAGGAGAGGAGGAGGGCAGAGTGTACTTCTGCACCCTTCATTTAAAGTGGCTGCAGTATCTCTGCCGCTGGGCACAATCCAGATTACTTACGCAAACCAGAGTATCTTAAAACCTAAATGTATTACTTGCAAATATAGCTTTGGGTTCTGGTATTAGTGAGTCCGTTCAGGTTACTTCATTTAAGCTTGTAAATACAAGAATGGAAGTGTCATGTGTTGACTTACTTTGTTGTAATTAATTTGGTTTTAATAGGATAATGTAATTTTTGAGAGGCTTTCAAAAGATTCCCAGTATATGGAGCAAACACTGTGCCATCTTGAATACTTCGCAACAGAAGGTAAGAGAAACAGCATGTTATGAGGTCAATTTGTCAAATAACCTGAAGCAAGTTTTGCATTGTCTGAGCTTTGCAGTGCCAAATGAGATGGTTATGAAGATAAGAAGTGGTGTGTAATCGGCAAATTAGCAACTCTAGGATAACTTTAAACCAGAGGAAGCTTTTGGCCCACTTCTGTGTGATTTCAGTAGGGAAGTGCAATTGGAAGGAAAAAATGGGATTCTGTGTGCCCATGATGAAGGGAAAAAGCATAAGTTGTGTTGCCTAGAAGAGTGATGTGTTTACCAGTGTACAAGTCAGATGACGAAGTCCCAGGCTTTATGAAGCAAAGCAAGAACCTGAACTTGCTGAAAAGCCTGGAAGACCAAGACATCAAAGACAATCTGGAATGATCTCTAAGGCCTTTATGACTTGTGTAACACCTCTGTTCACAGAGAAGTACTTGGCTTTGTTCCTGCTTCTGCAGTAGCGTGAGATTTGTGTTATAGTAAAACCACAAGCCAGTGGTCCTAAATCTGAAAACACTATCCAGCTTTTAGAGGAAAAAAAAAAACCAAACAATTCTTTTTGCAAACTCCCACACTTCCGGTAAAGAAACACTTGTATTTTATGGCACAGACTCCTTTCTGCTTGACTCATGGCAGAAAAAAAACAAATCATTACTTCTGTATGTTAATTTTTCAGTGGTCTAATAAAATGGTTTTCATGTTTCATGGGCCCTATTCTCCATTCTGTTGTGCATATGTAAGCCCCATTATTAATGTGAGTTATGTGCATACACTAAAGGGAAAAAAAGGGAAAAAGTCTTTCTAGAGTGAAATGTGGGCTGTGCACTATGTTTAAATAAATAATATTTCCAGTCACAATTTATAGCTAGTTCTTTAATTTGATCTTTTTAAAAATGCCTGAAAGTCAAACTTGCTTTCATACTTAAACTAAAAATATTGAAGATGACACTTTTCTTGTTCCAGTATGGCTAGATTGCAATACTGAAAATTGGGGGAGGTTTGTGCCTGTTACTCTCCCTTGATTTGCACTGACATTAGTAACCTAAATGAACCAGGCTTCTTTGTTTTACATTTGAAAACCCAAATGCTTTAAAAATGTACAGGGAGACTTTCTGGAACCCAGAGTTTAACAGTGTGAGCTAAAAGCTTCTTGTGTTCCAGTGAGAGAGTCAGAATTTAGCATTCACTTAGGCATTAATGATTTACTGATATTCAGTGTAATTTTACTGTGTGTTATGGCTGTTTTCTGTTTTGTAGGTCTGAGGACTTTGTGCATTGCTTATGCAGACCTGTCGGAGAACTCTTACAGAGAGTGGTTGAATGTCTACAATGAGTCCAGTACAGTTCTGAAAGACAGAGCTCAGAAGCTGGAGGAATGCTATGAGATCATTGAGAAGGTAAGACGTGTACATTTTTAAGAATTGGATGCATATTCTCTTGCATATCTTTTCTAATGGTATTTAGGCTTTATACCATAAAACAAACAGTTAATTTCATTCATGAGAAACTGGAAAGGTATTCTTTGTTGGCAACCTATTCAGTCCATAGGCCTCTCAAGTTTTAGTTCATAAGTCTGAGACAAATACATGTATATTCCTAATTACAAATGCTTTTCTCACACTCTACCTTACACAAGATAGCAGGATAATGTGATAAAGATAACATCTAAAACTGTTATTTTGTGCGAAGTTCCCATGGACTAGTAGATGAAGAAAAACTTGTTACTTTTCATACAGCAGTCACACTTCAAACTTTGAGGGCTGTTGTAGGCATAAAGTGCTCACTGAGGCCTTTAGCCACATAGACTGAAAGGTGAAAAACGTCTTTCTTCATGCAAATTGCAGAATTCATAATTCTGGAAGGGGAAAGCGGGTATCGGAGAACCAGTTTGAAACAGTGTGATCCCACACTAAATGAAATGTTCATATGTCAACGCTAGGGGCCAGTGTTTCTCTGACAGTTGTTGGTCTTCCTACTTTCTGAAATGTCGGTAGTCACACTTCACCTACACCTGTTCATGCTTTTTGCCTTTGCTCCAGTTATTTCACTTTTTTGTTCAGTGGTTTATTTTAAGCATGCTTTGAACTTCAGTTGTTTTTGTTAATGACTATTAACAATGCAACTGGAGTGCTGGAATTACTTAAATTGGGGCAGAAGAGAGGAGGAAGCTGAGACTGGGATGGGAACTGGCTTTCACAGGGTAACAGGAAAAACTCCAACAACTTTAAACAATAGCTGAAGACTGAGTCCTTTTCAAATTGAAGACTAAATCTCCCTGTCTTGGTCAGTACCAGTGTGGTTATCTAATCCTTCAATCTCTAAATCTCATAGCTCCTTTCAGTTTTCCGCTACCTGCGCTGTGTTTTCATAGAAGTGAAAAATGATCATGGGTGATCAATACGTTAATATGGGTTGATTGTCTCACTTTAAAATGTGGTCTCAAACCTTGGCTCATTTGTAGCCACCTACCTTCTGCCTCTTCTCACAATGTAATGCCTTGAGAAAAGGACACCCTTTGAGTTACAGAATAGGAGTTTTGGATTTAGTGGCATTTAGGTAGGAAATATCCACTGTATTCCTTTGCTGTTAATGTTTGTTTGCTTGGCATACCAAGGAACAGGGAAATACACTTGAAACTTACTTTCTTTTTTTTTTCTTAGAGCTGGTATTTCCCAGGTTAAATTCTGTGGTATCTCTATCTAGTATTTTATCTCTATCTCTATCTAGTATTTTCTAGATAAACTGGCTTGTGGATGTAACATAAAATATAACTTATTTAAACAGGCTGATTTCTCGAGGCTCAAATGAGAGTGGGAGATCCACTTTGTCAGTCTGACTGGTGAGGTCACTGGATCACAGTGCAGGTCCCCATGCAAAGACAAACTTGAACTGTCTTCCTTCCCTACGTGTAAACTGTCTGAGAGGGTTTCAGCAGATACAGTGGTAGCTCCCCTGCTTGGGTTGCTCAGCCATGCCAATCCCTGTGCTGTTGTGTTTAACTCCTGAAGTGAGTTGGGAAGTGTAAAACAATCTGCAGTTGCACACTTGGATTGCCTTTGTTAACTTCAAATGCTGTTAGCATTGATGGGGCTAATGTTTCATCAGGGGGCTTTAGGGTACTAAAACAAATGACTTATTGTAGTTGATTCTACTACGTTGATTTTACTGCCTTTATCAGTTGAGTATCTCATAACAAAACTTAAGCTTTGTCAAGATCTGTAACTAATGCCAGTCTACACGCCTAGTATGAATAAAATCTTCCCTTTCTGTTCTCTGTGCATGCATAGATGCATACAAGCAGAGACTACTTTAATAGAATCATAGAATGGTTTGGGTTGGAAGGGACCTTTTAAAGATCATCTAGTCCAACCTCCCCTGCTATCTTTCACTAGATAGGTTGCTCAAACCTCAATCCAACCTGACCTTGAACACTTCAAATCATGGGACACTCGCAGCTTCTCTGGACAACCTGTTCCATTGTCACCACCTTCATTTTAAATAATAATTCTTCCTTGTGTCCAATCTAAACCTACCTCTTTCAATTTAAAGTTGTTATCCCTTGTCTTGTCACTACAGGCTGTGGTAAAAAGTCTTTCTCAGCCTTTTCTCAGCTCCCTTTATGTATCAAAAGGCTGCAATAAGGTCTGCCTGGAGCCTTCTCTTCTCCAGACTGAATAACTCCAACTCTCCAAACTTTTCCTGTTCACTTTGTCTGTTTTCACTCTTTTTGAATAATTATAGTCCCTACAAAAAATAGCTGTTATTTTTTTCCCTGTGCTATTCTGAAATTGTACAGTATAACTAAACCAAATTTGTATCAGTTTCTTTTAAATTGAACATCTTTACATGCCTAAGGAATCATTAAAATGCCTTTAAAGTTAAAATCTGCTAACTAAGTTGTGCCTTTTGACAAGGTTTATTTCTTAGGTATTTTTGTCTGCCTGTCTTTTTTTGTAACTTGGCCAAATCTCTTCAAGCAGTTGCTTTAGAGTTCCATAAGACTATGGCTAACTCTGTAGTATTAAATCTGTTGTATTGAGACATGTTTTTCTGGCAGGCATCTATACGTAGACTAGAGATACTTGATTGATTAACATTCATACCACTTGTATTACATAAATGTAGTGATTATATCCATAAATAGTTGTAATAATTTTTGCTTTGAGTGATTTGTATCCAGTCTGTATGTACACTTTATGGGAGGAAAATTAGTTTAAATGATGTGATGCCAGGTGACTTTTGTTTTGTGAGCTTAAGAACTATATAAACTGTGACCGCTCATGTTGCTATGGTGATTAGTGAATGCTGTAGTATATATGTTCATCCACAGGCTAGCTTTGGAGTAGTATAACTTCAATTAATTGCTCCTGAAACATTGCCATCTTTCTGAACAGAAACACTTGGTTCCATTCTGTACCTCTTGAAATGTGAATTGTATGCAGAGGAAGTAGAATAGCCACCCTAAAAACTTACTGTAGTATATATTGCTTGTCAAAATGCTGTATTAGCAATGAGGTGCAACATGTTGTCTTTAATTCCCTTTTGAGTGTGTTCCAAACAGAGGTTTATCGTAAGAAAACAATTCCTCAAATTCTCTTTTCCAGGATTTACTGCTTCTTGGAGCTACAGCCATTGAAGACCGCCTGCAAGCAGGTGTTCCAGAAACAATAGCCACACTAATAAAGGCAGAAATTAAGATATGGATTCTGACAGGGGACAAACAGGAAACAGCTCTCAATATAGGTATCTATCTTTCTGGTTACTCTGAACTCGTCTGGTGTGTGGCAGGTTACATACTAGATCTGCTGTGAGGGAATTAAAAAAAAAAAAAGCAGGCCTGCTTTTTATAGAATGGTTCCTTGGTATCAGACAGGCATGTAGTAGCCTTCACTTTGGAGAAGGGGGGGCGTTGGAGTGAAGTCTTTGCTCTGAGTCCCAGGCTAAAGAGATGCTTCTGCTCTTGGTTAAGTGTAGTTCTTGTATGGAGTGAATAGATAACTCTGTATTCTGATGGAAGCTGGAGAGCTCAACCAGACTGTAATGTTTCAGTTACACTATGCATTATATCAAACTGTTTTACAGCTTTTTTTCTTATCTTACCAACTACCTTTTCTAGAATTTGGGATATGATGGGAAACATGGTAATACAAAGTGTATAGCTTAAACATTCTTACAAACCTTGTCTGTGAAAGCAGCTAGATGTTTGAATAACTGCTTGTGCTGTCACTTTATGACACATCTGTTAGTAAAGTATGTCGTGATTGTTAGTGGAAGTGTGTTGTTGCTGTTGAGTGTATGGATAGAGTTTGGTTGGTTTGAGTAATTATATTGACTATAACATATAGATACGGGTTGTTTTATCAAAGTGCAATATTGATAATCTTGTCTCAAATTTGTTGATTCATCTTTACTTAGAAACTGTTGTCTTTGTAATGCAAAAAAATTTGCAATTATGTGAACAAAAAGTACAAACTAAAGTATTTATCACAGGTGTGCTTGGGTACTGATGCCTACTTAAGACATAAGTTTTTATCTGTTCTTGCAGTATAAAACTGGAGAGTGTTTTGCACTGTAAGATTAGGTTTGTTAATAAAAGCAGCCCTTAACCTAAAAGGAAGCCTAAAGTTTATGAATGTATCTGATAAAGTTGGGTGTATATAGACTGATTTTATTTGTAATTCATCAAGTGCAATGATTTTGCTATAAGTCTGGGCTGAACTGGAGATAGGCATTGTAATCCTATAGCCACTAGATGTTGTGCTCTGTAGGACTTTGGCTGCTGTACTTGTCTTGTGTTAGGTATGCCACATGGGTAGGTCTAGCAACTACTCAAAATTCAAACCCTTCAGCCTTTTTCTCTCTGTGGATGCTTGCAATGTGGGCAACCTGGGTAGTAACACCTGGTGTAGTCACAGAATGCTGCTGTGCTTGAAACATTAACTTGTGAGCTATGCCTATGCTGCCGTTGTGCTATAGTGATTCACACAACGTTAGCAGCCTCCTAGGGGAGGTTCTGCCTTGGTTTTGACACTGCCTCTATTGTGCTCATGTGAAGTGCCATCCATGGTTGCAATCAGATTTGCATCTGCAGTTTCTCTGGGCAACCTATTCCAGTCTCACCACCCTCATAATAAAAAAATTTCTTCATGTCCGGTCTAAACCTACCTTCTTTCAGTTCAAAACCATTGCCCTTTGACTTGCCGCTACAGGCCTTGGTAAAAAGTCTCTCAGTCATTCTTTTAAGCCCCCTTTATGTATAAAAATCTCCCCAGAGTCTTCTGTTCTCCAGGCTAAACAACCCCAACTCTCTTGGGTCCTCCTCATAGGAGAGGAGACACGGAGGGCCACAGAAGCCATCAGACAACTGTGTCTGTCCTGCTGGTGGAGTCTCATGTCCAATTTCTCATCTACCAGTATCCCCAGGTATTTCTCAGTAGGGCTGCTCTCAGTCCGTTCATCCCCCAATCTATATTGATGGATATTTGGGATGCTGCAACCTAAGGGCAGGACCTTGCACTTGGCCTTGTTCAACTTCATGAGGCTTGCATAGGCCTACTCCTCAAGCCTGTCAAGGTCCCTCTGGATGGCATCTTTTCTGTCTAGCACATCAATTGCACCTTTCAGCCTGGTGTTGTCTGCAAGATCACTTGATTGAGATTGACTCTTACAGATTGAGAGCGCACTTAATCCCACTCTGTCATTGATGAAGATACTAAACGGTATTGGTCCCAGGACAGACTCCTGAGGGGCACTACTCATTACTGGTTTCCACTTCTACACTGAGCTGTAACTCTTTGGATGTGGCCATCCAGCCAGTTTCTTACCCATTGAACAGTCTCTATCAAACCCATATGTCCAGTTTAGAGGTAAGACTACTTCTGTTATGGTGAGCCATGAGTTTTCAGTTGAGGATATAGAAGCAGTGCAGCATTTCTTGCCTATATCCCTATGTGAAGTTTGAGCAGGGCATATGTGCCTCCTCTGAACAGGGAGGATAATCATTCTTGCCTCAGATGCTGGATTCCGCCTGCCTGCGGTATGAATGTGCCTGTTGGCTATGATCTTGAACTCTGGTTCAAGCAGTCTTTCTCCCAGGACACTTGAAGGGAATAAGTCCCAGAAGTATCTGATTCATCTGTTTCATGGACTTAGTCAGACTTATAAATTAAAGAGCTAGATACCAACTTACACATGTGGATTGACATTTTATACTTGGCTTTGAACCAGCAGTTGATCTTGCTCTACTCAGCAGCATTGAAAAAAATAGGCCCTGATCTCAGAGAGTGGTTTTTTTGCTTCCATGTTAGTACTGCCAATAGTAACTATTATAGAACTTTAAAATATGAATAAAATGTAACTTGTAACTAGCAACTGTAAGATTACATTGCTTTATGCTAGTGCTAGACTAACATCTTCATAGTCCTGAAATTGTATATAATGTATAGATCTCTTATAAACCACTGTTAGTCTTGACTTATATCCTTCTATTCCAATTTTGATCTCCTTCCTGTTTAATGTGATCCCAAGATGCAAAATGACCTCAGTTGCAGGATTAGTTCTTCTGACTCCATGACTTCCAAAATGCACAGCAGAGCAACCCTGTTTTCCACAGCTGATATTTTTTTTTCCCCAGCTCCGCTTGTCAAGTGGCATCTTACTCATTTTGAAAGAGGTAAAATCAAACAGTGAACAGTGGTTTAGAAATCGCAGCTTGCTATTGCAACTGCTGTTCCAATCAAATGCTACTAGAAAGGCCTTTTGAATTAGTTACACTGAATATATAACAGCCTACTGCACAAAGCTGTTGCCATTCCCTGGGGAAAGAATAACCCTGACATGGAGGGGAGGTCCTTATGTTGCAATAATCTTTTTCTCCTCAGTAAAAAGAAGGTGGTTCTTCAGCCTGGGACTAACTTCTAAAAATGACAAAGTGACTTTTTCCCAAGTTAGTGTTTTGTCTGTACCTGTTGAAGCTTCATTACTCAGTTCTGTCCTACCACCTAAGACTTATTCACAGGCAGAATCAGAGGCTATCTGTAAAGGTTTCGTGTTGTAGGCTGTGCTTAGTTAGAATGTATTTCATCCTTTACCCAACAGCTGTGAGTGAGCTCAATGTCATTCTGTATTGTTCTCTAAAGCAGGAAGTAAACTGTAGCTTGTTAACAGCAGTAAGACGAAAATGTATCTGCAAGGTTGCACCTGATATTCATATTCCACACAGCTGTGAAAATGGAAGAGAAACAAAACTTCTGCAGGTAATCAAACCTGCTGCCTGAAAGTGCCTGGCTACATGATACAGGCATGCCTTGCACAAAGGAAGATGAGGGGTTTGCTTTCTTGACAGAAGTCATTCATGCAGGCATGTTAACCTTGGATTATACATTAAAACTTGCCTAATTATAAAAATTCTGTAGCCTGAGGAAATGATTTGCATTTGGTGAGCCAGTGTGGCCTTCCTAAGGAATCCCACAGAAAATAAATTCACGCCTCGGTTGTTCTCTTGTTGTGAGATATGGAGAGACACTTAATCTCTTTAGATTGACTATGCTCTTCTGCTTTTGAACTTCTTGGCCTTGCAGTCGTTCCTCACTGGATGTTATTCTTACACTGCAGTAGCCTCCAGTCTCCATTTAAGAAGAGTAAAAGACTTCCTGAGACCTCATTTTATCACAGCAATTTCTTAAATTTGCTGTGATTCATTCCTACAAAAGCACAGTAGAAATACAAAAGAAGTCTACTGTATTTTTTTTCCCTATGTGACTTAGATCAGCAAGTGACTTAGATCAGGTATATGCTTCAAATGAATTCTCTGCTGTTTTATGAAGCTACATGACTGCCAATCCCAAGTGAACTTGCATGAGGTTTTAGGATAATGCCATGGCGTCAGTCTGCAAGTTTGCATTTGTCTCCTGCCATTAATGTGAACTGGAATTAAACTTTATTCTGTAAATATCAAGTACATATATTGTGGATACGAGTTTGTCTCATGTCAATGACAATCGTGTGGCAGAACTTCCGTAGCACTGAGTGGTACTGCAGCCACTGGCTTTTACTATGACAAAAATAAGAGGGTTTTTTTCCATCTTGAGAATTTTGCTTTGAATTTTGGTGTCCTGGCAAATGTGCAGAACTGCCTTTCTGAGTGCTTCTCCAGATTGTGACAACTTGCCCTTGTTCTTTCGTGCCCCGGTCCTACACTGAGTGATATAGTACAATTACCTGATGCTTACAGGAGTTGGCAGGGGCTATGTAATTGATCTGTAGTTTTTGATGTAGCTCAGGACCTTCCACACTGAAAACTCAGAGTTAAAAAAGAAAAGCAAAGGAAAAAAAAAACCCCTCATATAACCCAAGCGTGGATTAAGGGGACTGGGTAGCACTAACTGATTCAATGTGCTCTTCCAGTCATGTGGTATAGCTGAGGTTGTGTGTTCAGTTCTGTTCCTGCACCATGTTGAAGGCAATTCTGTCTTCATCCAGATAAAAAGCTTAGATATAGAAATACTTAATTTTGTTGTAGGGATATAGCTTATATTTAGTGCACCTAGTTAATACACTGTTTTCTTTGGTTAAAACATCTGAAGTGGTTTGAAAATGGAGATAAAATGCAGCCTCTACTTGCTAGTAAAATTGACAAGTTGGAGTGTGACCTATACACCAGTGCTTCTAGTAGCCTGCCTGATAGGAGTGACTGCTTGAAAAGTAAATTATCTGACCTATAGGTTATATATATCTTATAGGTTATATATATTTTCAGGTTTAGCTAAACTTTAAATATTCATCCAAAAAGTAAATCCATGTGTTTTCTCTTGCAGGGTACTCTTGCAGACTCATTTCACAGAGTATGTCTCTCATCCTGGTCAATGAGGATTCACTAGATGTAAGTAAGCAAATTCTGGTGTAATTCTTGACAGAACTAGGTGTTGCTTACAAAAAGGAAAGTTGTTAAGCTTTTGCATTTTGTTTCCCTCACTTGCCTTTAGGGGTAGCAAGATAAACAATTAATACTAATTTTGTGTTGTGCAAAATGTACTCATGAGGTCTCCTGTTAAAAGCTCTATAGATCAAACTAAAGCCTGAGAACAAGAGACTAATTAGGTCTATGGGTTTGATTCTGCTGCAACCTGGTGAAACCTGCAGTATGCTATCAGGAATATAGTTAGGATTTGAAGTACTGATATAGGAATAACATGTTTGAAGAAAGGAAAAAAAAAAAAAAACAAACCTATGCTGGAGCAAACTGCATTCTGAGCTTGTCTGTGTACAGCTCTTGAGACCTAAAAATTGTCTGCAAATTGTCTGTGCTCTCCCCAGGTACGTGCAAAATAACTAGAAAAAAAGTTACACTTGTACATGAATCTTTGCAGAAGATTTTTTTTTTCCAATTTGCCTGTTTCAGCATCAATATCAACACTTGGTATAACTTGAGTATCTGAATGCTGTCAGAGGTATTTGTAGGAAAGATAAAAAGATCTATAGTAGGCACCATCTGATACCTGTGTTAAGAGTTGGCAATTCATCTTGCTTGGCTGGATGGGAGATGCAAAGCCTCTATCTTTGGGTGTCAAAAGAGTTACCGGATACTTGGTGGAAGAGGGAAACATTATTGTGGTAATCATCCGATAAGCGTAACTTTCCAGTTGTGTCTATGTGATTTAGTTCGCAGCAGCCTCGATAGTGTTTTCAGCTCATGGTCGTGTTCATTGATGTGTTATTGTGGCATCTCAAGGACTAGTGTTCTAACTCACCAGAACTCTTGAGATCCCAGTGAATCCAAGGGGAGATGATCTGCTTCAAGAGGCTGAATGACTAGTTCAGCCTCTAGTAATGACCAGTAATGCACCCTGATGGGAGCTGTCTCATTGCTGAGTTCTAGCAACAAAGACCATGTTAGCTCTCTTGCAGAAGATTTTTTTTTTTGTCTGTGTTCTGCAAGTTAGAGACTTGCTTAAATACTTGTTTAGATAATTCTAGTGGGATAAGAAAACTTCAGGTTTTCCTTTTAAATAGTTACAGCATGAGGTGTGTGTAGATTGGAGTATGTAAATTGTTTCAAGCAAATATCTAAATGCCTTGCTTAAGACTTAACTGCTCAGCACTTTTCCACCTCTGCGTGGCCCTTCTTTAAGGGAACAGTTTCCGTTTTGTGGGTTCAAAATACTATGCTTCTGATGAGCTTTCTGCCACATTTGGCTGGCTAGACCTCTTAACCTGAAGACGCAGAACCACCATAGAAAATAAGCATTTGGTGGTCTTTGTTATGTGAGGCAGGAAGATCAGTTAGTTAGGATTGTAGGAATAAGAAAACTTGAGGGTTCTTTTCTTAATGCATTGGACACTCAACCCAGAAAAAAGAAAATGGTCAGGCTTTGTTTACTTTTTAAAATGTCTCACACATTCCAAAGCTCCAAGTAAAGCATAACTAAAGTTCTTTTTGACCCTGGAAATAACCTGCCCTTCCCTCTTTTTTCCTGACCTCTGCCAGCGTAGAAAACAAATAAGCCATCAACTTTCTGTCAAGCATACTTTAAAATCCCTAGATAGAAAAAAATAAACTCTATCATCTTTTACCACTTGCTATCTCCAGTTATGTAGCTGAATGAGGAGCTCTGTGGAGTACAGAGAGCACAGCAGCTGCTCCTGATGTTTTTGTGTTGGATTGCAGTGTTGCTGATGGCTCACGTTGAATTGGATGCCTTATACCTTGATTTTGGCTTCAACCGTGTTGATCAGTGGTATCACAGTACACTTAAGGATTCAGTTCTGCAGATAGCTGAAGATACTTTGCAGAACTCAATGCTAAATGATTACTTTGGTGAATTATGTGCACTGAGCATCACATAACATTGATGAGGTAGTAGTGGGAGAATGGGGAGTGGGAAGAAACAACAGAGGGGTACCACCTGTGCAGAGCAATTTATCTTCCACACCTAATTTTTGCTGATTCTTTCTGGTTTGCCTTTCATAAGCCAAAAGTATAAGCTTATGAGCTGTAACAGTTGTGAAAAAATAAAGGATTGGTGTCTTTACTTTTCAGGCTTTTCATTTGTGTAGCTTTACTACTTTGAAATACCATAATCTCAATTTTGCTATTATAAACAGGAAGTATTTTTTCTGGCCCTGTAACTTTAGCTAAATCAGAGTTGGAGATGACTTAGCTGTAATATCTTTGGCAGTGGTTCTAAGGAAGGGGTCGTGGCTGCTGTTGGAGTCATTTGAGTTACAAATAGGATAGTTGTTACCATCCCCAGTGCAAAGCTGACAATTTACATCAGACATACCATGCACCAATATTCATGCAGCATTTAATCATTTAGTGCCGTTTTTACACTTGAAATATTCTGTAATACATAAACACATTTGATTCATGTTGACTGATGCAGAGTCCACCCGTATCCACTGGTAAGTAGATAGGTTTTAGTAAAAGCAGCAGGTGAAATAGTATCTATTCTTAGCTTATTCAAGGTCTGCTTAGACATTGTACATTAAAAAAGCCTTGTGGAAAATGAGTGTGCCAAGGGACTTATATCAATCATAAATTTTGAATAGGTACTAAATCATAACCATGTCAAATATTTTTATCCGCAGCACTTGCATGTTCTAATTTTCCTCTGGTGCTCCCTCATCTAGTAGATGTTCCAATAACTTCATGTGTGGAAGACTTTGGTTATGAACTTCAGCTGTAAACAAAGACAACAGTATTAGAAGTTTTTCAGTAAACATAAAAACTAATGGAAACTTTCAGAACATTAAAAGAAAAAAACCACCACCACAAAAAATGGAGAATGGCATGTCAGACAAGCCAAAAAACCTCATTGATAAATAGTTGCTAGTCTTTTAAGTGAAGAAAATTGATGATTACATGGTACATCATGAAGACATATCTAATACTGAAGGTGATTTTGATGCTTTAGCTGAGAAAATGTGTTCTTCCAAAACATGAGCACAGACTTGTGGAGCTTCTGCACTGGTACATCAAAAATACTTTGTGTTACATCAGTCTTGTTTTCAAACCAAAGTTATTCTGGATTTTTTTTTCTTCAAGTACTTGTATCACCATTTCTAATGTAGAACTGAATTTTGCATGTCTAAATATAAGACTTCGAAGTGTTTTGTTAATAATTGCCACTAATTTTTTTTAATTCTAAGGTAGATGTCTAGCCAATTTTTCAGTGTTGGATCTCCACAGTAATACTTGTTTTCTATGTTTTAGCTGTAGCAGAAATCGTGACTTCTGTTCAACTTAGACTGAAATCTATCAATAGAAGATTCTCACAATTGAAATTATGTGGCATTAT
>JAOXJM010000001.1:188665140-188702490 GCA_026413425.1 Tringa solitaria
CTGTACTTGCTGGAACAAAGTTTTGTGTAGCATTATGGCTTCCATAGAAAAGATACTAGATTCACTACAGGATTTTCTTTAGCATATGTAAAATGTGAGTTGTTTTATATAAATCTGTATTTTAAATTCTTGAGTACAGCTACAGGAGGTGGTGCCTGTGAAGCTCTAAGAAACTTTGAAGGTGGTGTTTTTTGGATCCTGATGCTCTTGCTGTTGGAAGAAAGGATGTCTGTGGCCTGTCAGTTATGTTTTACCGATTACTCCCAAGGAATGGGATAAAGTCATTGTCAGCCTTTTAGACTAAAAGCAAGGTTACCTACTACTGGGAGCTCCAAAGCATTGGTGTAATGTACTTCAGTCCTACTAAAAAGTAGTAAAGTGTACAGACAACTGCTGGGAACCCTAGAACATGTCTTCTACTGCTAATGCCTTGTAGATGCTTTGGAGATTACATCTTGTGTGTTGCACAAGAGAGGAAACTTGTTTTGGTTTTTATTTTCTCCCCCGCTATCATCTGCCCAAATGCTTTCAGACAAAGTTAGTGTTCTGGAAAACTGATCAATGTGGACACGCTCAGTTTTAGCCAACCATGAGCTGTCCTTCAGAGAGACATCTGGGATGTTCTTCTGGTGTCTTGTGGTTAATAAGTTACTTCAATTACCAGTCAGCCTGGAATTGTAATCAGCTCTTCTGTATAGTACTGGGAATTTGGAAAGGAAGCTAATCAGGAAAACTAGAGAGAGAATACTTTTCTCTATTGTATTAAATTCTTTTTCTTGTTTGATTTTTTTGTTTTTCTTAATCTAGAAACAGATATCAAGCTAATAAGTAGTTACACAAGGAACAGTGTCTAGTAATCGGATAAATATTCAAAAATGCTGGGTAGAAGAGGTTTAGTGTTTTTTCTTGTTTGTTTTTGAGGAACAAATAGAATCTTTCATAAATCCAGGTATTTGATAATCAGCAAGTTTTAGAAAGTTAGTTGTATGGATGTGGAAAATATAGGTCTCTTCATGTGAAAAGCTGCTTTGATTTGAGCCTACTGCATAGAATTACAAATGAAAGAATATAGGTGTTACCTGGACCCGTAGGTTTAAGTACACACAGTACTGTGTAACTTAAGTATTAGATTACCATTTTTTCAGGAAGTAATACTAATAGGTTTGAGCTGTGAGTGGTGAAATAGTTGGGCTGGTATTTTTGTTTCATCCTGCTTTCCCTTTTCAGCATTCATTAATGACTGTTTTCCCTTATCTGTGGTGCTGTTTCTTCTGTTAGTGTTTTCTGGCACTGTGATAGTTGGTTTGGATGGGGGCACTTGGACCTGAAGGAATGCAAGGACCTTTAGGAGTCCAAAGATCAGGTTTCTAAATAACTCTTTTTTCCATAGCTGGAAATTCGGGGGGCGGGGGGGAAGGAGGCTAGGGAGGGCTATCAGCAAAAACACTTTAAGTCACTTTTCCCTTCATTTCTTAAGTTCTAATAGTGATCACGTTTGACAAGACACAGAGAAGATCTTGTAGCTTTAGTCTTCAGGTATTTTAGCAGCTGGGGCTTATCCTGCTAATGCTTTGCCCATGCTGTAGGACAGAGTAGATTATATTACATAAAAATGGAAAGGAAGGGTGTGTGTTCCCTGAATTCCATCTAAAATTTGCTGTCTTGTTTGTAAGAGCTCTCATAGGTTAGAGGAAAATGACTGGGAACAAACACTGTTTCTCTTAAAACTGCTAATGATCTTCACATATGTGAAGGCTTTTCTCTCAACAGATGATCCCTGAGTGTTACCCAGATCTGTACTCCGTTGTGTAAGTATGGTGAAGGAAGTATGTGTTTGCTTTGTAGATGGGATTCTCTGCAATATACTGATACGTTTCTTTCTACCAAGCACAAGAGACTGTGGAAATATAAGGATGCATAAGGAAGTTAAAGTAGGATTTTGTTAAATAAGAAGATACCCATGAAATGCAGTTTTTTGCTTATGTTAAAGCATAATGGTGTGGGGTTTAGGGGAATAAATCTAAGCGAGTGTCTGATCTGTAGGTAAATGAGTTATGGATAGTGATTGTCCCGATTGACATGGCTAATATTACACATCTGTAAAAACACTTCAGATTTGTTTTTTGTTGAATGGTAAGAAGTCTCTTCTGCTCTTAAGATTACTTTTTTTTTTTAATATTTGATCCTCTGCTTTCATTGAAGGGGAGGGGAAGTCCTGGTTGATGCAAGATGTGGTGTTTTTAAACATAAGCAGTCCTCCTTTCTTGGTCTGGGTGTGGCCTAAAGCAACGGGATTTATTCACCTGTTAAGTTAAATGAAGATAGTGGAGAACTATTTTTTCAGCATAAGAAGTAGGGTGTGTCTTGGTCACATCTTCAGAAAATGAAGACAGAGATATATAGGTATCTGTGGTGTTATTTTTGCAGTTCCCACAATACAGACCTACTACTTTGTTAAACACTTTTCTGAAGATTATTTCCTTTTTCTAAAGAGTAAGAGAATCATTCTCGTAGCTGAGGCTTGAATATTCAAAGCCTACTCATCAGTTGCATAAAGGAATACACTTCCTTCACATGAGAATTAAGAAGAAAGACTGCTTACCTTTGGTTGAAACTAGGAAAAGTCCCACTGAATTTTTCTGGGCTGATTGGTCTGTCAGAAGCTAGAATTAAACAATTCTCCAACCATATGAAATTAATACCTGCCAGAGGATGTGTTCCTTCTGCCTTTTAACCTTCTTCATAGGGTAGAACTGATCAGAGAAATATTTCAGAAACTTCTAGGGGTTTTTATGTGCCTCTGCCACAATGATGCATGCCTATTTTTTACTGAAAAATATGCCAAGGTGTGTTTTCAAATATCTAACTCCAGTCATTTAATTGGAATACTAATGCTAGAGGGTCAGTTTTGCTGTTTCATATTTAGAAAGTGATTTGTTAGAGAAGATGATTGAACCTAGGTAGCCAATGTCATTTTCTCTCCATAATTTCAAGACAAAAATTATTTAGGTATCTTGCATTTTCAAATAATTCCCAAATCCTGAAATTATAACAAGTGTTCTAAGCAGGCTGAAAATCACAGTTCTGGAATGTCAGAACTTAATGCTTTTTTGGAGTGCTTTAACACTTTAGAGTGTTAATGAGAGCTGAGGTGAATCAGATGTCCTCTTGAAGGTTCCATCATGCTGTATGGCAGTGATATGTATGCTTGTCATACACTCTGTTTTTTCAAGCTAGCCAGGCAAGGTATGAAGCTCCTGACAGCCCTGATGGACACCAGGGTTGTGGTGGTGGGAAGGCTTTTAGAGAAATTGTCTCATAAGCTTAGAATTGGTATAATCTCTTCAGTTTTTGCAGACTTGATTCTTGTGCTCCTCTTGGGTAGTCCTTTTTTCTTCTACCCAGAAGTAGGCTAATTTATGAAGGGAATAAAAATTTAGGAAGGGAATAAAAATCCATGGAAAGCCTAACTATTCACTTATACTATTGTGGTCTCCCTGCTACCCCACCATGATAAAAGTAGATACTGAGTTTGAGTTGAGCAATGATAACAAGTTCTATGAGCATGTTTTTTGATAGACTGGCTCTATTTCATGATATGGCTTCCGTAAGTAAAATGTATGTCACAAAATAAATTCAGCTTAGTCAGTGGTGCGTGCTCCTCAAGCTGTGGCAAAGCCTCCTGTTCATCTGTGTCTTGCATTCTGCTGGGAGATATGCTTTTTCTGGGAGTGCTTCATTATTTTTTGTTCTATATCATGAAATTGTTGCCAGTGTTTTTCTAAATGCAGCGTTATAAACATCTTGTGACATTATTTGCATGGCAAAACTAGCTGTGGAGAATGTAATCAATTTGTTCCCTGAATTGGTAGTTTTCCAACCTTTTCACTTCATTCCCTTCCCACCCCCTCCATAGATCTCAAATTTGTGCATATATGGAAGCTGTCACAGAGTTTAGGCTTTGCACTTTGCCTTTGACTTGATAGAAGAAAAGTATATTCTTGCAAAAGCAGAGTGTTTCCGTATGTCAAGGCAGCTCTCCTGCATCCTCCCTATTTGCTTAAATAAGCAATGTAAGATATTCTGTTTATTTGACCCTGGGATGTCTTATGGGAGCAGGGTTAAATCTTAACACTTTAAACCCAGTCAAACCTTAAAGCAAAAAGACTATGGTATAGTCATGCTGTGACAGTCCTTCTATGGCAGAGTAGAGCATGTGTTTTATCTGTTGTTGAGGAATGTATTACTAGCTTGTCACAAACAAGCTGTGTCATTGGGAGAAATCAATTTTAATTTTGAATAGGCTCTCCTTTTAAAAAGAAAAAAAAAACAACCCCATAAACCTCCTCCAATTTATTTATCAGTACAACATATTGCATAAACAAATTTGTTCTTTTGGTTGCTGCTAATTGAAAAAGAAATGTAAGAGCTTGCAGATTTACTTAGAGAATTCTGTGGGTAAATATTTTGCCATTGACTTAAGTACAACCACAATCAGGTCTATAAACTAGATGGCAAATGTGTTCTTTGCAAGTAGGTCTGCTGTAAGCTGTGGTTGCACTAGTACTTATGGAATTGCTTGGTACATACTGTGATGTTGAGGTATTGAGAAGTCTGGGGTGAAAAAAGTGATGTGTAATGATTAGTCTGTCTTTCTGGTGACATGTATCCTGGAAGTGTGGTGACCTAGAGACAACCTGTGCTGCACAGTCAGTCATGAGAGTTCGTTGCAGCTTCCTAATAGTCGAGAACAAAATTGTCAACTGTGAGCTCAGTTCTAATAACCTTTACTCGTTTTGGGCAGCAACTCTTCACTTCAGAACTTGAGAGAAACTGGAACACATCCTCCTGCTATTGGCTCCAGGATGATGCTGTTGAAATGATGGGGAATTCTTCAGACACAGCGCTGAATTATTTCCATTTTTTTTTACGTGGCTCAAACTTTGCTCTCATTTCTTAGAACACTGCTGATACTACATGCTAGTGCAAACTTTGTTCAAATGATAATGTGTGCACTGCAAATATGTGACAACCTCTTAAAGGGCTAACATTTTTGGTCACTGTAATTGTTAACCATTGATAGTTTCTAGCTGAGACAGGGAATGCAAAGTGCTTCCAGCATGTGCAGTTATTCCACCCTATGCATTCCCATTCCATTGTGGGTTAATTTGATGCAGGTATCTCTTTTTTCTTGGAAACCTGTTTCGGAAGCAGTTCTGTCAAAATGGCTGTAAATGCTTTGTTTTGCCTGCCCTGTAGGCCTGACTTATTCTTTACTTTTCATCTCCTGATATGCACTCAGTTTATGGCAATGTCTGAGGTAAACTTAATTTTGTCATTAAGGGTTTGCATTTCCATATCTAATCCACTAGGTTTAAATAATCCCTAGTGAGTAGACTAGTATTTGGGATCACTATGTGCACTTAGACGCTGTGTTTTACATTAAGGTGGTAATATTATAGCTGAACAGGGGGCAAGTGCATGGAATGGCCAGCTGGCTGTCTACCTCATTGTACCTACAGAGGTTCTGAAGTAACTAAACCAGCATGATTTTCTAGGTGCTTTGGACTTTGTTTTTCTTTTTATCAAGAAAGCTGCCTTTCTTGTGATGCAGTGATTCATAAAAAGCACCTTTGCCAGTTTATCTCACCTTAAATTGAAGTTTGCAAGCTATAGCTTTCATCTGATTACTGGATTATTTTCATTGGAGCTGATTATGCTGTAACTTCAGTGTTTAATCTTAATCTATGTGGATGAAGGGAGTACATCACCTGACACTTCTTTGACAAGCTTTATGCAAAAATACTTCAAGTGATCCAGTATGACAATTCACGTAACAAAGCCCTGAAATATCAAAGATGAAAGCTTGGTTATATAGTCTGTCTTCATCCTAGGAGGGTAACCTGGATGTTAGCTCAGTCTACCTGCACGTTCCTTTTGTTTGAAGTATGGCCATAGGGCATTGACGTCCCTTAGGTAAATCCTTGGGAGTAAATCTTGTCTCTGAAGCAAGAACCGTTCTGCTGTGGAATATTCCAGTTTGGAATATTCAGCTGCTGGTTCATGTAACAGTGGCTGTAGGGTAGGAACTAATGCTCGTGCAGACCTTCTCAATTTAAGCACTTGCTTCCTCTTTAGGCTACAGTCTGTATTCAGTATTCAACTCTGATCTCCTGTGGTGCTTCAGAAAAGAGAAAGTGACCCTTGAGACAACTCAAAGTTGAAATGGTTTTCAGCCTGGGATCATATCAGTAATGGATTTACAATAGTTAAATTGCAACAAAAGACTGAGAAATGGTGGTGAGTACTTGGTGGAAAGCTGGACTTAAAATCTTTGTCCACTTTGTGTCCAGCAAAACTGACACATCACAAGGAAGCTTTTCTCTGTTTTGAAAGATGGAGGAATTTGGTGTCTGTTATTAATTCAAGTTCTTGTAGCTGAAGTATAGAATTTGCTGAAATAATAAAATACAGCTCTTTGTAGAAAGACAAGGTATCAAATTCTACAGTATGACTGGGGACCATTTATGTGGCTAATGGTGACCAAAGTTGTCTGTCTTCAAGAATTCTGTGTTCTCAGTGGGAGAAAAAGGTCAGTGGAACATGTGCTTTTGGATGTGGATTTTAGTAGTCTGTAGAAGTCTGGGAAAATGTGGATGAATAAAAGCAATTAATAGTTAAGGGGCTTTGTAAAATCTAGGTTGGTACGGTAATATATATGTCTTCATTATAGAATTAATATTTCCCAACTTATCCGTAAATAACATATGGAAAGGGGGGATGGATTCAAAAACTGGCTGATTTTTTTGAAAACTTCTACTTTCTTTTCAAGTTATTAAAACGTAATTGCTCTGTCTATATTAGGTTTAAGATTATCAGATTCTCAAGGGATTTATAGTTCTATCCAGAGCTTGACAGACAAACTCCACAGTTCAGTAGACAGAGTTAATAGGCTTAGTAAATATTAATAAAATAAATCTATCATACAACTAAATCTTTAGGGAAATGACTCTTGTGGTTTAATTTTAAAAAAGAAACATGATCTTGATGATTTTGTGGAGTTTTCTTATTAAAATTATTTTTAGTAATTGAAGTGGGTATCATATTTATTAGATAAACTTTAATAAAAATTTAAGATGTACACATGGGGTAAACCGATAGGGAACTAAGTGGTGTGTTTTTAAAACTCTGGAAAAAAAGGTCTTTGAAAATTAGTGTTCACTTCAGGGAATGGTGTTTATTTGACCAGAAAAGAGAAGTTTGCCTGGGGCTTTCTTACATAGACCTTTATATTCTTGCCTTACAAAAAAAAAAAAAAGTAAAAATACAGGAAACTATCATGAAAGCAAATCAAATGTTGTGTCCAGCTTTTCAGTTGAGTGGGTACCAGTGTCTCTGGGCAACAGTTATGCAGTGTCAATAAGACTTTTTTCAGTTCTTTCTAGAATTAGAAAAAAACAAGCCAGATGATGAGCAGTGCGGCAGCAGAGCTACTCTTCCTTCCTGAGCTACCTGTGCATGTCAGGGAAATGTCAATTTGCACTGACTGTATCAGGGAATAAAACATTTTAAGTTATTGGGAGTAAGATCAGCAACATCAAAATCTTGCTGGTTTTGGATGCAGAGATGCTTCTGAGCTTACCTGAGATGTCATTGTGACCTCTATATGCATTATATGATGTAGTCATTCCTAGCAGTGGCAATTGCCAACAAATACATGTCAGTTTTAATGTGTTTCTCGGTGCTTTTGAATCTGCAAGGAATAACCACATTTGCAATAGAGGAAAGGGATAGAAGGGATTATTTGTGGGAGTCTGGCAGGGTATACAGTATTTGGAAGAAGATGCTCTTTCCTCTGTGGTTCATTTACCTGCCATTAGCAGTTTTATCGGAATTTGTATTGTAGGTGGACAGAGCGTTTCAGAGAAGCCAAGTAAGGACAGTGGAGAAATCCAGCATGCTGGTTTGGGAGTGAGAAAAGGCAGCAGATAGTTGTTTAGTTTTTGATGGTGGTTTTGTATGATGGAAGTAAGTGAAGCTAAGAAATGGAAATGATTTAACCACTTGAGGTTGCAAATAAAATAGACCTTGTGACAGATTATTTGACTCGTGGTTTGTCTAGCACCCAGGAGCCACATGAACCTTCAATAAGGAAATCTGCAAATCACAGGGATTTTTCTTGCAAAAATGTTAAAAGGATGTTTGCCAAGAATGAGTCATTCCTAATTGTCAATATACTAGGAGAGTGCCGTGCTCGAGGAAATAAAAAGTTGTTGTTGAGGCTGTTGTACAGAAGTGCAGTAGAATTACTAATCTCCCAAGAGCAATATAGATCTTCAACATAACTTTTTTTGCTGGTCACCTACAGGAAATTCTCAAACTAAATATTATTCAAAAAGTATCTTAAACTGAATGGTAGGGTCATGTAGGACGAAGCATGCATCTCACATGTCTCTTACCCTTATAAAGAGGTGAGGCGCTCTACTCATGGTGCCTTAATCTCTGCACTGCTATGTATTGCCTTCATAGTGAGCATTAAGTCCTGAAATGCCTCTGCTTTTTAATCACAGCAACATCTACCAAAAAAATGGCCTGGTTCCTTATTGGGATTTTTGGCTATTAATATACATACTGCCATTATTGCAGTCATTAGCATTCTAACACTTTTTTTAATGGAGGGAAGCTTGTTATGTGTGTGTGTGCTTAATAGAAGCCTGGTGTTAACTTAGACTGAAGTAGACTGCATGTTTTAAGGATTAAATAGGCTAAACCTGGACAAAAATAGGAAAAAAAAAGTTTTTTGCATTCCAGTAAAGCATCACATAGAAATATATTCTGCTGGAAAAATTGCCAGTGCTGTTTTAAGACCATGTCTACTGCCTCATAAATGCAGTTTCAATAGTCTTGAGTATGGGTTCACATGTACAAATGGCTGGTTACAATAGTCTTTTCCATTAAGCATTTTAGAACACATGATGCCTTATGAGCAAAGGTTAACTAGGGCCTGAAGGAAGCTCGGAGCAGGAAAGTACAGATGTATTTGTAGCAATGAGGACCACTGGCCAACCTCAGAATTATAACTGCTACATATTATTTAAAGGTAGACTCTCTGTTGCTCAGTTCTGCCAGTGTCTTCTAAAAGATCATGTTGTGCCCTACCCAATTTCAGTGTTCAAAGTCATTGTGGCTAAATCCCAAATTCCCACATAATAGAATTTCAGTTCACATAGTCAGAAAGGTAGCCTGTGTGATACAAGAATGAATATTTTTCTGTTAGTTGTGAATATTGTTACCTAACTGTGT
Source organism: Tringa solitaria (assembly GCA_026413425.1). Classification (NCBI taxonomy): domain Eukaryota; kingdom Metazoa; phylum Chordata; class Aves; order Charadriiformes; family Scolopacidae; genus Tringa; species Tringa solitaria. The sequence goes on from JAOXJM010000001.1 coordinate 188,674,444, forward strand.
TATTCTACACTGGAATTAGTGTTCTGAATATCTTTATGATGGTGCATTTGTACAGACTTATTTTAGTAGGCAAACATAATCATTTAGTAAGAAAGTGGAATAAGATTTGGGATGAATACTGTACCTGAAGCTTTACGAGGCGGGGACAAATGAGGGCTCAGCATCCCTGTGAGTTTCAAAGGTCTTGGATACATTCGTTGCCCCAGGTAAAGCATTTATTGGCTTCAGCTGGGAGAAGGCTTTTTGTGGATTTTGTTTTATATCTGAAGTATTGAATTGCTGAAACTGTTACATGATGTTAAGAGTATATAACTTTAACGCTGTTTCAGTGAGTAATTAGTGTTTGGGAACTCTCCATAGATTCTCATCAGTACTGGAATTGAAGGATTATTAAGAGTTGTGTGAAGTGATTTGAAACTTGACATTGGGGTCCAGCATCAGGACAGCTCTTATGAAATAGCCTTGGATGAACTGTTTGGTTATTGAAACAACCAAATGTCTCTCAGCTCCATCACCCCCAAACATACTGCCTGGGATTGTTGTTTCTTGTGTACCTATGAAAACAAGAAATACTGCATTGTCAACTGAACACATGTAATCTTTCAGCTTTGCAGTTAGTCTGAAATATCAGTGCTGACTGGGTACCGTAGCTGGTAAAGAAATCACCAGACTATTGTAGGATGTGATGGCCAATGTCACTTTAATGTCTTCCTGATGTCATCTTCTATAGTATTAAATAGGACTATGCTTAACAAAGGCCATTCTTCTATTCCTGTGTACCTTGGAGGTTCTTGGAATGCTGAAGGTTTTACTATATCTTTTTAAAATTATCTTAGTTAACAAAATAACTAGGCAACAGTTGAGTGGAGGCACTTTCTTCATTTGATCTGCAAGGAGGCTGGTGGCCACGCTGCCCTCATTCTTGCTTGTGACCTTTTCAACATCTGTGTAGGGATGTTGCAAGGCCAGACCATCTGCAGGCAGCACCTCTCCGAAGGGGCTGGCAGGAGACCTGTGTGTGTTCCTGCACTTCACCCTTCCCCAAAGGTACAGCCTGTGCCAAGTAGGTAATGCTACTTAAGGGAGCCAAGTAACATAAAATATCATCGGGCTACTGACTGATGTTCAGGAAAATCTTGATGCACTATATCATTAGCTTTTATAAACACTGAACTTGATGTTTTTCTTGTTTTAAATCCCTGTTGACGAGGCTTCAGGCCCTTTAGCAGCCTCCAGACATGCACTTCTATCATTAAACCTCATCTCTTCTGAGCAGGTGAAGCTGTGATGTAGTAGCAAGTATTTTTTATAAAATATGCACAAAAATTCATTGAGTTTAACTTGGAACTGAAGTAAAAATCAGCAGAAACAGTGACAATTTTACTGAGGCTTCTGCACTAGCTGTGGTGAGCTAGTCCATACAGGCAGGCATCACTTCTCTTGAGACAGGGAAGGTCAGGAGGTGGGCAGTGGCTGTACTCTGCTGCTGGTTTTTCATGTGCCACGTGGTGAGGGATGGGCTGGAGGAACTGGTTGCCTTGTGCCCAGTTTTAAGAGTGGAACTGGGGTGGAAGGAGGGATTCAGGTCTGTGCCACATTCTGTTTGCTCTTGTTCACGTATGTGGTGCCAGTTGAAGTAAAATCAATTGCTCATAAAGCAATCTGTAATTGCTTTTTCAGAGCTTTCTTGTTTTGTCCCCTTCTTGCACATTTATCTTCTGTACTTGAGTTGCAGGACAAAAAGTTTGCATCTTTTGGTACTTTGAAAATAATATTGAGCATGAATTGGTCTTGCTAGAACTCTATTAGAAAATCCACTCTTCAGATTCCTTAGCTGTTAAAGCTGGACAATCCTGAGGTATCTACCTGATGTTACTGCTGTTTAATTCTAATTTTATAACCAAATTGCAGCAGAAGAGTTGGCATCGTGACCAAATCTTATTTGATCAAAACTACCAAGTTGATTTAACAGGCTGGCTTGCATAAAACCAGTTGGATAACTTTGCCATGCTTTTTTTCACGTCATGATTTAATGCTTAGCATATATTTCAGCTATGGGTCCTGTATCAGCTGAACAAGTATATAGCTATCTGGTTTTCTAGTATTTGAGTGTAGCACTTACAAGAACTGAAGTAGTTATTTTTTTACATGCTCTGCTAATGTCAGTGTTTTGGATGGCTCTCCTGTCACTTTCCTTAAATTATTGAGAGCTATATGATCCTATAGATCTAACAAGTGTTCAGTTTGTAAAGATCTTTCCCTAGGTAGCAGGAATGCTTCCTAGCATGCCTCTACTTTAGCACTGTAATTGATGGGTTTCAAAAACTGTAATCCAAGGTAAGCATTTTCAGTCCTGTTACTGTCCTCTCCTTGAAAGCTAAGCTATGGAGCCCTTGCTTTGAGTTTTGGGGCATAAGGAGAAAATACAATTTCTCATATCTTTGCTGTTCCAGCTTTCCCATCTCTACTTCTTCTTCTAGTAGCCTTCTGTCTGTGTTTTCCAGCTGCAGGAGTGTCCAGACTCTTTTGTCCTTCAGGGCACGCTTAGTGTTTTATTTCCCAGGGTGTTCCTCAGCCTTCACCTAGTCTTGTGGCAGTTCTCAAGCAATTAAGGCACTGTTTTGTCTTAAACGCAAGTGTTGTCAGACTTGAGTGCCACCTTTCCAGTTGCTTGCTGAAGGGGCTAACTCAGGCAGGAGAATGTTGCCTCCCTGTCTGCTTGCTGGGCTCTGTTTTATTAAAAGCCCTGAGAGGGCTCAGACGGGACTGAGGCCAGGAACAAAGAGGCCGGAACAGCCTGTTGCACCCTGCCTACTCCCTTGGGCAGCTGCTGAAGAGCAGGAAGCCTGAACTAATTCTTTAATGAGTCAAAGAGATGTTCTGGGGCTGTAAATGAGCTCAGGAGTCCTTACAGCAATCCCAGTTGGATGTGAACAGTCAACAAATGTGCGTGTTCCCCACTTCCAAGAGGCAGTTGGGAAAGAGGTAAGATCACGGGAGTACAGCTTGTATCAGATCCTTTTGAAAACACCTTTGTGTGTTGCTTTATTGCCTAGTCAGCCATGGTTAAAAAGGAAAAAATATATAGTCCAACGAGCGTGAGTAACTTCTGATGCTTGTCATGCTTTAAAGGTAGAAGTAAAATCTCAAGGGTAGTTCAAGAACTGTAAGTTCTCTCATATTTCTGTTCAATACCTGCATTGTGTCTAAATCAAAACCAGGGCTTTAAGAAAACAACTTGAGTTAAAAGCAATCTGCTGCTTAAAAGCCAGTTTTATTACAGAGCTTGCCTGTGCTAATCAGCCGCTCTGGAACTTTCTCGGCTTCACTTGGAGAAACAGATTTGATAGCGCACAAGCACTTGAAAGGAAGACTAATATGACAGGTTGGCTTTTTGCATGTGTGGGACTGCCTTGAGTAGCTTTGAGTTTATAGTTTGCTGTTTGGCTTAATGCTCAAAGCAGTTTCCTTTTACTTAAGTATTAGAATAACTTTGGCTATGGACTCTGACAGCGGTATGGCCTCTGTTACTTACACTAGCATGCAACTGAGCTATTAACTACACAGATGCTAATAGTGATTTTGTTTTTTTAAAAGGGATTTTGGAGAGGAAAGAGTGGAAGACTAAAAATAATTGAAGCTCTGGCTTTTCCTGGCCCTCTTTTAATTTTATTGGTCTGTAGAGAGGAAAATTCTGTCCTTCCAACTTTATTTTGATGTCTTACAGATTGATCTTACCTTATATGATAAAGGTAAACCCAAAACTTCTTTTGCAGACTACAGATGTAATATGACTTGAAAATACTAAATGATTTTGTTTCATTGTGAACACTGTTTTTGGAACATGCTTGTGTCTGTACTGGCAAGATACTGCAGCATGAAAAAATCATGTTGATGCAATCCTGTCAAATCAATCCTTGTACAAATCGATCTACTTCATACTATCTATTTCCTGTATATAGCATTCTTTTGGAGAAAAGATGTGTTCTGTCATCTGGTCTATATTTCATTGTGGCCAGTGTTCAGTGTTTCTTACATTTACAAATATGGATTCCTTATTTGCTAGCAACAATAAAGCACCTTCACTATAGTGTTGGCTGTTCTTTGTCTCCCTTTCAGAAAAAGTTGTTCTAATCTCATCAAATCAGAATGGTTATATTTTATATGTATCAAACAGGTTATAATAATAGTGATAATAAACATACAAATTACTTCATGGTTTTTTTAATACACACATAGTCAGGATCTCCAAGATCTGGGTCTATAAAACACCCTACATGCATATAAAGATAAAACACCACTATTTTTTTTCTGGAAATAAATTATAGGCTTGTGAAACAGTGTCACTTCCTTGGCTGAATTCTCTTTAGCAGTTTGTGGGCATCTGAGTGTACTAACAACTAGAAACACAGAAGCATATGGATAAGACACTGTAACACAGAGTTCTATATCTTCATGATCTAAAGTAGAAGATTGTGGTATCTTCTTGATATGGAGATTTACCCAGTGATCTGAAAGGTTGGCTTTTATCTTTTGGAAATTACTTAGTAGACATAAATTTCTTGGAGGTCTGAAAAAGAGCTTGTTCCTGCTCCGGAAAAGCTGGACTGTTATACTGGAAATTGAAAAAGCAATTGGGACTTGTTTGACAAAAGTAGAAGGAAATAAAAGGCCTATTCTGTTGAATGAATTTAATAAAGCTAAAATATCAAAATATAAAGACAGTGAGGCATTCTGTCTTGTTAGCAAAACTAATAGACTGCTTCCTCTTGGCAAAGTACAGTTGCTTTTAATAATTACACAGATGTGTTGGTGTCCAGAACAAGCATTTCTTTCTTATCCTTTCTGTAGCATGAGATGTAAATTATCTTGCGTGTGTCATTAATGTTCTGTGGTCTAACATCTAATAAGCCTTGAAAGCAGTAGAGAGACTGTTCTATGTAGAGCACTTCTGGAGTAAACAAAAGTCTTGTAATAAGCTTAATCCTGTTCTTAGTGTGAAGAGAACAGGATTTTAACTATACTATTTGAAATCCCTAGTCTTCTTAGGGTACACATGTGTTTCTTGCTAAAGTTACAAATACTAAAAAATAATGTCAAACTGAACAAATGTGGTATTGTCTTTGATAGCATTTGAAGAATGTTTGATGATGATGAATTGCCTCTTTGACTGCAGTTGTTTTCTGCAATTGTTTCTTATGCTGCAAGACTTGCCCTCTGTGAACTCAAGGGTTGCAAAAGGCTCATGGCTTTCAAGATGGTGCCTTTGGAATGCATGTTGCACTTGGTGACCACTTAAGATGCAGTTCTTTGGGCTGAGAATTATGACACTTCTGTCGCTTTTCTTGATTTCTAAGAATTAAGTTCAGTATTTCAGTGAGGGTTTACAGTGAAGATTAGCATTTTTGAAGATGCCGCTCTTATAGTCATTGTCTGTCTCTAACGTGAGGGAAAAGTACCGTTGTGGGAAATTGGAGGTTCTATTTCAAAAGGCTACAATGCTAGAGCTGCCACTTCTGGCAGCACATCCTGCCATGATACTTAATTTGCAAACCAGGAAATGATGGGTTAGTGATATCTTGAACAAATCAGTTTTACTTCATTTGGAAAAAGCCTCTCTTCCCTCCTATTTCTCCTCTCCCTCTCCCACCTGAGCCCCCAGCTCAAGAGTTGCAGGGGAACTTCTTGCATATTCCTTAATGAAGACACCACCTTCCTTCACTGTGAGACTTACCTTTAGCATGCACCTGTCTGGCATTCTATGTTGTTTGACCTGAACACTCAACCATGTACTGTTCAAATGGTCAGCTGTTTGGTGCTGTGCTTCAGTGGTCTCTAACTACCTGCAGGGCTTTATATAAAATATGTCTTTGAGTTGGTATATCTGACTGGCGTATTTGGAGATTGATCACAGAAAAAAAATAAAGCTTGCAAAAGAGCCTTTTCATTTTTCTTTTTAAACTACATGGAACATGCTTGGAGATAAATGTGCTGCTGACAGGACAGAGGTTCCTTCAGGGTATATTTTCTTCCCTATTTACCAAGTTCCCTGGCTGCTGCATAATCAGTTTGTTACAGAACTGAAAACATCCTTGAGTAATTATCTACAGCTCTTGTTATAGCTCTTGATGGTCCAATTCATCTGGACTTTCAGCTGCCGCTGGAGACAGAAGTACTGATATGATCTGTTTATCTAATTTTTCAAGGCAGGATTTGGTCTGTATGTGATAACCTGACATTTGCTATGCAGATTAAGGACTCTTTGTATATAGGCGTTTTATATTACTTGGCTTATGGTGAAGGAATGTCAGGTTGAAGTTAGATTCAAAGCTATGAAAAAGATCTGAGTGATGCCATCTATTATCTCTGGGTCCTCTGTATGATATGGTCTCCTACCAAGAAAAATATTCATCAAGAAAAATGATGGTGCAAATACTGCTGTGTAGAAGCAATGACAGTTGTTTGACAAGTTTGAGGAATAGGTTCTTGTCTTGGCTTAAACTTTTAGTGATATTTGCACTTACTGTATAACAATATTTGCTTAATGTTTTATATACTGTGGTTCTATTAATGTTATGGTGAGCTTACTACCATAAATAAGTTGTGATGAGATGACATGCTGATGCGATTGTTTGTGTGTAACTGGTATCTGAGCTTACTAAATACTTCTATAAGAGAAGTGCTTAGAGTCGCTTGATCAACTTCTACAGACTTGTGTGGGAAGGCAGCTGATGACCACAGTAACATCGTTTGGAAAAATTAGGTATTTTTCCCACTCAGAATTAAATTGAAGTTTCTAGGGGCTTTGTGAGGAATCTTGTTAGGAATAACTTAGAAAATGCAGGCTTTCTATATGGTACCTGCAGAAATGGTTTAGAATAGTGTTTCACAGTTACTGTACTTACAAGCTCCTGTTCTCACTAGACTCTGAGAATATTAAATTATTTTGGCACTCCTGTCAGAGGAATCTGGGATTAAATGGTCAGCCTGAAGTTTTGTCAGTTGTGCTTATTTTATATTAGAAATGGAATGGGGGACTCTTAGTTATACCTTTCAGCCTTTCTTTGGAGGTTTTCTTCAAAGTGGTGATGTCAAGTAGTGGGAGTGGGACTTAAAAGATCAAGCTAGTGTTTATCAGTGTGAAGTGTCATTAGAGTGCTTACATAGTGCCTGTATGTCTTCTAATCAGCAAGTGACACAGGCTGAGCATGGCAGTAATACTGAGCAACAGCTGTTGATGAGCCTGGGTCTTTTGGGGTGGGTTTTTCTGTTGTTAAAATTTTATCTTGCTGAAAAGAGTAAACTGAAAGTAGTGAGCTGATCTTCTCCCATTATCCATTTGCTGAGTGGCTTTGTGTGTGCATGTTGAATTTGAAGTGAATCATATAAAGTATTCAAGCCCTTCCTTAAGTAGGAGATGTGGGTAGTATTTCCTTTGAAATGCGAAGTAGCAAAGTACTTATAGCTGGAGTCTTTAGTTTTCAAATGTTCTCCCAGCTTTGGAACCAGGGAGCATCCTTATATTCTGTTCTTGTTGTAAAGCTAAGGAACGGACAGACTCTTAAAACTGGGTTTTAGAAATGTGTAATTTTCAGAGGTATCTCTACATAACACTTTTTAGTTAGCAAAAAACCAAAACAATGTCACTGTTAATATTTCTACTTTTGACTTTACAAGAACCTTACAGATGATGGCTTTTCATATGGAGCTGTGTAGTTTGTCTCTTTGCATATTACTGAGATATTTTGGTGTACAAGTTTCTTTTCTTAGAGTCATTTTAGTCTAATTTCTCATCTTGGCTCTTCTGGCATAATTTCCATAGCTCATAGGTGCCAATATTACTGCTGTTCCTTCAAATACATTGATCTTGTGAGATATCTCAAAGTCTTTTGTGACTCAGGACTTGTGTGAGCCCCTGATCACACATTCCTGCTTTTCGAGTCCTTTATCCTCGCCTCTTCTAAAGAAGATCTAGAAAGATGGTGGGGTTTTGGTTTTTTTTTTTTTGAGATTTCAGGCAGCCTCCTATATCATTCACGCTCAAATAAGTAACAAAAGGACGAGTCCTGCATTGCTTGATTGAGATGTGCAGCAGCCCTCATCTAATGCTATGTACATTTGTTTGGTTTTCTATGGCAAAGCTGATTTAATCCATGTGTTCCTCACCTGACTTACCTTGCAGCTACACAAGAGGATAGTACATATGGATTGAAAGGCCTGGAGGCAAGAACTCCTTACAGCTTTAGAGCTTCAGGAAAAGAAACAAAGTATGTAGGGCCATGTGGCGGTGTGCCTGTGACAGGCCAAACACTTTAAGTTCAGCAGTAGAACAATCTTGAAAACAGAAATCATGATGTGTAATCTCCTGGGTGCCCTTCTCACATTGTCACACCCTGAATCAAATCCTCTGGATGTGAACAAGAATTGGACCATGTGAATGAAACTGTCAGTTAACTGTTGCACATTCTTATATCTCCTGATCTGAATGCTGCTGCGGTACTTTAAAGTAAAATTCCAGGTTTCTTTCTTGTCCCTTTGCATTGCCACCTCTTGTGCAAACACCCCAGAAAGCTCAAGAAGAATTAGCAACAAATCTTAATCTCATATACAACAGAAATAGCAAATTCCTTTGAGTAATTTTTCCTTTATCAAGAGATGATGGAGAAGATCTGAGGCTACATCATCAGCTATCTGTTCAAAAAATAAAAATCTTTTAACAGTACTCTCTTAAATGTTTTTAGTGCTGAGCAAGCTTAAGGTTCTTTGGAAATGTGTATTGGTGTTACAGAGTGGATGTGTTGGGTTTTAGAGGTAACTTCATTATATTTCACCATAAGTAGTTAAATAGTTCTTATCTAAAGCACAGGACTTTGTGTTTGTGCATGAAGGACATTAATAAATGTAAGCACTCAGTCTTGAATTCTCATCTTAGTGAGGTGGCTTGTAATCTGTTGGTCACTGTGTGCAAGATGCTTTGAAGTGGGGTATATTAAAAAACCGGTTTGTAAGTTGACTGTAAATGGGAAAGTCTTTAGTTGAAGAGGGACAATCCTTGGCTGAATATTGCTTAGCAGCCAAATCAGTTTTCAGAAGCTACCAAGCTGTAAGGCTCCTTGTGCCTGGTGGGATTTTGGATTAGGTTTTCAAGTGATTTCTTCAGAGAATGGCCTGAGAGAAATCAGATACAGATGGAAAGTAAATACTGAAGATCCTATTATTGCACAGAAGTGCTCAACCATGTAAACAAAAGATGGGAAGCAGAAAAGGAGTAGGTAGGTCACAAGCTGAATTTGAGAGTTAAGTGTTAGCTGTGGTGAAAAAGGTGAAAGGCAGGAAAGTATGACAAAGGAATATAGTCTACTCTATTCGACACAGATTGCCTCATCTGTTGCGCTATGTAGCCAGGTGGTCAGACTAATGTCTGTTCCACTGTCAGTTTGATTATTTTTGGCATTGTGACACAGCTTTTAAGAGTAGAAGAAAGTCAAGGTAGTTTTGTGGACGCTCTTAAGAACACCCTAATTGTTGAGGAAGTATGCAAATGCTTGTCTGAAAATTTTTGTGAGTAGAATATGGAGGTCTGTGTAATTGCATTGTTGATTGTATTAGGCCATGCATATCCTAATAATAACAACTAATTATTTCTAATCCTACTGATTATTTGTGTTTCCATTTAATTGGCCACATGCAATGGCTTTTGGATCACTTTTTTGTAAGGAAGTGACACACTGTACCTAGCAAGCACTACTATGTTTGAATTTGTATTTGCATCCACAATCTAACTCTAAACGTATACAGAAGCAGTTAAAGAATCAGCTGTTTGAGGGTAAGTTGTAGGAATTCACAAAAGAGGGGGGAGCAGAGGAACCTAGTGAACAAATCCTGCAGTTGACTACTTTCTGTGCACAAAAGCTGTCTTCACTAGGCTTTGGCAATGCACTTTGCACCCTTGCTTATAACTACGTCTTTGAAGTCAGACAGGCAACTTCCAGAAATTGAAGTTGTTTGCTGTCCTCATTGAGTTTTGTACAAAACTTAGAAGACTGACAAAAGTGAGTATCTGTTCTGGAAATAGTGATATTTCTTCCTTGGTTTGGAGAGACTTTTCAAGGTTAGCACTTGCACATGTGCTATTTATTGCGGAATGCACTTCCAGTGACTCTTCTGCCCAACAGGTGTTGCTCTAAATACTTGTATCGTGTTTCACCAGCTTTGGTTTAAACATTAGTTTGTCTTGCCTTTATGTTCATTATCCCTATTCTCCTATAAATTTGCTTCTGCCAGATGTCCTTACAGATCCCTCAGGTACAGCAACTAGATTTCACCCAACATGTGGTGAAGCTTCTAAGTTGCAGTTAAGATACAATGGAAAATTTCCCATGAAGTAAGGCTGGCAAGTGTTATCTTGGATGGGGTTATGCAGTGAAGTCCTCACTTTTTTGAAGTACCCCTTGGAAGATTTTTCATTTCACACTGGGGGGGCAGGGGGCATGGCTGGTGTTTTACTTGAAGCCACTTTTTTCAGCATAGTAAAAGAATTGTTGTATGTGATTATTCACATTATCCATGCCTAGGAAGGAAACAGCAGAAGCCATAAAAAGCAAATTCTTGGACTGGTAAAATAGGTTGAGCCAGTACTTCACTGTACTCCAGAACAATGAGTTAGTAGATTAGATAACTTATATTGTCTTACAGACTCAGTGGTTTGGAAATGATTTATAGGATGATGGAAGAAGTTAAGTTGGAAAAATCTTTAAACTGCTGTAGCTGGAATTACTTGCTAAATTTATGATAAATATAGCAACAAGTAGTATGTGTGGTTGACTTAGCTTATAGTTAAACTAATGTAAGTGTTAGTTTAACATCTCTTACTATGGGAGCTTGTTCTGTGAGGATCACTTTTAGCTCTTCTGTGATGGAGGAAAGACCATGCAAGATGAGTGTGTGTAGTGTAGATGTCTGAGAAAGATCACCCTTATATTCTGGCTAGGTTTAATGAGTGTGTGTCTCTCAGAGGTCACAGATCCAGGGGTGAGTAGTTGTCTTTAGCTAAAGAGAAGCTTCTTGTCTATGTGATGCTACTTGCTGTTGAGGTTTTCTTCCCAAGACCTTTTGCCTTGTGGACCGTGTATCACCACTCTATGCTTAGAATGAAACAGGAGTGTGGTTACTGCATAAATAAGCTTTGTTTCTTTCTGCTGCTATCATTTCGGTGACTTTGAGCCTTTCCAGGGAAAGCAGCGGAGGAAGGGGAAGAGATTTGGAGCTGATCATTTTAGAGCAATTGTCCAGTTCTTCTCTGGGTATCAGCTTGTTCATAAGATAAATTTAGGGAATGGCTGTTATCCCACAGAAGTCTTTTGCGCTGAAAGTTTTTGTAAGTCCTACTGACTTTTCTTCCTTGGCAAGTGTCTGATACTGTTGTTCTGTGGTGGATACCAAATTGCCTCACACACCAACACTCCTTACTGGAGCATACAAACTTCCCAAGCTCTTGTGTGAGGGAATAGGCACTATGGTGTGCTGCTGTTAAATAAAAAACCAACAGCAAAAAAACCCAAACAAAAAAAACACCCAATGACAAGAAAAAACCCACCCCAAAACAAAACACCCAAAGGTACACAAAAAAATCCCACAACCCTTAAGGTCCTGTTACACTGCCTATGGAATAATGTTTCTGATGTTTTTTATTACACCATGAGGAATCAACTCTTGTTTTCAGTGCAGTCAGCAGACATTTGATTTAACTTAACTCTCATTGCATTGACTTCCAAATTCCCTCTAAGCATCATATGAAAATTACTAGTATTTGCTCTGTTAAACTACAAAATAATAGCCTGGGAAATCCCGGAATTTGTTTATGTCAGTTGTGTTATTTAAATAGAAAGCTGGGTGTAGCAGGGTGCTTTTGTGAGACTTTAGAAAGTGAGAATATACCAACATGCTATTAAAATGCTTTTTAAAGATCCTGAGAGTGCAGTCCAGGGAAAAGACCACACAAACTCTGCTTCAGGATGTTTTCATTTTCTGCCTGTCAACAAATTATACTCTGCTATGGAGATTTATAAGAGTGTATTAATAATATTACTCAATGTTCTGGATGGAAACTATGAACACACAAAACAATAGAATCTGAAAGCCTGTTTTAAGACAGTAATACAAGTAAATGATCAGCTCAAGGTTTGTATTTGTGGTTGTAACTTGTAAAAATGGAAATGGGAAAACAAACAGGAAAAGCAGATGGGGTAGGTTTTTTAATAGAATATATCACTGTCTTGAATTTAACTCCAACATAGAAACCATAACAACATTAACCCTTAAATGTGTAAATCAAAATTGTTGATGTCTTTAGAATCAACTCCCCCAACTATGTCAAATGTATGTAAGTAGAACAAAAATAAATGAAAACCTGATTTCCATAGCTGCTTCAGTTCGCAAAATGTCAACCACAGAGCTCAATCTAACTGATCCTATTTTAATGTTTGTTCTCTGAAGCTTTGATTTACTTGGTGGTCTTGTACAAATGAATTCTTAAGCCCTTGTGAAACTCTAATTAAACTGATAATGCTGCTCTGATTCAACAAGACAGCTTAAGCATGTGCATATGTCCTCTACTGGCTAATAAAATCTGTGTTTGTTCAAATAGCCTACTGAATCAGGGCTGCTAAACCAATGGACTTTTCAGTTAATGCATGTTCTGACTTTTAAGTAAAACTGTATCTGCATTTTTAATATTTGGTGGAAATTGATCTGATATGGCAGTACAATAAGGTCTGATTGGCAGGCACCTCTCCAGGCTTCCCCAGAGCAGCTGAATGTTCTGTGCATCTAAAGGAAGTCTTGAAGGAGGAAAAACCTAAGTTTATTAGGGATACATGAAGTGCTTGTAATATTCTCCTTTGTAATATTTTTGTCAAAACTTCTGACAAACTTTCCATTTACTCTTGATGGGAACTCAGTAAAAATGGCAGGGATATTCCACAGGTCTGAGTTTATCCAGATACTTTCTTAGGACTACTATTGATTTCTGCTCCATCATGCTTGTTCTTGTAAAGGATTGATTTATTCTTGCTTGATGTGACTCAAGAAACTTACCCCTTGATGTCAAACACAAAGTAAAAGCTGGTATCAAAGTAGAGATTTCTACTCTAGTTATTAGTAATGAGTTGCTCAAGGAAGGATATAGCTCCACGTGGTTTCCAAATGTTTGTTCATCTGCTTACTTAGGAAGTCTTTATTATATACCCAGTGAGATTTAGGGATAGTTTCTTTTGCTTAATTGCCTACAGGAGCAGTAGTTTTTTCATTTAGTAGTTTTTAGCATTTGTCAGGAGTTGAAAGAAACAGAAATAATTAGTGCTTTTTTTAAAAACTGTATAGGCTATTAAGTTGTAAGTTAGCCATGCATGTGGAAGACTATATTGAGAACTTTACAAAATACTATTTGAGTACCTGATTTAGAATCCTTGATTTATAGCTTTTTGGGGTATTACTAACCCTGTTACTAATTCTGTGACATCTTGGATGTAAGATGAGTAAGTTCAGTGACCAGGGCATGAACTGGATGAGGTTTATGCATATCCATGATAATAAGCTATGGAGAGATGACTAATTTCATCTGATGAGAAACTTCACATTTTGTAAGTTATCCTCTTGCTGTGTGACTTTTTCTTTGGGACAACAGATGATGCATATTGAATAACCATCCTGAACTTGCCCTCAGGTTCTCCTCTGTTTCTGCAGAAGGCAGCAGTTGGGCCCAGCCTTTCACCCTCCTCTGGGTCAGGTGAAGAAGCAACAGGGAAATGCTGATGTTTCCTCTGAAGTACAAGGAGATCTATAGGCCAGGGATAAGGGCAGGGACTGTCTCCCTTGGTTTCAGTAAGAGAAGTTTTTAATCCTGTGGGTGGGTTCTGGGGATGGATATGGGGAAATTCTGCATTTGAGAGCAAGAAAAAGGTTTGAGCAAGACAGAGGAAGCAATAAAGAAAAACAAATGACACTCCAAGATCCCAGGGGCAAGGGTTCTTGTGTTAAAATTATGTTACTGATGACATTTCCCAAACTGTATCCCTTACGCCATCCTTGGGGTTCCTGTGAATGTTGACACTACATAGTAGTGTTGAAGTAGATACAATGGCTTTATTCCCTCAAGAGATACCTTTTGTTTTCCCTGCACCAGTATGCACTTACTAACTTAATCTGTAAATTTGCCTCCAGTTTGGGGCTAGTTTCTTAGTAAGTTGGAGTGAATTTGGTTTGACTGCCATACCAATGAGAGCCAAGAGAAAAGAAATTGCAAAGCAGCTTCCCTCTTTAAGAGGTTTTTTTTGTTTATTTTTTTTCTCCCCTTTGTGTGACAGTGATCTGATTCTCCTCCCACCTGTTTGGCCCAGGAAAGCTCAATTGTTCTGGCTACATGATCCCCCTCCTCCACTCAGAAATGCTGTCTTGGCTGCTGTTGTGTCCTCAACTTCTTTACCACCCAGAATTCTTTGAATCTCCAATGTTTCTTGCTGACAAGCTGTTTTGCATCCTGCTTTAGAGGAGAGGTGACCTCTTTGCCCTTGTTAACTACTTGATTACTTGGTGGTAACTGGGGATCAAGTGCTCTCCCACAACAGACCTTGCCCCTGGCTTGGGAGGTCTCTGTGCGGACCTCTTCTTGGAGTGCTGGTATATGCTTGGCATTTTCTTGTGCTCATTCTGGTTGCTTTTGGCCATGGTCGTAGTCTGGTTTGAGTATGGCTATTTTTGTCTATTTTTTTACTGGCTTTATTTGTGTAAAACTGATCTAGGCGAGCTTAAGAACTTAACACAGCAGATAGCTAGAAATGCTGCTATGTTTAGCACTTTTGTTATACATTTCAGATTTGAACCTATTTATCAAGTTTTATATGAGAAACATGATTCAAGGCAAGCAAAAATATGTAGCCTCTGGCCCCTGCAGTGCACTCAATCTCTCTACTGTGGTGGCTGGCTGTCTTGATAGAAGTCAGATCAAGTTCACTCTTACATGTGGAAAACATTTCTAAAGTTAAATAATAATTTGGGAAGCTAGTGTACTTCTCTGAAACAAGGTGACTGTTATTTGAGCTGGAAATAAAAAGATAAAGGAAAAAATCCTTTACCATGATGGCATTTAAATATCATTGATGTAACCCCGTAGTAAAAATCTTTGACCATTCCAGTAATGTTTTGCTGAAATAACCAACAACAAAAGCATTATCTTTCTGTTGATTTAAGTTGTTTTACAAAGTCCAAAGTGTTTGGGATGGTCTTGCTGTTCCTATGATGGAAGTGAAGTTTGGACTTGTTGTGGCTGCTGATGGCTGTGATAAGGATGCCTTTAGCCAGAGTGAATATTGCTATTGCTGCCTCATTGAAACTTTGCCACCAAAAGGGAGCAGAGGGGGAAGGGAGAGGACCAGAGGACAGTGTTGTGTTCAGAATCCAGCCCTCCTGAGGGCTACAGTACAAGATGCTAGAGCTGTGATGGTGGCTTATGGGACCGTCAGGGCTGTTGGGAGGCCGGGAAACACTGACGGGCTGTAACATCTGAGCAGCTTTAACATTATTGGCACTTGGCCTCTAGTAGGCATGAGAACTTGGGTTAGTGTGGTCTTACTAAAGTGTGGTAATAAGGGAAAAAAGAAAAAAAAAAAAGAGTGGGAGAGCTCGTTTCCTGTAAGGCAAAAGCAATGCTTCTGGTTCTTCCTCCTGGAGTGTGGAGTAGCTTTCAGTTTCCAGTCGTTTGACACTCTGAATTGATTTACCTCAGCTTCTCTGGGGACTGTAGTAGTGCCCATCCAGTCAGCTCTTCTGGCTGTCTGTGGCAAGGTGTTGGAGACTGCAGGGGCCTTGGTGAGGAGAGGTCAGGGCTGCCCCATGCCTGACACAGATGGTTCTGCAGGGCATGGATGACGGCACCTTTAAATGATGGCCTGTTTAGGAAAGGACAAAATGCTGCACAGATGGTGAGGAGGGGAAAAAAGTGAGAAGCAGCCCTGCAAGCACCCACGTCATAGGAGTTTCCCATCATTTTATTCACAGCAAAAACCCCACCTTGGTATAATATTACTATTTTTTAGAGTGCACAGGAACAGCTTATGAAAGCTTAGATCAACAAATTAAGAACCTACAGTACTAGGACAAGCTTTGTGTTGCTTCTTCTTATCTCTTTCCTTCATGGTTAGATGCTGGAGAGATCACCAAAGGAAGTATTTTAGAAGCATGAACTTGTTTCCCACTATTTTCGTAGTGTGGTATGGATGGAACTGGGTCTTTTTGGCTTGGATATCTTTGATGTGGAAGAGATGCAACTTTAAAGACTTCTCATCTTTGTAAGCAGGTTCACGTATGCAGGTTTCTATACCTCTTTCATGGTTTGTTCAACCATGTGCAAAAACCCCAACTTCTCAGTTGAAGAAATACAGACTCCACATTAGGGCTGGCCTTCATTGAGGTAATCTTTTCCTCATGACCAGCAGGTGTGTAGTCCAGAGTAACTAGTTTGGCTACCTTTAGTTTTTCTCTTGTTTTTTTAACATCTGTCTGTTGAACTGGAGGTGCAAATGGGAAATACAGCACTTGGCAGCGCTTTGTGGCTTTGCAAATCTCTGGAGAAATCTGAATCTATAAAACTATGAATGGGTTGCAATGAGGCATAAGTATCATGCTGTCATTTCTGATAGCTATAACTCTGTTCTAGTGGTTATTTTTCTTGTTTATATATAAAGAAGTATATATTTTGCTTAGACCAATGCAGAGAGATCACAAAACCTTTAAATGTCAATCAGCAGAAGCATCTGTGACACTTAATTTAGCAGAGTTATTTGAAATTACACAGTTAATATGGGTGGGAGTGCATTTTCTTCTTTTTTTTTTTTTTGGTTGGTTTGAGTGGGAGAGAACAGTAGAGTGGAAACTTGCTAGGAAATTTGCTAAAATTTTTTTTAAAAATTATATAATCTAGCAGTTAGGGATCACTTGTCACCTAAAGGCAGTGTCTGGTTCTGAAGTCTTTGCTTTTCACGTTCTGCCATCCTATGTCCAGCGTGTCAAGACCACCTCTGTCAAAAAGTGTGTGTACAGTTCAGATCATGAGTATTTTCTTGAACTGTTTAGCAGTGATCAACTCAGCTGGAATTAATGGTTAAACTAACCTGCATGGGAATGGAGCAGACTGCTTTAAGCATGGTTTTCACTGCGGTAGGAGGGTTGAAATATTTGGGATGACAGTGAAACATGAACACCTGATTTATTTACTTTTTCTCCCAGCAGCAGCTGTCAGTGAAAATGTTTTTAGGGTAGAGAATACTGTTTGAATAAATAGTACTACTTTGAATGGTGTCAAAAGCCATGAAAGGCATTAAGCTACACCTGCCCTGCAGTTGAAGAGGATATATCACAACTACTGTGGGCACATGCATCATGCAGGGGTGTGTAGTGGAGACACAGGAGTCTGCGCTGAAACAAGGCACGCGTTCCTATGCAAGCAGATCTAGCTTTTGCTGATTTTTTTTTTTTGGACCCAAATTTATATGTCTGCACGAGGTCCTGTTAAAACACTATCTCATGTCAGTACTAATTCAGGTGTGTGTACACTATACTATGCTGTGTTGCATAGTCCAGAGATGCCTTGCTGTAGTAGTGCACTTCTCCTATATTACGAAGAAACATGATTTCTGTTTATTTTTCAGGCAACAAGAGCCTCTCTGACTCAACACTGTACCAATCTGGGGGAGTCGCTGGGCAAGGAAAATGACATTGCTTTGATTATTGATGGCCACACACTGAAGTATGCCCTTTCATTTGAAGTCAGGCAGAGCTTTCTGGACTTGGCGCTCTCCTGTAAAGCGGTCATTTGTTGCAGGTAAGAAATTTTCTGGTAACAAAATGAGCTTGAAGCCTGTGAAACTTTACATGGTAAGTTGACTTTCCTTTCATGTTTGTAGTGCTTACAGAAAATATAGAAGTAGGAGATTATCTTAAAGGTCCCTCCATGCTAGACAATTCTATGATAAATAGTGTGATGCTCAGGAGGAGGCAAGCTGCAGTGGTGAGCCACTTCATAATATTTATTTCTCTGCAGTGGAGCTATTATGAAGTGGGGCTGTGTTGGGAGGAATAAGGGGGACTGTGGAGAGGTACTCTTCTTATACCGCAGACAGGTCTGTGAAAGTGTTCATAAGGCTGACTGACAGGCCAACAAAGTTTAAGATTTCAGTTCTTTCTGTCCTATAGTGATGCTCTACAATGCAGCAGCAGAGCTTGTACACCTTTGAGGTGAGCATTCTATCAGCTGTATGTTCCCTCCTGGTGGTAGAACTCTGCCAGCTCTTGGAAGTTGTTTTCCAGCATACTTACGAGACTACTTGGGTAGTGGCTCCTTTCCTGCTCCTACGGAGAAGGAAGCAGTTCCTTCACTAAAATTAAGTGCCTGAAATTAAATAAAGCAATTCCCTCTGGCACAGTCAGTTCCAACTGAGTCCAATCTCTTTTATAAAGTGGTGAAACATCACGAGAAAAGATTATACCTGATTGCTTGATTATGGTAGACACTGAGGAAGAGTGGTATGGATGTGTTCATTTGTAAACTATAGGAATTGGGCAGCAAGAAGTTTGTGTGACTGTTCAATTCAGCTCTAGAGAAGGTCCCTGGATAAAATGAAGCTGTCTTGACTTACCAGTTATGTATGCGATGCAAGAATGTGTGTTGCAGTGCAATTTGCCCTATTTTAAATGTTAGACTACCACTTGCTTATGGATTTAGCCATACACAGACGCAGTCCCATGTCATGACTACTTCAGAAAGAAAGAAATAAAGAGGTCCAAGAAAATAAGAAATGAAAGCTGGCCTGCTTTACTTTTTGCATCGCAGAAAGGCTGTGTCATTTTTAACTCTGAAAGATTATGCAGCTTTGAGAACTGTATGTATGTCTATGCGTGTGTGTTGGTGCTTGTTGGTGGTGTTTGGGGAGAACAGTGACCAAGAAGGGATTGTTGGTTTGGATGAACAGGAAGTTTTACCTGCATCCTACAGACAAGACCTGCTTTGTGGGGAATGAATATATGGAGTCCCTTTACTACTGTTTTGCAGTCTTAATTATCTTTATAGGAGCACTCTAGTATACATATATTGCATGGGAAAAGTGTTTTCCAGTCCATGCACCTGAAGTAGAGATAAATCCATTGGGTTTTTTCCTCTCGACTAGTTTCTTTCCAAGTGTTGGGACTCTTGGACTGCTGTACTGCAGGTTGTGATGCTGGAGTTATTTCTTCAGTGTCTTCATTAATGACCTGACGATCAGATGGATAATGCCCTCAGGTTTATAGGTAATTCAAGACTAAGAGGAGTAGGTGTTACACCAGATGGTTGTGCTGCCATTCTGAGAGACCTTGGCAGGCTGAAGAACTGAGGAGAGAGAATTCTCATGGAGCTCAAAAAGGAGAAATGTCAAGTCCTGTACCTGGGGAGTTATTAGCTCTGTGCACCAGTAAACACTGGGAGTTACCAGGCTAGAAAGCAGCTTCGTCCAGATAGATCTTGGGGTCCTGGTGGGCAAGCTGACTGTGAGCCAGCAATGCACCTTAGCTGCCAGCAGCATCCTGGGCTGCAGTATGAAGAGCATTGCTAGCAGGTTGAGGGAAGTGATCCTTCTCTGTTCAGCACTGGTGAGGTCACATCCGGAGTACTGTGTGCAGTTCTGGGACTTCAGTATAAGATACAAACAGGTTTAATGGAGAGAGTTCAGTGTAGGGTTATGAAGATGATTAAGGGTCTGGAGCATCTTTCATATGAGGAGAGGCTGAGAGCTGGGGCTCTTCAGCTTAGAGAAGAGAAGGCTCTGAGGCATTCTTTGTTATTTGTATAAATATGTAATAGGAGTGAATGAAGAAGAGGGCTCTTTTCTGTAGTGCTTACTGACAGGACAAGATGCAACAAATTAAAACAGATGAATGTCCATCAAAAGACAAAAAAAACCCTACTATTTTATTGTTAAGGTCAAACACTGGAATGGGTTCCCAGAGAGGTTGTGGAGTCTCTCTTCTTAGAGAAGAATGGCATGGTGCTGGACAACCTGCTCTGCCTTACCCTGCTTTAGCCAGGGACTTTGGACTGATTTCCTGCAATCTCTTCCAACCTGGGTGATTCTAGGATCCTATGACTGGGGACAATGTATTGTTTATTCCAGCCAGTGCTCTTTGTCCTTTTCTCAAGTCCTGTCCTAAATAGTTGTCAACTACAGTGATTTTCCCAAATCAATTCTTTAATAGCAATTTTCTTTTGCTGCCGCTGATTGCTTTTATATTTGAGGAGAGGTGGGGGGTGGTGGTGTAGAGGGAGAGAGCCTGAGATGGGGAGGTGTCTCACTTTAGAGTTGTTTCATGGGAGTGAACAATAACGTTCTACAAGAGGGAGCTCACACAATTGCAGCAGTCTTCTCCTGAATGCAACAGGCTCAGGTGTAGGGCCTGTAAGAAGGTCAGCGTTCTCTTCTTTGTCCAAAGTTATCTTCAGCTTAGAAAGCACCAAGTGCCCAGGAAGGGAATTAACCTGATGTTGTAGACTTACACTGCTGTATTTGTGGGAAAGTTAACAAACATTGAGCAAATAGAAATTTCTTACTTTCATACCCTATGGCAATTCTTCAATAGAGAGATCCTTCTAAGGCAGTTTGGTTTATTTCTCAAAGATTTGATGAAGTAGGTCAAAGACTTGTGTAGGTGAAACAAATCATATATTATAAATTATTGAAGTTATACTACATTAATATATGCAAATAACTGGAGTTGTGTTTTTCAGAGAGATGTGTGATACTGGACATTTTCCGTTATTTCATGACCAAGCCAACAGCAGTCTTAATTATTAGTGAATTAGCAAATTGAGGAACAATGCAGGAAAAAATACTGTGAAGTGTAAATCAAAGGGGAAAAGATGATGTAATTTCATAGGCTTAAAAAGAGGAATAAAAATAACTGAGTTTAAAATCCCCAGGGAGAAAGAGGAATGCCTTTAATAGCCTTTAAGGCTTTGCAGGAACCTTCCATTTACTTGCCAGGTGCTTGACATTGAAGAAAGAAAAACATAATTTTTTTTTTGCCCTGCTCTGGGCTGTTTTAAATAGTACTTTGTTTGTCAAATAAGACAGTGCACTTAAACTTCACAGGAAAAAGTTTTAAAATGTAGTTGGTATAGCAGGAGGAAATTTCAAATTAGAGTTAGTCTTCAAACAAAAATGTTAATTGGGAGAGGAATCTGGGTCTTAAAACTTAGCGGTGTGATGCTTAACCATTGTAGGAGGAGTTGTGTTGCTGTTTTCAAGGTAGCATAAATTTGTGGGACTTAATATTACATAAATATACTACAACATTTTCATCTTCTCTGGGGAGTTTCAGCTGCATTTGCCATTCAAAGATTATTTTTTTAAACATATGCTTAAGATACACTGTATATTCATTTGCTGGGCTTTAGGCATAAACTGTAGTTGAACTTGATTCTCAGGGGTAATCTCTTAAAATGAAACTGTACTAACCCTGGCCTCACTTTGCGTTAAGAGCGAGAGATGGTATCTTCTGATGGGGTTAAGTCTTCCACAGTTACAGTGTCTCTAACAGACCACTGGCACAGTGGAGGAAAATACACCCCTCGGGAGACTTTGAAGGTTGCAGAATCAAACCAAACAATTCTTTAAAAAAAAGCCATGTTTGTTAAAAGTCTTTCCAGAGACTGACAGATGTTATCTTCCCTCACATTGACTGGGATGTCAGTATGTTAAAAGCAAGCAAAACTTGCTTTTCAATGGTGGTAAATGTTGTTTGGAAGGCAGTTGAACTCATGACTTCATTTATGAGATCTGAGCTGTTTATGTTTTCAAATGTTCCTTTAAAGGACCTGTTTTTATTGATGTTTTGTGACAGCAGCAAAATGTTAAGGCGTAGGTAGAAGTGAGGGGGTTTTTTAATAACAAAATGGAGTTTTATCATTAATCTAGTGTTTATACCTCTTAGCAACCTGCTGTACAGGACAGCTTTCTGTGTTTAGCTTCGAATATAAAAATAGCAGAGAAGTATGTAACTTGCATGTTATGGTAGTGTATTTAGTTATCTACTGAAGAATACTGCCTTGAATTCAAATACGTGGTGTTTCAGAAATACATTTCTATGACTTTTTCAGAATGATTTTTTTGTTGTTGTTGTTGTTGAACAGAACTTTTCTGTAGGTGACAGTGACCCTGACTTTCTATGGGTTTAACAAGACTCGCATCAGGAAGAATCAACTTTATAGACTAAATCATTCCAAGCAGTTTATAAGTACTTCAGTATTAGCAAATATTTGTTGGGACAGCAGAAGTAGTCCTTCCTTTAATTTCTCTGAGATGTAAGCACACTGAGGGAGGCATCTCCAGAGACATGAGTGGCATGATGCTGGGACCACATCCCTTGCTGGGTGGCCTTAGGGTGGGCGTTTTTGCTCTCTTGCTGATATTATTGGCCATTTCTGCAGTACTGCTTGAGGTGATGGTGCTGGGATGTTCTTTGAGTGGAGTATTACTATTTCCACACATGTATCTGCAGAACAAGAATGGTAAACTGAACTGCTGTACTTGGATCCTGCAGCCCTTTTCAACTGAGAGAACAGAGTTGATGCCCTTATAGGAGAAGGTTTGGGACTTTGTAGCAAAAGAAACATACCACCAACCCTGTCTGACTTTCCAGAGCTCCTGTTTGGAACTTTTGTATTACTAAATGGAGAAGATCAGCTGGCATGCAGTGTTTGGATGGTAATCACTCACCTCAAACATCCACTATGTGTAATATGGAGCAGAGGCTGGTTTTATTTAGTGATTTCACAGGAAGTTGTGAAAAGTTGCTTGTACAGGGAAATTCTGTTGTTCTACCCTGTTCATCTAAAAAGACACTGATGCTTCACTGGGTCTGAAGATGTACGTTCTGCTTAAAGATAATGAAGTTGCTTTGACCAGCCTCTTCTTTTCATCCACTTACTGTATAAGACCATCTCTATTGGAACACCTCCCCTCCATTATGGTGTGTTTTTTCAATGCAGTATTCATCTGCTTCTGCTGTTCATGTTGTGTTGGTGAACTTTGGTATAGCCACAGGGAATTCAATGAAGTTATGATGACTTCATTGGCCTGCTCTATTAGTAAAATATATCAAAACATCTGCTTTGAGCAATTTATTTTTTCTGAGATTTTATCTTGTTGCTGCATTTTGGCTTGGGACAAAGTTCAAGCAATAGGAACACCAAGAAAAATGTCTGTTTCTGTACAATCTCACTACTTTCTGCCTTGCTTTTATCAGATGTCCTGTTCTGCAGAGATCTATCAAGTGGTGCAGCATGAACAGAAATTGAGGAAATCCAGCAACAGCTATTTCTATGGACTGTCGGCTATTTGCAGATAGTGACACAAATTGTTGCTTTTGGTGCCTTGAGCAATCATGGAGCTGTAGTGAATAATGGTTAGAAACTGAGGAAAGAAGTAAACATGGTCAGAAAATGCATGTTTTTTAAACAACCTCCCAAGAACGACAGAACCCGCTGGTTGTTTCCCCACTTGTGTTGCTATTTCAAACAGTATGCAGAGTGGGTGGGGTGAGGACATGAGCCCACAAACATCACTTTGAGAACAGACACTAAATGTTCTGAAATGAACATACCCTTTGACTAGTGTGTGTCTGCTCAGGTGTTGAAAGGGAAGGTATTTAATGACTTGAAAGCAGAAAATGGGAGAAGGTAAGGAAGAAAGCAGCCTGTGAAGAGTACCTGTTGCTAATTGTTAGTGTCACTTTGTCAGCTAGGTAATGAGATATGAGGACACAAGAGCAAATATGTCTCAGCACTCTGACTTGTAAGGCCATAGCTTGGAAGTTTCTAGTCTTCCATCATCGTTTGGAGGAGACATTAATAATATAGCTCACAAAACGAACATCTGGAATACCTCTTAAATATTTATCCCCCTAAGTCTCATATTGTTGCTGGTGTTAGTATTTGACAAAGTGATTATTCTGTGCTATAGATCAGGATGTATTTATTAAATCAAAAAAGTGTCTTGTTGGCTTTCATTTGAGAAGATCACCTTTCTTGAGACAGAAAATTGCAGCATAATTCTAATTAAGAGAATGCAAACCAATTCAAACATTAGTCTTGAAGAAAATTATGGATGTGTTACATCTTCCTGTATGTACATCCTATGTTTTCTCTCATCTGTCACTTACCAAATTATCAATGCTCATTCTCTTGTTCTATTTCTGACAACTCATGACAGCAGTAATCATCTCATGACTTGGAAAACCATGAGGGAAGAACTGTTCTGGCAGCTTTAATGTTTGTAGATAACTGAAGTGGGAGGGAGGTTTGGGGCTGCAGCATGATGTG
Source organism: Tringa solitaria (assembly GCA_026413425.1). Lineage (NCBI taxonomy): Eukaryota > Metazoa > Chordata > Aves > Charadriiformes > Scolopacidae > Tringa > Tringa solitaria. The sequence continues at coordinate 188,698,847 of JAOXJM010000001.1, forward strand.
GTGCTCTCAGCACTCTTGAATAAAGAATACTCGCAGGTAATTAGAAATAATTGCTTAAACTGTCTAGTGTGGATGTAGGTATGTGTAAAGCAATCTTGGGACTTTGACTTATGATCACTCTCCTAAAAGCTTATCGGCTGCTTTGCAAGAGCTAAGTAAACTTGCAAAATGCTGCCAAGTCTGTGTTAAAAAGCCAATATAGGTGAACTTTGTGAAGGCTGGTCTTAAAAATTTTGGTAATTTTCTTGGCCTTTCAGTGAGAGTATGAGTTTCTGCTGAACATTCTGGCTTCTGCTTGTTCTTTTTAATCAGTGTCCTGAGCTATGACAGTTCCTGAGCTTTACTCTTATTAGTTTAAATCACTCAAACACATAGCTAGTGTTTAAAGGGAAAAAAAAAATTACTGTTAATTCCAGTCACTTGTCCAGTCAACTGAGAACCGAAAAAGCAAAGACTAGATTCTAGTTCTAAGTGTGTTAATGTTTCTCCAAAACATTTCTGTATCAATTAGATACATAAACGAAGGTACATATTCCAGAATCAGAGTAGTCCTGTTATAAGGAAATACCTGCTTATCAGGTCAGAAACATCTGTGAATCACTTACTTGCTTTCCTAGGATTATTTTTGCACTAAAAAAATTACTTAAAGATACTCTTTTGACTGGTATTGTTTGTTTTTTAAATGACACAGGTGAAGTGTTCAGTTCAGTTACCTGACAGCCTCAACTTAAATGATTCTTGCTATATGGCCGAACAACTGTTTTGCTTAATATCATCCCATTATTGTGACCATGACTATACTTAAAATTAATTTTCTTGTTGTGTATTGGAGATGAGGAAATAATTCAGGCACAATAATCTCTAAGTTGAACCACTACTCCAGTTTCCGTTGTTACTCACAATTTGGCAAAATGTTTGTTTCTTTGAAGTTATTAATGAAAAATACATAGTTAAAAAAGTAAATCTATATTGTGTTCTAAGAATTTGAATGCCTCAGTTCAGATCAGGTACCTGCTTTAATGTTGGTTTTGTTTTTATACTGTATGTCCAACTGAGTGATTTCTCATGCCCGTAACTCTGATTATGAATGAAAAAATTGTTTCTGAAGTACTTTACTACATTCACCTGAACTTCCTATTTCTGTAACCATTCTTAACTAGGAAATTAACTTATCCACATGTATTTGGAAAAAGTTGGAGGAAAGGCATGAATACAGCTAAAAGCAACTGAGTTTTTTATTTTTCTTTAGAAAAAATTGTAGTAAAAATACTTTATGTCCAATAAAAACTAACCAGTTTTTCCTCCAAGTACTGTTTACCCAAATTAATTTAAAATTAATTTATTACCTTTGTGCATTGTGAGCCTAGTACTTAGGTGACCAGAATCTTAGTAATTAACTTGATGTAGTTCATAAAATGCAGATGAAATTTCTGTTTTGAGCTATGGGTGCGATAACTCTCACAAATAGTTCCAAATGCTCTTAGTATCAGTTTTTTCACTGTACTGCAGTACCCTCTCCAAATTGCTACCAGTCTTTTCAGTTTCTGAGCAGGAGCAGCCAGCAATGCTATGTTTAGCACTACACTTCCCAAACTGGAAAATAAACATTCCATAGATACTGCACATGAGAAAACACTACACTGCTGGAACGTATACTATTTTAGAAGAAAGATAAAACTGTGGTTTGGAATTCCTTCTGTTCCATGAGAAATTCATAGTACTGGTATATTTTTCTTTCCACAAGTGTTAGTGTGTTAACCCTTATATTCTGGCCAAGTTCCAACTTGAAAATCACTTTCTTCTCACTTAAATTCTCCCCACTTTCTGTGTTGAATATGATACTCTTTGCTTCTATTCAAAGCTGTTGTGAGGGTGCCAGTGTGAATGCTAAAGGTTGCCAGGTTTTAACCCAGAGGTGCTACAGCAAGGTCCTGCTTGTGAAACCTAGCTCTAACTCTCGGTGAGCTTTGGCTTTAGCCTTCTGTCTTGCAAAAATAGTTATGGAAACAAAAATGTTATCTCAACTGTCTTTAAACAAAATTTGTAGGGTTTTGGTTTTTTTGCGGGGGGGAGAGGGGAGTTTGGTGGTTATGGGTTGTTTTTGTTGGTGTTTACCTTACAGTTGGGCCATGGTGCATGTTCACCCTGGACTTACCCAAGCCCCTCCAATTTACCAGTGCAGTTATAAATTAACTTTGTAACTTGGCTGTCAGCAAAATGTTTGAGCTCCTTCAAGCTGTCTTATGTCGCGTATGTAATATTTGGTCTCTGACAGGGTGCACAAAAGCATTCATAGGTATATATGCTTCTGTATGTGTTAAGAACAGCTTGTTAATAGAAGCACGTATGCTAACTGCAGCTGACTGCCCTGTCTCAGCGAAAGCTTCCACCCAAACCAAAGTTCGTGTCAGATACTCTAGTTCTTCTCTTTAGGTATTCTGGCACAATTAGACTCATCATAGTCCTCTTGTTTCTTATGGCGTGTTGCACCAAATACGGCTTTCCTGAGTTCCTGGAACAGTATGTTGCTTGCCAGGGAGTGACTGAATGGTTTGTCTTAAGGAATTCCCTGCTGGTCCGTCAGGCTGGATAGAGGCCAGGGGTCTGGTGCCTTTCTGCAACCTTGCATCTGGTTTGTAAAGCCTTCTGATTGTATAGAAATGATCTTTAATTCCCTACTAAGGTGCAACTACAAGGAAATATTTTTCCTTTTCTGTGTCCTTCCTGTGGTTTGGAGAATGGCAGGAGGGAATCGGTAACTCTACTCATCTTGATCATTGCTTACTATTCTGAATTTTTCTTATCTGAATATTAAGTAGTTATAAAAGATCTCAGAACTTTTCATAGGAGAGAATTTGAGGATACTCATTGCTTTTATTGAAATACTTATTCTAGTCTTCCAAATTAAATATTTGAATTTGACTAATACCCAGATGCATGAATGTGAAGAAGATGAGGGCTTCTAAAGAATATGTAGTGCTGCACTGCATTCAGAAACAAGACACTCAAAACCACTGTGATACTGCTTTTTTCATAAAATCCAGCAAAGTCTTATGCTGTATCCCCAGGACCAGCTTAAATATTGTATTTTCCGTTGTTAAAAGTACTGGATATAAAAAACTACAGAGGCAGGAGCGGTCTGTTCTGTAAGCTTCTTTGTACTGCAGGGAATTAACTTGAAGAGAACCCTGGGCTTTAGTGCACTGTAGTAATATGTTGGGACACTGAACTTGTAAAATGTCTCTGGTTGAAGTTTCAAAAGTGCTTAGTGTTTGTGGAAGCTGACTGGAGTCAGCTCAAACCCTCAAAGAAGTTCCTCCTCATGTTCAGGTGGAACTTTCTATGTTCCGAGTTCGTGCCCGCTTCCTCTTGTCCTGTCACTGGGCACCACTGAAAAAAGACTGGCCCTTTACTCTTGACATCCACCCTTTAGGTTTTTTAGGTGTTGATGAGATCCGCCCCTCAATCTTCTTTTCTCTAGACAAAAAGACCCAATTCCCTCAGCCTCTCCTCATAAGAGAGGTGTTCTAGTCTTCTAATCATCTTTGTAGCCCTCTGATGCACCCTCTCCAGCAGTTCCCTGTCCTTTTTGAACTGGGGAGCCCAGAACTGGACACAGTACTCCAGATGGGGCCTCACCAGGG
>JAOXJM010000001.1:188702590-188740900 GCA_026413425.1 Tringa solitaria
CAGGTCCTTTTCTGCTGGGCAGCTTTCCAGCCACTCTGCCCCAAGCCTGTAGCGTTGCTGGGGTTGTTGTGACTGAAATACAGGACCTGGCACTTGGCCTTATTAAACCTCATCCCGTTGGCCTTGTCCCATTGATCCAACCTGTCCAGATCCTTCTGTAGAGCCGTCCAATCCTCAAGCAGATCAACACTTCCACCTAGTTTGGTGTCATCTGCAAACTTTCTGAGGGTGCACTCAATCCCCTTATCTAGATAATCAATAAAGATATTAAACAAGACTGGCCCCAAAACTGACACCCCAGGGACACCACTGGTGACCGGCTGCCAGCAAGAGTTCACGCCATTAATCACAACTCACTGGGCACGGCCATCCAGCCAGTTTTTTACCCGGTGAAGAGTACACTTGTCTATGCCATGATTTGCCAGCTTCTCTAGGAGAACTCTGTGGGGGATGATGTCAAAGGCCTTACTGAAGTCCAAGCAGTCAAAGGGTATGAGTAAATCCCACCTATTCTTCAGGGCAATAAAGGCTGCCCAGTTGGAAGTGATTTAGGAAAATGTCCATCCGTAGTTGATAGTGTGATGGCTTTTGGGGGATTTAGACTTCCTTTTGCACAGTTGCCCAAAGACAGCAGAAATAGTTTTTTGTGGGATCTCTTATGTATTGCAGTCTGTTATTTGCTAACTTTTCTCTGTAAGCGATGCTCACTTGCTTATGCAGAGCAATACACAACTTATGTTTCCAAAAAGAAAAAAAATCTTTGTTTCCGCGCCACTTATTCTTCTTCATACCTAAGAAAAGGGAAGCTAATAAATTTGTGAGGAATACCTGCACTTGCAAAGATATACTCTAAAAATTGAGGAAAAACTAATTTTCTGCTGTAGTCAAAACTACCATGCAGCTTAAGAGAAGTTGGTGTTCTGAACACCACCAGACTTAAAATGGTGAAAACCTGGATTCTGCATTCACCCTTAGGCTTTTCTTGTGTGTTTTCTGAAAAAATCAGGTTTAAATAGCTTCACCCTATTCTGGGAAGACTGCTTTGATATCTCCCTTTGGCATCTGTGTTACCTTAAGTTTTCTTTTACTCTTTTCAACTTGTTTCTCCTACTGTGTCCAGAATAGATGATGCAGTGATAAGCATTGAAAATTATAATGTTTTTTTAATCTTACTCTTTCATATCCCCCTTCTCTTACTGTTTTCCATGTCACAGCATATACTTAGTCTTTACATTGCTTCATCTCACAGGTCTTTTCTCAAGTGTCTCACTCTATAAATTATGCTGGTTTTGCGTATTTCTAGTATTGGTTTATTTATGCCCTGCATATACCTTCTGTGTATGACATGCAGAATCTTAAGTTCCTACAGGGTCCTCTTTGATCAGAGCTTCTAAACCTGTGTAGGATGTTACCTGTGGTTACTTGCCTACATTTGATCTTGAAGGAGCTATTAGTTTTGGGCCCTAGTAAGGAAGAACCAAAAAATTTTAAGCAAAAACTTGTCACAAGTGTATTAGGATCTCAAAAGGAAGACAAGCTACTAACTTGGATGCAGGTGGGATGAATCTGTTTCATCTGTTTGATAAATCAAATACCTTTCTGCAAAACAGCATCTTGTTCTTCAGAAGCATGTGCTGAGGTTGCTGGCTGAAGAACTGGTCATGCTGAGTGGAGAGGCAGGATTTGGCAGCCTCTGTGGAGGCTGGAAGGTCAGAAGAACTTCTTTGCAGTTGAAGAAAGGCTGTTCTGGTACATATGTAAATGGAGTTGCTATAGCTCACTTCTCTGTGGTCTCTTACTTAGCTTCAGTCTTTCATCTGGTCAAGTATTAAGTTCAGAACTGTCTGTACTTGGACAGTAGATGGTCATTGTTGCACATGGTATATTCAGTGTCTAAGTCAGTGCCAAGTTTCTATGAAACTTTCTACCTCTACATTCCTCATCCTGCAAATGAGGTATTTTTATATGTTCTTGGTACAGGGTTGTACAAATAGGTCATCCAGATACAGTCTTAGTTGTGTGATGGGTCTCTTGGAAATGTGGGTCAGTGATTTTGTCCAGGAGATGGAATGACTGAGCAGTGCCTTAGTGATAGGAGTATGTCCAAGGCTGAACTGTGGTAACATTGAGATCGCCGCCCAAGGATGAGATGAGTGCATGTCTTGGCTCTGTTGAGGGATATTTTTGGACCTTTGCATGTTCTTCTCCTCCTTCCCATCCCCCAGGTGAAAGCAGCAACTAGTTCATAAAAACAGAGTTGGTGTAGATGTGTTTGGAGGCAAGAGTTGGCTCTAATTTTTTATAAATAAAAAGCAGCTGTACTATTGGATTTTCTGCTATTTGGATCAGGTCTTTATAGACTGTTGAATACTTGTTGATATAGGAGGAGCCAGAATGTGACTAAGTTAAAGTTGAAGATAACCCCCAGAGCAACAAGCAGCTGCTTGATTATTTTCATTCTCTGCAAGGTGATGGTTGTAGCTGCATTACTGTTCGTTAAGAAGTTACAATTGCATCTCCAAAGGGAAAAATCAGATAACACTTGTAAGCAGTTCACTGCAAGGTATCTCACCCCATCGCTTTTAACCCCCAGTGCTCGTGACTGTCCCTGCTCTGGTGCTGGGAGGCTAACTGTGCTTTGATTTTTCAAAACAACTAGTTTTAGGAGTCTGAGGAAGAAACGCGTGCAAGCTTTCTCCCTCATTATTTCTCATGTCTGTTTCTTTTGATAACTGACTTGTGTGGGCTGGAAATCTAAGCTGTTCAGGGATATTTTTTTAGGGTAGGCTTTTAAAGGCAACATGGAACTAAATTTTATCCTGCCCAAGTGTAAGAATCTAATGAATGTTTTTACTTTAATTGCTGAGCTCAGGAGTTTTTAGCACATTCATGGGATTTGTTGGTTTTGTCTGGCTAGTTGAATAGATGAAGTAAATAGCCATGGTTTAAGAAAAAGTGGCAATGTAGCCCACTTCGTGCTTGTTTGCAAGCTGTTCTGGGAGATTGTCCTGCTGTACCTGGTCAGCTAGAACCCTATTCCACTGTTTTGGCCATATGTACTTCTGTAATTCCTGTCCTTGGCTAGGGGAAAAACTGGCCTTCAAATGCTGTGTGTATTCCTTGGGTGTCAGTGCCTACTGTCACTTATTAGGTCTTTACCAGAGCTTTTAAAGTGCTTAACATGATGCCCTGATGGGATTGGAGAGTGTAAGCTACTTCTGTCAGAGCTGACAAACTAAATTAAAGGGTGGGTGGTGGAGGACATATTTGTAAACAATAGACAGTGGTTGGGGGCCCCTTAAGCATAACAGAATAATTGTAGCTCTCCCCAAAGCAAGCATTGCACCTGATTTCAATTTAAAGTAGAAAAGCAAAGAGCTGCTTGAACAATTATTCAGTTTTTATAAACCCGTTCTGAATAGTTACTGCTGGTATCTTTGAATTATTTGTCTTGCTCATCCACAAGACTGATTTTTTTATATGATGCGGACAAAATGTGTTCAGTACCTAATCTGTTGTGTGGTTAGCGGGGTGCATGCCCATCTCAACTGTCCCAAGTGAAGACCCAAAGATCAAAGGAAACCTAGCACTTGACCATACTCCCCTCAACCACCTTCGAACTGTACGTTTAAAACAGAAGTATATCTACTTCAAATTGTAAGTAGTAAATGAATTCATATTAAACTGGAAAGTAATCACATGCAAAAGAAATTGAGTCTGATTTACGTGACAAAAGGAAATATGGAGTTAAATTTAACTCTTCCCACAACACAACTTCTTACTGTACCATGTTCCAAAGTTTGGGAAAAGAGTTGTGACTAAAGAATGCAGTCCTAATTTTTTTTTTCTGGTTTTAGTTTCCTCTTTTGTCTCCTTTTTATGGTACTCTAGAAAATAGCAGTTGGTAGGAGTAGGGAGAGGATCATATAGAAAAAGTCAAAGTCCAGAAAACAGATGGCAACAGCTTCATAGCTTTTGTGGTTTGTTATATGAATAAGCGTTTAGGGACCTTTTAAAAGCATGTATCCTGGACCAAATGCCATATTCTTAGTCCTGAGTCCTCAATATTAATGTTTTGATACAATTGGGATCTATTACAGTATATAAAAAAGCTCCACTGATCTGGAGCTCTGTTTTAATGTGTATTTGTGCCTATTATCAAAGGCTGGCTCTGGATGTGCAGCTCATGGCTGTGCTGAAAGGGGAAGAAACGTTCCAGGAGCTCTGGCTTTTTCACAGAGGTCTCTTGGGGTGAAGCCAATGCTTGGTCTCTGCAGTCCCCTGCTTAAAGGAAGAGTTGTGTGAAGTACCCCAAGTGCTGCAAGGCTTGTTGCTCTTTCAGTGGTTGGCAACTTGGAAGAGGCCTATTTTAAAGTATGTAAAGCACAGCAACATTTTCTGTAACTTAACATGTAACAGTCAGATCAAGTTGATATGTGGAGGTAGGGAAGAGGCTGGGCATTTCTTCTCGGTCCTAGGTTGTCCCATGGCGTGGTAGAGGCAAGTATGTCCTTTCAGCCCATGCTCTACAGCAGTGCGGGTTTTCCTGGGTGCTCCTCATATAGAGGGAGCTCCAGAGAACCTGGAGAACTTTGCTGAAAAAATACAAGTTGGTAGGGTCACAGCGGGGAGCTTTGAGAGTGGAGAATTCAAAGGGGAAGGAGATTCCTTCCGTCTACCTGGGAGACTTGTTTTGCTCAGGTTTTATACTGTTTCATATGGATTTGGTTAATGGACAGCATCTTATTTTTCTCTGCCTCTTATCAAATTTGTCTGTGGCTTTGTTTTAAGAAATGAGAATGTTTTTATTGTGGGATTCTGTCGTGGGTTCTCCAAATTTACACTGATGCTTTAAGCTGTGCAGCCATTTTATAGAAACATTTGGTCACCCCATTTTTTGTTGATTGCTAATTACTTTGGTTGCATTTGTAACTATTAAACTGTTTCAGGGTGTATGCCAAAATTTCTCAGGGTAGATGAGTGTGATGGAATCATACAGACATCACTGGCTGTCCTGTAGAAAAGCTGATATAGGATAGTGCTTTCTTATAGCACTATTGTAATAAGAATTTTAAAGATATAAAAAACCCTGCATTTTTCACAATTTTAGTCTCCTTTTCTTGTCTGAGTCTCCTCTGGTGCATTGTTTGCATTCCCCTTTTCCCTATACACTCTCCCACCTTCACATTGTTTCTTCAGTTCATTTTTGGATGCTAGTCTTGCATACCAACCTGACAGACTGATCTGTTATGTTGTTGCCAATTTGCGGTGTCTAGGGGAAAATTGATTTTATTTTTTCTTTACCGGGTATGTACTGCAGAAATCAATATTTTACGAGATGGTAGAGAGCAGGAACAGTGGCAGCAGCAGCAATTTAGCTGAAGGTGCAGCCAAGCCCAGTGTGCATGCTCAGTATTCACAGTCCAAGTCCAGAATTAGGAGGATTGGAAAGTATTTTGGGTTTGGCCTGAGAACAAGAAAAGGATTAAAACACCAGTAAACTTATTTTAAATTTTCTTTTTGAGAAAAAGAAGGAACTGAGTGCAGAATGGTGTTTTATGTAGTGATGACTGAAGATCATAAAAAGACTTTCTTCTATTGTCAGTCCTAATTGGCGGCTGGCACTGATTAGCAAGAGGAAAGAAGTCTAGGAAAGGAAAGACAAATGGGGAATTTTATTGAATGGAAAGCTGCTGAACAAAAGAGGACTTCTGTTCCTGTGCATTCCTGGTGGTTTTAAAGAAATGAGCTTTCTGACCTTCAGTCTCTTAAAAATACAGCTTGGATAGCATTGTACAGAGATCTGTTTTTCAGTCGTTGAACTAAACGTTAAGCTCTTACGTGCCTTCATCCATTTTGATGTCCAGGTGTGAACCCAGGGTTTGCCTCCAAGCTATTGATAATTCTTCCTCTCACCTGCTTAAAAAATAAGAGGAGGGGTGGGAAGAGGTATGAGGGCTAAGTAACTCTTTCAAAGATGGTCTGTAGTATAGTTTGTTAGGAATTCTTATACTGTGAGCCTTTCTCTTACCATTCATGCAGTGGTGCCAGTGACATAAATATGAATATTCTGCCTTGGACTCTTTAGCAATGAAATCGGAGATCTGGGACTGTATATCCTGGCATTATGAGAAGATCCTGTTGGAATGTCAAATATTAAGTGCTAGCAACATGAAGGCTGTATTTCTGAGCGTAGTGCCTTATATAGGCTTGTGAATCATATCTATTTGACTCTTAAGTCAAGTTGGCATGTCTCTTCCAATGTAATGCAAACTTGAAAAGGTAGAGTCTGCAGGTATCTTAAAAAAAAAAATTATCTCAACAGTTTGATGTGAAAGTCAAACTGTACTGCTGAAGCTGGCAGGCTGCAGGAGCATACTGAGGCAGAAATGCCTGCTCCAGAAGGAGACAGGCTGTGAAACTATTTCAGGTTTTTGCCTTTGACATTCTGAAAAGTTTTTGAAGAGCAGTAGAAGTAACTACATGGCTTTGCATCTGTGGTGCTTGTTTTGGAAGTCTGAGTACCTGATTTGCACTCCCAATTTTCTATGGAGAGTTGAGACACCTGACTTTCTTGTGGTTCAGGTCTGTAAGATCAGGGTTATGTATGTGCTGCTGCCTGTTCCTGCAGGCTTTGTGCTGTGAGAAGCTGCATTAACATCTTATTTATTGCAGGATGGCTTCAGACAATGGAGTGGTTCTGCAGATGTGTGGCTGGGAGTTTAAGTTTCATAATATTAGTGAAAGGACAACTGTAAATGAAGAGTAACTTTATTTTTAAACATAAAGGATTAGGGATTAGCCACCAAATTTACAAAACTAACAAGTAGGTTTTGAAAAGCTGGTGGTAGTAACAGATAGGAAAACGGAATGCAGCACCAGTATCTTAATGTACAAAAAACCCCTGCTATTTGGCTGTGGAATTAATTAAATATCTAATTGGCTTTGGTGATGAAAGTAGTTTAGCTGCAGCTGCTACCACCTGCTTTAACAGGATAAACTGCATAGTGTGAAGTCTAGGCTTCTGTAGCCAGGCTGTGTGTATCTGCTGGCCAGAGTGCCTGCTGCAAAGAAATTGGCTCTGGATATATGTGCTAACAGTAAGAGTCCTCAATGTTAATTCTGCATCCATTCATACCTAAAATATTAACACCAACGCTGTATGGTACATATCTAATAGAATTGAAAAAATAGAGCTGTGACCAATAGACTGCTGGTATGTGTCAATCAGAAAAGCATACTCTTTCCTTCTAAAAAATCAAGGTACAGTATTTTGCAGATAAATGAATACTTTATGCAGTGAATACTTTAGCAAGCTGTTTGGAAGAAATTCCACATAAAACTTCGAAAAAGAACTTCATTGGCCTAAATATTGCATGGACTGGAAACTTGCTGAAGGACTTTAAGCAAAAATACTAGATGTGGCAGTAATTTGAGCTGCAGGGCAGGGAACAGTGCTTGTAGGGTAAGTATCAGGCTTCATTAGATTGAATGTCTTTAATAGTGATTTAGAGGAGGAGGTGGCTAAACAGCTCATCAGTTAAATTCACAACTTGATACTAAATGGGGTGGGTTTTTTTGCAAGCTCAGAGGGAAAGAAAACATGGAGTACAAAGTATGGACTGGTTAGATCTTGGGAGATAGTATAAAAACAAGCTGAAAAAGATGTGTGTATTTTAGTGAAGAGAGAGAACTGGCATATTTTTATATGGGAGAAGTTTGTTCAGCATGTTTTACCTGGCTGTATGTATGCCTTTGCTGTACTAGTTCAGGGACGTGCTTTGGCAACTATAATTAGCGTTGAATTCTTAGTCATGCCCAAGACTATGAGTAGAATTAAAATCAGGTCATAAATACTGTAAAAAATCAGAGGCTATTGTTCATAAGACTATGCTTCTCTAAACACCAGCCTGATTCTGCAAAGATGCTGAGGGGTGGTATCCCTTAGGATTTATAACAAATGAGGACATTTAATACTTTATAAATCAAACTCATTTTTAAAAGTTTCTCTTACAAAGAGGTAGTTATCACAGTTTATGCCCTGAGCAAAGCTGCAGATCAGCCTATTGTTGCTCTGTGTTTATGCAAACTGCTCTCTTTGAAAATATTTAATAGTAAGTTGTCAATGAAACAAGTTTTCTCCTATTTTGTCTGTAGGGCATTCAGTGGAGGAGGGAGGGAGAGGCCAATTGTTTTTCCCCCCTTCCCAAATCCATGTGTGTGGGGGTGTGTATGGTGCCTGTGGGTATTTCAGAGACGCATCTCCAATGTATTTTTACATTACAACACACTTTAGCTGTGTAGGCAGAAGTAGGTGACATCAGTGTCCCTTTCTGTGCTATGCTCTGTAGAGTCAAGAGCACTGATATACTTTTAATTGATCTCCTATTCAGAACTTCATTAGCTTTCAGGGAATAGAGCAATTCTGGATCTAATAGCGCTATACTCTTCAGTCTTGCCAAAACCATTTTACTAGATGCTGTTGTAACTTATGCTTGATATTATTACAGCTTGGGGAACGTATTGTTTTATAAATGCCATTAATAAAACATGTAATACTGAGGAAATCCAATGTTAGCAATTTTTAAATTGGTCATGCTCCTTATAAGCAAAGTTTAAGTTCCCTTATAGAGAAAACATTTGATGGGTTTCTCCAAAATATCCACTGATATATTCTGCTTGATTTAATGTACATAATCAAGACAAACACAAAACAAAGTACTTAGCATTTGTCATTACTCTTTTGAAAAATGACTTTATATAAATTTTTTTCAAAGTCTTTCACTCCATATCAAGTAATTCAACTATTTTGAGGATTTATTATTAAATCTTTCAAGTTCCTAGTTTGAGTTAAGACAAACTGATGATACTAGGACTTACCATTGGTTCAGAATGTCCTTAGAATATTTCTTACTGTCTTGCATTTGAAAAACTGTCCAATAACTTTCATAAGTGGTGTGATACTCTGAGTTTTGCCAGTACTGAAGAAGGAAAAAATCCTCCAGCTAATGAAGGACAGAACCTGGGTGGGCTCCAGCAGGAAACTTTGCATCAGGCAGTTCATAAACTTCTGCCAAGAAGCTAGTCCTTGAAAAAAGAGAGCCAGTGCATGTGATGGGTTTTGTGCTGCCTGCAGTTGTTACGGGATGACTCTTAATGTCATTATGAACTCTAGTTACTGGATGCTTCATTACTAAAATATTCTGTGTGTATTGCTATGGAGCAATTGCTGCACTGAAAGAAAAAATGTGGAGGATGCAGTGCCCCCAGAGATGCTTGTGGGAAGTATAGGGCGAAAAGGGAATAAGCTCAGGAAAAGTGATTTTTTTGGGGAACTTGAGAGATTAGTGATGAACAGCTGAAGGAAAGGGTACCCACTTGGTTTGTAGGTAAGATGAAACAGGTAAACCATTAGGATATTGAAAATTAAATGAGACTTAATTGACATTAGAGGTTGATCAGGAGTTGTGGTCTCTTAGAAGCAGTATTTTATATTGCGGCGTAGGAAGACAGGGTTTATAGAAGTAGCAAGGATTGCAGTAGCTGATGGTAGATGATGAGGGTTGGAGTAGGGATTCCTGTTTGGTTTTCAGACCTGTAGGTGTTAGGTGTGGGTTAGGTATGGCTCCTACTTGAAAATCCAGAGTAGACTTGAGCTGAAGAATCACATGCTACTGCTTAGTAACCTCTTCATGATGAACAGACAAACATTTCTTAAATAAGCTTCCCCAGTTCTATATGTAGCTTGTACACTCTTACAGTGGGCAGGGGTTTAAAAAAAGACTGGAAGAATCTTGTGGTGTGGAGTATTTCTTGTGCCTGGGATCTATAGGAGAGGTCCATTTTCTACAGTCTGGGGCCTGTCGGAGGTGTACTTGGAAGCAATGGGGGAATGTGAAGTGTGAGTTGTGCAGTAGACATAGCTTTTCTATGACGACATATGTAGGACAGACAGCACCATTTTCTTGACTTGTAGAATGAGATCTTTGGCCCAATAAAAATGTTCCTGTTAAGTTGGAAGAAAAAAAAAAAGACAAGGTTTAAACATGGATTTATTGTCAAAATATTGTCCATTCTCTCCATGCAACAATAGCAAGGTGATGAGTAGATACAGAATCAGGTAACTGAGTTGGGAAGTCTCTTGGAGAAAATATGGTTTGAAATAGTGCATCTTCCACTGTTTTCAGTGCCTTCATATGCCTACTGTTCCTAGAAAGAAGAAATCTGATCCAACTTCACCAACAAGACAGTGACTTTCCTGGGAGCTTTGCCTGTCTAGATAAAAAACCCGGTCACCTTACACAATAGTAAAGAGAACTTGTCTCATTATATAAGGACTGTAACTGGGTGAACTTTGATACATTAAAATTACTGAGCTCCTCAAGTATCTCACTGTAAGAAGAGATCTCCGCTGCTGTGACTTTTGTGTTTTCCCCTGTATTGTTAACTTCTTTTAGCTCAAGGATAGGTACCTTTGGAAGGTTTGATGCAGAGTAAATACTTTGTCTGCAGTAAACGGCTTACCGGTTTTGTGATTGTTCAGATCTGTTTGGGTGGGTCTGGCTGGCTAGTAAATCACAAATTGTAATTTGGGGTCTGTGTGTGTTTTGGCGGTGGTTGGGGTTAATTGTGAGTATCAGCAGCTTCAGAACATACCACAGGAGATGATGGGAAAACTACTTATTTTTAGTTATCTTCCTCTTAGACTTGTCTGAACTAAGTTCCAAACACAATCCCATTTTTGATTAAACTGATTAGCTTTTGATGGGTGTTTGGCAGCGATCCAGTGGTGAAATGTCTTTTTTTTTTTAACTTGATTTCACTAACCATTTCTCCCTAACAAATGGTATCATTGTCTGGAATTCAAGAAGTTGAATATTCCTGAACAGCCAGTCTACTTCTATGTGTGTGAGCACATTTTTTTTTTTTATTGTAGTCAGCTTATTTAAGTTTCTTTGAATTCTTTCTGTGTTTTTCACAGACTTCATGCTATGCAAGTATCATGAAGGAAAGCAGCATAACAGAGCTTTTACATGAAGTTCATGAGGTCTCTGGTTTCCCTCTCCTGCACCAAACCCAGTGATAGCTGAGGTGGCATAGAGGCTGTCTCTGTCTACTGAAACAGAAAAACTCTAAAAGTTCATTTTTAAAAAACTAATCCAAAGAATCATTAGGACGAAGGATATACTAAATGTAGGGTAGTCAGTTTAGAAAAGAAACTAATGGCTTGTGTGTAAAATAGTAAATGTAGAAACTGGGCATGAAGAATAGAAGGAAGTATTGTTCACAGCTGGCACCATGGTGTCTTTGGGGAAAGGAGCTCTTTTGTGCAAGGATCTGGATGAATGGTTGAAAGTCCAGGCAAGAAGTGCTGGTTCTTCCCAGAAGGCTGATCCCAAATCATGATAACATATCAAAAATGGTTGGAATGGTCTTGTTTCTTCTGTCCTGTTTCCCAACTTATATGTAACATTTAAATGCTGCTATGATAAAGTTATGATAGTACTACTTGTGGCAGCTGAGAAATAATTAAGTGTACCTTTAAAAGTTAGGAAACTTCTGTTTTTGTTGGCTTGATTTTCCTGCTAGTTGTGTGCATAGTTGTCAGACAACATGTTAAAAAAACCTTTTGCCCTGAAATTTACTGGAGAACTTTCTGTACAGCACTATGACTACAAGGCTTGAATGACCCTGTAACCTAGTTTTAGTCTAGCATTTGAAAACAATGTTATTTTCCTTAATCATAATCGAAGATAACTTAAGGCATCCTAATATTTGGTAGCTTAGCCAATTCTTGAGGAAATAATTTACATGACTTACTCCGTGGAGGTCCACGCATAAATCCTCTCTGGCACTCAGCTGCAATAGCTCTCGGATCCCCTGAGGATGGCAGCCTTGTCACGTGCACGGAATTCCCAGGCATAGTATTTGTCTGAAAGTGGTTTTACAGGTGAGAATTAATCTCTCCCCTCCCACTTGCCCTGTATTGGCTTTTATTTCTTTGTTTTCTTAGGATCTCTCAGCTAAACCCATCAGTTTTTCCCAAGTATTGTGTCAGAATATTTTAGAATATTGATGTACTAAATACCTTCTTTGTAGAAGAAATAAACAGAAACCTATCTTGAAATCAGTCCTGATGAATAATCACTTAAAACATCAAATTGCGTATCCATATACTTGTTGTTTAATCCTAAAAATCTGGCTGTATTTTTTCCAAACATATTTGAACAAGAGCAACTACTCAATTTTGGAAGTTTCACAAAGCTGTTTCCCAAGAGCTTTGATACCAAAATGCTGTGACTTACCAAAGTGATTTGAAAGGCTGTAAAGGAATTGTTGCCTTATTAAGGTTCATCTTTGCCACGTGTAGCTTTAAGATACTGTGGAGATGGGGCAGGTTTTTTTTATAAATTCAAGAGAACTAGCCTGCACCCCAGTGTGAATGTCCTCAGATAGGGATTTGCAGATACTTACCCACAGCTGCCGGGGTCTAGAGGACATGGAGCAAGGCGATTCCCTAAAGGTAACAGATAAGCACACAAATATGAGAAGCAGATGAGCATTTGTTTTTCCCTTTTCTGCGCCTGTGCTACAAAGCAGAGTGAAATGTCTGCACAGGGAAGGGCAGTCGTGTCCTCTCTGGGAATGTGTCAAATTTCCTTGATGTTTGGAATAATAAAGCTTAGACTCTGCCTCTCACTTGCTTCCACTGGATGGTGTGGGGGTAGTAGTGCTCTGTTTGTGTAGTACTGTGTTGGGGAAAAGGCTACATGAGTGGTGGTCTAGCAAAGGACCTGGCCTATTACAGAGCAGTAAAACACTTTCCTGTTCTAAACCAAGTCAACAGAAGAAGGAAGGAAAGAGCAGAAATTGCCTAGTTGGGTATGTGTGCTGCCTTTGTCCATCCTTGTTCTCTGCAGTAATTTTCAGTGTTTTCCAATTCATTCTCCTTTTTCTACCAGGTGCCAAATTGTGTCTTCTGGGGGTATAAGTTTGGCTGTAGATGTGGTTTAAAGACTCTCTAATAAAATTTTCATTACAACTTGATTCTGTGAGGTGCTAAATGCTTTCTATTAGATGCTAAGTGCTTGACACAATGTGGTATTAGGATTTTAAATCAAGCTTGTGCAGTGATGGTACTGTGATGCTTTCACTAATAACAAATAATGGTAAAAGCCTCTGCAGAATATCTGAAGTGGCCAAAAAGATGGCATTTAAGGGACAGACTACTGAAAACTGGGTGTCATTTCAAAGGTGTTTACAATGGTGAAAATGAGATTTGACAAATCAGTAAAGGTATTGTAAAAGACTCTTCACAATATAGTGTTCCTTGAGGAGGAAAAAAAAAGTCAGAATGAGGGTAGATATTAAACTGGCTGAGATGTGTGTAATGTCTCATTGTGTGGGCTTTTTTGCACAAGGTAGCAAGTGTTATGACCAGCATGTTTGTTTTTGTCTTTCTCCCTATGACTGAAGTGTGTGCAGTGGAAGACCTGGTTCTGATTTTTGGGATGGTTTGCAAACGTGTTTGTGCACTTTAGTTAAGGTAATGAGGCACACTGGTCTGAATTCCCAAAGCAGTGAAATAGTGGATCTCTGGATAAATGTTTAAGAGCAACCACAGTGTGTTCTACTGAAGACAATTTAAGGCACCACTTTAAATATAAGCATATAAAGCAGGAATACCTTCAGATAGCGATAAAATTTTAACTCTGAGGTCAGACTCAGCATAGTACTTAGTGCCTTTGGAATAAAACTGAGTACTCCACTAAAAGCAAGGGATCTTGGGTTTGAGATGTTTGTTATTTGCAGGCTTGAACCTGTTTTTCTCTTATAGATTTGGCATAAAATGCAATCTTTGTAATGGGCAATTGGCTACTTTAACGATCTTGAATAGTCTTAAAGACTTTACTGCTCATCCATATGAAAGTTCATGTAATAGCTTTTAAGTATTTCACACTGCTTTCTTGACAGTAGTAGTAGCATGTGCCTTATAATGTACAGCACGAAGCTAACGCAGAGACACTAGCCACTCAGTAGCTGCCTCTAGGTACTGCTGAACAATTTTTCCTTACGTTTAAATGGTTTTGACATAAATCCTTTATTACATCAGTATTTTGTACTTCAGATTAGGACATAACTTTAATAAAGCTCCAAACTTCTATCTTCTGTTAATTAAAAAGCTATCAGGAAATTCTGATAGGCACAGTTTCCTATTGTAAATTCCTTTTATATATCTTGTCAGATTTTTTTTAATCACATGAAAAAATTCAGTAAAATATTTTATTACTGAAGTGTAATATAAAGGTGGGTTTTAGTAGTATTTTGTATCTCTTTTCCAAAGTACAAACCTTGCTGTTACACAAGTATCAAATATTTGTGTTGCTTTTATGGTGAGGCCTCTCCAGCATCCTGTTGTAGGCAGTATTGTATTAATTCCAAGAAATCATCTTGTTTGAGAGTGCTTGCTGTTTAGATGTAAAATTGCTTCAATCATAGTTTTCTGAATTTAACTATGTTACTATTCTGTTATGTCTGGGAATTAAAATAAATGGATCTAGTTGCTTTTTCCAGTGTAAATGGACCTTCAGGACTTCATATTTTTCTCTTCCAATGAATGATGATGAATTAAGGATGGTCTGTTGTAGGATTGGCTGAGTTCCTGAAACTGTAGAAGTGGTTTGAGAGCCATCAAAGATGCTTTTGCTTTGTGGGTTCCAATAATGAAATCACGTTGTTGCTGCAGCTTCATTCATAGCAAATTAATAATATTGTTATGAAAACATGTGTAAACTAGTAAGGTAAAATTTGATATGAAATTCCTGCCTTCATGCTTTATTATTACTTATGATTGGGATTGGCTGTTGTATTGAGTTGCAGGAGTGTAATAGAAAAATTTGCTAGAAGTTATTCATAGTTCAGTGTAAGCCATTGTGCTTTTGCCTGATCCTTCAGGCTGGTGAAAATATCTTTGCTTGTAATATAATGAAGAAGCTCATGGCTCTCCTTGTACCGATGAGGAGAAAGGCTGTCATAAAGTCTGCCAGGCTTTTTTGGGAAGGAAGACACTGAATGCCATTTGCATGCAGTAGGAGCAGCTGTATGCTACAGAATGAAATGCAGAGCATTTGCATGAATTTAATTGCAGCAGCGAGGAGGAATGGGGGGGGGGGTGTGTGTTTTCTTTCACCTGGAAGTTGCAGTTAGTTCACAGTGTAAAGCAGTGAATTTGAAGCACAAGCTATGTCTCTGCCACTGTCTCCCTTCCTTTCTTCCACTGCCCTCAGCCCTCCAAAAAATCCAAACCCCAACAAAACCCACAAGACACCCCCCCAGCCCCCAGCATTGCAGTCTGAGTTAGATAGTAAAAACAAAACAGCAGCTGTGCTTGAGAGGTGGCCCAGATGGAATTAAATTATTATGAGACTTAACATTGCTCTGTTACCTTGAGGGAAATAACCCTCAGCAGAAATGTTTTGCTTCCTAATTTGACTAATTTACACAAAGCAATTTAATGTGTATTTTGCCCTTGCTGTGACACTTGCATTCTCAGACACAGAAGGTCCCCACCAGTGAGGGTAGAGAAGGCAGCCAGGCAAGGGGAGGGATGCTCGCTGCCAACTTCAGATACTGAGAAATGTGAGAACTGACATCTGTCCGAGACAATTCTTCTCAAACACTGCGACACACAGAGCAGCCCTCTGTGGGATTTAGCAGGGGGAATGTGTTATGGTACAGTAACAGCTGGCTACAAATATGGATAGCAGGCCTGAAAACACAAACAAAAGAAAGCTCATGCCTAAGTCAAAACAGGGGAAGGAAAGAATATATTCAATATCTGTTTGCTAAGCTAGCTATTCTCTTCCAAATACTTTTCTAACAAACTGTGTGGGTAAAAGTAAGTTCTTTGGTTGCTCTGTTGATTCTTCTGATATTTACACTGTCAAACTGTAAATTTTTTGCAAACTTCTACCATTTTTGCTCTTGGTTCATTACAAGTATCTGTCCCACACACCACCATTTCTTCCCCTTCCAGCTCGAATGTTCATCAGCTTGTGGAATAAGTTTTAGAAAAGAAAAAGTTCCTATTTTGCTTTATGCTGTGGTAATTAGATTGAGTTAATGAAGTTCAAGACAGGGACATAACAAGTTAAAAGGTAGTAAGTCTGTGAGCTGGGAAGGCATTAGAGATTACTCTAAATATCTTGTTATCATATAATGTTTTAGTTTATTCTTGCTTTGTGCTGAAACAGTCTACCAATTCTCTGTTACACTGAAAAAAATTATTTCAAACATATTGTGTGCTGTATTCTAACCAGTTATCTTCCTTGAGCATTAATAACAGCTTTGAATAGTGTGGAATATTAAAAAGGCACTTAATACTTTTCCACGTAAGTAATAAATTTTGCATGATAACAAGAGTCACTGATTCTGCTTTTGCAGAAACAGGGATATTCTCATGGAATTAATGCATGCAGATGTTACAGACCAATAGAAAAAAGAGGAATAGTAAGGACAACTTGTGAGATTGTTCAGTTTGGAAAAGAGTTGAGGGATAAGGTCTTGCAAAGAAGTATGGAATGACTTTGTTCTCTTGTCAAAAATGAAGATTTAAGTTGTATTTATTCAATTACATAAGATACTGGAGGAAAATATTAAAGCAGGAGGCAGTGTGGAGGAGAAATCTGGTGCACCTTAGTGCACTGAG
Organism: Tringa solitaria; assembly: GCA_026413425.1. Lineage (NCBI taxonomy): Eukaryota > Metazoa > Chordata > Aves > Charadriiformes > Scolopacidae > Tringa > Tringa solitaria. Next base: position 188,719,299 of record JAOXJM010000001.1, read on the forward strand.
AAGCACTGATCCTCTGAATTTAAGTCACATTCTTTATGGCCGAAGAGCCAAGCCTAGTACCCAGGAAGGACTGTGTGAGAAACTTGTTGGAGAAGGTAGGCGCCAGAGCAGGAGGGCCCATGAACTTAGCCTTTGTCAAAGTTTTACAGCATGGAAGCTGAAACTGCTCTCTTAGAATACATTTGCCACCAGTTTCTGGCTTATGAGTTTCTTGGTATCACATGTAACAGATGAGGTATGAGGGGAGGGTGTGTGTGAAGGTAAGGAAGTGGGCTTCTACAAAATCTTCACTGCTTTTTGCTCCTGTCCAGCTTGGGTAAGTCTTAGTATAGATGTGGCCTCACCAGATGATTCTGCTGTGCGCTTTGGTGTTTTGGGATAATGTAAGGGTGGACTGGGTAGCCATGTACCATGCTTCTTGATGGACTGTTTCATGAAAGGCCCAGGAGCTGTAGGTAAATGCAATCAGGTGGCTCTTTTGAGCTGAAGGGTTAAATGCTGCTGGTAAGAATTCATGCAACTGCAGAAATACTGCAAATGAGGAGATGAATTTCAGACTACTGGGATAGTGTCCCTTGTAACGGATGCTTCAAAGCATTTCACAAAGATGAAGATGAAAAGTTGTGAAGCAGCCTAGTCAATAAAAGAAATAAATTAAAACAGAAGAATCTTAACAAGGCAGGGGAAAAAATGTATTGGTATGCCACAGTCTAAGGACGTGGAGACTGGGTGATGAGCTGGATGAAACATCAGGCGCTGAACCAGGCAGGGTTTCAATGGAGCAGTTGCTTTGGATCCCCTGTTGTATTTGTGTAAAAGTGAAAGTTGGAAGATGACTTGCTTCAAGACATTTACACGACCTGGAAATCTGTGTGTAAATCTAAAGATTTCTAATAGAGGCTTCAAAGTTTTTGCAAACAAAACTTCTGTAGTCAAGAGAGCAGAAAGCCTGGTTGAAACATTAAGAGATCGGAATATGTTCAGATGAGTGTGAAACATATCTGCCTGGAAACTGAAGAACAACAACCATGTGTGTTAAGGTGTGTAATTAATGTTTATAAAAAAGTAGGAAGGCTATTTCAGTAGTGGAAGTGGGGATTATAACTGCTTGTGGGGCTTTTGTTTGTGTGGTTTTGTTTTTGGTTTTGTTTTGTTTTTTTTAAGGAGCAGGTATTTCATCTTGCAAGGAACAAATGAGAGTTCTTGCTTTATGAGAACTTGTTGCTTTCTGGGATGGAAAGTAAAGGTGCAAAGGCTCTGAAACCAAAGTACTTAAAGAATTGGAAACTTTCCCTTTTTAGGTCTCTAGTATTCGTAATGTTTCTGTTACAAGAGAACTTAAAACTCCCTTGGCTAGTATAAGTTGGACAGAATTCTTACTTTTCCCCCAACTCCCCCAAATCTGCAAATCGACGAAGAACAGATTTCTCTCCATGTAGTTTTAAGATGTGTGGATCCATGGTGTCCTTAAGTTATGAGCGCTTGCCTGTGGCTTGATTTGGGTCTGACAAACTTGCTGAGCTCAAGCTTCTTTGCCAAGTTGCCTTAGAGGCAGATGAGAGGGGAAAGCACACCACAGGACTGAAGAGGTAATGTGTGGGTCAGGCATCCACATTTCCCAGATGTGGGGTTTATAGCGTAGGGGTAAGTGCACAGCCAAACACAGGAACATGCTTCTACAACTAGGTCTCCCCAATGCACCTCTTTTCTGCTGTGAAGACAAAATGTGTTTTGGGGTGAAGCAGATCAGATGGCAATGCGAGTGGGTTGGATGCTTGGCAGGGATTAAAGGAAAGAGCCCATGGAACTGTGTGTGTGAGAGGAGGTTTCTTGTCAACTGTGTTCATAAAATGTCACTTTGCTTATCAAAATGAGGTAGTGTCAAAGGAAAGCAGAACTCCTTTAAGAAGTTGCCTCCATTTGTGAGACTTGGGGAGTTCACACAGGCTGAGCTAAAGCCCCATTAGCCAGAGTACAATCCTACAGTCTGTGTTGGCTGGTAGCAGGTAACAGCTTAATATGGTGGCATGTGACGTTAAAGCACTGAAAGATAAAAAGACTGAGATACAGCACTTTCATCAATGCATCTGTGACTGTGTTAGGCCATGGGCTGCGGTCAGCAGGAGAAGGCACTTTAATTAGCTGAAAGGAGGCCTGTGAACACACTGAGGTAACTTGTCCCAAGGCCAGTGTTTTACACCGTGCAAATAATGAAGGACTTGTGTGAGGAGAGTTAACTGCTGGTATGTATCAGACTGGAGACCAGGCCAGAATATGGAAACAGAGTTTTGTTTTATTCTCTTGCAGCACAAGTTGTTGCTCAAACCTGAGATTGCTTTGGGACTTTTTGAGTGTATGTTTCTGTAACTTTATATTAGCCGGTCCTATAGGAAGACTCTGAGTTCCTTTTGGAGTTAATGATACATGAAAATTTGGGAGTTAATGTGATTGCATTCTTCTTAAACTGGAGTAGTTATAGTCGGTAGACAAAACTCGCCTTTTTCAGCATCTGTGTGTTTGGGGGTTAATGTGGCAAATGCATGGGGCTAAAAGGCTGCTGTTGTCAAATGTGTGATTAAAGAAAGACTTGTGTAAGTACTACGGTGCACCTAACTCAGAGGAAATCAGTTACTCTGGAATAAATGGGCTCTAGCATTGCTTTATGGAGAAGACTGGCATGAGATGAAAGGTGGACAATAGCACATTCTTTTCAAAGCTTTTAGGGGATGGGACACAAAGCAACCAACCATATGGATTTGGTGTTGAAAATAAGTATTCAGAAAAATTTGCAGTACAAAGCTATTTGTGTTAATTTTTTTATATATAGAAAGGCACTGAAATTAAAGATGAAACAAGACTGAACATAAATAGACCACTGCTTGCCTGGAAAAGGTGCATTTCATTTCAACGGAAACAGAGTTTTGGATCACAGTGAGCCCAAAGACACTCTTAATTTTGTCTTTGCCACCAAGTTTCTTTCTTTTTCCTGGGGGGAAAAAAAAAACCTCATACTATTTTCTACTTCTGTATTAGGCTAAATGTGTTTACACAAAGCTATTACTGGGGGGGACCAACCAAAAAACCCCAACCCCACCATTTTCTAAAAGCTAGAACATTCTTGGCATTTCAACTCTTGAAAAGTTTGATTTACGTTATCTTAAATCAGTCTCCTTGATATTAATCAATACTTTCTCTCAGTTTTAAAACAGGAAATAGCTTCAGTCTGTGTTTAAACCCTGCAATGTCTCATGTCATGACCTTTTAGTAGTTTGTTCCTTTTCTCCCCCCTTCCCCTGTTTTTCCTTCTTTTCCTTTTCACAAAGGCCCCTCAGCCTGCCTTTGGGCTTTTCCTGAACAGTCGGAGCTACAGATATTTCAGTTCCTGCTTTGGGTACGTGTGTCTTACAGGCTTCCAGTGCTGAATTTCTCACCTTCTTTGGCCTTTCTCTTTGCTTTCCTTTCCCTTTCATATCATGCTGTATTTTTCCCAATTCTTTGGCTTCTTGCACCCACTTCAGCCCCGGGCTCTAGGCTTCTAGTAGTCTGATAAGCCTCTGCTCCATTTATGGGGATAATGAACTTCTTGACACGAGCTGTATAAATCACTGCTGTAGATGGTAGTGTGTAGTAGGTAGGAGCATATAGGAGGCTAATTCTGCTGCACAAACAGGCAGTATAGGCATCCAACGATAGTGTGCATTAAGAAATGGAAAGCCTATATTTTTTTGTGGCATTCTGTTAGGTAATTCAATAGTGTTAAATCCGTTCCTGAAGGGGTATGGGGACACTTAGTATCTCTCCATTGGTTTTCATTTGTTTCGTTTGGAGACCTGACAAACCAAAAGTATTGGAGGGCTATTAGTCTTAGCTGAGTAGACACGTATTGAAAGAACCCTGTGCATAATTTTAACAGACCTTGGCATAATTAACAGGATCTTCTCGGAGGGGCCCCAGGCCTAAACTGGCCAGGATATCGTGCTTAGCTTTTGCAGACATTGAGAGTGAAGGCTCCTGGCAGGGCAGCTGTCTGACAGCACTCCAGCGCAGTGAGGAATGCTGGTGTTAACTTATCCATTCATGTACCAGAATAAACAGATGGCACCATTAGACTTCTACATATTTTCTTTCCCTTTGGTGCAGATATCTACTGTCTTTATGATCATAAATTTTTTTTTAAAAAAAGTGCAGAAGAGATGCAGCTTGCTGGCTGCTTTATTCGTTTTCCCTTGCCTGCAAGATTTCTTTTTTTAAAGAGCCAAGTCTCATGAGTGCTGTCCTCAAGTTCAGTTTCCTGGTTGAAAATCTGCATACGGTAATGCAATATTCTACTCCGGGAAAGATTTTTATGGCATATGTAAATGAAATAAGACCAGCCCCTTGTGGTATTGACAGGATGCTGAGAAGGAAGCTGACTGTGTATTAACGTGCTTGCAGCTTAGGTCATTCTCACCGAACCCTGCAGCTCTGTGAGGTTCAGCTGCTTGGTGGAGATGACTTTGCATTCTTTCAGTGACCCTTTGTAAAATACTGTTTCATTAATGAGAAATATTTTTTTACAGACATCTCTCCCTAGCTGAAGAAGATATTGAATCGGATATGTAATAGTTCTGTTTATACAGGCATAATTAAAGAAATATGAGGGGAATCTGGCCAAAATCTGGTGTAAACATACTACAATGGGAATAATCACTTTTTTGTAATCGTTCAATTCTCTGGATCAAGCTGGTCTCTCCAAATCTTAATCCATTCGGGACTGGTGTGGTTTCCTTTACTTAAACTGTTCAGAGAAACTTTGATTTCTATCAATTTCTTTGTTTCAAAAGCAAAGACTTACTGGGAGAGTATTGAGATTTCAGCAGACACAGCAAATATGACTGGGTGTACCAGAGCAGTTCCTAGCCCCACTGTGGCATTAGATATATTGCCCTTTCAAAGTCTTCAGTTCTGTCAACAAGTTAGAGGAAACTTCACAGTTCTCTTTCAGGAGAAAAATTATTTGGACAAAACTGATCCTCAGTGTCTTACTGTGTACTTTCTAAAATATGGTATTAGTCGGTGCATTTCTTTCAGAAGTCATCAAGTTGCCTTATTTCACAGCTGGAAGCTTCCTTGGGACTCTGGAGCGCTGAGAGTATTTATTTCCTATGTTCGGGAAGCAGTAAGCTTTTTGTCTGTTTTCCATAGTGCTGCGTTGAAAGCAAAGCTTCACACGGTTTTTTCCCTTTTAGCAAAAGTGTACAGCAGAAAGAAAAAAATACCCTTTAGTGGATTAATTGGTTGTTTCCACCAAGCGTTCTCTGTTTAGAAGGTATGTTGGTAGTAAAGCTGAGGAGTTTCTGTCGAGCTAAACACTAGCAAAGGAGGCAAACAGCAGGAAACTTACTATAGCAGGAAAATACTCTGCCTGATATTGTACCATGCATGGATTGAAGAGCCCTTTGGTATTTATCCAAATGAATTATTGAGGGGACATGATTATCCAAACCAAGGTAGCTTGATTGATTCTAGAAGTCTTTCAGTTACGCAGTGGTGCCCAACATTTTGCTTCAGAACAGGTAATACAGTTTATACTGAGACATTTGCAGGCCATGTAGTCTGAGTATCCTCCACCATGCAACAAACCCCCTGTCCTCCCATTCTCCTGCTCTGTCCCCTTGGTCCCCCATCTGATCCGGTGAGCACCTGAATTCAAGTTTCACAGTGCATTTGGCTTTTCAAGTTCACTTGAAGTACCTGAGGGAAATGTATTTTGGCAAAATATGGATTTAATGTTTTGGCTTATCTCAAGATTGCATTCTATGTTAACATATGATTTGAGAAAGGTTAAAAGGAACTACTTAGTATGTTCTTGCATGTATGCTGTGGCTGACTGAGTCTTTAGGAGAGGAAGATCTTGGTGCAATAAAATCTTCCACTTTATCTTCTCCTGGTGAGAGCTCCTTTGGATTTTTCTTTCCATCACACTGTTTTTCCTATTTCCTTTGCCTTCTGGAAGGGTTTTAGCTGAACTAGGTTTTTTAAGAAAACTGTCACCAAGGAAAATAAGGAACAAAAATATCAGTAAATGCCAAATTACGTGAATGAGAAGTTTAATTCTCCTTGTTAGCTGTCTGACTTATTTAAGGAATAGTAGTATCTGTGCTTTTTTATTTTTTCCTCTCATTCTTGAGAGAATTTCTTTAGCACTAATGGTTAAAGCCTGGATAGTCTCCTTAAAACTTTCCCTGATTGTTGCATGTTCTCTTTATTTTTGTCTGTTAGTGCTGAAGCAAAGGAGAAGCTGGTATATATGCCACAAATGAAGTTGGATCCTTTAATTTCCCTTCTTTACAGTTAGCTTTCTGTTAGAAGTCATTAGCTTGGGATCTTTTTGTGAAGATCTAGATTATCCTGTCATAAGATTTGATTCTTAAGGGTTACTGTGACCTTCAGATATGTGCTTTTATGAAAATTGAAGAGTTAACAAGCCTAGAACAGAACAGGAGTGAAGGAACCCTGCAACACAGGACTGTAAGAACTGACCTATGCTCTGCCAGATCTGGAAAAAGCCAACTCTGAGGCAAGGAGATGACAGCAGACCAAGCAGATTAATCCATAACGCTTATGAAAAGGCTCATTGTTTGTCTTCTGCGAAACCTCCCCTTCCCCAGAAAAAAATAGGCATTGTAAGTAGAAAAAGAAACTTGTATTCTCCATGTTCACAAATATTGTAATTTTTCAAAATCTATGGTACATTTAAGCTGTTTCACTACTTTTTCAAGCTGTTACCATGCACTGTTAACCAGTGATAACTGATTTCCTTTTGCCTAGAATAAAAACTTGTAGAAAAGCAGGGGTACCATTGTCAGGATTTCAATTCAAAGCAATAAAATCAATTAACTGGCATCGACAGTGCATTATGTTTTCCTGCACAAATTGCTAACCGGTTCATTGCAGTTCTAGAATGAGACTGTGAGGTGGATTCTAGCTTTTCCTCTTCCAAGAGGTTTTAAGTAGGCTATGTCTAAATTTAGTTGATAATACTTCAGTATAGCTGTTCTTTGGCTAGTACTAAATCTGTATGGAAACTGATGTTTGCTGTAGTTGTCAGCTAATGATCTTAAACCTGGTTTCGTATATGAATGTCTGTGTTGAACCAGACCCAGTATAACCTAGTTTTGTTTCAAGTGGTGTCCAGTAGTTGCTGCCTTGGGAATGTGTCGATAATTAGTGAATGTGAAACCTCTTTTGACAGCAACTCTATCTGCATCCTGTTTTCATAATCCCTGATTATTTTTTTCTTTCATAAATTTTAATTTTTTCCCCCAAATGTGTTTAAACTCTAATCTCAATTAGAGATGGAGTTCTGTATTCTCACCTTGGACAGAGGGTGTTATGTACTGTGCAGAGAAAGTATTTCCTTGTGCTTTTTAGTGTGCCTGGTAATTTCATTAGGTGCCATCAAGTTCTCGCACATTAGAAATGAGGAATAATCATTCCCTGGCTGCATTCTTCTCCCCAGCCTCATCAGATGAACCTCTAATATATTGACTCTTAGTTGCCTTTTTCAGATAAAGAGTCCTTGTTCGAAAGCACTTCCATGTGTTTCATCTTTCCTGCCTCCCTTTTTTTAAAAATCTCTTTTCTCTTAAACCGATAAAAAGAACCGGAAGATCTGCCTAATGATGAGTGTGGATACATCATGGATTTATACACTGGTACAATGAGGGGGTTTGTCATTCATATTTTGCGGTGTTAGAGAGGTGCTTCCTTTTTGGATATAGCTGAGCAATTTCCTTACATGGAGATGAGATTCCTAGGTCCAGAAATACAATTTACTCCAAAACTTTGCCTAACAACTGGTGTGCTGAGGGTATGTAAACATCTGATTTCTAGCTAGTCATGTACTAGAAAAGGCCAGGACTGAGGCAAAGGGCTGTTGGTGGAGCTGAGAAGTAGCTATTCCTTCTGAATTATCCACAGGGCAAAATGTCTCAGTCTGCTTTAGCTCTACCCCTGTCCCCTAAAGCAGTGTTAGTCATCTGTCTGTACCTCAAGGAACAATTCAGTTATCGTTTTGTGCATCTGGGACATGGTCAGTTAAATCTAACCAGAGATTTGTTTTCCTAACAGTTAAATAACTTCCAATTACAGATTGCACATCAGAAAAAAAAAAAAAAAAGATGGTGCTGAACCCTGGGAGGGCAAAACATAACAGACTGTAGCCAGAGTTTGTACTACTTCTGACACACTTGAAAGAGTCATAGATCATTTGTTCAGATTTATTTTTTGTGTGTGTCTTAGTGATCTTCTGTAAACAGTATAGCAGCTTTGTAGAAAAACAGGGTGTTAGGACTAGTTGAAAGTTGGAAATGTCTTCACTAAAGTAATGCCAGAGAAGTTTGTCACTGGAAGTTCTCCAGTGAAAGGACGTTGAAAGAAAGGTGAGTCAGTGAAATGGAAGACAGAAGAAGGAATTTTAAGCAGCATAAAAAGGAAAGAGGGAGGTCATGTTTGCTTTTCCTAATTATGATTTCAGGAGAGTAACTGGCTGCAAAATTACTTAATTATCTTGTGTTTATCGTAAACTCCTGTGCTTTTTCTGAAGACACCAGAAGTGCTTTTGCTTCATAAATCATGTTAAATCAAAGCACTTTCATTATATTACAGAGCTCCATAAATTGATGTCACAACTTAAGAAAAACACTTTTATCTGCAGGCACTTAAGAACGCCGCCACTTTCAGAACCATGTAAGACATTAGTAGCTGGCTTGTTCAACTCCTTTCAGCTTTCATGCTGACACGTACCATATTGAAGACATTGGTTGTTTGTATAATACTTGGTTTGATCTTTTTTTTCCTGGTACTTTCAGTACTGTTGAATCAATCAAAGGAAGTTATTGCTCTGTTGGGCATTAGCATACATTTAGATGTTTCTGCATTAAGAACTGTTCACAGAGGAAAAGGCTTTTATGTCAAAAAGGGAGAGTAAACAGTATGACCACAGCTGCTTTGAGCTGTACTGTTATTTCTGACCCACGTATATTTGAAAATGAGCTTGTTTGTGCTAGCAATTATTTCAGTTTAGGTTACATGGTTGTGAGAGGTTCTCTCCTCCCCCTCCTCTTCTTTTAAATTTTAATTCCTTTAGTTTCTCTAGCAACTAGGCAAATACTACAGATGGGGAGAGGGCTCTCAGCGGCTCTTGTGGTGGTTTGCTTCATTCATTGATTAGCATGCACAATGGAGTTGATTTCTTTATCTTCTGCTGCGTGATGTAATGGGAATAGTAATGCAGTGGCAGTTGCTAATGCTCAATATCCAGAATTTCTGCATGACGTGTGGATGTGTCTTTCCTGGAAAATTTTTTAAGGACAACTTATTGGGAGAACCCAGGTCAACAGAGGACTGACTGATCATCTGCATTTTATTCAAGCCATATTAAAATCCATGGAAGGATTTGCTTTAGACTGGGCTCTGAGTAAAGAGCCTCTTAAAATGCATCTGTGGCTTTCCTAATAGTCTTATTTATGCTGTTTTATAGATGTCACAGATGTGTAGTCAAACACTGGAAGGAGATAGAACTAAATTTGTGGCTCAGACAAAAGGCTGGAAAGTCTTAATGTACAAGTTAGTGTTGACTGTGGCAATTATGGCACAATGTAACTAAAAAGGGGTTTGGTTTTGTTAGAACCTCTGTCTCTAGTTGAACCTCCTCTTCTCAGCAAAACACAAATGTGTGACATAGCATTTGGGAAGATTCCAACTGTAATACATACGCTGAAGCTTCACAGCAATTGTTATGCAGAAATGAGGCTAAAATGACTCATGAGTCAATTTTTAGTTCTGCTACTTATTCCTGACCAGTTTCCTTAAACTAGGAGAATTAGATCTAGTTCTCCATTTCCTTTTATCTAGCAAAGGTGAGAGAAACAAAGTAGAAGCATCTGTTACTACAGAATCTGATTTTCTCTGAAAACTGGTGTATGATCAGACATTATGCACTAATGAGATTAAAATGTTAATTTTTGCTAGATTTGGAAAGAGTAATGTGGAGAGTGCTTCTAAAAAAAAATGTAAGTCTTTGAGAGCTGACCCTTTTGGAAGGAGTCTTTCCCACATGGAACTTTCTTGCTGGATCAGAGCAGTTTCTGTTGAGTCTACACTGGCTGTCTAGCTTTCTCAAGAGATCTGTTTATTTCTTTTGATGGATTGGCTTTTATACCAAATGTATTTTTTTTTCTGAAGAGTTTGTGGCATAAAAATAACCAAGAAATTTTATAGTGTCTGCTCAAAGCGTTGTTAACTTGGAAACTTTAAGTCTAATGTATCCACTGTTAAAATACAAAAATCTCAAGTTAAGGAAATGATGCACAAAATTATTTATAAAACTTCAACACCAGTGGGTTATTCAGGCAAAAGAAAGGGGATGATGTGATGGTGAAAAGAGTCTGAAGTGCTGATGGATGAGGAAAAAGCAAAGCTGGATGGAGAAGAGTGTTTACCTGGGGAAGGTGCTCCAATAACATGGGATGATGACTACATGCAGGGGAAGGAGGTGAGGTCACTTCTCTGCTGCAGTGCCTAGTTATACCGTGTCTCACTGGAGATCTTTAGCGCACAAGGCAGCCTGTGTACTGAGCATACTTGTGTGAAATCCAGGCCTTGCTGTGTAGCAGAACCACATGGGGAATGCTCTTCAGGGGCTATATCAGTCCTTTAGTAGGAAAGCACATCTATTGCCCCTAAACTGAGACTTCAGGTGTAGAACAGTATAGATGGCAGGGACCTCTGGAGTCCAACCTCTTGCTCAAGGCAGGGTTGTCATCCACAGTAGATCTTGTCCACCACGACTTTCTTTAGTTGAGCCACGGAAGACGCTTATGGACAGAGATTCTACAATCTCTCTGGCACATCTTTTTCCATTGCTCACGACCTTCATGAAAACGTGGCTGTTGGCCCTTGCTACGTTGTTTGATGCGATGGGAGAATTTGAGTAACTCCCTGGTAAGCAGTAGTACACTGCTGCTGTTAAATTACCCCTTACCTGCACCAGCCTGCATGACACAACCTCTTCTTGCATGTTATGTATTTTTGACGCCTGAACATCTTAGTCATTCTCTGGTGAACTCTTTCCAGTTTCTCTCCTTCTCAAGTTTGGCTCTAAACCTGAACATATACATCTTGCATCATCTGTGCTGAGAAGAGTGCTGCTAATAACTTCTCTCTTTGTCCTGGTCATACTTGTGTGCTGGTTACCCAGTACACAAAGTGCCTTGTTCAAACCAATGGTGCACTTTCAGCTCATGTTGAACCTGATGCCCACTGTAACAACCAGGTTCTGTTTAGCAGGGCTGCTACTCTGTCATTTCCCAGCCTGCAGTAGTGCATGGGGTTACTCTGTCCCACGTGTGGAGCTTTGCCTTTCTCAGTCTGAACTCCATGAGGTTTGTTGGCTCAGTCCCTGGATTTCTTAAGGTTCCTTTGAATAAAAGCCCTGTGGTTTCTTGTAATCTAGTCCCCCTAGTTAAGTGTCATTTGCAGACTTTCTGAGGGTATCCTTTTTGTCAGCATTTGGGTTACTGATGATGTCGAGCAGAATGGACCCTCGTGGTACTCTAGCTATTGCCAGTTGGACACTGAATGTTTGACCTTATTCCTGTGAACTGTTTTTTATGCAAAGAATAATGCATTAGTTACATCTCAAATACATTAAAACACTTGGATCATCACTTGGACTAATTATTCTGCCCTGCTCCAACATGTTGGCTTGCATTTGGGTTGTTATTTGTACTGGATATGAAGAAATTGAATGAGAACAAAATCTGTATTCCTAAAAATCAAATAGCAGAGCATCTATGGTACTATTATAGCCAAGTGCATTTAGAGAATAAGCAGACTTTCTGTTCATGTAAATTGTTTGGGTTTTTTTTTACCTCCAGAAGATTTAGTAATTTACTTTTTTTGGCATTCAGTCTGTTTTTATGGAGTTTTTTTAATGCAAAGTGTTAGCTTTGATTTTTTAAGTCACGATCAAGTGTGAGTGTAAGGCTCTTAGTAGCCTGTAATCTTAATGTTTTTCCATTATACTCATAGGAGACCTGTACATATAATATCTCTACATCTTCATGAATTGAGTGTTTTGACTACTTTCATGTTAGAGTTGCTGAGTCCTCCTGGAATTTTGCAATAGTAGCCTTTGACTGCGTCTTGCGTGTCACTGCCAGCAAACTTCTGGCAAGGCTACTCTGACCCTATTTGGAGAAATAGGGTACAGAGAATTGTATAGATGTATATAAAGTGAAGTGGCTTTTCAAAACTTACTTTAAGAATATGTAGTGCCATGTAGATACATGCTGGCATCCCTGCCAGCTGCTTTGGTGGTTCGAGTACAAGCTGTGCCATGTGACCTCTGACAGTGAAGTCCCATACACAATTGTGATCACCAAAACAATTTCAATGCTTGATTCTAGGAGGTTTGTGATCACCTTCTTGCTTATTATCCCTATCTTCCTGTCCCTCTTCATTCTCCAGGCACTCTGGGACACAGATTATTTAAAGATAGTATGTATGCTACTATGCCTTGTACCCTGCTGTATAGACTAGCTTGTAGAAGGCACTGTGTGATTGCCAAGTCCTTCAAATGTTACAACATTTCACATTGTCAGGGAGTAGAGCGATAGGACAAGGGGTAATAGCTTCAAACTGAAAGAGGGTAGATTTAGGTATTAGGAAGAGATTCTTTACTGTGAGGGTGGAGAGACACTGGAACAGGTTGCCCAGAGAAGCTGTGGATGCCCCATCCCTGAAAATATTCAAGGTCAGGCTGGATGGGGCTTTGAGCAACCTGGTCTAGGGAGGTGTCCCTGCCCCATGTGTAGGGAGTTGGAACTTGGTAATCTTTAAGGTCCCAACCCAAACCATTCTATGATTATCATATTGACGTTTTGCTTTTGCAATGTGTCTTAAGAGCTTTCTAGTGCTAGGTGATATTTGAAAGAGGGGCTTGCTTTTTACCTCAGTAGCCTGTTCAGCTATGGAATTTTTTTCAGTGTGTCATATTTTGAAAATGAATTGCAGTTACTTGAATTTTGCCAGTGTGTTATATATATAAACTTGTAAGCTTCTGATATATAGTAAACAAGTTTATGTGAACTTAGGCTTCTGAGTCTTAGCTTGTAACTAAAAAATAAAATACTATTTACTGTGTAAATTGAGAGTAGACTACATGCTGGTACAAAACCCAATTTTATTAAGTCAGGTGAGCATACATAGGCTCTAAGCCTTTCTCTAGACAGAAGGCACTGTAAGCTGACTTGTTTTTCATGGCTGGATTTAAAAAAGAACACATCAACTTAGCCATACTGATATACACTGGTACACGTGGAGAATGTCTGACTCACAAACACCCCTTTCCTCCTGTCGAGCCCATGAATTTTTCAGCACTGGGCAAGTCATCGTTTTTCCTCCCAGGTTTTTTTACTTCTAATCTTGCTTGAGTCATGAAGAATGTCAGTGAATACAGTTCAACTTCTTGCAATCTCTTTTTTTTGTTTTTTTTTTGTTCTTTCGATTTCAATTATATCTTTTTAAGGAGATGTTTCATGTGGTCTGGCTCATTTAGCTCTTCCAGCTATAGCCTAGGCTACGGGTGATTTAAGTTACCTTAGCAACAGTAAGGTAGCTCTGTCTGTTCCTTCACGTTCCATTGGCACTAATGAGTTGGACATGCTCAAATTCAGTGATACTGTGGCACTAATGGTCTGAAGCAGCCCAGTGCTTAAAGTCACTGGAGCAGTGAGAGGGAGATTCTCTTGTTCTAAGACCAATCTGGTATAAAAGTGGATGTGGAAGAAGTCTGCTCTCCTCTGCTCCTAGTAATAGACTGGAACTTTATGCTGCCTTCAGTTGCCCAGCAGTTCACCTTAAAAAATGCAAGTTAATAGAAGAGGGCTCAGAATAATGCCTGTTGAAATGTTTCAAAGATGGTTTTTCTCCCCATGCAAGAAGGATCTTCAGGCAATATCCTTTTGCTTGCTTTCAGGAAAAGGTTAATTTAAATGCACCTATCTTCCCTTAACTCTTCCAAAGCTCCTATGTATAATTGTTCAGGTGTCCCTTTTTGTTCCACTTAAGTAAAAGGGGTGGTAGAAGGGGTGATCTGTCCTGGTATCTCTTACTTACCACTCAGCGTGTCCTGTGAAACATGGCCGTTTATGTTACCAAACTGGAACTGCAGCATCTTCTGTCCTTTTTATAGAGATGCAAAGTTTTGGCACTTTGAAGACTTGGCTTCTGGTTCTGTATTCTTAGTCTAATTCAGGAAGCAAAATTGTTGACCTAGTTTGAGCTATTAAGCAAAATATTTGTGCTTTTTTGTTTTGTTTTTTTTTTTTACTGTCTGTACTCCATAGAACTCTGTCCTGTGCAGAGCTCTGTACTGATGTGACTGATCCCGTGGTCAGAAATGAGACTAAGACTAAAAATCACATGTGTAAAAGAAAATTGGCTTGGAGGGTTGAGACACATGCAGGAAGTGAAAACTGCAATTTCTTTGATGCATTTTTTCAAAATCCCTGAAGATTCCTTTCAATAATAGTGAGGTGGTCAGCTTGGAGCTTTCAAAAGAGGTGTCATTCTGAAGTCAAGGCAAGGAAAACAGAGTTGAGTTTTGTGAGGCTTTTCTTCATGTATTAAGAACTTCAGGCTGTGAAGCACTAAGGAGCAAGAGTGGATGCTGGCCTGTGATTGTCCATCCCGTACTGTTAAAGTACCCCTCGACTCTGCCTAGACTGCTCCAAAATGCCTGGACAAGCTTCTGGGGACAGTCAGCCCACGCGGTTGCTCCGAGACTGGACTGGATTGGCTTCCTCTTGCCTGATGGTTGCCAATGCTGTTACAGCAGGTGGTGTCTCATGTCCTGTGTGACAGCCCATGATGGGAGGCTTCTGTTTTAATTCTCTGCAATAGGGTCCTCATACTTGAAAGTGCTTGAAAACCAGGGGACCAACATATGTTGTGTTCCCTCTGCTGTCTGTTTTTCTATTTTGCTGTTACAGAAGTAGCTGCTATTTATCACCATTGTTTTCGCAAAACACAGGGAATTTGTGTCTTTAATCTGAATATGGAAACATTCACCAAGATATGGATATGTTGGAACCATGTGTTTGAGGGTTACAGGTGCCCTAGTAATATGGCCATGTTAGTGGCTGGCCATGGGCAGAGATGCTACTACAAAACCTTCTTGATGTAAATTTGGTCACACTAACTTATACTGTAGGTGGTGACGTAACACAAGAAGAGCACCCCATTACCCTAGATGCTGTATTCTAATGCTTCAGTTTAATCATGAACTTGGTATATAACAGACTTTGTTCCAGCATATTACTGCTTTCTATTTCCCCCTTCCGCAATCTTCTTAGCTGTGTTGCTTGTATTGAGTCTGAGGTTAGAGGTTGATGTAGAGATCCTTTCTTGCAGCGTGTGTTTGGGAGTAGTAAGCACGCTGTTGATGTTTTTCTGTAAGTTAATAGTTCACCTGGCTTTGAACAGAGTGCAGATTTAATAGCTGTCCGAGACTGAGCTGGTCCCAGTCAGATTTCAGTTGTCAATGTCTTTTTCCTGTTCAAAAGTGGTCTGAATTTTTTCATTTTTGGTGGGAACACCCTGGTGCTCAACTTCCTTTCAGACATTTTGCCCTTGTTAAATAGATACTGGAGTTCAAGCAAGGGTGGGAAATAATGTGTATTTCTTTGGTGCTGTCATGAAAAAAATTCTTGGGAGCTCATCTTTCTTCCCTGATACAACACGACCCTGACTTTTGAGGTGTACTGATAATTGTGAAATTGAAAATCTCGCTTTCTGTAAGTAGGTGGTACTTTCACTTTGGGTAGAAAGTCCTCGACATGATATAGTGGTACACTGCAACCCTTGGATGATCGTTACTGGGTAAGGTAGACTGTTTGGGATTGTGTCTGTCTGTACAGACATGTATGTCAGAGCATGTTTTTCAGAGATCCTAGGCTTTTCAACATTAACATGTAGTTGCAAGTTGATCATTTCTATGCATTGTCATTTTAAATTCCAGGAGACATTTTTCATAGAGAGAGAGAAAAATAAATCACGGGGAGTTACTAGAACTCAGAATGAAGAAATAAATTTGACGGTGCTTGTAGCGCTGCTGAAATGGCAAGCTATCTCAAATCTACTAGCTTGCATCTGCCTTCATCTTCCTTCCACGTCACTGTCTGTGGCTTGTTTCTTAGGTATGTGATTCTGAAAGCATCAGTAGTTGAGTAGTGCTGTCTGAAGGTGCTGTATTTCGTATTTCAGGCGACAGCACTGCCCCTGTGGTGTGGCTGATGCTACCAGAGTATTTTTTCTTTTCTAGACGCAGGCGCTCAGCCTGGCTCTCCCAGCTCATCTCTTGGCTTCACTGCAGGGCAGAGACTCCCTCAATGGGCTGAGATGCTTATTAATGGCTATTGTCTCAATTGTCACTTAATTTTGCCAGGTGTTGCAAAATTCCATAACAACTCCCCTGTGTCAAAGACATGAGTACTTGCTCTCTGTGTCGGTCCTCAAGGTTATAAAGGCACTAATCTGTATGTTTTACAGACTGAAGGTTTTTTTGCTCTGTCATTAGAAAAAGGCAGATTTCTGTGTTGCATGAGAACTGCTTGGGCTGATTAGCATGGAAATGAATGTGCCGTAATCAGCTTGGGGTGAGGGAATCTCAAAATTAATTTGATACATTAGTTTCACTTTAAAAACGTATTATAGCTGTTGCCACTAGCGACCATTATAGTTAAAAATGCAAAATAGTCTCCTGTTCAACACTGTGTTTGTGCCAACTCATCACTTTCCAAATAATTCGTTTTCCAAACTAGAATTTCCCTATTTAATCTTTGCCCCATAAAGCAGGTTGGGGGAAGGGCAATCAAGACAGAAACAGGCAGGGAGGGATATCAAAGAGGAAGAAGATGCTGACTTGAAACTTAACCCTGTGTTCACTGGGGCACTGTTGTTATATCGTACTGCTTAATACATTGAATCCATCTTATAAAGAGATTATTTCATAGTTGTTGTTCTCTAGAGATCATTTCACTGGCAACTGTGTATGACAAATGAGTTGTTGAAATACCGAATGTAAGAGAGAAATTCTTTAGTTATTCATATATTAAAAAAGACAAAGTGAATAATCAGAAAAAAAAAATCTTTGTTTTTGTGATAAAAAGGTACTAAATGAATTTGGGTTCTTCCTCTTCAGAAGGCTGTGTAAGATTCAGTGGTTTTATAAGTACAAAGAGAGCTTTATAGTAAGAAGGCATTTCTATTATATCTAAAGTGATGCAGAAGTAACTACTTTGGTAACCATTAAAAAAAACCACCTGCCACGTGTTCTGTGAGCATGTATGTAGGGGTGTGTACATGTGTTTTGACTTACAGCCATCCTTGGCATCAAAAATACTCTGTTCTGGATAACCTGAAATGTAGAGGTAATGTATGTTGCTCAAAGTCAAGTGTGTGACTAGCATGTCAGTGAGGCTGAAAAACTCAATGAAAAAGATTTATTTTTTTTATTTTTTTTTCTTCTGGTTAAAAGAAGATAAAATGAGACTTCTGATAAGTGAAATAGTATGTAACACTCTCTTCTAAATTAAAAAATAGACTTGAAATCAATCTGAAGCAGTTTGGAGGATGGTTTGCTCAGGGAAAAAAATAAATTAAGTATGGAGATGTAAGATTGCAGCTGAACTGACAAACTGTGGTGAAGCTGTGGTGGTTTTCACAGAAGCCAAGAGAGGTTTGGTAAGATTTTAGTTGTCTGTGATCAGATGAGATGGGACTGGGAAATTACTGTAGAAAAGAATTAGTAAGAGCTGGAAGCACACACAGTCAAGAAGTGAGAATTCTAAGAGAATGGAAGGAGGATGTGGTGTATCAATCACTACAGCATCAGGTGCCTGTGCTGGGAGGAAGCAGGCATTCTACCTTCCCAGAAAGCAAGAGAGGAAAAGCTTGTGCACCTGATTAATTTGAAGGTATTTAGCACTTGAGTAATGCAAAGATGGGTTTCACCCTGTGTAATTTCACATGTCAGTAGCAGGCTTTTTCATGTGAACTAGTTATCTTCAGCCCCCTTTACCTTGGTGGAGAGAAAAAGACATTTGTAAGAGGAGGTAAACTATACTTGTGAAGTACATGTCTAAAATAAGCCAGATGAATTGCACTCCAGAAGTGCCTGTTTCTCTCCATTGACTATAAAAGGAGCATAGCGTGATTAGTGCAGATAGAGATGTCTCCATTGAAGGCACTTAATTTTAGTTGGATGAATTCCTTTGGTGCTTTTTATGAAGATTAAGCTATCCATCAGCTCTCTCGATGCTGTCTCCTAAGTACTGCGTCAGAACCAGTCCCTGTGAAATCCTGGTTGTCAGCAGGTGAAGAAGATCCGGAGCATGTGGTAAATGAAAAGCATTCAATGTAATACACAGTTTGAGTCGATATGAGGTGTGTGTGCATGTGTTTACTCTTCCTCTGTGTGGGTTTCTGCATCATTGCAAGTCTAAGGCATCTTGAAGCATCATGACTGTAATTCAAGACTAGCCCTTGTTTAGGTGACACATAGCTGAAATCTGCACCCTATTTTGTGTCAGAAGAAATCAACGTGTAATTAAAAACTGTTAAATATAATGTCATGGTAACATTCCTTGCTTTCTGAGCATTATTTTTAGTGGTGTTAACTAATCTTCCTGCTTTTTCTGGGGACTAAATCATACAGTTTATTGTCAATATTATTGATAGCTCTCAGCACTTTCTGGGCTGTACCCCCTCTGCCTTTTCTGAAGATGAGGTCACTGAGTGTTGAGAAGTACTAGTGTATTTTATGATAGAACAGGGTAAAATCATGTTCACTGCAATAAAGGTAGGCTCTTAAGGGTCTCTTGTGTTGCATTAACAAGGCATTTCAAGGA
Source organism: Tringa solitaria (assembly GCA_026413425.1). Taxonomy (NCBI): domain Eukaryota; kingdom Metazoa; phylum Chordata; class Aves; order Charadriiformes; family Scolopacidae; genus Tringa; species Tringa solitaria. Next base: position 188,738,255 of record JAOXJM010000001.1, read on the forward strand.
AGCAGAATATTAAATTAACGTTTCATGTTAAAGACATTAACATCTTTGTGTTTAATCCCTGTTATCCCATGGAAGCAGAAGGAGGTAATATGTGAAACAGCTTCCTTCCTTGCCTTCCTCTTTTCACAAATGAACATTAAAAATTTGAAAGTGTGGGTAAGAATGTCTTAAGAGTATTTTGTATCGAATTGGGGGGGAGGAAAATACGCAGTCTTCAACAGAAGTGCCCTTGTTTTGGGGGAAGGGACTCACAAACCAAAAAATCCCTGCAAAAACCAATGTGTGGAGGGAACAGGGGAGAGTGCTGAGACTCAACATTGAGCTGTGCATTGCTCGTGTGTGGAAGAGCTTGTGGGGCTCATTCCCTTTCATAGCCTTGTAAGATGGTCTGGATATATAAAATGATATAAATCACCTAATCTTTTTCTGCCTGTGTCTTAGATAAATGGATTCCAATAAAGTTTATTTATCTTGTTCTTTATTAATAATTTCTCTGTTTATATGCAGTTGATAGTCTCAGTGTCTGTGCTAGGACGACCCTGGGTCACTGGGTCTTTTAGACTTGAATGCAATAAATAAAACTAATAATTTTCTGAAATACTGTGCTTTAATTTCCCATCTGTAGTTTGTCTGTATACTTTGAAGCATCTGCAGTGATGCAGCTGCAGTTTAAGGGACTGTGTGAGAACTATGACTTAGAGTTGCCATCAATTGCTCTCATGCATCTGTAACTGCAATGAATACAGATACACATAGGGACAGAATTTAGAAACTGTTTCTCCCTTCTCGCTGATAATGTCTTGTGGAGTGTAGCTGACCAATGTGACAAAGGACTGGTTGTGCTTAGTGCATCCTTCCCATCTTATTTGTGACTGCATCTTCTTGATATATTTGGTGGAGTCTGGGAGTATGTAGGATAGCTGCCTTACCAAATTGCAAGAAGTGCAGTAAAGGAATTGATTGATTTAAATTAGTTATAGTACATCAGAAATCAAAGTTAAGCCTCTATTGCATTGTTTTGCTTGGTTAAAATGGATGTCTTAATGTTTTGCTTCTACTAACATTTGAGGGTTAATTTTTTGCGTCCAAAATGGGTTTCTGAATAATTTTTTTTATATTGTTTTTGAAAATATCACCACTTCCCTGTTTTTTTTGTGTGAAATCTTTCACTGAAAGGTAGCATAACTGATACGAATTTGTAAATTTCTCTGGTTGTCCCATAATTATTTCTGATGACAGAAAATTGAACTGGAAGATCCTCCATCTGTGCATGAATTCCCTTCTGAAAGTAATAAAGTAAGCCTGAGAAAACTTTCCAGCAAAATGCTGAGTAGAATCACAGAATGATAGAATACCTCAAGTTGGAAGGGACCCATAAGGGTCATCGAGTCTAGCTCCCTGCTCCTTGCAGGACTACCGAAGACTAAACCATATCAGTAGAACTTTTCTCAACAGGGAAAACATAGCAGGTGAGAAGTTTGGTCATTAATGTGTTTACCCAGGCTAAAGAAGTAAATGCAGGACTGAAGGTTTAAAGCCACTGGGAGCTGATCTGCAGAAGTCAGTGGGAAGCCACTTATAACATCCTCTGTAGGAATCAGTGTGTTACTGCTCCATACTGTGCCCTGGGCTATTTTTTCCATGAGCTTCTACTTAGAAGTAGTAGAGAGACCTTTGAAGTATTTACTAATTGTAACAGCATAGTATTCAGTTATCTGAAAACTACTTACCCCTGCCTTCTTCCACAGTTTCTTTACAGATTTAAGTGACCTGAGGATAGTTATGTCTATGTCTTTCTGAGGGTCCTTGGCTCTGGGCTGCATTTATCTCTCAGCTTCCTCCCAAGGTATAGAGCTTTGTGCCCCCTTTTGCTTTCACCCATCCCATTACAGAGGAAGCAATATGATATTAAGGCACCAGTAATCTCATTCAGGATGGAAACTGCTTTCTTTATTAATATGTTAAAGATTCTGATAAAGACTAAGCATGATTGAGATAGAAGAGAATCTTCCATTTTTCCATATCACCTTCTACCCTCCCGAGAGCAAGGCTACAAGAAAGAAGTCCCAGAGGTGGGCACGTAGCAGGTCTGCTGCACGGCTGCTAAGACATCCCTTTTGTCATCCTTGAACACTTTATATTACCCAGCCAAGTGTTGAGCACTAAACTCCACCAAATAATAATTACCGATAGCTGCATGTCGCTGCAAAATTTTTCTCCAAAGTAGTTAATTCTTGCGAGTGCTTTTTACTTTGAACTTATTCTTTTGTCCCAGAATCTTTCTGAACTTGGCAATTCCTCCTCCCCTTCCAAGATACCACCTGGGGGAAGCTGCAGGTTAATACCGTCCTGCACTATAATCTTCCAGTTATTCATGTGGACAGCCTATCAAATGTGCAGAAATGGACGGCAGCTCTGATCATCTGGCTAAGAGGATTAATGTCATCTAATGCAGTGTGTTGGTACCAAATAGATTACAAGGAGCAGAAGAGGTTTGGATGCTGAGAGTGCGAGTTGGGAGGAGAGGGGTGTAAAACCCCTCCGGAAATAGGTAGCTGTCTCAATTGGCAGCTCTTGTAGTTAAAATACTGTGTGCAGCAAAACTTGTTCTCTGGAGTTTGGTGATGTACTTGGGGGGGGGGGTGG